>JALRMK010000011.1:0-600000 GCA_026119845.1 Pezicula carpinea | reverse complement strand
GAAGGTTGCCCTGTTGTGGACTGAATGGCTGGCTGGGATGGCGTTGTGGTAATTCATCTCGTCGCCAGTCCGGCCGAAGAGACGAACGACTGACCGACCAGGGTGCTACAGCTTTACATTAGGCCTTCGTGGGCTCAACCAGGGATTCAGGCGCCGCAAGTTTGGAGCCGATGGCGCCTCTCTCCAGGTTTCATGGTGCGAAACTCAGAAACCATCCAACATTATTGCCCTGTAGCAGGCGCCATTGAATTAGCCAGAGTTCGATCTTGGTACATGAAAACGAAGAAGCTTTTACACTCGATGCCCGATTTCGCTGTGTGAGATCGAGGCCCAACAACACATTCGACTTGAAAGCTCAATGAGAATAGCACACGTATTATATGGATATCAGGGGGCTTCATTGAGGATAGTCAGTTGTTACCATAGGTGCGCTACGAAGTATGGTGCCGCCTATTCACCTGTGGTGGTGTACATACGACAAGTCATCGAACAACGCACTAATCTGTCAACCCTATACCGCTATTTGTGATCAGATCACCCACTAGGAGCAAAGTAATAAAATCTATAGGGGCTAGGTAAGATTACCTGCCTACTCTCTACTATACACTTAGTTCGAACCTAGCAGAAGAACTAAACAAAAGAAGAGTGGATGAGAGTAGCTGTTAAGTTATTCAAATTATGTGCATAGTGCAAGTTATTTCAATTATTCATGTCAATGAAAAAGGAATAATTATGCATACATAATAAAACAGAATAGACCTGGTGGACCAACTTGAAATTTGTCGGTGAATAAGTAGACTCTATCCTGCTCTTCTGTATTCTGAAAGATTCTAAGGTAGTAAGAAGATTAAGAAGAGTAGAGGAAAGCTTTACTACACTTCATTCTTTCTTTCTACTAGACGATAGAGTATAGGCGTCAGGTTGTTTCATCTATCTAAGTAGTTTTAATTATTCAAGTTAGAAGAGAGAGAAGGAGTAGGGAGACACTTAAATAATTTTCTCTGTCCTCTATACCTATATGCAAAGAAGAAGAAGAGTATTAGGAGAAAGACGTACCTCCTCATCATTTAAGCTCCTTGAAGAGTAAGATGAAGAGGAGAGAGGAGGATAACAAGGTGTTAGTGGTTTAGTTATTAAATTATTTAAGTACGAGCTCCCTCTATCCTCTACACCTACATACTTACCTAGACAATAGAGTGTATGTGTTTTAGTTGTTCAATGTATTTCAGTCATCCAAACCATCTAAGAAACAGGAGGAGGAAGAGGAGGAGGAGAAATCTTGATTACTTAGTCAAGTCATTTCAGTTGTTATAAGAAAAGCAGGCGTAAAAATACATATTTTGGTCATTCAAATCATTTCAGTGATTATTAGTCAATTGCTACCATGGGACTACCTTTGCACTTCTCCAATCTCTTGTTCATGCAACTGAAACAAACTGCCCAATGGCAGGTACGCCATCGACAACCACGTAAATCACGTACGGACCTGGTGGGCATACATTGTGATTCGGTGGCGTAGTGACAGTCAAAGACTGTGCAGTCTTTCCTGCCTGCCATCCTTTATTATCCAACTTCATCATTCGGTGGCCCATATGGAGAGAGTGAGTAACATAACCGCCTTGGTACATCACGACCTGTACAGCTTGTGCATTCGCTGGAGCTGTGAAAGTGACAGTGAAGGTATTTCCGACTGTCATTTTCAACGTAGAGAGAGCGACTCCAGTTGGACGTCTATTTGCGTTTGCACCTTGAAGGTATGGTGGAACGTAGTTTTCGACTCGGAATTCCGTAACATAGGGATCCTGGGCATCGGGTTTTAATTTTGGCATCTGCACAGGATTCGAGCCGGCAACCATAACGGTGCCATCAAGAAGAAGAAGAGCAACCGAATGGTAGAGACGAGGAATTGTCGAACTGGCAAGAGTCGTCCATCGTTGACCTAATGGTTTCGAAGGGCTGTAGAGAAGGGCTTCCAATGTCGGATCGGCCATAAGCTCAAATCCTTGCGCTCCACGGTTTCCACCGTTCAGCCAGAGGACAGTTCCATCTGCAAGAAGAGTTGCTTCAACCATTCCACGTCCTTCAGGCATTGAATCCAGCTCCCATGTTGGGTTAGCAGACTGTGGCTGTATTCTACCACAGCTTGGATCGGTTGGACTAGTGATATCTTGATAAGCTCCACCGCCACAGATGACGATATCTGCTGCCCAGTTGTTCGTGCTGGAGAGAGGGAGAAGAACGTTGCCTCCAGTGTTGGGATACGTGCGGTAATCTCCAGGAAGGTCTGGCAACCCCTTCACTACAGTATTCGTACCCACGTTGAATATCTGAGACGATTTTGAGGCGAATATGAACAAGGTGCCATCGTTGAGGAGATGGACGAATGGGTACATATAGTACGGTTGGTTCTTTGTCAAAAGGTCCATTGGAATGCTTCGACCTTGAGTGACGGCTCCAGCACTCAAAATCTCGTATGTTGGATTGTTGTTAGCCATAACAGTTGGGTCTAAGCCGTTCAAACTTCCTGAGGCAACGAATATAGTTCCATCGGGCATTGTCTGCGCAGTTGCATACCAACGGGCAGTGTTGAGCTTGTTACCTGGCTCACTCCAGCTCTGGCCGTTCATGTTGACAGAATTTCGATTGAGATATCGAATCGCAGTAAAACCATCACCGACTGTCGGATCAATATCCGTCAATGGAGCATTGCCACCAACTGAAATAACACGACCGTCAGCGAGGAAGGTACCACCCGAACAGAAAGCGTTAGTGCTATATGATAGACCAACGGCTTGGTTAGTTGCTGGGTCGTATTCAGAAGAATACGCGTAGTAGCCAGACGGAAGCTTGATCTGCGTATAGTTTTCAACTTTGTCCAGGAAGAAGACTCTCCCATTGGGCATAAGAGCGGCGTGCATAGCCGGTACACCTGACCGACCGACAATACTGAAGGTGCCAGGGCTCGAAGCAGCGGGAGCAGGGCTTGGGCCAGGTGCAGCTATGGAAGGTGCACTAAGGCAGTTGCCAGATTGACATCCAGCACCACAATGAGCAGAGGTGTTACCACTAAATGAAGGTGAGACCGTGAGACAAAGGCTGACACAGGGCGTCGGAGGTTAATATACGTACCAGTAGCCATACATAGAACAGCAATTTCCTTGAGGCCAATTTCCGCAGACTGTGTTGCCATTTGAAGTTCCACAGGTACCATCCGTCGTTGCGGCTGCCGTTGAAGTGTGTTGTGGCGCTAGAGTTGAAGTAACTGGAGCAATGACAGGCTCACCAGAGCTTGTGGCTGAAGTGGAGTCAGAGGAAAGAGAATTAGGGGTCAGAATTTGGGTAGAGCTACTCGATCCCGTACAGCCATTTTGGCACCCGTTCGAGACAAGGCAGTGACCGGTGGTAGACCCACAATATCTGAACAACAAGATTTTAGCAAGTGCTCCAGATAAGAAATAATAGATACATGCCCATATTGGGAGTAACAACTCTCGTAAGCACCGGCTGCATCACAAGTAGCGCCATTGAAGGCAGATCCACACCGGCCGTCACTACGAGAGATGATTTTGATGTAGGAGATGTAGAAGAAGGCTTTATACTCGAAGAGAAAGTACTGGAAGTGCTCAAAGCTACATAGCTTGGTATACTAGAGCTTGAAGATGATTTTGTGGTACTACCCTTAGATGAGGCACGACAGCTTGCGGAAGAAACGGAGCAGTAGCTCAAGCAGCCATTTTGACAGCCATTGGAGACCAAGCAATGTGTGGTGGTAGAGCCACAGAATGTTAAGGAAATGGATAAGTTAAAGACATAAGAAAGGAGATTGATTCCAAGCAACGCAGGAAACTCTTCGGCTTACCCGTACTGGGAGCAACAGCCACCAAATGGACCCTTGGGATCGCAAGTAGCAGATCCAAATCCCTGTTCATGTTAGCCTACTTTGTCTTTCAAGAGGGCGTTTGTGACCACCCACTGTTCCACATCGTCCGTCACTTCGTGGTGTTGTACCAGAAGGTGTCGAGCTTGGCGCCACAGGTGTCGTTGTACAGCCGGAAACACAGCCAGCACCGCAGTGACTTATTCCCAACAATCAGTAAAATTTGGAGATACCATGGTAGCTAGGACTTACTCAGGAGTATTACCACAATAGCCATATTGCTATGCCCCAAGTCAGAAACCTTTCCAGCATTGCCTACCAAAGCACTTACCGAGCAACATCCACCGGTATAAGCTGTGCTTTTGGGGTCACAAATGGTGTTCCCATGACTCGGACCACAAGTACCATCTGTTGAATATGTAGCCTGTCTTCTTTGAAGCTCTGCAGATACAGTGCGGAACGGTAATGAGTAAGTGATGTTTTCTGCAGGAATACACCTGATATCTTGTTAGATGGGCCAATAGTTAGGATATAGACGCAACCTACTCTCCGTCTTCGCACTGTTGGCCTCTTAAGCAACCTTGGTACATCCGTGTGCTCTCGGCACTGCATGTCAACGGTACATGAGTGAATATTATATTGGCGGAAGAAAAGCCCACGAAGCCAAGGCTGAAGAGGATGGTAGCCCTCATGGCTTCTTTAGATACTACAAGAAGTCAACTGCGGTTTTGCACAGCTCGTGGTTTTAGGAAGCTTGAGAAAAGTGTTGAGGTGCAAGTGATCTAGGAAATTAGGACTTGAAATGACTTTCAGATGGGGTTTATTTGAGGAAGAACATTTGAGGACGGTGAGGGGTTGATTGTTTGTTGACTACCCCATGAGTTCGTGGTGCGTGGAAAAAATACGAGGGCTCGACGGCCTTGTCCCAGCAACTGCAGTACAACCTGCAGCTTGCCGTGTAGAAAAGCCAACTTTGTGCATCGCTATGACGACGGTCATGTCGGCGTGACGCAGCCTTGTGATAACATTTCAGAAATCTCATCGGTTGGGCTGACAACTCACCAGTTTGTGCGTGTTCAATTTGGACTTGGATGCTCGGAGACCGACTTGTCGTATTGCCCAATCGGGGAACACAAATGGTGCTTGCAGGCTGGTTTGTAGGTAGGAAAGGAATCGATGTCTAAGGATTCAACAAAGGACTGGGGAGTAAGTAATGAGGAGTAAAGACCAAGGAGTAATGAGCGTCAATGGAGACTTAATGGAATCGAAGTCTTCAAATATTAGGAATTAGGTAGGTAAGGTATAGTAGGTAGGTAGCTAGGTGAGCATCGCTGTGAAGTGGAAGGTTGTGGAGGCGATGGGAAGAGATAAAGGAAGTTCGAGGTTCACTGACTCGGTACGAAGGAGGTAGGAGACCCTGATGAAAAAGGAGAACACGCTTTCTCCTCGCTTGGCAGGTGCGATTACGCCCTTATACTCAGATTCACTCATTCTTCCTCGACCATCCAACTCAAGACCTCCACAGTCCGACATCATTCAGAGGCGCTTCCCACCATTGCTGGTAGTGTCTTTTCGCAGTGTACGTAGGTTAATCAACCTCGAGAATCTATCATCTGATCAATCTGACAATCTCCCATTAGTCCATGTGACAGGCGCCTCTTTTGCTTCTTCGTGGTTCTTGATGGTGAAAATAGTTCAGCCTACTCTACTAGGGTTGACATCTGACCGCCAATTCTGGAGATTCAGTAGAGCTTCTGCTAGATCGAAGCTTGATTCGCCTGGTGGAAATCACAGGGGGGAGCTAAAGGCAAGCCTTCATGCGCGACATAACAGATATAGCAGAGTTTGTAGATAATAATAGCCACTAGCTAGGCTTGTGATGTCGGCGTTGGGCCCAATAATTCTTCTTGTGGCTCCAAACATCCTCTGTGGCTTTTGGCTCGTACAGGGGTCACCAAGTTGGACTCTGCATGACAGACCGGGAGATCCCACTGGTCAGTTGGACGACCGATGCTTCTTGAAAACATCATTGCAATAAATCATCTGGTCTTCAATATCCAAACAAATAGTTGGCTGAGAGGCAGGGCTTTGTAGACCCTTACTTCAAGAAGGAAGATCCATGGGTGGCGACAACGCTTTGTAAGTCGCTGGCCAGAATATATTGTTATTGACTTCCTATCCGTCAAAACATTGCAGGAGTCTACTCTGTTCGTTATATCCCTGATTTAGTTCCACATTCTGGTTATCTCGGGAGCCGGCTCGAGCGGATGCGCGTTTGCTTTGATGTAGATGCAAGCTTTTTGACACTTCTTGGATGGCCGAATGCACAGTATGGGCCGTCTTGGCCCCCGTGTGTGGCCTCCTAGGTCGAATTTGCAGATCACCTTCTGTTACCTGTAGAAGAGGATGACCGATATTTCGAAGACAGTGCGTCACTGAATTCATGTTAAGCATTCGAGCGCTCATCACCAAATCAGTGCAGACTTTGATGTACCCATTACTGTACCTTCGCCAACGGACGTCTCCAGTGGCTGCTCTCGATTGTTCCGAGCTTTCTTTCCACCACGTTCATCTGACTCCTGTCCCTCCATAACTTGGAGATCCAGTGCCCACCTTGTAACCTCATCTGCCACGACGCCCTCCCATTTCTTCACCAGCGGATGAGCACTGGCAACATCCGGAAAGACAACCGCTGCGCCTTCTCTGCCCTCACCAGGAACCTCAAAAGTCCAAATACCATCCTCGCCCCACCAGTTCTTTCCAAACACGCTCTCCGTCTTCAAATCGTTCTTCGCCTCCACTAATAGCTTCCGCAGCCTATCCTTCTCTTCCACCCAGATTTTGCTCTCCGCTGGCCCTTCAGTCTTTGCGGCCACTGCGACAGCAGCACTCAAGCCCTCGAGTATCCCGAGGACAGCCCCAATCTTCAGCCCCAGGACGGCACCGAGCCCGTATCCTTCATCGAAGCCGGCCTGCACACTCGTTGCCTTTCCTGTTGTGACCCCATCCCTGTATCCCTCAGTCTGATGTTTTTCCTTCAAACGCGGGATATCCGAGATCTCCAGATTGCCCACCCGTGCTCTACCTGAACCGTAGCTTGGTCCACCCAGTGATGTAATTGTTTCTTCGTGGGCATGTTCGATATCCGAGGGAGGAAGCGTGGGAGACGACGGGGCAGAGCCAAAGACATCGTCGAAGTCATCGTTCGCATTTATCCGCGAGTCCTGCGCCTGGACATCGACGGTAGTACTCGAGACAGCCATAGGGAAGGCGTCGTCGTCTCTCAGCATTGCTGGTGCCTTGATAATCTCGATGTCGTCCTTTTTGCAATGATCGCCATGGCATGTTCATCCTTGACCAAGATCTTTGTGGGCTGGAACCCTGCCTGGGGTTTTAGCGAAGATGTGGGGCGGTAAGCCACGTGGGTCAGGCTCAGTGAGGCGTTCACAGCTCTCTGCCTGTCCTGTCCTGTCTTGCCTTACCTAGGTAGCTAGATGAGGGAGCTACCTCACGGTACTTTTAGTGTCGTGACGGTGTGTGCAGCCTAATACCCATCATTTAAAAACTTTTTCTTGAACAAAAACTCAGGAGCTTTGGCTCTGTGGTAAAAGGCTTCATTGTGGCAGTAGTTAGCCTATCTGCTTCCCAAGCAGGAGACCCGGGTGCAAATCCCGGATGGAGCAATTCTTTTTTGGCCCAGTCTTTTTGAACGTCCAAAATATGAGGTGTAGAGTTGATTCTGCGAGGTTTTCGGAGGTCGAAATCGATCTTGGTCGGGTGTCTTCTTAAATATAATTTTGTTCTTTTGAGAAGAATATGCTCAATATTTTGCGTGCTTTGCGATTGTTCTTGATGTAAACAGCCTCGATTCAAGCGAGGGAGTACGTACCCTCTATTTATAACAAGTGTGATCTTTGGGTGGTGATAACAGTATCATATGTATCCAGCAATTACAGGAAGCTACATTGACCACAGCATATAGTGTTGGGAACATTTGTTTCAATTTCGTCCGTCTATGCTGCTACCCTTCCTTTCAGGCGTTTTTGGTTGATTGCCGCGCCTGTACATAGGTACGAAAGTACATAAGGTGGGTTGCAGCTCACAGTACTCAAATACTTCCAGAACCTCAAAATTGCAACACCATTAATACACTGAGCATTCTCTAGGGATATTTTAGTAACTAAAAGTACTGCAAGTGAGTTATTCGACATCCTTACCACATACAAAGACGACAAAACCATGAGCTGTAGTAGCAGTAATAGTGGTGCTTAGAGCTTAATCTTCATATCCAAGTGGCGAGTTTTCTTCGATTCTTTTCTGCGAATAGTGATGGCATGGCAGAATATGCAACTACAGCAAAGATGGACGGACCCAGCAAGAACATCTTCTATGTAAAATACGTGGCGAAACGTTACCACTAGACTTGGCATAAGAAAGGAAAGAAAAAGATAAGCAGTGAGCTTGAGGGAAACAACCTCAATTAGCACTTACGTAGTAGCCAAACGGACTTCAGATAGGGCGCTTTACTAGTGGTATGTATCAAGCTTTCGGTATTGAAAATGTAGGGCTCGAGCTTGGGCACCTGCAACTCTACAACTACCGCGCGTAACGTTACTTAATGCTTGATTTACAAGTGAATAGCTCGCAAGACGTTGCTTATATTGAACCAAGATTTATTGAGACTGGCCATTAGCAACAGAGTTCTCCATCCTCCATCACGACCGTTTAGTGTACAACAGCATTTAGAACAGGAAGATCCCGAAGCAGAGCAGCGGTATCTCATTTCGTCCAGATAAATGGCAAACATTTTACTCCCCTTCGGTTTCAAAGCTTTTGAAATGCGCAACCTGCCATATCCAGAACTAAATCGAAGACGAAACTGGCCACTCACCTTTAAAGGGCCATCATATTGGGCCATATCCGTCGGTGGATGTGGTTTGAGATAGAGCAAGGCCACGGAGTAGATGGGCAGGGAATCTTCCCGGCGTTCTGGTCCTTTGGTGCTTTGACCATTTGGTATCTCTCGGCCTTGCACAAAGTATCCCTCACACATCTTTCTCACTCAACCCTCCTTATCCCGACAAGTCCGAGGCGGGGAAACTTAGGAAATTGGGCAGTTGAACAGAGCTGAAACCTTATGAGAGCTCACAATAATTAAATTGGCTCCGAATTGACTTTTTCATGACGTTGTGAGGAGAGCAGTAGAGCCACAAGACGAGGGTTAGAGCAGCACGAGTAACAGGGTTTGAGGTGACTTTAAAGGCCATGGGGTAGAAAGGGTCCTCGCAATACGTTCTGTTTTGGTATTGCATTGCCAGAATGCGTCGAGAATTGTGAACGGAAGAACACAATTATGGTTGAACCAACACCACAGATCCCTGGCCGATGGAAACAGGAAGACAGCCCAAAGCTAAGCGAGTCGAATCAACGGCGGCGCTAGACCCGAACCGCAGAAAGAAAATAAAGTTACAACCCCCTGTGCAACCTAAATGGTTCCTGGGTTGCGCCTTCCACGTTGGGTGAGCTTGACCTTACACTTTGGACTTCGGTGGTACGGACTCCGTAGGTATTTATTGACTCTCGTTTCTCCACCTCGACCATCTGTCCCTCGTTTCTTCCTGTTCCCTTTTCAACCTCCCTCCATACATACACTTCTGCCACCATAAAACTTGCATTGTGTATATAACGCGTTACCTCCGCATCATGAAGGCCTCACTTTTCGCTCTCGCTGCAGTCGCCAGCTTCGTGTCTGCCCAGAACTTTGCCGGTGAACCAGGTACGTTCAGTCGAGATTACGCATCGACGCGCTGGCTTGGAGGCGAGGGATCTGTCTTGGCTCCCAGACAGATATCCCTTACTTTCATTCCTACCTACCTACATACATCGAAAGATAATAACTGACTCTGCGCTTCTACAGCTTGTGCCGTACGACCCCAACATTCCTCTCTCACCTACCTAGGTGACCAACCACGATAACCCCCACTAACAACCATTTCCCCGACAGATTCCCTGCCTCACCTCCGCGATCAGCGTCGCTGGATGCAACCTCAATGATCAAGGCTGCCAATGTGGCCCGACCCAAACAGCTATCGCGTCGGCAGCAGCACCATGTCTCATTGCCGCCTGTGCAGCCTCTGACCTTCTAGTCGCTCAGTCCGCCGGCGCAGCACTCTGCTCTTCATACAGCGCTAGCATAGCCACCAATCCCGCTACTTCGACTGCTACTTCCACCGGGGCTAGCACGAGTACGGCCACTCCTGGAAGCATCACCAGTACCTCTGCTACCCAAACTGTCAGTGGCACGAGCACGACAAGTGTCAACACTGCTACGACTAGCCCAGCTACCACGGGGTCTACTACGAGCACGGCGTCTTCGAGCAGCAGATCTACATCGGTTACCTCGAGCGCTTCTAGCAGCTCAACCCAAGCCGCAAGTGCTGCAGCGAATACATTGGCGGTTGGGTTTGGAGGAGTTATCGCTGCTGTGGCCGGTCTTGTCGCTGCCATCTAAATGGGCTGGGAGCGGTATACGTTCGGAGTGTGGAGTAAATGGTATTATAATTCTAAGGGGAAAATCCATTGTCAGTATTTGTTGAAGGTGTTTGATATCAATGATAGGTTGGGTATGTTAAGAGTTTGTAATCAGTTAATGTGTTACTACAAGTATTGAAAGTCACAATTCGTGACTTCTGTTCTTTTGCGTATTATCCTACTAGTCGTCCGCATAAAGTCAAAATGGCGAGGTTCACTGGTTTTTCCTAGGTTCTATGTCCATGTTAAGCAAGCAGCACAATGGTAAGTCTATATATGCTCCTGCAGTACCCACACCAGAACAGAGATATAAAAGCAGAACACTTACGCACGCATTAACATCTTCGCCTCCCTCGCTTAATATGTTTAAGCGAGTAACTTAGTAGAAGAATCTAAGAATTAGAGACTATCTAGATTCCCGTTACTATTGTATCTAAGCTACTGCCTTGTCAGCGAATAAATTGACTAGTTTAGCTCTTTATACTATCTAAATATGTTGGCAATACCCGAGCATTAGTCACTCGGCTAAGCGAGCGTTAGTCAGCATGTCAGCAAGTACACCAGAGTAGTCAGGAGTCAAGGATAAAACCTCTGACTTCTACCAGCTCTTTCTTACGGAGGACTCACATTATATATCTATCAATTCAAGACCATTACAGGCTTCACATTGAACGGATATTCACCTAGTGATTTCAACAAAATAAGTAATAAATAATATAGAATAATATATTATCACATCCGCAGTATAAAACACTTCGCAACATGGATTAAGCACATTACCAACGGGCGGCAACTGAGTTCCACTAATACCTACAACACACGTATATATAGACTAAGTTTAGATTAAATAATAATAATAAACAGGAAGATCAGGGCTAGTCTGTGTTAATTAAGGTAGTAGATCTATAACTACCTAGCGAAAGTACATTTGTGTAGCCCGAGTGGAGTGTTTTATACTACGGATGTGATAATAGATATAGCTCAACTAAAATAATAGAGAAGAACTTCTGAAAATAAAAGAAAAATCTTTTTATCTAAAGGAGTGTAGGCTGGCTACTTGTAAGAGATCCCACATCTGAAAGCCCAAGTCCAGTAGTCAGTGTAAACCGCACAAACACAGTCACACGAGGCTACGAGGCCATAGCATATGTATATGACTTTCAACAGTTCGGGTCGGAATGGCAAGGATTACATTTCGCTCTACGGGGATTTTTACTTCGTAGGGATGTCTCTCAGTTAACCACCTAGGAATACAATTACTTGAACCCGAAACCTGACAGTGATTTCAATTACTTATCTCTACATTATTAACTTTCCCCCTGTTACTTCTATATTAACATCCTTATCAAGTCGTCTAAAGTACCACCAAAAGGGAAAGGCCACAAGAACCGCCAATCCGGCAATCACAGCGTACATGACTACCAGATTGGGATCCTTTGCTACTGGAGAAAGAGCAACCCCTATGACTGATGCTAAACCTACCGTTAATTGCATTACTACTTGGACCATGGTCTTCATGCTCTTTGGGGCTCTCGAGTACGAAATTTCCGACTGTGTCGAAAAGCTCAGAATTTCTGCAATTGCGAGGATAAACATACGGGTGTTTGGATCCACACGCTCACATCATTTCCAACAGCGCTGCCTTTGGATTCTGTGCACAGAAGCCATTTATTGTAACATAGCCCTCGAGAATACATCAGCCTTTGTATGCCTGACGCATGTGACTTAGCCAGGCCCATCGTAAAGCAGGCCACCTATATTCTTATGATTGGTCCGAAGGGGCATTTTTGCCGGCTTAAAAATGGGAAGAGAAGGTTCTAGATGATAGGACCCAGCAGAGTACAGGCGATTGGGTTGGCGGCCTGTATTGAATTGTTCGGTATACCACCAAGGTGTATCTGACCGGCTTGTGAGATCAGATTGTTCGATATCTGAATGTAGACAAGATAGAAGGGTACGGAAAATAGTCTAAGCTTTGATGTTAGGTATTCAGCCGCCTAGATTGTGGAGAGCGAAATATATATTACTCGGCATGCAAGGAAAGCGCGACGTAAGTCATCTAGGATGGTATCGTTCCATGGTACAATTCGCCCAAAATGCTCCATTTGGTAAGCTGGTGAAGCGGCTCAAAGGGGAAATCGGGTTTGATCCCACAGGCGTTCGCTCCAACTGCCAAAGGCAATATGTTTCTTCGGGGATCCAACTTCGCTGTACGCTGTTAGCAAAATCTCAATAAGAGGCAGGTTTGACACACTAAAATGATTCCTCCAGCAATATACGAGTAACATTGACATTCACAGAGAGACAAAAGCCAAAACATAAGACGTCCAAAAGCCGGGCTCCTTTTTCAGGGATGTTGTTGGAATAGAAGATAATGCGGCAATGTTGGTGAACCTATTTGATAAGCGGAACATTTGACACAGAGCAAAAGGGAACCCATGTATCAATAGAAGACGTTGTATATATACTGCACTGCTAGGGTACGATCTGACAAGACCAGCTTCCCACTTTTACTTCTTAGTTCTCGTAGCTCTGTTCTAGTATACTGGTCCACTAAGTGGTGTAAGCATTGTTCGAACGTAACAGGAGACCTCATACCCAAAAATGGCGGCAGAGTTGCCTTCACACCTCCCACAGCTATACCTATCAATATCATGACCGAGATCAAGTCCGACAGGCCCGCATTGTGATCAAGACTTGCTGGAAAGGCTGTCACGAACAAAACGAGACCACCGCAGAGGTAGAAGCTAAATGTTAGTAAACCATGGTATACGCAGTGAAATAAAATCTAAGCGTACCTTGTTTTCACAGTGGATCGCATTTTTCGGTGAATGAGGACCCTAAGTATCCTGTCTACCCGCGTCCGGAACCGTCGGTGGTAAATCAGAAAGAAAAGAGGCTAAAGTTGAAAAGGGGGAATCTGTGATAGCGCTCTCTCTCTTTGAAGAAGCCGAAGCATACTCTAACGACGTTATTTGCTCCTGGAAATGTTTCTCGTCCGCTAAATGAGAGGGCAACTCAATTCTTGGCACCCCTGAGCATGGTCACATGGAGACTCTAGATCAGGACAGGAAGTCCGTCAAGGCAAGTAAGTTATCAAATACAACGGAAATAATTAGGTTTATACGACTGCTATGAGGCCCCCTTCCTACATGCGGTACAGTAGCGTTGTTGCTGAGTAACCCACATCACCTGGGTGTCTCTACCCGCGGACCTTTTGCTTGACGGGAGAGTAGTCTTAGTGACTAAGGTATATTGCTACTGCGTAGAGTACAGGACCACCATAGCGACCTTGGAGATACATCAGGTATCAGGACCGCTTCTAACACTGTGGAAATGAAAAGGAGCTAACCGAGCAGTAGTAAAGGAAGCCGACCCTCGCTAAAGTAGCAAGTAATTGCTACAATCTGTGTAAATTTTCAAGTGGATTAGCTACTACTAACACCGCGGTATCTTGCTTGTCGAAGGTACTGTACTGTACTTTACTGTACTTTACTTTCGTTCTTCACTACATTGTAGCGAGTCATAATCATACGAATAACTTAAACGATTAACTAAAAAGGTCCCCTAAGTACAGCGGTGTAGAAATAACGCCATACCCGGGATGTGATCACGAACCTTTTTTGTTCTGGGGCCGCTCAAGCCGTTGCCTGATTGTTTTTGTCCAAAGCTACAGTAGTGGTGTAGATCAAGATGTCGTCGATACAGATGGTGCCGTAGAGTCCTGTCTTTTAGGTAGGGTTTCTCGCATCTTAGCGTTTTAGGAACTTTTTAACCGAGTCTATACTAGTAGCTCTGCCGGATGAAAACTGTCCAAGTGGCTCCAGAGCTCGACAGATCTGCTTGGTAGGGAGTTATTCAGAAAGCACCTGGATGTGCTATGATATGTGTTGGTGATACTATCCCTCAGCCTAAACGCTCCGAATACAGGGGCGTTCACTCTCAAAGGGTTGGTAATGATTAGAAATACTCGGTTAGTTTCGATCCATCCACCGGGTAGATTGCAAGCTTTTAGTCGCAATTAAGAAAGCTTACGCCTATATTGAGACATTCAAGTTGGTGGTCCAATTTTTGGTAACACGAGCAGTGAGCCAGGTAATCCTCTGAATGTCTTCAGAGGCCCAGACTCGGTGGCCCAGTATTTCAAGCCTGACTTGCAGCCACCGATTGCCTTAGTTGAGCTTCCAGCAAAAAGTCAATCCTTTCCGGTCTGATAATGTTCGCATCTATGCTAATATACTGACTGCTCTCCCTGCCCTGAATGTAAAGGCACTTCCAGGTAACAAGCAAAAGTGCCGCCTCCTGTCTTCTTCTTTTCTGACGAACTCTGCTGATATGTCACTCTAGTGCACAACATACTTCTTCACGAGCCTGCGGCAGCAAAGAAATTAATTATCGAGGCTAGCTCAGGCTCCATCGTCCTCTCGCTCGGCATGGTTTCGCGAGTACTGTGGGGAAATGAAAATGTCTATGCCTAATTCCCGAACAAGAAACATCCAGATCAGCTGAAAAGCTCACCATCTTTCGGCCTTGAAATTTAAGAAAGATGCTATCCTGTTGCTACACCAATAGCTGCCTAAAATGCTAGACCCAATGATACGCTTCGCTCTATGGAGGCCTCGCCTAGCAAGAGCCACCTGAGCCGCGAGGAATTATATATAGACTACGACGGCTTGCTAAACGAGAAAAGAGCGTCAGCTACCTAGGACAGTTTAACAATAACTATGTGAGTAGTGTGGGCGCTGCGAATAGCCTGCAGTGTTGCTGATACAAATAGAACCCTTAAAGCGTATATACGCTAGACAGGATCCTAGCTATGGAAACAGCTCCTAGAGATCAATGTATTCTGTACGACGGTTAGAACTGGACGTTGGTGCCGTGAGATATATAACGTGGGGAATTGCATGTTGAGGATTTACTTTTAGGTGTTCGGCTGCATCACAGGGACAGGTTTGCATTTGAAGTCACAAAAGTCAACTATGAAAGTAGTAGGATAAGTTATAGATCCTCCTAACATCTTCCTTATCCCGGCTTCCGTTAAGTGGTAAACAAGAGTCTTTAATACTTTTAGGGTCCCGACTCCGGGACCTAGGCACTTACTTTCATTGATTCGAAAGTTGTGGGTTCCCTTAGAAGGATGTCACAGACGAGTTCGAGCCCGTTACTTCAATAGACTTGTATTAGATATCTATGAAGCTCTCACGAGAGGGTATAATGTCCGGACCGTCTTTAGGGAAGGCTCTGCACGAGCATACTGTACTAGCTAAACTTAACTTGGTAACTTTTTTTATACCTATCGAGACTATAATACCAAGGCTGTATACAAACAAGGTGTTGGGTTGCCTGTATTAGAGTTGTAGAATGACATCGGTAAGCTATCTTGGCTGTGGCGTATTCGTCATTACAAGAAACTTAGAGCACCTTTCCTCGCAACACGCGGAAGGGCAACTGACTGGTGAATGATGCATGTAATTAGTCATGCAATATAGAATTGCTACTACTTGGTATCTCTTGTTACGCTGCATCTACACTTTCAATGTAGGTATGCAATATGCAGTATGCAGTATGTATCCTGAACACCGTTGCCTCCCATGGCCCGACATGCCAGTCCCCTATGCGTTGATATCGGAACCCCATGAATCCCATCGTAATAACCCTAAAAAACTCCTCATGCTAAGCCTTTAACACCTCCCATATGATCAACAAAGAAAATGGCCATCAGATCCCCGAGACTCGTCAGCACTTCTCGGCTGCGTCGCTGTCGTACTCGAAGCTCTCCACACCCGTGTCCTCATCTTCTGACCAGTCGGCGGCTGGCTTTTGAAGCGTTCCCTTCTGCAGAGAGCGGATCTTGTATCTGGGAGGGGGTGCTGGTTGGAGGTAGAATGGCTTCTTGACAATGAAGAGGGCTTCGTCATCGTCGAGTCTAATTGCGCCTTGGCTGCGTCCAAAGATTGCTTGTCGTCTTTTCAAACCATTAGTATCAGGTTTGTGGGGCGTTTACAGAACAGGGTTCACTTACAGGTCGCTAATCTTCTCTGCTGCCTCGACGGCAACCACGGCACACAAGAAGAGAATCACGATTCCAATAACAAGCAAGTCACTGTACTCCCGAGCCCGAGAAACCTTCCATGCTCCTCTTCCTTCCTCAATGTTCATAATGGCCATGTGAGGGCAGTTGTGTGCGACCGGCTTGCGGCCTGCTTGTTGCTCTTGGTGGACGCGCGCAGATGGCTTCTTGAACTCCTTTGAAATCTCCCGATGATATCTCTTCAAATCTTCTACTCGCAGTTCTGGAAGGGCCGAGGTGGGTTTCGCAGGCAGTGATTCTGCTGGAGAAGCAATTGGGTCCTCCGAAAGGGATAAGAGGTACTTGGATTCGAGAGGGACCTCGGCAGAGAGCGCATTGCTGGGTGCTACTGACGAGGCGGGAGAGACTGGGGCATTGTTGAATGGCATCTCGTCGTGCCCAGGCGGTGGTGGTGGAAGGGCTGGGTGATGTGGTGAGGGGCGCGGGGGAGAGTTGTCTAGTTGGTGGGATGGGAAGTGAGGGTCGGCGAGCTTCGTCGAGGGCGGCGTATGCTTCGAGCCGAGAGAGAATTCGGAGAGCAGATCCCGAATTGGTGCATCACACGAGGCATAGTCTCGACAGTCGCCGTGTCGAGACATTGGCGCTGCTCGAATGCCGGTTGTGATTTGCAAGAACAGCAATAGCGAGAGGGTCGATGTGGGCTTCATGGCGACGATGGTGATGATGATTATGTGAATTATGTGAATTATGTGACGACGCTGATGATGGAGTGATTGATGCTCTGCACGAATCTCAAAGTAAGAAAAGGGAAGTGCGGTTCGACTCCCAAGTACCAGTACTTGAGTTGTTGACGCTTCTCGGATCGTTGGCTGTGAAACTGTGGTGAATTCCAGATTGCAACCACCACCCTGCACCCGAGCGAAATGTGCCTGCTTCTTATCGTCGGGGGCGATGCTTTGTGCAGGAACAAAGGCGTAGACAATCGAGGGCCGACTAGAGCTAGATGCTCGCAGAAGTTGAGAGGGTGAGAGAGGGTGAGAGAGGGTGAGAGAGGGTGAAAGAGAGAGAGAGAGAGAGAAGAAAGAAGTAGTTTCGTGAGTGAGCAAGTGAGGCTGGCAGCTGCAGCTGGAGCTGGTTGCGGGGATGTCATTCTGTATTTAAGCAGAGTATTAACCTTTGCGCGCAAGGTCCTGTACCACCAAACACCACAACATGTCCCACGCTTCACTATGGGACTTGGCAGGTTCGAGTTGGGAATCGCTGGTCTGGTACTGTAGGAAAGTGTGTAAGACGCTCAGACGACCGGCATTGATCCATGATCCATGCTCGGCGAAGCAGCGGCTGCCTGATTGCACAGGCAACAACATGATTACGGTACAGCAAGTAGCTCGCGCGGGCCCAGGCTGTGCTGCGAACAGTGCGGCTGCTCCCTCACGCCGTGCACACGATTGGGCCCAGCATCCTACAGGAAGTGCATGCCGACCGACTGCGGACCTACGGAACAGTACAGTACACACAGTACAGCACAGCCAGTAGGACCGCACAGCCAGGCCCACGGCCCACTGTGCCCAGCCTTGTTGGACTGCGTGAGTGGTAGCGCTCCGCGATCATTGACCCTGTCGCTACTCCGTAAGCAGCCAATTTCTGGTCCGCATTGGGAGCAGAGGGCAAAGCACCGTGTCTGCAAACAGACAACTGATTCATTCTCACATCGAGCGAGATGGATGGCAGCGCATAATACCCGCAATGCCTTTGTGCGCGACAATTCATTTGTCCGTCTCAGGGCAGTCACCGTCCCTCCAAGCAGCGCCGTCGTCCCCAATCTCATCTCCACGAGCGCGCTCAGCTGCGCCAACTATCGCCAACGGAGCTTCTTGGGAGCAATAGTGAGTACCGTAGTAGTAGTTGATGGCCATGCCGACAGCCCTTCCTGCCTGCACGTGTGGTGCGGAGGAACAAGCGACACGCTGCAAGTCACCCATCACCACGGCCTCCACTCCCCGCTTGGCAGAGACTGTGTCGCATCGAGTCAGATGCCCTCCTGGAGAAACGTGAAAAGGCCATCGTCGTCCGAATCACACCTCGCGTCACCAATGGTCAACAGCACGCAAGGCAGGCACACACAGCATCGATCGCAAAGTCAGAGACACAAGCCTCTTTGCATCACCAGAGAGCAAGTCGATTGTTGTTCAGCCCTTGTGGGCCTCATCACGACACCCACCACCCCTTTTCTGCCCTGGGAGAGAGGCCCAGGATCTAGAGCCCTCGCCACCGATCCCTGGCCTGCGATGGCGCTGACAACAGCCTTCTGCCGACTTACTACTGTGCTGTACCTTGGCTCTAGCAAGAATGCCAGGGGAGAGCCGCCCGCAGACTTCCTTCGTCGTTCCTGACGATCTTATCTCCACGTAGTACAGAGGGACGGTACGGGACTGCATGGAGGACTACTGTATAATGCATCACCTAGCGCCCGGAGATCGAGACAAGGACACACTCTTTCTAGGCGCAATGCGATCAACCATCAAGTCCTGCAAGTCGCCAGTCGAAGAACTCAAGTCTGCGATTCCTGTGTACCCCCTGTACCCCCTGTACCCCCTAGGTGGTAGCAGCTCTTGTTGCCGAGGGTATCGATCGGGTCAGCTACGTTGGAAAACATCGGACTGATCTGAGCCTGCCAGACACAGCTTGGCAACCATTGTTTTGTCGCGCGATGGGGTAGAGGCCTCTTGAAGCGCAGCTCCAGCATTTGAAACCTTTCGAACCTGAGCCAAGTCAAACAACAATCCAACTTTTTGACTTTGTCAAGCTTCAAATGCAGCAAAACGGCTGATCCAGCACAGACATCATTTAATTCAGATCGCCAAAACTTGTTCCTTCTGTGCTTTGATCGGTCCTCGGCCGACAGGCCTGTTTTGAAATCTTTACTCGCGCGAGTAACAGCTTGTTGGATGCACAGAGGTACTTCCAGCGAAGTGGCAGTGCAGGACAAACCTTTGACCATGAGAGAGAGCGAGCGCATCGTGAAGATGCAAGATGCTGCATCGACTTTCTTTTTTTCGGCCAAATAAAGATTCTCAGCGCGTACGGAGAAAGGAGGGTCTTCTTGCTAGACGTCTCTCCACAGCTACCACCACCCATCGCAACTCCAACGCTCATTATTGCTTCGTATTATGTTCGATGTCCTACTTCGTAATAATGGGAAGGTCGAGAATCACCATTTCACGAACCTAGATGCTTTTAGGCAGTAGGCACTCGCCAACAAAAGTCTAATAAACACGAGCTGGATAAATGAGCTGAAGGCTTGCAAAGTACATTTCGTACGGAGTCTCCGTATTCTTTCGAGTCTCCCATGCCAATCCAATGTTGCCAGCAATCATCTAATGTCATTTATACTCAGCTCTCTTTCTCTATTGACATGACCAAGTTTTCAACTTCTCCCAGCCAGTCACGAGGCAACGTCGCCTACGGAGCTAGCCAAGATTCTCTTCGCGCAGAGCCACCAGGAGCCTGTCTCCGGATGTCAGTGTCTCATCTGATCTGGATATCTTCAAACCTCCCCGATGTGGACGGCTCTCCAGCAGTCTCCAGAAGTCTCACATCACAATTCCCGGGCGTAATTCCGGGCCATATGTGGATGCAAGTCATCAGGAGAGCCCTTCCTCGATGTTCCTTCTCAACTTCCTTGCTACTTATGAACTTACCATAACTTCATATGGCACGCTTGAGCAGGGTAGGGGCTTTGAAACGAAGTCGATACTGCCAAGAAAGGAGAGTCGAGACGAGATGATCATTACTGGGCTTTTCATCGGAGATCGAAAGGAGATTCTAATATCACGTGGAAGTGAGAAGAGACCTTGGCAAATGAATCTTGATGGTTAATGCTGACATGCTTAGAATTGACGTTCTACTTATCATCGTGTTTCAACATCTAAGTGTAGGATTGGCCGTGGCCGGTCACATGATTCACTGACGGCGGAATATAATTCCGGATCCGATGCTTGGCAAAAGCAAGTACGCAAGGCTGAGAAGTTGAACTTTGGCCTTCACAATCTAAACATCGCAATCCTCATATGACCTCATCTTCCGCAACACAATGGTGCCCCTTCAGGCACAGCAAGGCGGAAGTACTACATCGCTCTCACGGACTCATGGATCGCTAAAGCGCAGCACAACATTTCCAGTACCAACGCGATCCAAAACAGACCGAACGCTCCTTGCGCCTGAAGATGCCATCTATCAAGGGTCCCCGCCGAAGAAGCAGTCTGCGGCCGTTAACAAGCTACAGAAGGATTTGCGCATGACCAATGGCACAGCCTCCGAGATGAAGAGTACGAGGATGAGGGGCCGGACTGGACACAAGAGCAAGAGTAGGAATAGAAGTTCGAGTGGGACGAGAAAAGGGACTTGGAAGAAGTTGTTGTGGGTTAAGCAATCTTGTGCGTCGCGCACTTCTTAGGATACATCCAATTGGCGCGCATGCTTATTCGATACAGATCCCGATAACTACACTGATCAGGACACTTTCCTCGAGCACCTGCAACGTAATCCCCGCTTGCAACCTTACGATTTCTGGCCCTTGGTCGCAGACTCAACCGTCATAGTACAACATGTCTGCTCAGTTATCATCTTCGTCATCTGCTTTGTTGGCATCTTCCAGGAGCGATTGGAGCCGGGCGCCGTCGTTGGCGGTGGCAGTATTGCAACTGTCCTTGGATGGTTCTTGTGGGATTGGTGGGTTGGACAGGAGACGGCTATCCCTACCAGAATTTCTATACCGCCGAAGCTCCCCTCGCGAAAGAGCAACGAGACCGTGGACGCCAGTCCTACGAGCTCTATGACCAACCTATCAAACAGTGGAAATGGAAGCACGTTAGGTCTGGGCCTGAATCTTGGAGACCCCCGGCGACATTCGTACTCTGCATCTGCATCTTCAATTCACTCTACAACATCACAGGGCAACACAGGCACAAACACACCTACTCCTCCACCAGTATTTCATGCTGACCCTCACGCCTTCTCCCCGCGCACTTCTCTGCGTATTAGCACGGCCAAGTCGGCGCTCTTGATATACTTTACTCTACTCGGCTTATCGCCAATCCTCAAATCTCTAACACGCTCTACATCATCCGACAGTATATGGGCCATGTCCTTCATGCTTTTCGCCATAAACATATTCTTCTTCGACTATGGCTCCCTAGCTCCTCCCACTTCTTTCTCCTCGGCGACGAGGAATAAAAACATCCCTGCGAGTCTCAGTACAAACGCAGCACTCATGGCATCCACCGTGTTAGCCTCACGACTACCCAGCACTGGCCAAGTCTTCTCCCTCACACTCTTCTCAATCGAGGTGTTTGGGCTCTTTCCCGTGTTTAGACGCTACGCACGGCAGCGCAGTTGGCGTGGTCACCTCTTCCTGACAGCAGCTCTCATCATCGGTGCTGGCGGCGGCGTAGGGCTGACCCTCGGCGAGGGGCTCTGGCCTTGGAAGAGCGGTTTATTAGGGGTTGTGATTGGAGTACTAGTCACTGGGCTGGCGATGGGTGGGTGTAGTTGGTGGTTGATTGGTTTGCAGAAGTACAAAAATGAGATTCATGGGCCATGGGATCCTGCGAGGCCTATTATTCGCAGGCAATGGGACGATTACTAGTTTTGTGCCATATTTGCAACATAATATAATAGTGGCGTTTTTAATTCGCCAGTTCATTGCGGATTGAACCCGGGTTTCGTGCCGATGCGGCGATGCTTCATCTCGTTCTCGGTATGTTGTGCATGTTATTCCTGCGTGTCCTTTGAAGAATTTCAGCTGTAGTCAGCACAGGAAGAAGTCACACTCTCGAGGCTCGTGCCAGTAAATACGTCAAGTCACCTTTAGACTAAACCATCTCAACTATGGACCACTCGGTATCATAGGCGACGACTAGATACATTGTAACAAGGAGCTGCTCCTTGCAAATCTTAACCTTCAAACCATCATCTCTGAGCAAGCTTTCATCCTCTTGCTTTTACATTTGCTTTTGTCTTTTGTCTTTTGTCTTTGGTCGACTGATTTTTGGCGGGGAAGCTAATAACGATGACGATATTCTCTCGTGTCATGAGCAACTTCGGTGGACTCGGTGTTTGGTGTACAGGAACGTAAGTATCAAGTGACCTAGCAATACGAACTTTGTAGCGGTGCCGATACGTGATCAAGTTGTTGTGGTTCTATGGTTGGTTCTGTTTGTTGAAGTAGGTTGGGTAGGGTTGGAAGTGCTGTAGGTTGGAAGTTTGGAATCTTGGAGGCCTGGAGCGTTGGGGTTGGTTTGTATTTGTTTGGGGGCCTTTTAAAGGTTTTGGTCAGGGAGGGGGGGCTCGCTTGTGCTCTATTATGTATAGTCTTTACTATTTACCTAGGTACGTGGTACTGGCATGTTGTTTCATCGACAAAGACCGAGGAGGCTATGTCCTACAAAGGTTTCCCCCCCCGGATATGGTCATTGTGGAAGCGTGAATCCCTCACGTTATATACTCGGGTAGGTCTTGTTCTGTTTTGCGGCTTAGATCTAGAATTTTCTGGGGCAAGGTAAATAGAATGCTAAGGCTTGTATCTACTCTGTGCAGCGCACATAGAGCCTAGTATAAAGGTATTCGGAGCATAGGACTCAGAGCTAGCTAGATCGCTAGTGTACTCGGTGCTCCGTATGAAGGCATTCTGAGCCTAGAATGCTCGAGTCCAGGAGCGTGGGGTTCTTAGGCGATGGGCACTGCCCTTCTAGAAGAGCAGCAGTATAGCTATTTTGAAAACTTTGAGGCGTTGCTATTGATTAGTCTAGCTGACAAGTTAGTACAGATGAGAATCTCTTGGTTCTCTTGAATGATAAATGCTGAGCTTGGTCGCTCAATAAGGTATCTAAGATGTGTTAATCGTCGGTCTCGCGTAAGGGCCTACTAATGCATGTCTGCTTGCAATTGTTATTAGAGGTATGGTTTTAGTACAGATTTTAGCGCAAGAAAGCTTGTTTTCTAGGACAAATCGACATTACGCAAACCGCTTGCCTACGCAAACCGCTCTCCCCGACTAAAACAAACGTACATTAGTAGGCCCTTATGCGAGGCTGACGACTATAGAAACCCGATACAGCCAGATTGGAATTCGTTGTTGCAAAGGTACGGATGGGATGTATTGGGATTCCAGTATAGACTAACAAATAGAGTGTAGCAAATATATAAACATACACTAGGCCGTAGAGTCGATAATCGACCTTTGCTATGAGCGAAGAAGAAGAAGAAGAAGAAGAAGAAGAAGCTTCGTGGTGTGGCTGGCGTTGTTCTCATTGACTATTATATATGATGATGAAATTGAGTTTCTAAATGTTAGTATCGATCGGAGCGTCCCCGAATCGTTGAAGAGTCTCTGCGAGGAAGCTTCATCGTCTGGCACTTGTGCCCGTCTAGTGTTGTTCTCGAATAGCTATTGTGAGAGTATCGGATAAAACTTACTGCGGTAGGTAGTACCGGACCGTTCGATTCTCCTCTTGGGTAGTTGAGCTGACTCGCTTAGGTATTTAGCAGAATTTCTATCTGCTTCATTACCCCCTTTAGCTAACACACTCTAAGTCTTTCAGTCAACATCTAAAGCATAGAAACAGCATCAGGAGTAAAAGCAATACCGAATCCATATCCAACTTCAACTTCAAGACAAACACCAATACCAAAACTTACTGCCGTAGGTAGTACCGGACCCTTAGATTCTCCTCTCGGGTAGTTGAGCTGACTCGCTTAGGTATTTAGCAGAATTTCTATCTGCTTCATTACCCCCTTTGGCTAACACACTCCAAGTCTTTCAGTCAACATCCAAAGCACAGAAACAGGATCAGGAGCAAAAGTAATACCATAACAGAAAACAACCCCAACCCCAAACACAAACTCAACTTCAGTACCAACACCGATACCAAAACGACAAACAACCCCAACTCTAAACACAAACTCAACTTCAATACCAATACTAATCAAACTCAAACCCAACCTCAAAATGGGACAAGGCAATTCTACCGCCGGAGCAAACACAAGCCCAAACTGCTCACCACCACACTACGGAGACATCGCAAACCAGGTCCCCAATCCCAACGCGCAAAACCACGGCATAGCCCGACTACTCCACAACACAAACAAGACACCAAAGCTCAACGACATCCCGCAATGGAACTGGTCCAACAAGCAATGCCGGAAATGGATCTTCGAAGTTCTGGTGTACCTGGGATACGGCAAGTGGATAGCTAGAATGCTAGCCAACGAATCCATGCCAGCCGGGACGTATGGGAAGCACCTACTTCAGAAGAGTGCGAGGAGGTGGGGGTTGGTTGAGTATTCTTACAAGGTTTATAATGAGCGGAGGAATGTTGATGTGGTTTATACGCAGCGTATTAATGGGCAGAGTTTGTATGAGTGTATTAGTATGGCGACTGGTAGGGATGGGGGGGGGAGGAGAGGCCCCGGCTGTGTGATTTAGGGTGGGTGGAGAATGGAGAGTCGATGGTGACTTCGAGAGATTGGATTTGAGGGTTGTTAATGGTTGGTTGGGACAGGTAATAGGCTGGTGGAGTGTTTAGGAGAGAGCGGAGTTTGTTAAACTTATAATCTATCCGCTAGCCTAGACTCCTAGTAGACACAACTAAAATGAAAATACAGGATTCTACTTCCCGCTTTCTCAGCTACTAAGTAAACACTAAAAACCACCGTGTACAAGTCCCTAGGCTACTTTTAAACTTGTTAAGCGCCTTGTTACTTACTATAAAGAGGATAAATAACTATAGGGCTATTAGGGCTAATGTTTATAACACGCTCTTACTCTACCCCTACTTATATTTAAGTTAATAGACTATAAGGAGAGAATATATAGTTAAGTAACTTGAAATTAAGTAATATTAGTACTATAGACTATAGTATAAACTTAGATACTAGAATAGAGAAACTAATACTTTTATTAAAGATTAGAGTAGAGAATATAAAATAAATATTACCCCCCTACGATTATAATAAAGTAGGTATAAAGAGAAGCTAATAAGTATCTATATCCTTATCCTTACATATAGTTACATAGCTAAGTTAAAAATTTAAAAGCTTAAACAACCACCTATCTATCTACCTCACAGACATTACAAACCTACAAGCTACGTCTCCTCCTTTTCCTTCTTTTTTAACTAACTAACAGTTTTCTTCTGTAGATCTAAAGCAGAGATCCTGATGTAGGTAGGTCGAGACTTCTTGTAGGTACCTGCGCATTGTATGCTTTTCTTTTGTAGTGTAGAAGCTTGCGGGAGATGAGAGTGACAGGTGCTTCGATAGTGATGGTGGCGGTGAAGTGTAAAGCGTGAAGATCGATTGACGAGAGGCTTACTCGTAGAGTACTGTACTGCACACGTAAGCGAAGTCCATATATATACTGACTAGTATCTAGGTATCCACCTTTAAGTTGATCTTTTAATGGAACTACCCCACACCCCATTTTTCAAGTCAGCGAATAGTATGAAGAGGTGCAAAGCAGAGCTCGCTGTATCTTCGTTTCCCTGATTGTGATTTTCCTTTCCCGTATTCTTTCCCTGATTTCCTTCTTCTCTTGCTTCTTCTTACAGTAGCGATCTTCCAAGTTATTGCTGGGGAAGCTCTGCTAGGGAATAATGACAACGACATGAAGTCATTGATATTGAACGCCTGAACGGGTGGTGGGTCGCTTTTGTTCTGTTGTCATGATACATATCTACGTAGGAAGAATTGACCTAGATATCTGTTATTGCCTGGTTGATACCCCGCAAAAATAGTGGACGGGTTGCTCGTTTGCGTAGTAGATGTACAATGCATAGCCGCCCTTGCTTATCAACTGCTTCTTACTGGTAACAAGTAGGGCCCCGAATTAATACAGCTAGAAGTTCGTGTCTTTGAGGGTAGAAGTCAATGGAGATCTTGATCTGCAATGTCTCTCTGTCACCTCTTAATCTTCATTCCTCAAGCGCTTAGACGATTCGACTAAACTAGACGACTAGGAAGTAAACTATATCATGCATATTAAGGCTGTTTAGGGTACGTACTTTGTTCATTTAACAAGCTAGTCGATGGATGTGGCTGCTGAGCTCAGCTGACTTGAAAGCTTACCTGGCTCACTACTGTAGGTTGAGGCAGACATTCTCCACAGCCATGGAGAAGGGATGTCTGCCCAGGGAGTTGCGCTCTATGTCGCTGAATTATTTGACATCAGCACTTTAATTTGCAGCTTGGTCTCTCTTCTTTTGGATTTACGTCTTAGCACTTTCTGTAGAAAGGTTCGTACTCACGCTAGCATGATACTTTAAGTCACTCTGAGTAACTAACGTATGCCATTCGCGTAACTTTACCTTCTCACATCTACAAGTGTGTGATAGTGAGGCTTTGGCCTCGAAAAATATCTGTTGATCTGGTGGTTGCAGAACATTTCCACGTGGCTTGTAGTGCTGTCGTTGCTAAGAAGGTACCGAAAGTGGCTGGATTCGTGTCAGCACTTCTTCTGCCACTTCTGCCACTTCAGGTATGCCAGCAGTTTTCTGCTTTGTATATTAGCGACTTGTGGCGTGCACTATTATCTGCTAGGCAACAATCAAGCAAGCAGGGATAGAATATTGAGAGGTATGGTGCACCTTAACTTAGCATGCCCTGTTCATTAACTCCAGCAAGTTCAAAGCCGAACTATAAGCCGCTCGCTCAGTTAGCGGCCTTGTACCTGTAGCATGCAGATCGTAATTTCGTGACAAGCAACCTAGTAGTATAATCTGGGGCTGCAACATTCTGTGGATTGTGGCCAAGGTTCAAACAATCTCGAGGAGGTGTTGCGGAACATAGTGGGAGTGCGTCGCCACATAGATAATGCAGCAAGCCATCCTAGTTGTCCAAGAAGACATGTGTCCAATTATCAAAGTTAGATGTGTGACGTACTGCCTTTTCTACCGCTCTGAGTCACTTGTAATGTCGGTGAAGGTAACCACAACTGAAAGTGTTGATATCTTGTAAGTAGGAAGGCAAAGAAGAGAGAGAAGATGGATTAGCGTGGACACGTCGATGCAAAGCTAAAGTTTCAAGTCTTCAAACTCTTCTTTCTACTGTAATTGGTAGCTTTCGCCTCCCAATGATAAGAAGAACACACAAGCCACAGATCTCTGGATGGTCGTCACAAGTTGCGGGGTTGCCTCCGGGCATCATACCTAAGCGATGCCATGTACGGAGTAGACACTACCAAACCAAGCATGCCGTTACTGTAGCTGACATCTGGCTTTCTTCAACCACTCGGACAGTGCTCAACTGCCATTGGATTCCAACTTGAGGGGGATCACCTCGCTTCCGTCGGTGTCCCGAATTCCCCGAGAAAAATATACTCAAATCGCCACTATGAACTATGGTGATGGGCCATCTGAGCAAAGAGATCATGTGGGTGCTTCAACGTACTTAGAGGACCCCGCAAGGCTGGAAGATCGTCCGCCAGGCCCCGGGCAAGCCTTCTCGCTCATCTCATTGGTCACGTCGTTCCATGTGTAGCTAGCACGTTAAGTGCCTCCTTGTGCATGCTGCTGCTGTGTTTGCTACTGCAACGCATCTCTGCTCGTGCCCCTTGAGCACTCACCACAGCCACTTTGGTTGGGTCACCAGAAGCCGAACCTGCGTATGTACGTACGAGTACCTATGGTAGCCTAGTCTTCTCAACTTTCCAGCCCTTTTGGCGCTCCCAAGGGCTCAGACGAAGTGCCTTTGACGTGCGGGAGGTTAGTGTAGGTATGTAGTGGAATAATATGGCAACTATGCCTGCGTATCTAATACGATATGTAGCCATCCAAGATTCCAGTCGAAAGCGATGATGGATCCGACTTGCGTGCAGTCCTTTGCGCAAGTCTACGTACAGTCAGCCACGCCATGCCACAACTCGCGCGGGAATTCCCCAAGAAGGTAACTCGGTCAATCGTACTGTCGTATTTCGTACACGACTGAGGGTACGTAACCCGACCAACGTCCAAGAAAAAATACACATCTTGTGCGCTCAAAAGCAACGCAAAGCAGGGGTCTGAAGTAAATGTCGTCTGCTGCTGAAGTTTCCATGCAAACTGTAAAACTGCTCATGGAAACTGGAAATAATGGGCATGCGGAATTACCGTCCGTGTTCGTTCAAGCACCGAAACTTCATAGCTTGCCCATGCACAATTCGGACTTTTCGGTCTCTAGTTCGGAGAGGACTTAAACAGTGCCCCGTGCCGTGGATGGGATGGCTCTGCCCTGCATCCTCACCCACATTCCGGAGGGTCCATGGCGTTGGAAGCATGGGAAGCCAACCGGAGTACGGTGGAAGATCATGGTTGTGCGTCCGTGTCACAGACTTCCACGCCCTCGTAAGCAAGTTCATCTGCAACGAAAGAAAGTCGGAAGGAATGAAGCTTTGCAAAGAGAGAAAAGAACGAGCAGGAAAACAAACGACGCGACACTATGTTCGGGTTGGACAATGATCTCTCTGCGCATATTGACTGCTCGATTAATTAATTGGTCTTTCTACGGAGTATGCTAAGCACCGAATGCGGCTGTTTCTGACATTCTTCTCGACAGGGAGGATAGCACGGCAACGTAGATCAGACAGTTTGGGTATGGTGCTACCGTACTACTCTGCAGGGCGGTGTATGATTTGCAACGGTTCTAGAAAAAGAAAAGGGCTCAAGATCAAAGACCGAAGACCAAAGACCAGATCGGAGCATGGACTCTTGCTGTGAATCATGCGGGATTTAAAATTGTCGCCGTGCCGACAAGGGAATGGGAGATGTGATGCGTGATGCGTGATGCACTGATGATGGATCCATACGGACGTACAGGACAGGAGTAATTACGCTGTAGCCTGTAGGTCATCGAGCCTAGAGGCTAGAGCGCGGTCGACGGAACGGTATCGCGGTGCCGAGAGTTCGATCATGATCCAGGGGTCTGGGTACTGGGAGGGTGTGGTGGTGGAGAAGATTCCATAGGTACTTACTGGACCAGGTGCTATACAGTAGAGGGGTTAATCGACTTAATCGTTGCCAGGTGATCGGAAGAAGATAGTGGGCTGTTGTTTAATAATACAGTCTTGTTGACAAAGAATTGGAAATTCCCGAGGATGTGTTGTAATCGTGAGTCTCTAGGTAGGCAAGGTAACTTGACCAGAAGCAGAGAACAGACTGGAATCTTGGAGACTTGTCCAAATCATCGTGAAGCTTTCATAGGCTTTTGCGGGGTTGTATTGCCTTGCAGTAATAACAGCTAGATTATTCAAACACCAATGACTATTAGATTCGAGGGACTTCTAGCCTTTTCTCTACATGTTTGTTCTCGACAGATGGCATGGCGAGCCCAATAAGCGACAGCAAAAACAGGTGGTGACGGTGTGATGTCTATTAAATTTGGCAAATGCCGAGGTTCAGCTTCGGCGACAAGGTAGCATGCAAGGCAGAAGGAAAAGAGAAAAAAAGTCCTGAGCACAATCACTTGGGAATGAAAGATGTCATCAAGGTTAGAAGTCTGGATTTGAGACAAGCTACTTTTCAATCATGTTTGTTCCCCCAAAGGTCTGAGGCAAGAACCCAACCCAAACGCCTTTGCTAACAGCTGAGAAGCTGAAGCGCCTGCAGAAACCATCTATGCAGGTAAGCCCAATACCGAACTATACATAGAGTGGGATATCGTGAACGTTTGAACTAAGAGAGGCCACCCAAAAAAAAACCCTTGATTGCATCAGAAACATGCGCCTCCTGTGCAACTCCGTGAAAAATTCAGACCATGCATTCAAATCATAGCGCCTCATTAAACATCTCTGGGCCGTTCCCTAAGCCATCCCCATGCCATGGTTTTCAAACTCATTTGGGAACATAATTGTGTCCTCACATATCATACTCTGACTGCAGTCCAGCATTCCGGGTCGGATCGTGCCATCGGCAAAGTTCATCCCATCATTCATTTGCATTTGCAACGGGAAAGATGCATTCAATGGCGCTGACCGAGGTGCATTTTGTGGCTGCTGTCGCATGTAGAGAGCCGTGAGATCCAGAGCATGTGCTGGTCCGAGAAACTCGTCGCCTCCACACCAGGGAGAGAAGGGCGAGGCGTTTCGATATAAAGGAGACGTGGGTCGGAAGTCGGTATATACTGGTGATGGCATAGATTGTACGCTTTCGAAAGAGGCTCGTTGTTGGTAAGAAGCATTGTCAAAAGATTCGCCGAGAGAAATCGTTGGGCCCTGTCGGCGACTCATAGCTTGCGGGGATACTTTGGAAGGAGTTGTGTGTATTGGAGATATGTTCGCTTCGGAGATGGCGACTTCTTGTTGTTGCTGTTGCTGTTGCTGTTGCTGTTGCTGCCACAGCATCTGATTGTAATCTTTTGACAACGCCGAGTGATCGCTCTCACTACTGCTTGCCCGATCCGTCCGATCGAGAGCAGGACTTGAAATGGCCGAGTCTTCTGAGCCCTTCCTGTTTCCTTTATCATGGGCTCCCATCTCTGAGCGCGCGGCCTGCAATTGTGCTTGTAGTTCGGCAAAGTCATCTGCACCCTCGGGGAATGCGTATGGGAGGTCTGGCGACGGTCTGATGCAGCCAAGTTTCGAAGCTATGTCGTGAATTACGGGCTGCCCTCGGTCGTTCATGTCTGGTTCCCCTAAGTCCCATGATTCCCCGTTACGGACCATCGTGTATAGCTTCTGGACCGTTGCAATGAGCGCATACTGAGTGTTTTCTAAAACTTCCGCGTAACTGCCAATTAAGACGTCAGTTGATTTCTTGTGAGTTTCGCAACTGCTTGCAAGTTGAAGGGGTGAAACGCAATGTCATAAGACTGAATAGGTATAAATGACGTTTGACGACTTACCCTCTCGGTAATTGTTTGAACTCGGTCTTTTTCCTGCTCCCAGCTGTGCATACCAAGCCATCATCTTTGCATCGTTTACAGGGAGACTCTCCGTCACACTGGGGAAGAAGTCAGTAAGATACTTGTTTATTTCCGTTTGGCTAGATATGCGCACCTTGGTCTTCTTCATCCTACAACGCTCACACGCCTTCCATACTCGTTTATGTCTCCCGTCAATAATAACCGCACTGTGGTCATGCGATGTACTTGATCTTTTCGAAGTTCGGTGTGTTGGTCTCGTGCTGGAAGAGAGTTTTGAACTTCTTCTCACGGGTGAATCTTTGTGGTCCTCCATTGGAGGGGTTGGCAGTCCGGACATGGTTCGTGGTGAGGTATCGTGACGCTCGAGACGAATTAAGTGACTCGCGAAAACGACCCGAGCAACTTGGGCTTGATGTTATATATTTCCTTGGTTCCCACGAGGTCTGAGGGATCTCCCAAATATAAGAAAAGTCAATGCTTGCAGGTCGGGATTCGATCGGAAAATATTAGGTGAGGCTTGCTGATTATGTACTCGCTGGTCGGCCAACTTAGCAGTTAACTCCGTGTGACGGTCCTATGAGCTCGACTTTCGGACCAGTGATGTGATGCTGACAATGTGGTTCCTGAAAATCTCGCAGTGGGATAGCGCTACGGGACAATGACGCGGGCTGTTGGAATTCGAAGGGCATGAGATAATGGGCAAGTTTGGGGGTTCTGTTGCGGTGGAAAGTCCGTGGACATATGGGAGGAACTGGTGGTGACGAGGGTGAAGCACGAAAAGTCGATCTTAACTACCACAGATATGCCGTTGGAACCGCAAGTGTCCAGAGGTTGGGCAAGTCGAAATTTAAGTATCCACGGGGAAAATGCATGATAGACGGACAGAGTGGAGTAGACGTGGTCTTTTAGTATTCTTCGAAGGCAGGCTATGGAGCTGCCTGTGTGGTTGCTTACCGCAGTCTCGGATGCGAAGGCCTTGCTTACACCGGTTACCAAGAAGCACAAATTGTGAAAATACCGAAGGCGAAAGGCGAGCAAGCTGCTTTCTGAGCTGGGATAACAAGCGCTCGGCGGACAAGGGTCAGGGGGCCTTGGGCGGGCAAAGAGAGGGCGGAAATAGTACAGCAGTAGTGAATAGAGTAATGGTGCAGCTTCATAGCTCCCATGCTCCATGCCCTGTGACAATGAGTGCCATTAGACTTTTGGTCCTTTTTTGCTTTCGACTAAATCGCATTCGTCCTGGCTCAGTTCACAGTTCACGGCTCACAGCTCACAGCTCACAGCTCACAGTTCCTCGTTCCCAGTCCCCAGACAAGGAAGGACTTTTGGTCTATGCGCGCGAGGAAATCCGGTCCCAGGGCAAGCAGAGAGAGTGACGATAAGCGTGCGTGACGTCTTGTTCCTCGCCGTCGGTGCTCGCATTACAGATGCTTTGGGTGTTTAGGACTTAGAAGAGGGGGTCTCGAAATTGTCGACGAGAGCACGAGCAGCCAAGCGCAAGGCTGGGATGTGAACTCAGGCTCCTCAAATTAAAGAGTTGGGTAGCTTTGGTATCGTAGCAGCTATCAGTCCTGGATTCAATCAATGATGGCGATGATGATGTGTGTGGCAGCAGATGGGTCCTCGCTACAAGGCATAGTCGACTTGGAACCGCAGCGGATAGTACCATCAAGGTGAACGACTAAGGATCCTCCATCCAAGGAATTGGAATTCAAAAAGAACTATTTCAGTCGACTTCGTTGGCAACTCATTTCCCATTGCCCTCGCTTTACTACTCACCTACAAGCATTTCCTCTGTTGGGCACCCGAGTGTGTGTTTTATGTCTTGGCCCTTGGGGAATACTTGGTCGGGGAGCAATAGGGTGGGAGGACAAGAAGCACGGCAAAGGGGGACTAAGCACTAGCATTCCAGAGTGATAAACTGGCTCTGCTCTTCGAATACATTGTGGCAGCGTTGGTTCGTAGTTGCACGCCTTACGACCTTGAGGTCTTGATTTGATGCGCTTCAGTGTCAACAACAGATGCATTAAGCATAGTAAGCAGCCCACTGCCTTAGCACGGAAGGATTACTTGTGTGGTCGCATCAGGGGGTCCAACTGTGCCACCGTATCTGTCGGTTTTTACGTTTTGCTGTACGGAGTAATTGGCTTGGTAATCGACACATCCATTTCGAGTCTGGACGGCTGCAGCTCCGTCATCAAGACTCATACTGTAATGATGTGCGAGTATCGCGACCGTAATCCGGAGGAAATAGGGGTCACGCTGTCTGTGGCGAGAGCAGACTTACAGTGTCCGGGTACTTTTGATCAGCATTGCTCCGCCGCGACGACGGACGGATTGGCCCTTCCTTTCGACGCCCCGCCAAAAGGGAACCCGGCTTTAACGCATCTCATTGACAGTGCGTACTTACTTGGTTGCAAAAGGTACCAAAAGCTTCTTAGAACTGTTCCGTTCCCAGACAGCCTTATGACTTCAGCATGGGTTCGCCGGCGTGTCTTGGACCTCGGCGATGGAGGATCAAGAGGAAGCCGATAGGAGTTGAAGACAGTATCCCCCAAGGTTGTTGCATACACTTTTATATGCAATTCATACAAGGCAGGTTGTCTAGGGGTACAAAATATATGGGAGTAATAGACATGCATGGACCTTGACAACCCCATGCCTGCGTGTCTCGCCGGAAAAGAGGCACAATAGATGAACGAGCCACCTAGGAAGCCCGCAGAGCATCATCGTACAGCAAGTAACAATCTTTCTTCATTCAGCCTGTGTTGTCCTTGGTCCTCGCACGGAAGCCATAGTACCGCTGGAACTTAAGACTGCTTAGTTCGGAGTAAGTCTCGCCCTGTTGAGTTTGGTGATCTCTGCACTTTGGCATCCACTCTGGCAAAGTTTTTCTCAGCGTCTTCTCGAAATCCCAGGTACCCATGGACAGATCATAGCTTGCTGTAACCCAGCGATAAGCTGTGTTTTAGCGTGCACTGGAGTTTAGAAACAGAGCACTGGGGGCACTGCGGAACCCCAAACGATCCGCTCCCGACTGCAAGTGTTCGGTGGTGCTGGTGGCTTCTCTCCGTGCAAAGTTACACCTCTCTCTCTCCTCAGCCCTCAGCCTTCTTGCCATCGTCAGAATGGCGCTGTCACGAAAGAACACCGTACGATCCGCTCTGCTTGGGCTGGCACGGAGGCCTTTGCTATGGAATCTGCCACTCCCGGTTCCCAAACATAGACTCGTGCTCATCTCATTAACTTTCGTCTCAGCGTGTGTATGCTATGATATGACACACCCCTATAAAACATCGGAAGAGGGCTCCGTATTCTGGCCAGAGACGTAGTAGGCACGAAGGGGTCGGAACAATTGGTCCCTCCGACTTGTGCTGCACGCGTATATGCGAACGGGGCTGGTGGAGGGTAGGGGATGGCAAAGATTGATTGTGTTCGTCCGAAGCCTTGTTCCCCATCGTCGTTGTGACCTGGGGAGGGGAGCTTGGCAGCCTTCGGTGTTCGGATTCCAAAGACGACCGCTACTGAACAAAGGACTGACTACGCCGCTACACGACCTTGTCGGCGACTCAACGCACCGCACTCCTCAAGCATTACCAATTCACCAGCCATCGAGAAGGTTGACAATACGTGTTCCGGCGGCACAGAGGGCTATTTCGAAGTCGTTGGCGCAAGGATCGCATATTACCGCAACTGTCCTGTTCGAAAGGGTACAGTACCATATCCCTTCGAGGGGTCAAGGATTTTGTGTGGCTTTGGACCAGCTTTGCACAGACACCACCATTGCACAAAGTTGTGCAAACCCGTTGTGCTGGAGCTGGACATGCCCAGGCGTGCCAGCATGTCAGCCCCCTCTTGTTATGAGTTCTCCTAAGGACCAACGATGCCCCAGTTCTTGCAATGTTCACTCGGGTCTGGCCGTCAAGTGTCGAGCTCTTTCAGGAGCTAATGACGGCACCCAAGGGTCAACGGTCCTTGAAGGAATGCTGACGGTCTCCACGTTGCGAAGTACAGCATTGTACTTCCGTACTGTGCTTTAGCATACTTAAGAGTACGACGCCACTGCACTTGATGCTTCTCAAACCCACGTCCTTTCAAGCAGCGGTCTAACGAAAAGTAAATCTATCCCGACTGTTCGCACACACAATTTTGGCAAAGCTTACGATAACCCAATTACAAAGGCAGAAGAGCGAGAGCGAGCATTTTTAGAGGCAGCGCAGCTGGGTGCAGCATGCACAGTTCGGTATACGCTATACGAATCATCGAATCACTCACGTTCCCTTGGTTCGTACTCGTATTCCTGCATTATCGTCTGTCCTCTTCACTACTTACTATGATGCTACCAAGTAGAGCAATACCGTACAACACTTTACCCCAGATTCTACCCAGGCGCCAAGCTTCTCAGCATCCCCCATTTGAGCAGCCTAAAAACCTGCGTGGCCAGAGCTGATCTCCTGCCAAGGTGACCAAGTATGCTACAGAGGACCCCGCTTCTCAGTCTTTTCATCCAGCAAGTCGCTTGCGTCTCTCATCCATTCGCCAAGGAGATCAGAAGAAAACAATCAATCAATATACCGTCAAGTGACACTGACATAGCCCGATTTCCAAGCCAGGGAGCTTTGCATGAGCAACTTGGGCAGAGGGGAACTTGGAAACAGAGCGGATTGACGGCGGTCTAGAACGTAGGAGGACAAGAACATAACTCCAGCTTCGTTGACGTCTTTTCGCCACCCAAGACCTGACACCATCACTTGTGAGTTTTTGAGTACTTTGGTACGTCCGTACTTGTATACGAGAAGTACGAAACGTACAAATTACAGTATTGTACTTCCGAAAGTATGCCTCAATAACCTCTTATCCTGGTCAATAGCCTACAGTACAACTCAGTAGTCACAACTCATTTGGCTTTGGTACGCACGAGCCGCATACTAAGTCCACTTCACTGAGTATTGATGCATTTGGTGAGCCAGAAATCCTCATCCATCACCCTTTCATGACACAGCAGATACCATTTCAAAGCCAAAAATTGCAACTTGGTGCAACATCATATTCAGGCATATACAATAACCTAGCCCAATAACAAGCTCAAAGATTGTCAAAGATTAGTCTCGAAAATTGCGATCGATACAGGACTGGGAGGGACGTTCATGCGCTCGCTCGCTTACTCGAATGTTCTGGCAAATGCCGTAAATCAATGCCTCCTCGCACATGTCTCTCGCAACGCACGGCTTCCCGTCACCGCTGGACTCAATCTATTACCTATGCTCAACTGCGAAACAATATCCAACCATTTTTCGAGTTCGGAGTCCGAATAATGTCCTCTCTTGAAGAGAAACTGCTATAGCCATCCATCCGAAAGAATTCGGTTTGAAGAGCATAGCCTTCGGTTCAAGTTCCGCAAACATGTACCGAGATCCCCCCAATGTATAGAGTGTAGAAGGCGCATCTACCGACCGCAAGAAAAACACAAGCCAAGGTTATCATATTGTTCCGAATTCATTATGATAGTCAGATATTGAAGGCCTCAACCTTATGTTTATCAAGACTATTTCATACCAGAAGGCTTCATGTCTTTCTTTCGTTCATTGGTTCCGCAAAGCTTTCATCGGCTTTGCATTTAGCAACTATACTCGCTCGCCCGTTTGATCTGCAAGAGGGATAAGGAACCCTAGATATGCCGAACTAAAAATTTATGAATCAACCTCTTACTCTCTCCAATGGCATACCCCGACCTACAGTATGAGTCCCAATTCACGACCGTCCTACATAAGATTCAACAAGTAGCGGCGCTAAGGTTTTGCATGTGTATCCGGAGAGAAACACCGGTATCATACAGTAGCACTACTGTGGGTACAAGACTATACTCATAAGCTAGCTGATGGAACGGGTAATTGACACCTGCATTCCTAGACTCTTTTTGAAGCTTATATTAACGTCTTGTTTGTTAAATCGACCGCCGGCTCATTTTCGTACCTGCTCGGCTATAATTGTCCGGGATGACTTAGTCGGTCTAGACTTTCCTAACAGGACCTTGCTCCGTCGAAGCCGAACCCCAGCTCCTTGGCATTTACCCATCTAAATGTTTTTTGATGTGCTCTTCTCGATTACACCGGTTGTTAAGCTATGATCAACGTCGGTATAATCTCATTTAGTCAATCTTTTGGTCCTCGGCATTCCTAAAACAGAAGAAGCTACTAGAAGCAAACTTGAACTAGTTCGGCCCGAGGCTTGCATTTCTTAAACCTTTATATATCTAGTAGAACATCTTTAGTTCTTCCCATCAAGAAAACTCTCGTGATTGCGTGACACGAAAATAGACTAAAGTGATGGGAACCAATAGAAGTGGTTAATAAATGGCTTAGATAAGTTCTTAGGAATCACACTGGTGACACTTTCTTTTCCTTAACTAGCGCGCCTATCAGATCGAATTGACAAGAACCTATGAAAGTATTTAGTCTAACCTAACGGCAGCTAGGAAGGAATGTGACTTCGAATTTGGTACTGTAAAGCAGTGGTGCTTTGTGTCTACTCAGGAGAAGTGTCTCAGTCAATAAGCTCATCCGAGCTACCAAGAAAGTCGTCAAACGAAGAGGACAAAAGTGCCGCTTGAAAGAGATCTCGAAAGTGTTCGTAGACACAAGACAATCATCATTATGATTTATTACCCTCATTTACCCTAATTTTATAGCAAAGATGTTGCTGTGACCATCAAGTAAGCAGTATGCTAATGGCATGGCATCCTCTTGATTTCCAAACCCTATTTGAACCATCCATGACAGGACGACCCCGCCTATAATCAAGATTTTTTTAGTGCGCCTTCCTTTCCCACCCCTCCTCCTTGCTACCGGTATTTAACTGTGGCACATCTACACCTGCAAGTATCGGTGGGTTTTCTCCGTGGTAGAGGAGGTCTCGTTCGGTCTAACTTCTTCTATTTGGTTCTCGCACTGGCGCCTCTAAGTAATGAATATCTAGCTAATAGATATAGTTGATAGCAGTAACATTGCTAAATAAACACAGTACTAAGGAGGCTAGAGGTTAGGAGTTCGAGCCTATGTCACTCTGCACGTGACCGCCCCTTGGGACGTCACGTGTAGCACCGTCTATACGCTACTACTTAGCGTACAGACGAGGACATACTTATAGCCATCCATAGCTAGCCACGCAAGAATTAGACTTCTTGACATTTTCATCGTGGGACCCAGTGACAGCCCATATAACAGAGACAAGTCACTGTTAGTATTAACTAAGAATCTGTACAGCTATATTTAGAATATATAACTATATTCTAGGAAGGCTCCTAAGTAATGAATAGAAGCGCTGTGAACAATTTATTGACAATAGGAGTCTACTTGACAACAAGAGTCTACCTGACAACAAAACAGCCAAGTTTTCTTTCATTGTTAGGAAGGTTTATGACTTAGTGAGAGAAGTCCTTGCTTAGTTCTGTGCCATACAGAAAGAAGGGATGACCGGTTTGCTTGAGACCCCGAGCCTGAAGCTCAGATACGTTCTGCGCCTGCGTTTGGAGGTCGTACTTTGTTGTTGCAGCCTTAGGAAAGGTGAGCTTGAAGAGTTCGGGCTTCTTGAGCGGTGCCTGACGCAATTTATCAGTTAGAATAGGAAGATGTGCACTAACTTGTCTTGCATCTTAGACAAATGTAGCTACCCTGTTGAGGGTAGTCGTGTGTGGTATTATACTACATTCATGGGTTAGGGCTGTAGCCGATTAGTTTTATAGGTCCCTTGCTGAATCGGCTCCCCTTAAGTAGTTAACAATCAGGCATGTAACATATCTAGAGACAGCACAGCCAACTTTGCATACAGATACATTTTCACACAACACCGTAAAGCATTACCTTAATCACAGAGGACATATTTCAAAGATTCACCAGGAAAAAATCACGAAAGACAAAAAGGACGTCTCAACTTGCCGAAAGAAACAAAAAAGTCAAATTATTGACGGTCAATGTAGCTACCGCGTAACCAGGCAACTCAATTGAAGAGAATTAAACAATATCCACAACATATCACATCGCACACTCAATCCACAGAAAAACAATCATTACCCAGACAACCATGCAATAACCAATCCCCCTAGATACCAATTTATTCATCCCAATTTTCACTTCTTCTCATATCCACTCCTTCAAATCAGACACACATTCCCACTGACCGCGATCCAGAGCCAAAGTTCACACTTAAAGCAAAGCAGCAGCAAGACCGGCTGCGAACATCAAACCACCAGCTTGCTTGGCGTTAGCAGCACCCGTGAATGTAACAATGGGCGAGGTAGCATTCTTGGTCTGGACAGGCGAGTTGGAGCTCTTGGTGGCAGATGGGAGTCCAGTTGCGTTGGGAACGGAGTTAGCTCCCACCGAGGTTTGGACAGGGCTGTTGTTGCTAACGGCGTAGATGGAAGTGAAGCTGTAGACAGAGGAGGTGGTCACTGGTGCGGTGGTGTATGGGCAGTTGGCGACGGTGGAGGCACAGGCGGAGATGGTGACCAACTGGGTGGTGTAGAGGACGGCGGTGGTGGACTCGTATTCGCTGTATGCCCCCGTGGCTGATTCGTATGCACTTGGTGCACCAGTCTCGGCGACGGGACAGTATGTTGTGTAGGATAAGACAGTCTCGGTGGTGAGTGGTGCCGTGGTGTAAGGGCAATCAGTAACAGTTGGAGCGCAGGAAGAGATGGTGATGGCTGCGGTGGTCACGACTGTTGATGTGGTCCATGGAGCGGTGGTTGATTCAGGAGTGATGGTGCATTGGCCTGACATGCAGTCATCGTACTGAGCAGAGCAGTAGTCAGAATCGGCATTTGCCTGAGCCTCGCAGTCTGCTTTCTCGGCAATGCAGTAAACACTGTTCTGATCAGCAGATGCTGTGGCCTCGGCAGAAGGGTAGGCTGTGCTGGTTATGGTTGGTGATGCCGTATAGGTAGAGCTTTCGCTTTGACCATAGGAAGCACGAGCAGAGGCTGCAACGGCCAGGAGGGTGATGATTGATGCCTTCATGTTGAAAGATTGGATTAATTGCTGTTGATGCGTATGTATGGTAACAAAAGTAAGAGTATTCGAGATACAAAAAGAGAGTGTAAAAGAGCGTGTGAATGTGTGTGTGGACAATAGAAGCAAACTGGAGAACAGAAGAAGCTCTTATACATCCATTACAACACAATAAGAGCGAGCACACGGGACCAGGATAAGCTCATCTCCCACTGACAAGCCATACTCATGCGCTGTTGGAAAGTTGTATCTCATCGCCCCCAAGCCAAAACCAATTGAGGTTCCAGCTCTTCCCACCAACCCCCAAGTCTATTGTTTTAGTCAGGGGGCTCAGGACTAAGATAAGCCCTATAGTGATGGCTTGCTGATCTAGATACTTAGCGGCAGGCCAAAGCATTTAAGCGACAAACCCTCAAACCAATACAACCTCCACACAATTGCACATATGGTAAGTCAAGGGGTTGTGGGGAAACTATTACTCTTCGAACAATTGACATAGTGTAGAGGATCTTAGCTGAATAAGGTTACATGCTCACTTGGCGCACGCCGGCCTGTTTGACTTATTGGGTTGTTGCCTCGTTCTTTGACCTCGTGGCTTGCTGTCAGCAGCAGTGCACCATCAGCACGTTAAGACGAACCATCACGTAAGGGTCTTAACTTGAGGCAAAAAATAGGGGGTGAGTTGCAGCAATCTCCACAGAGACCGAACACCATAACCTAAATGCTCGAACGAAAATGACATCAAAACGAAGAACGGCCTCCTGAGTCTTCATTACCAGCCAAACCTTTTGACTACTCTCCGTCTTGGAGTATTGAAATCAGAATGGTGAGGTTTCTACAGAAATTGGTCATCGACCTAAATTCTTCTATGACACAAACCTTGCGTGCGGTTTCCAAAACTGTTTATTGACTACTAAGTGTAAACGTCGTTTTGGTAGTGCTTAGTCTCATAACCAATGTTACTTCCCCTCGATGCGTACTATTCATACTGGGAATCGGCAAGCTCGTACCGGCAGACTGCGCCGCAAGACTATTTTTTGCGAAAGCCTGCTCATGGCTAGAACTTCTTGAAAGGCCGTAACAAAAGAAGCTGGCCAGGAATGATCAACCAAGACTGCCAATATATATCACCACCAGAAAGGACTGAGCAAATAATTCGTGTTAGGGGAATAAGGGCTCCACCACCTCAACTCAACGCTAATCGTAACGAATGTTTTCTCTAGTAACAAATTGATATCATTTTCTTTCGTAATACACATCCTTCATAACCCCTTCTTCATGATTAAGCATCTACCATGGCAAGCGCAGAGGTGTAGGAAGACCCTCGCCAATTGTTACATCAGCAGTTCCAATCTTCCAACGTTATTAGTCTTTGTATATCAACAATTTGTGGATATAAATGACTTACGTCTCTAGGACCTCTAGGAGCCCAATATTCTCCAGTCTTGCTGAAGTCTAGCTCCGTCTCAATCCAGCCTGCAAGACTCTTCGCTGCCTCGTCAGGTGGAACTGCACCCCCAGACTCCCAGTATTTATCGAATCCAACACCGGCTGTCATCTCTGTTCGCATGAAGCCGGGATGGACAATGCTGATGATAATTCCTTTATCCTTGACGTCCAAACTCAAGAGCTTGCCCACCATGTTCAGGGCCGCCTTTGATGCGTGGTGACCATAGTTTCCTCCTCCCTCTTTCTCATGTCGTAGAGTGATCGATCCAGATTCGGAGGAGACTAGGACGACTTTTGAGCCGGATGTGAGGTATTTTGCCTTCGTAAGAGAGTGCACAATGAATGGTGGAGAGACGGCTGACGTAGCTGGGAGAAGGATGTTAGCTAAGGCAGGTTGAAAGTGGGTGTTATATTGTGTGCTTAAAGAGTGAAGTGGTAGGAGAGGTTGGGGAAAATAAGACTAAACTCACTGTACATCTTCACTTCTTCGTCCCACTTGGGGCCGTTGATAAAGTCTTCCGTAGCAAAGTAACCCGCAGTGATAATCTGCAGAGCTATCAGCTTGCTGAATCTCAAAGATGTACAGATCCTTCGGAATAGAGCCATACCACGACGTCGAATGGTTTGATGCCACCCGAAACCATGCCACTTCCAGCACCCAACAGAGGCAATTGATTGACAAGACGTATGCCCACGCCACTATCTGCCACATCGATGTGGGAAACCCAGATGATCTTCTCGGACAGCTTGTCGTTCTTTGGAGCGCTCGCTGATCGTGTGGTACCATAGACGGTTGTATCCTTCTGCGAGGCATAGAAGTTGGCCAGCGACGCCCCGAGTCCGCGCGTGGCGCCGATGATGAGAACGTTAGGCATTCTGAGGTCGGATTGAGGATGTTTGGAGAGGAATTGTGTTGTGGAACAGGTGTTGTTGTGGTTGACAGAAAGTTGGTGGTGACGAGAGCTACTAGATGACGCAATTGTGACCGTCCTGGAGCTTCTTATCGTAGATTCCTTATCGCGTCAATCGCTTGGCCACTTACGAACGAAGGGGAAGAAGAGCATATAGAACTCACCTGTTTTGCTAAGGTTGAGCAACGGAAGTTCGTCAATCGCAGGGCGGGCGAAGGAAACAATGGCATGGTTCTGCTGGCGAGTATATATAACTAGCAAGAATCCCCCTTCCCCACCAGTTGCAAAGGTTGATGATCAAACGTTACTACGTAAGCTTGTTGACTCGCTTCATGAGGGGCAGTGGAATGCACGATAAGTGTTTCGGCTTGAAGCTTGGGAAGCGGATTCAGAAGACTGCATGGAGCATCGGTACATAGGTAGGTACCGTAGGTGTGATGTGTGACATGGGGAAACTCCTTCGCCATGGAGTGTTAATTCGTCGAAACAAAGTATTACGAGCTGGGTTTAACACATGAAGTTTTGTGGAGCGGATTGTCTTGGATTTGCAACAGTTTGGTCCAATCTGAAAAGAACAGGGGGAAAAAGGGAAATGGTTGCAGCTGGCAATGGTCGCCGATGTGTCTAATAAGCGGTTAGTATGACCTCGATTTTACAACAGGAGCATACTGCTTATCCTCGCATCTGGGCAGCTTTTCTCAAAAGCAACGAAGAATCTCAATCACATAATCTATCTTTCGAAGACTATTTGTTTACATTGTGACGATGGCGTCCTTTTTCTGGTTGACGGTCGGCGAAAGCTCCCTTCTCACAGAAGTTGCCGTCTTCTCTGGCAGATCAGAGTGCATAGGCACCTGCTACCTGCTACTAAGACAACGCAGTCACCGTTCGTTGGAAGATAACTTGACTGGGGCTTCGGGGCATTTGGATTGACCAGCCAGAACCACCTCTTGGATAGCAACACGACAGCCGAGGAGAGACAGTACTACTTAGTACCGGCCAAGAGGTGTGCTCGCATTGGCAAACCCAATACTTGAAGAGCCATCATTGATTCGCCAGGCCACTTCTTCGTACAAGGAAGCTCGGATGATGCTCCGCTCATAGACTACCAGTTGACATATTGGTACAGATTCTCCTTTCACTGGGCCCCGAAACGTTGAACACTCTCAAGGTTGTCCCATGAGAAACTTTGTTTATAGGTGAGCCTTGATGGACGACGTGAAATAATCTCGGAGGTGAAGTGACAGCACAGCGACCAGAGAAGTGGATAATGCAAAGGGAACTTTAAGAACTCAGAGTCCAGCGGGCCGGCCCGAGGCTACTACTTGCGAGTACAGGCTAACCACGATGATCAATCTCTTAACAAGTTTGATCCCGGCTTGCACTTGGCTGCGCATGAAGACGTTCGTCAGGTGGCCAGAGTCTCCATCGACACTTGAGTCAAGATCCAAAGTTGTATTCGGAAGAGTACTTGTCAGCGCAATGTCCATTTCGCTTTCGAGTCGGTCCTGTTCTTGACGGCCAGATACAGTCAAGTAGGTCCAATCAGACTAAAATCTGCGTTCACAAGAGATTGTTTCTGCTCGTGCTGATGGTCCAAGTATGATCTTCTAGCTACGCTGTTTCGCGGCGTTGTCACAGAGCATTGTAGCAATAACTACAAATGATGCCCAGGAGATGGAAAGCAAGCAAGAAACGCGGTTGTGAGCTGTATCCTCGATGGAATCCGAGAGCCAATTATGTTGGAATACCTAGCTACGAGGAGGATATGGAGTGAGCTAGCTGTATTGATCATAAGCTACAAATTTCCAAGCGTTGATGAAATATGGTCGCGTGATGAGCAGGCTTCTTAAACACCCAATTACTTCAACACAAGCTATCCTTCGTAGTCCCGTCTCAGAAGATTACAGCATTCAACACGTCTTTCTCTTGAGCAGCTCACAACTTCGTATTTGTGACGCGGCTGAACTCAACTGCTCCTTCGAAATTTAACATTGCAAAAAAACAGCCAGCCAGTTGCTGCTCGGTCCTCGAGGCTGCTAAACCGTGGACCACGCTGACCTCGTATTTATGAAGCATAATAATGACCCAAGCAATTTCCTGACATCTTTGGGCTTAGCGCTGCCATCTTTGTCGCCCAGAAAAGTAAACAGATAGGGGTGTTTACGCGTTAGGCTCAATTGCGTTAGCTGTATTTCGCTTAGTTCTGTTCCAGCCTTGAGTGAAGTGATCACCAGATCTTCGAGACAACCGTTCTTTTGCAGTATATCAACACCATCACCTCCCGCCTTTTCACCCGCCCTAGGCAGAGGACAGGCCCACGGCAACAGAGCCATGAGACCAAACGACCGTTTCCACTCGAACTCGTTACCTGGCTTCGCATACGGCATCGGTTGCAGGAGGACATTATAGGTCCCGTTCCCCTGGTCGCAGTGCGAACACATAGTCACGTGGTTGGAAACCTGTTGGAGTATTTCGAGCCTTCGTACGGCCCTCAAGTTGCCAAATGGAGCCATCAACTTTATTGGCCGCAATTGCGGTCATGTTTGCAAGTCTGCTCTTCGCAGCAGGGATGACGGGGCCTCCATTGGAACAAAGTCGCCAGATTGATCGAGCGGCAAAGACGAAATGAATCATGGGAGTCTCGGACGATATACTGCAGGGAGGTCTCCATGATTGATCTGGAGTGCATGATCGGCGAGGCCATTCACTATTGTTATTCAGGCCTATAAGCTCTCGAGTCACCTGTGGAGGATGAGTCGACAGAAGTAGCCCAGCAAGCATATATAGAGCTGCGAGGTGGACCATGAGCTTCGGCATCAAGCAACAACAAATTCAAAGTCTACAACAAAGTCTCCAAAGTCTCATCGACATCGAACGTCTAAATAAAAAAGACCGAGAACAAACGAAGTTTCAGCCAACAGCCAACGCCATGAAGCTGTCGGCGATACTCCATTTAGTGGCGCTTACTGCTGCAATTTCACCGTCACCGACTTCCCAGACGAACGCCACTCTAACTTCCGGGCTCCAAGAGAAGCACAGATGCCATCATCATGCATGTACTTTTTACCCAAATGGAGCTGCTAAGCTTATCACGGACGTTGGCACAATGAAGGCATTTTTCGGGACTGCTGTTGGACTCTTGTTCGCTTTACCATGAAGGAAGTGTGGAATTCTAGATTGAGGAAGGCTGGGCTTGGGACGTAGTGGATTGGAGTTACGGTCAAGCAGATGTGGTGGATATGGGCAGTTTGTGAGTGCTACGAGTGGAGGATAGATACAATGCTTTTCGCCTTTTAGCTAGACCGCTGTAGGTATCGGAAGCGGTAAACCCGATACCTTGAGTGAATACAAACTCATCTTGCTAAAATAACATTACTATGTATGGCGTTATTTCAGCTGACGAGACAGCTATCCTAGTAGCAATTTTCCAGCGTTTAGGTCTCTTCCTATCAATGCTTTGAACCAAGGAGTGAGATAAGGGTATACGTGGACCACTGGCCAAGGCCCAACAGAACTTGGAGACTGGGTAGTTAAGTTTATTGTGAAGTGAAAACGTTGCAATTATTGGACAAAAGGCACAAGAGAGAGTCCAACAACCCTGGTTCTCAAAGGAGACCGCGAAGCCAACAAAAGTAATACCGTTCCCCTTGCTCAACATTGTGCGGTGGAATGAGGGTAATTATTCAGAAGATAGGCTTTTCAGGGAAATAAAGAACTATTCATGGAAACAAAATCATCCACGGCAACATAACCATTATTGGCAACAACCATTGATGGCAACCATCATTCAAAGTATCCATGTAGAATGGCTCAAGCAAAGTGAAGATTTGCTCTCAATCCCAGAGCTCTCCCATTTAAAGAGACAATTGGGAAAGTCGAGCTTGATGAACTCCGAATGACCTCCGAAGTCCCTTGGGAACAGTGGTCTTGCGTTTAGGCTTCTCCCTCTCGTATCTTCCACTTACTTTTCCGAACTGGCTCTTCAAGCAAGTGCTAATCTCTGCTACTCATCGCGGATTCGAGGTATTATGTGACATTAACTTTGACATTTTTATCTGAATGATAGATTAGCTACCTAGTTCAAGTAAAACTGAAATTAACCCAACAAAGAATAACAGCCTTGACACTCGTGTTCCCAGAAAATAATCTCTGTGAATCAATCGGTGAATCTACCACTATAGTCGTAGAATATCCAATCTTCGCAGCCGTATAAAAGAACACCAGCGCTCAACCTCCACTCACCTTCACACAAAGCCCTAAACACTCACATAAAAACAACCACGTCACAAAACACTAAACCAAATTTATCAACACCGTACACACAACCAACAATTATCGAGTCGCCCCTCAAGAGAACCTACACAAAATGGCACCCGGACCCATCATCTGCGCCATCTGCTTCGTCTTCCTAACCTGTTGTGCCTTAAGCGTAGTCATCGCCCTTGGAGCAACCGGATATTTCACAGACAACAACCCAAACCCAGCATCAACTGTAACTGCAGTTATCGACCAAATAAAGGCTGGAGGTGGAGGGGCAGCTGGAGCTGGAGAAGGTACGGTGTTGATGAGTGTTGCATATCGGAATTTGCAGCTGCAGTTTTTGGGCTTTATTGTCTCTTTGGTCGCCGCTGTGTTTGTTGGTTGGTTACTCTCATGAGGAGTGAATCTGGAGGTTAGTGTTACTCAGTGACACACTCGGAATCATACTTTACTACCGCACTTGATTCCTCGATGTTGGGTGATTCGAAGAGCGTAATTGCTCTAATACAAAAGGTTCCCGTGCCTGGCTTTGCAATTCTACCACACAAATACCTTTCAAGGTCCAGCATCTCATCATCAATAAGGAACAGGTTCAACATGCGTCGCAACGCTATTCCCATTATCGTCATCCTAGTCGCTATCTCCACTGCATACGCCGAACAAACAGTACCAATAGCGACACCCACTTGTATCTGTCTGTCCCAAGCAACACACGAGGTATTACCGAAGGGAATTGTGAGGTACAACTGTGCGGAATGTATTGCGCTATCAGTATCATCACCTACACCAACACCAAGTTCAATTGGGATCTCAAATACAATGTATAATCATAGTTTGGAGCTTGCCATGGTTATGGTCGGTATTCTAGGCTTAGGTATCTTGGTCTAAGCATGTTACGTTTACGGGGTTTGAGGTCGGGTTGTTAGCAGACGGTGAAAAGAAATAGTTCTTAAAGCCTCAGAGTCTTAGGTGAAGACGAGAAAGTCGATGTTTTGAAATTAGCTAATAAACATCCTTATTCTCTCCTATGACTTTTATGCTCAATGGTTTCTAGCCAACTTTAGGACATCGCTGTTACATAATGAGTATGAATATGTATCTGTAATTGATCAGCAGTGCTTGGTGAACGTGGAAGAAACGATATTCTCTTAAGAGTAATGGGGTAGTCATCCATTGAGAGAGTGAATGGCTTTGGTTTACACTTCATCTAGTCATCGAGGCGAATCACAATCATACAACAAGTGAAATCCACATATGATATCCAAAAACCCTTTCCCTACTAAACCTCCTTTGTCTCCCCTCGAAACAACAAACAAATAGCCATTACTGGTACTTGAAAGGCGAGCGCACAACCATTACAAAGAAAACTTAGTACAAATCCAATAACCATGAACATAAACACGATGCTAAGATCCATTCTTTTGGTCTCCTACATCATCGCTGCCGCCACATGCGCACAAAACTACACGAAGAAATTGGAAACAGTGGTTCTATCCAAATGGCCATCCTCATCCTGACACCATCTTCATGACTTGCCGCCAACTAGCAACCAACTTCCGACTTACTCTTGAAGGTAGCTTAACACCCTGGATTTCAATCTCATCCCATTCTGTTTCCTTGAGTTTACAGGTCCGGAAAAGAAGTCAATGTTCCGTTTTAGGCCGTAATTCCATCAATATAGTTGGCCTATAAGCTGAAAACCCGTGGCCAACCATGCAGCCGCCAACATCGGTGATTATCCACAGCCTTGTCCTTTGGTCTTAGACTGTACTTCGTCCTAAGTTCCTTTTAGCAGCCTCTAGACTACCACCAAATTATAGACAACTAAATCGAAGCTACTATGCCTTCTCCGTCACCGGCTTTACCTCTGAGAGAGCGATCAAGAACTCTGTCAATATAGAGGTTCCCATACTTAAGGTCATGGCTGCTGCTGTACTCGCAACCTTTCTCAGCCAGGTATTCGTCGTGAATTGGACTCTCAGAGAACGATCCTAAACTTTGGGTATCCTTTTCTCGGTCGCGGAATTACCACTCACGCCACCTTAGTATTGGCGTAGAGTATTAGCATTCGGCGGTCCTCAAATCTACTAAGTTGATGGTAATGCGTCGATGTTACTGTATATATCTAGAGCTATGCTATTTCTCTTAGATATTGCTTGAATCGCTTCTCTTATAGGCGGGAATCGGGATTTTTAGACAAGCAGTACTTGGTCATATGCGAAAGTAGTAAGGTGCTTGAATAGAGCTCGTTCATACTGCTCTTGCTGGTAATATGTCGCTTTCTCTCTATTTCTGGACATCAAGATCTATTCTCTGATAGGCGGGACTGTTGTGACTTTATATAGTAACCAGTATTATCAGAGTAGGTATTGTCAATGATTTTCAACCACTTAAAAGATAGTTAGCACAGTATCTGAAACAACATCAGTAGCCGATGTTATGGAAGGTTCCCGAACCGATTGTAGCTAACATTCCTCCAACGTCATCTTCGATCATCCTTATCAACTTAGTTAAAATGCTCAGAGACGAGTCAATCTTCCATATATCTTAGTATTAACAATAGAAGACCTTCACACGTCCTCCTGCATTGCATGTTAATTCGTGATAAATGACTGTGCCATGATGATAGTATTACTTTATGGAGATCTCCACAGAACATGAAAACGACTCTGCTACTACTCACTCTACCAATTAGTAGACGAAACGTAAGTCAAGTTGTATAACCAACAACCTTTGTCGGGCTGCGGTACTCATCATGGCCTCTTTTGGACTAAGCGAGCAGTATTTCGTAGCCTTGCAGCCGGATATAAGCTATTAACTGGAGCCAGGAGCCCTAAGTTTCTTAGCTGTTAGCTCAGCCAAGATAGGGGTAATAAGCTTCTCTAGATGGTGGCAGGACTCGTTTGTGATACAGTTTGTATGACGGAGTTTCAATTCCATCAACCACGCGTTGCTCTTTTTCGAAAAGTATGCCTCGGGTTAAAAAAATCCATAAAATTACTCTTTATATCAGTCGATCTCCTGGAGGAATTTGTGTCTGAATCGCTAGCTTCGCGTAACACAAATATCTGCTTAAGAACCATATGAAATTAGCCGAGCCGAAGTTGGAAATAATATTGGCAGAAAGGTAATTTCTTGAGCAACAGTAAGATTACATGCCTGCGATATGTTGCTGATTACTTGGTTCATTTCTCCGGTTCTTGATGTCCATATAATAGACTTTGTCTGAACGCCTGCGAAGGGGGAGAAAGGTACAAACGTTCCTCGCCAAACCTTAAAGTCCTCGATGTAGCATCTGTATAGGGCTGTTTCTTGAAAATTCATAAATTCCGCAGAGCATCATCGGCTTGAACTCTAAAAGAATAGAATGATTTCGATGCCCATGATGTGGGTCTCTCGTGCACGATAGTTATAATATTACTCAGACTACTAGGGCACATTCCTCAACCGAATCACTCTTTCCAGCCGATTTCTATTTGTATATTAACGGTAGCCCACCTCCGAGTCATCACAGCAGTCGTCTTTTACATTCAACTCGCGCTCATACACCCCGGTTCTTCGGACCACAGCCACTCGCTTCGTTGCATCATGTTTTCTAAGCTCGTGTCCAGGGCCTTTGCCCTCAGCACCCTCCTCGGTGCCCCCCAAGCTACGGCCTTAGCCCGCCGAGATTTGTGTCCCGATGGAACCGTCCCAACAATAATCTACCTCACTACTTTGCAGGTCGAATTCCCGGTGTTGATTAACACCTATATTGATTCCAACGTACGTCCTCTTGATTGTCCATACGAATTTGGCTTTGCAAAAGAATACTGAGGCTAACTTCAACCTGCAGACAATCTTCAATATCAATGGCGGTGTTACAATTAACATTAACAATGCCCCCACATCTATCAACACTATAATCAATGCTACTTCGATCCTGACAGTCACAAGTGTAGTTAGTGTTACCACTAGTGTTACTACAAGTGTTACCGCCACCAGCACTGCTACTGCTACTGCGACTCCGATCCAGACAACGGGACCTATCTTGCTCCAAATTGGAACGCCTGGGGCAGCGAAACGACAAGTCAATACTCCAACCTTCATCGGACCTAATGGAACCTTCGTGGGACCTGATGGAACTGTTGGAGACAAAGCCAATGCAATGGTTTTCTTACTTTCAGACGCCCAACTCATCAGCGATAATGCGCAGATCTCTACTGACGGCTTATCACAATCTGAACTGTTCGCCGTCTCTAGCATTGTCCAATCCATCAGGACTACATTTGCAGTTGATGCCGCAGGCCTTTTTTCTTGGACTAATGCTACCTTCACAAATGGAATTGCAGCGTACTGTGTTCAGAATAGCCAACTGTTTGCTCTATTCCAGGGAGTTACCCCCACCGGATGTATTCCCGTTTCTCTATTCGCTGTCCCTGCTCCCAACACGGTAACCAGCAGCAGTTCTGTCACTGCCACGGAACCAACTGCATCAGGAAACTTAACAACCATATCTGGCGTACCAACGACAATGACAGAGCCCGACGGATCCTTGTCCACGAGCACTTCACCTCCTATCACCACTGTTGAGTTCATTTCAAGTGCAAGCGAGACGTCTACTACGATCTCCAGTACTCCAACGACGAGTGCACAGTCGACGGTATCCTTGCCAACGAGCACTTCACCTACAATCACCACTGTCGAGCCTACTTCAAGTGCAGGCAACTCGTCACTCAGCGTCATCTCCAGCTCGAATGGATCATTGTTAAACTTGACTTCCACTCCATTGACTTTGACCGCGACTGGGTCCAGCCAAACTACTGCAGCTCCCAGTGTAAGCTTCCCATCGCTCAGCGCCATCCCGTCACTCAGCATCATCTCCGGCTCGGGAATAGTTGTGACTGAATCGGATGGATCATTGTCAACCTTTACACCACTTACATCTCAGAACGGGCCTCCAGTTACTTTGACTCAGATAGGGCCCAGCGATACCACTGCATTCCCTAGTGCAAGCGCCACTTTGTCAGAGGTGAGTATCAGCGAGCCAGGTTCGCTAACGACTATTTCGGCAAGCGTAATCACAGGTGTGTAGTCCCAAAAAATTCCCAACCGAACAGCTCTTCGGTAGAGTTGCAAGATGGACTTCTCCTTGGCAAAATCTGCTTAATAGACCGGGGTTGATGCAATCGAGCATTGCTGACTAGATTACACAGGTACAGATGGAAGCGCAACCACTCTTCCCATAACCACCTCGACTGAGAGTGGTTCCGCAACTGTTATATCAGTTAACCCTACTGCCACTGTGTACGTAGCCTTCAAGACTGGATGAGCGAAGATGTGAAGTCTTCGACCACCACATCGGTTCAAAGCTAATAATCCACAGTGCTCCAGATGACAGTTTCGTGATAGCACTGAACAACCCAATCTCCAAGAAGTCGAAGCGAGCTACTATCTCATATGTGACATTCGTGAGCGGGAACTCATCCACCACTAACGATATTGCTGCTGCGGCACGTTTCTCATCTTCAAATGACACACTGTTCAGCGCTGGCCAATATGTGGGTCTTGCAGAAGCAGCTATTGGTCAAGGATACTCGACTTTTCAGTTATTTGGTTCCAGACCTCCTATCTCCAGGAGATTCGATGTGAGACGTGGGGGGAACTTCACTTTTACGCCTACTAGTGACAGTGGAGAATCTTTGGGAGAAACGTCATCCTACTGCACGAAGACAGCTACCGGAGAATTGATTGCCATATACACTCAAAATGGTGCTCCTTTTGACTGTGCAGCAGTGGCGATCGCGGCCGCGATTAGTATGTATTCTGCTGACTCCTGATGTATTTGATTCTCAGACTTACTGTTTTGTAGTCGCAAGTGGCCAAAATCAAGCGCCGCCTAGTGTTGATTCCAGCAGCAGTGCTGTAGCTTCGAGCACAAGCCCGGTTTCTCAAACTAGCAACAGTGCTGTAGCTTCAAGCACAAGCTCGGCTTCTCAAACTAGCACTGAATCAGGAACTTCTTCAACCAGCAACTTTGCATCATCTTCGGCCACTCCTACATTCTTGGCTTCAAGCAGCAGCTTTCCAGGACTTTCAAGCATTATTCCTGATCTCTCAACTTCAAGCAGCGACCTTGCATCATTTTCGGCCACTCCTACGTCCCTGGCTTCAAGCAGCAGCTTTCCAGGACTTTCAAGCATTATTCCTGATCTCTCAAGCAGCAGCCTTGCATCCCTTTCGGTCACTCCTACAAGCATTATTCCTGATCTTCCGACTTCAATCAGCTCCTTTGCAGCACCTTCAACTACAGATTCTGATGCTGCTGAATCTTCGAGCACCTCTGATGCTGCTGAACCTTCGAGCACCTCTGATGCTGCTGAATCTTCGAGCACCGAGACAGCAGCAGCTAGCTCATCAACTACTTCTAATGCTGCATCCTCCACGAGTAGCTCGTTGACCACTTCTAGCACTGCATCCTCCACGAGTAGCTCATCAACCACTTCTAGCACTGCATCCTCCACGAGTAGCTCGTCAACCACTTCTAGCACTGCATCCTCCTCCACGAGTAGCTCATCAACCACTTCTAGCACTGCATCCTCCACGAGTAGCTCATCAACCACTTCTAGCACTGGATCATCCACGAGCTCATCAGCCACTTCAACTAATACAGCCGGCCCCATAAAAGCAAGAGTGGTTAACAAAAAGGAAACTCGCTTTGCTGCCTGAGAAAGGAATAAAGAGCAGGGTTTCCAGCTCGAATGAGCTGACTGCAGTTGGTGTCAGACCTTAGAACTTCCGAGCTCGTGTAGTTTTACAGAGATTGATTTGCTTTTAAAAAAACAGGGTCCGTCTCAGTCTTGTAAAACAGTATACATGTATATAAAACCTATGCTAGAAACGTACATCGCGCTTAATGTTTCACTTTTTGTTCTCAACATCGGTCTCTCATTTAGTTGTACATACACTTATATGTTGCGTGGTTGTGGACAGTGTTTTGCGGCCTCGTAGCAAAGTATGAGTCCATTAGATCAGGTGACTTCACCGTGCTGTGATATAACCAATTGATTGCTCATTAATTATACTTAGACAGTAAACACCGATGCTTATAGACATCTTCCCATCCTCCAGTCCCGCAGCACACTAGTTGACAAAAGACTCGTACGAGTTTTGCTTGACAAATAAGCAGGTGTCAGACATCCCAGTCATAGTGTACGTATGGGCCTGATCTGTGCGATTATGAGTTATGGTTGGGAGTCGGGGATTTCCAGACTCCACCTAACACCACTCTGACCCTTTTGATGGCGCCTAGACCATGCCGTGCTTGCAGTTGCGATCAGATGCAACGAGCCCCTCCAGTTCTACTTCGGACGATGGATATTTCGTATTCGTTGGGCGGCCGAATGATTTCTAAGTGACTATGACCTTCAACTGATGTTCAGATGCAGGCACAGAAACGTTTGTGTAATAGAATAAGTAATATGGATGAAATAGGGGTCTAGCCACGCGGCAGGAGGCTCCTTTGCTAAGATACTGATCATGCTGAGGTACGCAATACTTCGTGCTGTACTCGTAGTGCTAAAGACTGGTTGTGGTGGTTGTAGGTTGGCAGGTTAGCACGTAGTGTAAGCCACAAACAATGCGAGATGCAGCCTTCGAATGAAAGGCAGGCGCATCGCAGCACAACGGCACGATGGCACAATGGCACAATGCGCCTCAGGATTGTTGGGGAATGTCAATCGCAACGTAGATCAACGTGCCATGATACGAGACATGGGGGATGCCCGCGATTGACGATCACGCCTTGCATCTTTCATGGAGACTAAAAGCTTCGCAGACCTTTCGTTCCTTATTCTTCTTGAGCGTCGCACTTGGTGAGATTCGTACATGATCGAAAGGGACCTCTGCATGGTGGTGGTCTCAAGTGGTACAGCAGGAGGACCAAGGACAATTGCCGACAGAGGAGCACCAGAGGGGGGAAAAGCCGAGGTGAACGGACCAGGGGGGTGGTCGACAAGGATCTGAACATACGGTGTATGCTAGATGTGTTTGCGCTTCTGTGACGCCACGACGACACCGATGCTAGTTGAAGGATTGCAACACTTTACGACGCTGATACTGGCGAGTGTTGTGTATTAATGACTAGTCATCGGGCCTGACAGGGCTCACTTCACCACTCTGCCTCCCCTCATCCAGCATTGCAACACCACTACTTCTGCCAATTTCCAGCTTGTCGCATCTCTCGAACGATGTTCCCCACTCAACAGTGATACGGCCTCGTCCTACAACCCATCGCCCGCGAGCGGATGTCGACAGGACGAAGCTGTAACACCCTTCGCGAAACCGGCCTTGTGGCATAAGATGGCCATATCCTCAATCTCACGAAAGCGCTCCCTGGCCGACATTGATGGCGAACTGCCCGCCGAATACAACGATGAGGATTATGCGCGAGAGGTATTACAACTGCAAGAGAGGCAGACGGAGGCAGATTTGGATGAGTGTATCGCCCAACAGGCTGAAAAGTTTGGGATAACAATTTCGAGGCCTCCAACCGCGCAGAATGCGCAGACTTCACTACGCGCATCCACTGTGGACTCGCACCATGTGAGGACATCTTCGACCGGCTCTCACGATAGTGCTTCGACGGGGGCCTCTTCCCGGACTTCATATGAGGGTTTAGATGGTTCGATGGCGGTTACAGCAAGGGCGACGCCGATTTTAAGAACGCGGAAAAGCCTGTCGTTTGGCGAATATGAGAAATACATCCTTCAGACAGAAGAGCCGCTCAAACTCGGATTTATAACTCCACCACCACCTCCTCCTATACCTGCAGATCATGCAATGTCCGTGTTTTCCGTCTCGACGAAGAGAAGCTATGCCAGTATTAAGAATGGCTTCAAGCACCGGCTAGGAAAGTTGAGGAGGAGCAAAACATCGTATCAAGATGATACAAAGTGAGTGGATGAAGCCTTTCCAGGAGCGTGCTTACACTGACTATACAGCGCATTCGTCTGTGTATGCTGCCGAAACGATTTCAAGGATACCAAGACTCTGCATATGCTTCCCTGTCTACACAATTATTGCGACACATGTTTACAAGTCCTCATAATGCAAGCCGCGACCGACGAGTCCAAGATGCCTCCACGATGTTGCAGCAAGGCTATACCTGGCGTGACTATCAAATCAGTACTAAATCGTGAGGATCAGATCACCTTTATGAAGAGCGTAGTGCAATTCAGCACACCATGGGAGTCACGGGTATTCTGTCCGAACACAGCCTGTGGAGAATTCATCCCCAAGCGAGGAAAGATAGATCCTAAGCACCCATTCGAGGTTGTCTGTCGGAAGTGCAAGACAAAGGCATGTTCGACTTGCAAACAAGCAGCGCATCCGTTCGGCCAAGACTGTCCTGCCGACTGGGAACTCGATGCTGTACTGCAAATGGGAGAGAACGCTGGCTGGCGACGCTGTTACAAATGTAGAAACCTGGTGGAATTGACCCAGGGTTGCAGTCACATCACCTGTCGGTGTAAGGCTCAGTTTTGTTACATCTGCGGTGCGGTTTGGGATCCGACCGTAGGATGTCCAAACTATTGTAATGGCGAAGAGGAGCTTGAACGTCGACGGCTGGAGGAGGAGGCGCGGGCAGCTGAAGAAGAAGCTGAGAAAACCGCAAGGGAGGAGGTAGAGAGATTAGAGGCTGCCGAGAAACTCGAAGCAGAGAGACGGAGCCAGGCCAGTGAGGAGCTCAACGCGTTGCGAGCTCGACAAATCAACGAGCGGGATCGCTTTTCTGGCTTTGAACGCAAAATGAAATGGCTTATGTGGACTCGTCATGGACAAGCTAAGCTGGATATTCTGGACAAGTATGGTGAGCTTCAGATAAAGATGAAAGAACGTCATCTTAAAACTGCAACACATCTCGAAGACCGTCAGGTTGGTGCCGAGATGGAGTTAAGGGCCAGTCAGAAGCAAAGTGAAAGATCTGTCCAAATCAGGTTGAAGCACATGGAAGCGTACTGTGATGGATTGGGTCGCGGTGCGAGTGGTTCTAATCCAGCACGGGTCGTTACGGAGAGAGATTTAAGGGAACTCGGCCAACAATACAACCTCCGCGATGATTTGGACCGTCTGCATCAGTCCAAAATCAATGTCATGCGAGACAAGCAGGCTAAGCAGATGGAAAATCTGCTTGTTCGACAAGATGAGGAGCTTGAGAAGCTAGGGGCAAAACAACAAGAGGAGCTGGAAGCTTTAGAAGAGAGCTTTGGAGCTGAAGAGGATGGTTTCGTTCGTTTGTTCAGCCGGAGGAAGCAGAGAATGAAGAAACGATGGAGTGCGTTGGCTGAGGTAGAGAGGAAGCAACTGGAGGAGAAGACGGGCTTGAGATACGGACCAATGAATTCTGTCGAATGGCTCGACGCCGAGACGAGAAATGAGGATGCAATGCTAGAAGCCGTCTTTGAATGACAGACATATATGATTTGTCCACAACAACGCGCCACTCTGTACTGGGAATATCTGAGTACTCTATTCGAGGAGACGAAGAATCTTGGAAGCATTAATTTACGACTAGCATGAACACCGTGTCATGAAACTACTACTACATTCTAGATGGACCTTCTCCATTCAGATTCAAATCTCTTTTTTCGGGCAACATGGGCTATATGGGACATAGGTAGCGGATGCATATAATTTACGGGAGCATATGGTGCATCACTATGCGCATGATCATGAGATAATGAGATGGACAACAAGGTGAGTGGAAGGAGGTGGCACAATGTCTTTAGGAACATATTATACCCAGCGTTTGGAGAGGCAAGAATGCAATGATTTGATACATGCTTGCATCGTGCCTAAGTGCTCTTCTATCTTAAGATGCTGTTAAATGTTGCGCATAACACCATATCATTCGATATATACCATAACCTGAAGCACCTGGTACTTGGAAGGCTAATACGACAATAGGCACGGTCTGGTCTTAAAGGCGTCAGATTCAATGACTGATTTGGCTCTAGTGAGCGGTGAGAGCGATAAAAGCTGGAAAGAGCATACTCACTCACCGAGTCACTTTCAGTAAGTGAGGTAGCATCTCAGGTGAAAAGTGCTCGCTTAGCTATATAGCTCCGCGCGACTTTTCTCAACTTCTTCCTAGGCACGTTGACGTATTTTCAAGACCTTACGGAACCAAGACACGCTGTAATAGACATTTCATTGCTCAGCATCTAAGTGGTCATGCAGCTTTGGTTTTCGGTTACTGGGGGTGCATTGAAGTTTGAATGGAGAGCTCCTTTGGTGATGTTTACTTAGTAGTCAGCAGTCGTCTTAGTACGAGAAGGAATTGTAAGGTTGGTATATCGGGATAGCACGACCGCTGGTTTTCGGGGTGCCATCTTTTGGTTTCGGGAGTTGAGTGGGTGTGGGAGTTTGTTGGGGCACTGGTGGTTGCTGGTGGGTATTGTATAGTATGGCTGCACAAGTACAGATGGAGTTTACTAGGTCTCGGATTATTGAGAATTGCTCGGTCGTTGAAGTCGGGTTATATATGCAGACTGGGTTGGACTAAGGAGTGGAGATGCACTCGTGGTGGGGGTTGTTGCAGGGTGTATTCTTGAGTATAGTATTTTATTTCACTTGTCTGTCTTTCGCATGGGCAGGCTCAATTCCCTCTGGAGAAAGAAGTTTCTCGTAGATTACCAAAGCCGGTGTAACAATTATGTTTTGGCAACGGAGAGAGATGAGTAATAGATGTCGATATGTAAATGCTAAACCAGTGAACTTAGGTCACAGTCTGAACATACTCTTGGAGTTCTTGTTATCGCTTTTGCCTTCATTTTCATCTCTGAGCTAGATCCAAATTTGTATTCAGAGCAGGCTAACTCGCTTGTTGGATTGCTGACTGCTACCTAAGGTACAGTAACACCACTAGTTCTGTAGTTCCTTCAAGAAGATTGAAGTGAAGTACCATCCAAGAGTCATCTAATTGTTCTTTACTTTCCGGTTGACTCACTTACTCCTCAACTCAAGTGGAACATGGAGTCCGAGATCAAGGAAATGCTAGGTCATGACAGTCCAAGCACGGAGCGCGTTGTCCTCAGTCCACGTGGGGAAATTCATTATCATGCCATCATCGCTTTGGTGCATCCAAGTTTTGGGGGGTCTGATGGCTCTAACATGAATGCTAGCGTGGCCAACATGACCGGTGGAGTCTATAATTACACATGGAAGGGTGGCATTTCTGGGTTGATGAAAATCCTCTCTACGATAAATACCAGAGCGTCTATCTCAACGACATTCGAGCTGAAGTTTACCAAGCTTGCGAAGGTCTGAAAAGTCGCGCTCTACGGGGACCGAGGAGTTGGTCAAGGGTGTTCCTATGCTTTATCGCGGTGAGCAGAAATTCCTTGGCGGGCGGGAATACATGGAAATCGAAATGCCAAAGAATGAGCCTATCTTCAAGTCAAAGCCGACACCGATCTCAGAACACACGGATCTTTCTATACTGACCTATCCACAAAGCTGCACCAGACATCACGAAACGAATGGCTACGACTACTCAATGGCCAACCAGTCTGCTACCTTTCCTTGAACAAGATCCAGCCAGCGAATAGTAGATATTTGCGCCAGTCCCTTGATAGACTAACGAAGTCGGGAACGTTCTTATAGTTCGAAAGGATCGGAGGACACCTATTGTGCAGCAGGCAGAGGCAATTTCACACGTTTGCCAGTATGTCGTCTCTCTCACTATTGCAGAGCGCGAAGCTGGATGGGAGATGGAAGTGGGTGCTGCCGAGCTCGCGAATATGAATCCAAAAGCTTGTGGATAGAGTTATGGTACAGGACAAATTTGAGAACTTCTTCAGAGGTCATAGGCACCTCAGAGGCAAGGATGGAGTCTTTGGGGAGGAAAGTGAGAAGGTAGAGATGGAAGCAGATCCCTGTTGGGCCGTTGCTATACTCACGGCCTGATAGCCCTTTGTATCGTCGCGTAAATAGGCCCTCCCCAGAGTCGGTCATTGACCGAACCACTTCCACTGCTTGGAGCACCTCAAACCAAGTCAATGACAATTCAAATCGAATGCTTTCATGCAGACGGCACTTCACTTCCAACGAAAGCCTCAAACTTCCCAGAGTGTGCCGTGATATCTGGCCACGGAAAAGACTGACACAGCTCAGGGATTGGAAGAGCGCAACTTGGCACACCGTTTGACCTGCAGGCTCTGGCGCAGCACGTACTCGTCGCATTGATGGACATTCTGGAGTTGTCAAGTAAGGCTGCCTAGCGCTTGCTCTGGTGCTCGGAGGGCCTGTCCGGTGCCTCCAATTCGAGGTTGGCAGAAGGGCTTCGCAGGACCGTCGATCCCAGGTGCATCCTCGCATTCGAGAACAGAAGCCCATGGCCACGTGCTTGTGCCTGTGCCTGTGCCTGTGCCTGCGCTCGTGCTCGTGCTCGCCAGAGCTGGAGATGGAGGTTGGGTACAGTCGCATTGCAGCATGCTCAACTTCCAAGAGGCGACGAGGACGAGACAAAGGCTCACGGACGGCCCTTTGGCGAAGCTGCTCTCCGGGGGGAGATCGGGGGACGCTGCCGGCGACAAGGATCGCAGCTGGACGGGCAGCGTTACGAAACCTATGACTCGGCATTCTGATTCTCTGCACAGGATGCTGTATCTCTTCGGCATCGACATTGAGAAGTGCATGCGCGCGAATCGTGGGCATCTTGGTGATTGCGATGGCTGGGATGCACATCTCCCGAATCTCGAGGGAGTAGATGATACTACTACAGCTGCTCCCGTCGTCGCCTCTCCGTACTCGTACTCCGTACTGCGTACTCGTATCGCCCAGTACGTCCCGTACCCGTACAGGACAATACCCACCGCCCATGGCCCGTCAGCCAATGACCCCCACACCTCCCCTGTCCTCGTGCGCCGCACGTGATGCCCTCCGCATCCCTGCAAGCGGCAGTTTCATTCTCTCTCGACCTCTCTACCCGACCTTACTGTACCTATCCATCCGTATAATATTTATTTCTCTCGTACATTCGCCTCACCACCGCTCCAAAACCCCCCCCCTTGTGCGTCCTCCCAACCGTCTCTTGCTTGCGTGACCATGGAATGAATATGGCCTCACCTCACCAAACCAAGCGAAAGGACCGTCCATGTGATGCATGCGTAAGCTCTTCCTGCCTGTCGGTGACACCGTCACACGCTTCTCCCCGAGGCTAATATCGAAGTGTACCTCGCAGCGCAAGAGGAAGAGTCGATGTGTCCTCGAAGATGACTCGGCCATCTGTATTCTGTGCAAGTTCCACAACCAGGAATGCACTTTTGTCCAGAACCCTCAATCGCGCAAGAGAAAGCCAGCACAGCCCGCTGGCGATGCAGACTCAATCAAGAGGAGGTACGTTCAGATCCTCGTCACGTGCACTCTGAATCGCTGATAACGAAAATCAGACTGTCCACTTCGTCCTCGCGATCCAAAAAGTCGCCCGCCACCCAGTCACGCATCATCAAGACTACCAATGGAACGGGCGTTGAAGAGTACGACGAGCTCGAGGGCCCCAGCCTGCTGAAGAAAACGCTGGGCCTTCAAAACAAGCACCACAGTCGATTTATCGGAGCGACAAGTGGCATTGAGCCCGCTCTCCTTGGCAGCTTATCAACGACGGAAAATGAGGAGATGCCCCTTGCTGGGGGTAGCATTCGGCGAGTAACCTCGCATGAAGCCTTCATGTTGCTACCAGACCCCGAAACCCAAGGATATTCCGACGAACTTGATGACTTGGATGCCATTGAAGCAATTGTCAGACCTCATGGGAAGGCGCTGGTAGACCTCTACTTTCGCATTGTATTTCCAAGTTTTCCGATTCTGCACAAGGCGGTGTATCTGGAAAAGTATGCTCGATCATACAGAGAATTCTCTCCACCACTGCTCGCGGCTGTGTATCTCCTAGCTTTACAATATTGGTCATATGACGACCAGCTTAACAGCTCAAAGAAGCCAGATGTCCCGAGTTTGGAAGAGCTCGCGAGAAAAGCACTGAGAGACACGATTCATCGTCCGAAGCTGTCGACGGTACAAGCCGGCCTTTTACTTCTCCAGCACGCTGATACCGATTATGCTGAATTGACAGCTCAACTTGTCAGCGTAGCTTATGGGCTTGGATTGCATCTCGATGCAACCCATTGGAATATACCCGATTGGGAAAAGGGGCTGAGGAAAAGGCTCGGATGGAGTCTTTACATGCAAGACAAGTGGAGCAGCCTGAGTAGCGGGAGACCACCTCTTATAAATTCATCTAATTGGGCCCTACAATCAGTTACAAGCACGGATTTTCCAGAGAATGCATCCCATGAGGACGACCAGGAAGGCAGCTCGGAAGTGGAGAGGGGCAGGATCCTCTTCACACATATGATCTCGCTCACAGAAATCCTCTCCGAGTTGCTTGAAAAGGTCTTCACGGTGAAGACCTCGAGGGAGATTGCTAATGCTGGTGACAATGGTCTTGAAATGGTCTTAGAAAAGGTAAAGCCGGTACAGCTCCGGCTCAAGGAATGGTACACAGGCCTGCCCGATATTCTGTCGATGGAGACGACCAATGTGATGAAACTTTCTTCTGTTGGCTACTTGAGATTGGCTTACGTCGCTACTGAGATTGCACTTCACCGACGAATTATCCTTGCGCTCACTCCACAGACAAATCATCATTTGCTCGCCATCTGTCGGTCTGGCGCCCATGAACGATTCATGTTTGCGATCGATTTCGTTCAGTCTTTGAAACCACAACATTTGTCAAGTTTCTGGTATTTTGCTTCACCTCAAAACTTTGCTCTCATCGGTGTCTTTGGTACCCTGCTGTGTGCAACAGCTTCTAATACTCAAGACGCCGATTTCTACAGAGGCAAGCTCAGGGAATACCGTTGGATCTTGAAGATCAATAGTGAGAACGGAGCGAGATTTATGAAACCAGCAATGGCTATGCTTGACGCCAACATGGTCCTTTTGGACACGTCGAAGCATATATATCACCAGGAACCGATAGCCAGTTCATATCCAGGTAAGGAACAGCAGAACACCGCACCTGACATAAAAGCTGGAGATCTTTTTGCCTATCCAAATAATGCATTCGTCACGGGTGAAAACTTTCCTGCGCCCGGGCTTTACTCGTTCGACGCTTCTTATTACTCTGGACAAATACCGACTGACATGACACCCACAACGTACACTCCAGGGGATGTGTCCGGCGATCGAGGTCAAGATTTTCAATACGGAGCAAATCCCGGGATGTGGTCGTACTGAGTTGAGTGTTTGCCGAGCTAGGCGGAGAGCCAGTTCTCAACAGGAATATCTATTGGGTATGTCGTGTTTTGAGATCACGTTTTGGACTGATGACCGAGCGAGATGGTAGGTCCCATTTTCTCCGCTCACCTGGCTACCCCTTGCTAATGTCCGAAATTTCAGGTGACATCTTTCAGCTATCAGTCGTGCAAGTAACAGCAGTAAAACACTGTCATTGACCAAATCAAATGCATTGGCACACCAGCATCTCGATGCACTTGAATGACATGTCAAAATAAGCACTTGCATTCACTAGGACCGCCGAGTATTAGTATCTTGTTGCAGGATACTAGGAATAAACACTCGCCAAGACAAACCTGTTCTCTCTTTATACTTCGGACGCCAGCGTACACCCCTCGCGAAAACGGCATCAGATGTGAAGAATTACGGGTAACCCGCTAAAATTGGCTGGCAGTCGATAGGTGGGTTATATGTAGGGGTAGAGGCTGGTGACAAGGGCGAAGGAAGAGAGTGTGCTCAGAACCCCGCAGTCTTCCGAGAAGGTATTGAGGACATAGGATTGGTTGGTAGGCTGCCACGGACTGGCCGAAAATGGCTTGCGATTGTTGAGGTATGACACAAAATTCCTGACGATGCCACGTTCACGCCATCCTGGGGCTCGGCTGAATACCATCGTTGTAGATTAGGCAAGCTAAGACTTATAATACGATTGTTTTCTTGACATATCCTGCGCACTGCGGTTTGTTCTTGATCTCCCTTTCTGCATGCAGACTACGGGGTCTTCGGTTTTGATTTTTGATTTGGATCGCCGATGGATTCCGTTACAGCCGCCGGCATTACTTTAAGTGTAGTTGGCCTCTTCCCACTATGCGCCCAAGGCTTCACGGTTCTCCAAAATGGGTTCAAGATCAAGGACGACGTCAGCGAAGCAATGGCCATACTTTCTATACACTTTGGCGTAATCAGACCTTTCAGTTCATCATACCCTACAAGCGCTCACCACGGCATAGGTTTTTATCGGTATGTAACCCTTCGATCGCTGTCAACCAAGCGCGTCATGTTCCTGACATTGTTTGAGCTTGGGGTGACTCGTGGGGAATTGAACCTTCAGCGCAAACCAAGACTGCAGGCCAAAAATCCCGTCTCCAAACGCACATAGAGGGTTCCAAGACCGTTGGGCCAGCAATCAAAGCGACATTGATAGCAATATCAAATAGATTTTCTAATGTGCAGGACCTGGAGAAGGAGTATGGCATCAAGATTCGCAGTGAAGATATTGGAGGGGTGAGGTGCTTCGAGTTTTCCGGCGTAATTTAATTGCTAAATCTCATTGCAGGATATTGGAGATCTAGATGCTGAAACTATTGTCAAGGGGGAAATAAATACGATTAGTCCGGGAGAATTAAAGAAACGAGCGAGGCATATGAACATCTTGAAAAGAGCCAAGTTTGGGTCGAAAGGTAGCAAAGGTTTGGAGAATCTTGGTACCCAGATTTCGGAATATATCGATGCTCTGATGAAGATGTGCTCTGAGCAGACATCAGAGGTGTGTTCTCTAAAGTGTCCCACGTTCAATGTTACCGAGCATATGAGACTGACGCAATCTGTAGAAGATTGAACGTGCAATGTTAGCGCAAGTACTCGCAGATCGAAATCGCCCTCAAGACCTACGGGATATTGTCGTCGCTGCAAAGCAGGAATCTGAACGCAAGAAGGATGATGATCAGCGTCATGCTGCTTACGATCTGTTGGCGTCGACGGCTGCTTTCAAAGCCAATATCCAGGATATAGACCCTGATATTTACCTAAACCAGGAAGACTACCGGTACTGGGAGACTGGAAGGGAGTGGGATTTTAACAACCGGGGAGCCACCGTGGCTGTCCACGGTGAGACTGATCTTGTGTGCTACGTTGTGAGCAGAAATGAGTTTGCTTTGAATTCGCTGTCTAGGTAGCTAACAGAAGTAGGAATGGAAGTACTACCGCACCATTGACGGAGAAGATAATGCAAAGGACGTCAAAGATATCGAGAAACTCGCATATATGCTTGCCAACGAAGATAAGCCGGTCGAACTTCTGACACTTCCTTGTCTCGGAATTTTTAAGGATACCATGAATCCTCGATACGGACTCGTCTATCAGCCTCCAAAGTATATCGAGGAGCCACCACGAAATGGGTGGCAATCCGGCGCCATATCAAAGTTACGGAAACCTGTTTCTCTCCTACAGCTACTCAAAAACACGTCAGGTCCATCGGAAGCTACTAGCATTCTGGATTTGGGTGTTCGATTTGGGGTTGCAAAGCAACTGGTTCAGAGTATTTATTTGCTCCATGTAGCCGGGTTGATTCATAAGAAGTATGCTTCGCACTCAACTAAAGCCTCACATGCTGAATCTCTATCCTAGCATTCGATCGGAATCTGTACTTTTTCTTCCCGCAGAATCCCGCCTGGGAGGGCCATCGATAACTGGCCAGAAGAACTTCGATATGCCCTGGCTCAGCGGGTTTGGCCATCCACGATGGGAAGATCCGGTAAATGACCCCGGCCATAGTTACTATGGGGTACCAAACTCTGCCGGTGGTTATCTCAGCTTAATGGAATCTCAGCGGATGGGCACCATCAATCTAGATTTTTATCATCATCCTGACAAGAGAAACAATCGCTTGCTGAGGTACAGACCTAGCTATGATATATATTCGTAAGTTACTTGGTTCCATGCCCAAGAACAAAGGAAAAGAAGAGGAAATTAATCTGACGCTTTGGTCGAAATTAAGACTGGGTTGTGTACTGCTCGAGATTGGACTGTGGCAAGAACTCGATTCGTTCCACAAGTTCTACTATACGCCCGATAAGTTTCGTGCTGTCCTTTTGGACTTAACGAATGACTTAGTTGGCCAAACCGGTTCAAAATACGCGACTGCAGTGAGAGAGTGTTTGTCAATCGATTCTGCGACGAAGAAGATGAGTGGGATGGATTCACTGCAGATTTTGTGTTGGAAGGTTGCGGCTATCCTTGATGGGTGTTCGGCGTGATAGCCTCTCACGAACATTTGAACAGAAGCTCTTCTTTGTCTGACTAGATGAGTTGTCGTCGGAATTGGTATGCATATTGCTTATTACGTGCTGTGCTGCGCTGCAAGGTAAGCATGACCCATGGTGGTTGAGGCACAGGGGCGTAATGCATCCGGAATAATTTGTTGCTTACATACTTTATTTGCATGCATAATTCGATTGCCGACCACCAACCACTGTAGTAAATACAGTGAACGGGCTCTATGTGACTTCGAGCTAAGAATCTGACTGGACAAGGATCTGCAAGTCGTCTTATTTAGCTTTAGTTATCCATCGACCATGAATATCATCCTAATGGATGTACAACATTAGCCAATTCGGGCAAGAGTTTAAAACAGTAAGCAGAGCATCTTCCACAGAGCTTTTTCTCTTCAACTGAAAAGTCTCACATGCATGTCTATTCTTCCATTTCTCCTTGTATATACCATATCAAAACTACCTTCATTTCAACAACCAAACAACCAATTCCACACCAAATTCCCAAGCTAGTTGGAAAAACTCCTCCTGGCAGCTTCACAACATTCCTCACCTTCCTCATCACCCCGCAGACAACAGAAGCAACATTCTTCTAAGTATTCTACAAAATCCACAAGCCTCCAACTAGAGTACTACATATTTTCGTCAACGTCCACGGAGTCTACGTCTCAAACATTAACTCGGCAATCACGTCCTGTACAGTACAAACTACGTACGTATCCACACACAAGACCTCAGCCGCGAAACAGCGGCCCTGTAGCTCTGCGTTACCTTCCATGATTTCTTGGCTGCCTACCCATGTGAAGGCCGGTCCTGGTGGTCTGGATGTAAGCATTGGGTTTGAGACGGTGAGGGATGAGGAGGACTCGGATACAGTAGTGCTTTTAATGATAGCTTAGCTTTTCCCAGATCGTTCGCTACGAAGGATGTTTCTACTAATTTATGAGGGTTTAGTTCTAGTTGGGCAGATTCGTGTAAGTTGGTTACGCAGCTCTTACTCGAGACTTACCTCGCTTAATATGTATCGCGTGTTTTCATCAATCTTTATGTCATTGACCTTATCATGCACAGCTTTCTACTGCTCTTACTCTTGCAGATTGGCGATTGGGGGGAATGTCCAAGTCTGAAGCAATTTAAATGGATCATAGCTAAGACGACCCAGATGTTTGTCCCAATAACCAACCCCCCCGTTCCCCCCCTCACAAACACAAACACAAATACTCCAACCCGAATCAGGCAGAGGAAGTAGCACCTTGGGCAAAACAACCTACTTTTCCTTCACGATGCCCATCCCTGACTTTAATACCATGGCTCTAACCACTATCACAACACAAAGCTAAACCTTCGCAATCCAAGCGCAAGTTTTCATAGTCCCCACTCTCCTCACTTTCCAACACAAACTCTGACTCCGACTCAAGCACATAAGCCAGCGTAACAATTACACTGAGATCTATGTCCGCCCCTTCTTCTGAGTTTTCCTCTTTCTCTTGAGCACCGGTCCTGAAGGTCTGGGTGCCACGTCCGCCGATGGGGATATTAGGTCCGAGGGTTTCAACGTCAGAAGATGTGGCTACTACCCAGGGTAAGCGAGTAGGTGAGTATGAGCTCTGGGAGGGAAGCGTGGAGTTCAGTGGTCTTAGGGGGGTGTTGCGGTTGAGATTCTTGGGAATCGAGATGGTTGACGGTGTGGTGATTGATTGATATGAATAAATCGACTTGTTTATGATCATATGGGAAATATTCATACCTTAATTAAGGACTTGCTGCCTGTTGAATAAAGTGGATAAGCTCATTTCAGAAAGGAGAAATTATAAATACCGGCTTTTATCAAGGTACAAGAACAGGTTGCAGAATTTTAATGCTGATAGCATTCGCTTTTTGAACAATAAACCTGGATGAAATAAGGTGCAAGTGAAATTGTGGAATGCTAGTTAAAATGTTTGTTTGTTCAATTATTTGAACCGTAATCCTGAGAATGCAGACCCTTGTCTAAACAAACTCTGCAAGCTGTTGCGGAGGCTTGGGAGGCGTTTATTTCAATAACGGCAACTTTCTAGCCTCGTGATATACATGCCCTGTTTGCCTTAGCCCGTGTTTTCGAGAATGGTATCTTGATGGATCTTTCAGAGAGAGAGTAGAATCTGATTGAGCGCGTAGCTGTTGAGTAGGTGGTAAATCTTTAGAGTTATAAATAATTGAAATGGGTCTCGTAACCTAGGGCAACTCAATAACCCACAATCCTCTTACATCGCAGTCAATCTACTCTAGATTTTTTTCACTGCGATAACTAGGAGAGTGGGGAGCAGAGCAGGCAGTTAGTTAACTGGGCGCTGCCGACGAGGCAAAGAAGACTAGCTCACTTAGTAGAGACCAGTCAATATTGAAGGGTTATTTCTAGCACTGGCCAAGTCAAACATGTATTGAGCTCGGAGTGCCAACTTTGAGACGCAAAAGATTCTATTAATAGAATAGAGTTATCCTTGTCTCTATGATCAAAAGAATGCTATCCTAAGTATGTTGTTTCTCGTCCTGGTGTCCCCAGGATGTCTCGCCTAACGTCCAGAAAGTTATTCGCGATAGATATTATACAATAAGTTTGTGCGAGACAATGTGAGAAAAAGTGAGTAAAGGATGGGGAATGACTGAGGGAATTGTCTCAAGGTACGACCAATTCCTCGAATGTAAGTTCCTCGTCTTCGTCAATCTCATCTTCATCAACGTCGTCAGCGTCATACTCCTCTTCAATATCATCATCTTCTTCCTCTTCGTTGAAGATTTCAACTGATAAGTCCTCCAGTTCCCGGGTCTCAGTAATCTGCACTCCCTCCATCACAGCAGGCCCAGCAGGCCCGGCAGACAGATACAGCAATTTTCCGTCCGCTCCCAACGCAACTTTCTTCTCCTTCATACAAGGCGGAACATGCGAGCAACCCGAACGATGCGAAAAGCACTGATTCCTGCTAATATTGACCTCGCCAGGTTCAACAGTCGTATGTGCGGGATTAAGACAAGTCCAATTACCGCAAAGATGGCTGAGATGCCACTGCTTGTTGACGAAGCCGTCTTTTTGTTGTGGGGTCATCTTGTGGTTGATGAGTTTCCAGACAATTCCGTAGTTGAGGACTATCGAATGATTGGTTTCATCATGCCAGGTGAAGCGCTTTTGGAGACTTCCGTAAGGTTGGAGAACTCCGCTGCGGGAACGGCGGGCTGCTGGGGGAGAGGGATGGAACCAACATTCATCAGCGTTTCGGGAGGGGTCGAGGAGGGAGTTGGAATTGGCAATCCTGGAGGTTGAATATTAGCATTATACTTAAGGAGATACGAATGACAAACCATTGTTTCATTGCCAGGGTAACCTTCAGAGGCCGATTTGGAGAAACCATAACAGCCTTCCGTTCTTCGCATGTCATTTTATTATGTGGCGGCTTTTTTGACGAGTTAACGCCAGTCGACTGAGTCGAAGTGCTCGAAAAGGCAGGAAATCTGTATTGAGAGGAGGACAGAGCCATGGAAAACCTCGGATAAACATTATCATGGCCCAGCTGAGATGTTGGCTTGTGATATATCTCTTCCGACTTAGCTCGCCTAGGACCAAATTTTAGCTGGGAAATTTCAATTTCAGTTTCATAGCTTGAATCATCATCGGTTCCATCTACATCAATTTCAGCTATTTCACCCGGGCTGAGCTTTGCAACCGAGTCAAGGGTGGTTGAATCCGATGTAAGTGACTCGCTTAACCCCAACTCCTGATCGTTGGAGGACTCAGCTTCAAGAGTCTCCTTCCTATCGCCACTGCCTGTAGGTTTTGCTGCATCAGCCTCTTTATGTGGAGTGCAGGAGATCATAACCCCAGATAAAACTGCAACGTCTTTATCTTTTGGAAGGTCGTTTGCTGACGAATGTCCTTTCTGAGAAGCTGAAATTGTTGAAGGCGCATCATCATCTTCATCTCGAAGATCGATGAAAGTTCTGAAAGTACCAGGATAGACACCGATGGTAAACAATTGTCTTTCGCTGGTCCCTGTCATCTCGTATCTTGCTTCATCATCATCTGCCTTTGTGGATGTCGAAAAGGAAGATGCTATGTTTGAGTTCTCCATCTTAAGAAGAGGTGATTTGATATTGGCGAAGAATGAGCATCGAAAGCCACAGTGGAAATCAGATGCGTGAAGGCAACTGAGACCCAAGTTAGAGGTTGCCATGTTGGTTTGCGAGACGATAACATCAGAAACTCGCTTTGAAAGTAACGAGATTTGAAGCTCTGGTTGACTGAAATCACTCTACGACACGAGTTTCAGTATATAATATGCAGAAGAGCTATCGAGGATTGTTTTACGATTTAAAATATTGATTCCGCGGCCGATATTATGCTTGGATTGACTACAAAGTCTGAGAGAGAATTGGAAGGCTTCCACTAACTCCCCCAAGAGTGTGAGAGAAGAATGCATCGACTCATGTTCTCCAATCTATCGCCACACCCCCCTAAATCTTTGTATTAGCTTGAGAGCACACTATGCGTGTACTTTGTACTGCTTCTGCTGTTCGTGGTGGTAATGATGGTCGATATTGATTTGAATAACTCAGGCTAATTCAATAATTCAAGGATATAGCGGTCTATACTGATAGCTAATATAAAACATGCATTTACTCATATCAGAACGGCCAGTCTTCGAGCAATTCAATTAAGTTATGACGTACGCAAGAGCCTCCAACGAACCACAGCCATAGTCCTGATCAATACACACAATTCTCTTGGTAATTTCCTCTGCATACCGGTGCCATGCATTCCATCAAGATCTAGTTAATATCCGCCTGGCCTCCTTCAAAACACGCAGACTATCTTCCCAGATGTTATCACCAGACGCAGAATAATTAGCTCGATAGTCGCCATCCTTCATTCTCTCAAGCTCCAATTCCGACATGCGTTGCTGAAAGGCGTAAATCACTCTAATAACACAATATGAGAGTTGTTCAAAAGTTTAGCGGAAAGTCGTAGGACTGGGAACTTACTCTACTTCCGAAGCCCCCTTGCCTGTATTGCAGAAGCTCGGAGTTAGCTTTGATAGGAGGTAGGAGCATCAATGCGTAGAAAGGAAATTCTACTCCGAGATCTTGACTTACCAACACCCAGCACAAAGTGAGGATCCTCAACCCTAGGGCTCTGCGGTACATTTGTTATTTGACATGGTGGAAGCATATTTTCAGCCTGCTGCTCGTTCTGAGGTGATAAGATGACCGCATTGCTGCTATTTGTATATCCGGGTGAACGTGGCCTTGAATCTCGGTATAGAGACGCGGTTCGCGATCTTGGTCTACCACGGGAAGAACCATCGGTATATTGATCTCTGGATCTGTGCGGGTAATTTTGGTAAGGGCCATCTCTGTAAGACTGGACTCGATAAGAGTCGACTCTGTTGAGGTCGCCACTATAGATGTCATTGTAGCTGTATTCATTATGGGAATCTCTGCAAACTGGTCAGCGACTGTCTTTCAGTGAGCACCTCAATTTTGTCGTACCTTCCACGTGAAGAATAGTATCGTCTCAAAGGTGATCTGGACCGAGCACCTCGAGCCGGTCTGAACGGAGGTGATCGGGGGGGTGATTGTGATCTCACACGTTTATCCGGCGTTTGAGAGTACTTCCTAACATATGCATAATTGCTGGTCAGGTTTGTCTCTCCACCGCGGTAGATACAACGGCCGTCAACGCTGATCGATGAGCCAGGGGACGTCTTCAAGGCCATGAGGACCTTCCTCTTGAGATCGGGATCGTCGTTCAAACCGAACATCTCGCACCATCTGTTCGTGCCTGGTAGAGGCTCATCTCGCCCCATTGAAACAGGATTTATAGTCGGACAGAAACGTACGATGTGGCCATATTGACCGCTGCAAGATAGGTTAGTGACGTGTCTCGTAACTTGAAGCACCGAGGATGAGGAGGTTCTGTGCTGTGTGAATACAGACCATTTCCAGCACTGACGAGGGGGATTGCGGCACAATCTATAGTGGAAGCGAATACAATTGATGCACGGAGCTGGGGCCCTCCTCATCTTCGATGTGGTTGTGAGGTTTGTTGTGTTGTGAAGTGCGCGAGACTGTCGCCAGGCAAGTAAGTCCTTAGCGAGGATCTGGCTCCTTCCACGACTGAAAAAGAAATGAATCACTAAAATAATCCGAGTTACTGGAATAGCATGAATTATACTGACTGTATTGGTTAGATATAAGTAGAATGTGTTTGGTTGCTACCCTAACAACAAGTCGAAATACAAATCACCGAAATAAATTGGAATAAGTGAAATGACTTGAATCATCCAGGACAGGACCAGCACCGAAATGGACAGCGAGAACAAGAACCTAGCAGCAGCCAAATGATGAATTCGTGCATTAAAATACCTCGAAGTCCAAATTGAAGTTGAACATACCAGGTCAGTGATGTTGAAAAGACAAAGCCAATATTGTCGTCATGACGACTCTTCCTGTCTCTCTTCTTCCTTCTCGGCCGACCTCACCTCAGCAACATCACTGGCGGGCAACCCCACAAAACGATGTAGTACCTGCAAGAGCTTTTGTTTCCATAGCGATACAACTTCATTGCTTATGAGCACTACTGCTTTTAAGCTGCCTAGCTAGCCAATCATAAGAATGAAATCTGTGATAACAGTAGGCACAACTAATCGTGACACTTCTCAACAGCTATGAACAACAGAAACTCAGGTAACTTGGGGACTGAGGATTTGAAGCCTTCCTTACATTATCACCTTGCGACAGGAAAGCAGGCTTGCCACCCTCGGACTAACAGTGTCAACTCAAGGTGGGTTTTAAGATGGTAGGCTCTTCTGGATATTGACATGTCTGAAATTGACTCTGAGACTGATACTAAGAAGCTGTTCTAAAGACATCAATCCCAGGAATCAATCTCGCGAAAGAGTGCAGCTATGCCATAGGCAAACCAGAAGCAACTAATCAGAAGTCGTCCATACACCCGTGTCGATTCCCAATGGATTTTCGTCTTCTGCCTCCTCCATTATCTCTACCAAATCTGTCGCATCTTGCCTGGTTCTCGCTGTAGCTGACCAAGCTAGCCTTGCACTGACTCGGACGCTTCTCAAATCCGGCAATCTCCCTTGGTCAACAGCGTCATATATTGAACCGGCGCTAACATCCACTTCCGCGCCCGCCATTGTTGAGCAATCTAGATCGAGAATCCTCAATGGATGTTTCTCGGGTATTGCTTGGAACATCGCGTTGGAAATGAAGTCGGCTGAGATCCGGAAGGCAATTAAAGATGGGCAGAGAGTGAAGATATAGTCGAGTGAGGAAACGGGGAGCTTTGACATAGGATGTCGAATAGTAAGGTGCTGGAGTTGCGGACCGAGGACTTCAATGGTGGAGAGGAGGGTAGGTGCATGCACTTGTGGGCAGTGTTGGATGCTCAGTCTTTCTAAGGATTTTGGTACGTGTATTAAGTGCGTTTGAAGGAAGTGGTCGTCTATGCCCCCTGCGAGATGTAGGACTCGTAATCGTGGTGGCCAGTGATATGGCGTTTCCGACCTGTCTGGATCATGGCTTGCACTTCGAGGGAAGAACAAAGTCTCGAGGGTTTGTAGGTGTGCTATAGTTTGGAAGAGTAACCTGTTTGATATGGAGGATGCGATCAAGGATAGATCCAGGTGCCGTAGATGTGTACACTTGCTTAAAGCTGCGAAACTATTAATTGCGAAGGAGGATTGTGGTGCCACGAAGTCCTCGATGTTCCCTTTCAATCTTCCAAGTAGTCTTGCTGTGAGACTTTTGCTTGCATTGTGTACTAGCTGTCCCATATCTAACCTACGTACAAGGACCGCGAGGGTGGATTGCCGTATATGGGCATTTTTGGAAGGGCAAACGGTTCGCACAAATAGCTCGAAGTTATGCCCGTCCAGATATGGTTTTTCGTAAATGCGCGCAATGGTGGCGGCATACCAGGAACGGGAGACGAGGGTACAGGACCAAAGCAGTGATTGAGAGTCAGGGCGTATTGGTATGTAACATATGATCTGCGAGATAATTTCGACTGGCAAGAGAACCTCTTTGCAGGTGTCTTTAAACCACAGGGGCATCCGAGGTGGTGCTACTTGGGCAAGTGGATCAGTTCCCTTGGTCATTGTACTGGAAAGCCTGAGGGGAATTGACATTTCCACGTTCCAGTTGCTTTGAGCATCGAGGGCCATGGTTGGAATAGGCGCTTTGGCTGGTGTTTTATCTGGAAGCGTGAGGATTCAAGGCCTTGGTTATGGAAACTGCCATATGGTGAAGTAAGCATACAGCAGCGTGGACAGTATTGACCATCGTTTTCGGCGTTGCGCTGACGGTTGGGTGTGGTGGGATACTCGGAGTATTCGTATTCGTATGGCGGATCAATGCTCCAGCGTCCGAGATCTTATCTTATCGCACTTTAGCACCTTAGGTTCACCTCCGAAATTCAGGCCTCCAGACAAGTTCATTTAGCCATAATCATCTTCATAGGTATCACTGCCAGTATACTTTCATTATGGCGAAGGACGATAACAACAAGAAGCGCAAGTTTGAAGACGACTTGTCCAGTGAGTTGTATAATCACAAAGCGAGACACCGGCCCAACGAGGAAGCGCGCATCGATCCAACGTACGGCCAGAGAAGTGCTATCCCAGGTTTGGATGGAGGCAACGATGGGTATTACAATGAAGATGGGGCAGATCTGAAATATGACGATGATATGGATGCTCTGAGCTATCTCAGATCTGTCAGGTTAGTATTCCCCTCATTTAAGCAAAAAAACCTGTGCTGAAACCTTCTTCTTTAGAGCTATGCTGACATGAAGGTGTATGCAGACTCGAAGCAAAAACTATACCAAATCTTCTGGTGGCACCAAAGGAGGAGACTACTGTGGAGGGCGAGCAAGACCGTTCGATTTACAAAAATGGTGTTGGAGATCATCGAGGTTGGTATGAAGATGGTGCATTTGTTGCAGCTCCCGAGACACCTATTGATGCGGGCTCTAATCTTGACCATGGGGAGGTTGGAAAGGATCCGCAGCTGGTCTATTTTGACTCGGTCCTCACACGATTCGAGACTCTGCGACGGCAGCTCAGCCAAACCCCTCCAAGCGAAGTCATTGCGAACTTGGACGCAGATCACCCAACCCACTTGGCTACAAACTCGAAGAAGGAAGTCTTTGCAAAATGGGGATATATGATGAAGCACTCAGACCCAGTGCCAGCCCAGTTGGCATGTATGGATAAAGGGACGGTGTTTAGACTATTGGGAATGCTCACGAGAGGAACCATGTTGAGGAGAGGCTGCCAAGTGGATAGTTTTGTAAGCAGATGGCTTTGGGGTGTCTTGGCAAGGGTGCCGGATTCTGGTGAACTAAACAATATAGAAATAAGTGCTGTCAGAGAACTGGGTAAGAAGGCTGTGCTCGTGGGAGTAGGGTTTAAGGAGGCACGCGAATGGGGAGATGGAATGGACGAGGTAGAAGCTGGGTTCGAAGGTGCTGAGAAAGATGACTTTGATCCAGAAATTGTTACCGATGAGACGATGCCATTGAAAGACAACGAAAAGGATGACCTTGGGGCTGACGGTCTTCAGAGCAGTTCTCCGGGATCTTACAGGGCTCGAGTTCTAGAAGAATCGATCCTCGATGAAGGAGAATCTCAAAATGATGCCAAAGACGGGGAAATACGGGGCGATTTGACAATAGGTCCAGAAGAAGACTTCGAAGCTGCCAAAGCACGAATGTTGGCCCGGCTTAACGAACAGAAGCAGGAAGAGGAAGTGGCTGTACTAGAGCCAGAGATTGAAAAGGACCATGAGATGTTGCCAACGTTGAACACAAGGGCAACGTTGGATATGATCATTACAGTTGCTGGGGAACTATATGGCCAACGGGACCTTTTGGAGTTCAGAGAGATTTGGGGTCAGGAATGACTTGGGAAGGTGTTTATCTTGAATAGGTGTAGAATATAAATATTGTAGAAAATCTGTAATAAATAATTGTATCACTGGACCTGAGATTGGGCCCAAGACCAAGTCAGCGTGGCACCTTACGGTTGGTTCAGCTGCGCTTCACCGCGACAGTATGTTTGCCTCAAAAGCAAACCTAATCACATGAAGACCGCACAATGCCCGCTCGCTACACTAAGATTTAGCTCCGCACTAAGAATTCCGAGCAACTATAAGAAGCCGCCCTCGCTCCAACTCTTTCAATTTTTCTTTCTTCTTTAGCTCTCTTTGCCTATTGGCTTAGATCAAGTGTAGTATCTGTTCTTTTCAGTTTAATCTCTGAAATGTTCCTAAGGGAACAATCAATGATTATACTTATTTTTGTTCTTCGAGAGCGGTCCTCTGTGCTTGCGCACGATCGCTCTCACCGTGTCTCTGGTATTACACTGCCTCCAGATGACGCGAACCCTGATACTCTTTTCATTGCAGCTCCTTGGCTTGACCAAGGGTGCGAAGAAGGGCTTTTCAACATGAGGTGTCATGATTGTGGTGGAAGGGCTAGCTTGCACGTTGCGGGTATGATGCACCATTTGGTGGCTAGCAGGCAGACTTGTTGCGTCAATCTTCACAATGACTACACATCTAAACGTATTTGGTTTCGTTGCAACCCAGGAGGCTACTTTTCATGTCGACATTTCATCCCTGTTGGACGTGGTGCCGTGGAAAGGTGACCTCGATTTGCTGCAGTCTTCAACAATCTTGGAATTTCGTCTGGTGAGCGACCGCAAGGCATCCTTCGCGCTTCCAGTGCACCCACCTCTGCTGTGAATGAAGGCTCGATCTTCGATTTTTGATCTCCATTTAGACCGAGAGGAAATGGCGCATAGGAACAGATGAAGCGGGGCTGGCTGAAAAGACTTAGAGGACAGAAGCAGGGCAGATATCATGAGTGGCACGATGAGCAAGCTGGAATAAACGATCTTATTATAGAGGGAGACGGTAACAGAAACCCCGCTATTGTTGGCTTGGGAAGATGAAATAAAATGTACATTCCTGGAGGACCAAGTCGCGAGGAGCCCTGATTTGAACGAACGTCTCGGGCAACTAAGCTTGATGGAATGCATGCAGGGTATAAGAACAATTATCTACAGTAGATATGTACAGAGTTCCAGTTCAGAAGAACATTTCTAAGCCTTCATATCCTATCATTGTTCCTCTTTCTCCGCGGAGCAGTGGTGAGCTGGATGCCGTGGCCTTCCACCACCTTCCAATCGAGGCCTATTCAGTTTCAAGCTCCAACATAAGTCGGTCATACCATATTCTTTGGTAGGTAGCTGCCGCCTTGCCGTCGTAAACGGTCCGTTTCATCCCTAAATGACAACGCAGACCAAGTCTTCTGGGAAGCCAAAAAAACCATCGACCAACCTTAAATGCAGTTATGTTACATCGCGTAACCATTATATCTAGCTTGGCTACGAACCAGTTTATGTTGAGATATCTCGCCGGGTCATTCAAAGCCTCATTCAATGATTCGACTAAGAAATCTGTGGATTGGAATGCTGCTAAATTCCCCCAGCATATATACCAATCTTGAAACTGACCATGGATAAGAGCAGGATTGATCCCTGGATTGTTTAAGAAGCTTCTGTCGTCGTGGATTGTCCTCGTCGCCTCTGTATACCACCTATATTCAAAAAGGGAGCGTCAATTTAGCTATATCATGCGGAGTGGGTAATCGAAACGTACGCATCGCCCATCTGATATGGATTTGGAAGTGTTTTGTCACAATTAATTCCAAATAACGGGAAGATAGATGCTGCTAAGCGACGCTTGCCACAGACTAGAGAATGGTTATGATCGTGCCAACGCCCTGCAAGAGCCATTTCCCTTGCACCCCATTCTTCGGCCCCGTAGACGTCCTTGTGCAGAAATCTTCCATATTCGGGGATCTCATGCACCCAGTGTTGTTTCCATACAGGCCAGCGATACTTAGGTCCCATCCAATCCTTGATTAGTTCGTGCAGCTGGACTTCGGTTCCTGATTCATCAAGAGTGACTGAGGAGGTGAGGGGGACTGGTTTTGGATTTCCGTGCTTGTAGATGTCGTGGAAGGTTTTGCAAGAAATGGCGAGACAAACAGCTGTAACGTCATCGCAGTTCTCGAAGAGGACGTAGAGAAGATCTTTTGACAGATCTTTGAGGACTAGAATCTGTTAGTAGGAGCGCTTTTAGCAGATAGCTATTGGGAATAAAGCATACGATTCTTTCGCGAAGTATTGTTATTGAGCTCCATGTTTGTCGTGCGAGTTTCTGAACTCATGTGAGTTGAATTTGGCATGTACGATAAATGCCACCAAAGTTGTGTGTTTCGGGGGTAGAGAAAGCAGCAAAAGGATCTAATATACATTGACCTAGGTAGCTAGTCAGACCAGAACGAAATCGCAAGTGCCTTTCTATTGAGGGGCCGGCAATGTTCGTTGTGACTTAGTCAAACTAAGTCATTGACTAATCCATATAGTCTGAAACTACCAAAACGCTACTAAGTTCGCAGTTCAATTTATAAATGAATGGCGGACATTTCTATTGACAGATTTAACAGCTAGTCGTCATGATTTGCTTGATAGCTAGAGAAAACGGTTGGTAGTGTTTTCGCGTTATTGACTTGTTTCAAGTAATCTAAAATTAATTAATTTTCTTGAGTTATACAAGACGATATACTCTCTCTCTCTCTCTCTCTCTGTCTCTGTCTCTCTCTTTGCGACTCTGTCAACTTTGGCAACCACTCCACTAGGACGGGGCTTGTAATATGTCTGACTCGGACATAGCACTTCGTGCTAACACTCAAAAACTTTTGAAGCTACCTGGCCTTTGGACCCTCTCTTAGACTCGAGTTACTTAATCGAAAAGGTTGTGCATGTCCACTTGCTTTTCTTCTTCTTCTTTGGTAGCTGCAGGATTCTGTAGGTGCTTACCTTTTTAGTAAGGCCGAAAGGCTTTCTCTGCGTAAATATTTCTTCCGAGTGGAATATAGTCTAGGTCTAGATACTCTTACACGCAACCTGCATAGATTGGCATCAATGAATATAGTTTAGTAGATTGTACACTAGATTTAACAACTGGGTACTATGATTTCTACAAACAAATAGCCCACAGAGACCAAGCAACTCCTGCCTACCCTCTGCTTCTGTCCACTACAGTATCAAGACACCGACTGAAGTGCCATTGCTTGAGCTTCGATAGAACTATGTTGGGAGCCACAACACGGGACTGATTCGTCCTTCTAGTAGCATGATGTGCCCAGTTACAGACAGTTCCATTATGTGGTATCAGGGGAATAAGACGACTTCGGATTTTGCCTCCTAGACCCTCGAAATGCTACACTAAAGCCAGTTGTACAGATGAGTAATCATGAGTCCTGTAAGCCGATTACTCAGGGAGAAACGGTTTCTTAGTGACTCGGTTGAGCTTCACCATAGGTAGCACTTGACTTCGGAATAAGCTTGTGAAATACCTCGTTATCAAAGGGAAGATCAACAGTCGTCGTCAAAGATAGGCTTTAGGTCTAGGCCTCTCTAGGCCTAGATGATCAGCATGCGGGCGTGCTGTAAGGGCCCATTGCCAATCACCGAGCTTCAGGGCAGTCCAAGCTTCAGATGTGGCTGTCCCTCCGCTTACTCAGCCTAGTTCGTACTTTCCCGTCCCAAGGAAAGCTCGTACGGACCTCGCTCGGTGCCGGTAGCTGGTCTCCCACGTCTCACGGCACAACCGGCCGATATCAGAAGCCATGTTCTTCTACAAGTACGCCGCCTCCCTCTCTCCGGGACTCAAGATCCGAGTGCGCTTGACTCCGCAGCCACCGAGCCATGAGGGAATGTTGATTCGAAGTCTCCCATTTCCCTCATCTGAACCAGCTTCTTGTGCTATTGGGAGCTACAGAACCTACGAGTGCCGCCTTGAACTGTTCCCGAGTTGATTCAAAACAAACCTCGAAGCCGCAGAGGAAAGGACGTGCTGCAACAATGACGAAGAGGTGCTTTTCATTAAGCGCTGCTGAGCGGGAGCTCTACAGGTGAGCAATTATTAGGTATGGAGAGTCTTGGACTCCACAGTGCAGACATGCCGGGCAGACCATTACTCCCCACAGTTTCTTCTGTTCCTCCTTTACGGGGTCTCAGGCTAACCCCGCATTCTCCAAAGATACTACCAGCCAGTTTTACCAGGGAGACTACTCGACGAGAACGGCGTACCCATAACTCGGCCATCCATAGACCCATGCCTCACAGCATTTGCACAATTGGGGGCCTTGCGGTTGAACGCGTCGCGAGGCATTATAAGTCTCGCGGCAAGAGACACGGAATATGTAATCGCTGAAGCTGGGAGAACCTTGACGCTGCAGGAAGACAACGACAAGCACGACTTTTTGTGGCACGGATTTGGAGAAGTGGAAAAGGGAGAAGGTAAACGAGAGAGGAAATGAAGGATATTTGGCAGATGACCGGCTTACATATAACAGGTTTGGGCCCAGAACTAGTCGAGCATTTCCGTGATCCTCAAACAGCAGATCCATATCTAGTCATTAACGACCTTTCGAAGCATCCCATATTTGGAAATAAAGTAGTGGTGGATAAAACGCCCAACATTCGTTTTCTTGCATGCGTTCCCCTTCGCGCACCCTATAAATCAACGGTCATTGGTACCTTCATGGTTGTCGACGAAGAGCCACGGGATGGCGTGAGTGAGAACGAGCTTCAATACCTTACTGATATGGGAACGACTGTTATGGAATATCTCGAGTCTGGACGCGCCAAACAAAAACAGGACAGAGCGCAAAGACTGCTCAAGGCGCTTGGTTTATTCGTCGAGGGTAAGGGAACCTTGCGAGACTGGTGGCTCGGAGGTGGTCACAACTACCAAGAATCTAGAATCAAAAGAGCTGCTCGATACGGAATCACTCTTGAAAGTCGAGCAGATATTGAATTTGGTGTACAAGCTCCTGAGAATGTTCACTTAATGCAAGGCATAGAGACACTCCATCAACGAAGACCTAGAATTGGGAATGCCAACTCGTCGATAAGCAGCAGTACAGTACCGCCAGCTTCCATCCAATCCGAGAAAGAACCTTCTACTTTTGAGTCGACAGCGAACACTACTGTCGAAAGTGAGCCTATGGACCTTGACACGCAGAGTGATTCTTCTTCGAATGAAAGTCCGAAGAACCTTCAGGAGGCATTGGTTTCTTCAGATGTGAAAAGTGTCTTTGCTCGAGCAAGCAATCTGATCCGAGAAGCAACCGCTTTAGAAGGCGTCGTGTTCTACGACGCGAGTGTAGGGACCTTTGGCGGAAGAGCAAAAAGTGATGCTGCTGATGAGAAAGCACCTGGGAGCTTCTTCGTCCCGGAATTGGACACGTCGAGTTCAGAAGAAATTTTAAAGCATACACCTCCTGGCGCAGGTGCGGCCATTCGGGCAAATGGCTCATTGCATAGTACCCAGCACAAGCCTGAGAAGGCTTGCAACATTCTCGGATACAGCACACGTACTCACGCTAGTCTGAAAGCGCATGTTCCTTCTAACGAACTGCGTGCTTTTCCAGAGAAAATAATGCGGCAGCTTCTGAAAAAGTACCCGCATGGAAATGTATTTAATTTCGACGAAGACGGTTCTTTTACGAGTGATTCTGAAGGAGTCTCAACTGGAGCTGAGGAGCAACGGTCACCCGGACCGGAAGCCAAGGTGCACCGCACGAAATTAAGAATGTCAAAAGAGGCAGAAGCAGCAGCTATTCTCTCAGTCCTTCCAGGGGCCCGTAGTGTTTTCTGGTTTCCCCTATGGGATCAGGCAAAGGAGAGGTGGTTTGCTGGCTCGCTGGTCTGGTCGACTACTCCCACTAGAGCATTGTGCCCTATTGAAGATTTGACTTATATGGCCGCCTTTGGCAACAGCGTGATGACAGAGGTCTCCCGACTTTCAGCTCTTGCTGCTGCTCAAATGAAGTCGGATTTTATCTCGAGTATCTCCCACGAACTCCGGTCCCCCCTGCATGGGGTTCTTGCTAGTGTGGAATTCCTTCAAGAAACAGACATGACAGAGATGCAAGAAGACATGGTCAATAACATCTCTGCATCAGGGAAGGTCCTTCTGGACACAATAAACCACGTACTTGATTTTTCAAACGTAAACAAAAGGATGAAGCGTAGGCCCAAGAAACTTCGGAGGAGAGGTCGCCGGCAGTCGAAGGAGCATAATCACGAACCAAAAGATCCCGGGACGACGGAAGACGTGGAGGATGTTTGCCTGATATCCGAAGAGGTGGTGAACAGTGTTTACGCTGGACGTAATGTCGGAAGGCTTGCTCAAGAAGTGTCTGCTGACCGACGCTCCAGGCCAGGGTCTGTGAATGTGCTTCACTCACTAAGCCCTGTGACAGTCGTCATGGACGTCTCGTATCGACCCCAGTGGATGTTCGAAATTGATGCTGGTGCTTGGAGGAGGATCTTGATGAATCTTGTTAGCAATGCGTTGAAGTACACAGACACTGGATTCGTTAAGGTGACTCTCAATATCGAGGATGAACCGAACTCCCCGGACCGAAGGCCTCGTTCGAATCTCCTTCTCAAGGTTAGTGATTCTGGGAAGGGAATCTCACGGGAATTTCTCAAGCATCAGCTTTTCAAGCCTTTCAGCCAGGAGGATTCGCTGGTTGTTGGGACTGGCCTTGGCCTTAGCATCGTCCGTCAGATTGTTCAAGATATGGGGGGCGAAATTTACTTGACAAGTGAGCAAGGGACTGGTACGGAAGCCATGGTTCGCTTGCCTTTGGTGCTCTCGAATATATTCTCCATGAATAATGGGCCTCAGGATATAGATGAAGTGCGCAAGGTAACGAATGGGCTGAAAGCTTCTTTTATCGGGTTTGACAGGTATCCTGAAATATCGGAGACTCCAACAGGTATCCTCTCGGCTGATTCTGAGGCTGCGATGATTTTAAGGTCGTCCGTCAAGTCAATGATGCATGACTGGTTTGGTATCCATGAGTCGACGATTACTACCTCTGATCACTCAGCTGATCTGGAGATAATCATGGAGGCCGGAATTGATGCACAAGCTCTCGATGACAGACTTGTAGCTTCAGAGAACGCACGCGCTGGCATCAGGACCATGACCATTGTTCTGTGCAACAGGTTCATTCCTCGGGCGCATAATGACTCTAAGGATTTCAAAGTTGTCTACCTCCAGCAACCTTATGGACCACTGAAATATGTCAAAGCACTCTATGACGGCTTTTGCAAGAAAGAGACTGCTGAGATTAATCGCAGCACTACCAATACTATGGAGGCAGTTCCAACAAACGGATATTCTCGAGCAAGCCAGCTTCCGCTCGATAGCACTAAATTGGATACAAATTCAAGATCTGAACGCAAGTCGCCGTCATTGATTAGCACGCAGCCACCAGCGCCGTCGAAGCGAGCTTCTGCCCGTGGAAGCAAAAAGCCAGTAGAAAGCGGTGCCAATGTCACAGAAGGAATGAGAGTGTTACTTGTAGAAGACAATGAGATAAACCTCAGACTCCTCGTAACATACATGCGAAAGCTCAACGTCGACTATGTCACCGCTATGAATGGGCTGGAAGCACTGAATGCCTACAAGGATGCACAAGGAAAATTCGACATCGTTTTCATGGACATTTCCATGCCTGTGATGTCGGGTATCGAGAGTACACGCCATATCCGCGGCTTCGAAGCAGAACAGGGCATTAAGCCTGTGGCGCTCATTGCGCTTTCCGGAGCAGCGAACCCTGCTGCAAGGCAGGAGGCTTATGCTTGTGGTATTGATGTTTTTCTCACAAAACCTGTTCCTATGAAGGCTTTGAAGAGGATGCTTGAGGATTTGAAGATCAAAGGAAAAGAGGCGCTAATCATTGAATGAGGAATAGGACTGGAGTTAGTTGGACAATATCCAGGACTTTGGGACTACGGCTTGGGTCTGGGAACCTCGGGGTTTTAATGTGATGTGGAATAGGAATAATAATGCTGCTGTAGCTTTCTAAATTCTGTACCTTGATAAAATATACTCAAATACTGTAGTTGAGATGTAGAATTGATTTGAATAGGGAATCCACAACGAGCTACAAAGTAGAAACAAATGCTTGTTCTAGCAACTTCGACATAGATATTAAGCACCCTCAAGATCTCTTGTGAATCGTTACTGAAGCATTGAGGTAACTAGTTAGTTGTTGTTATAAAGAGTCAAATGCCATACGTTATACACTCTAGCCGCAGTCGTTATGTCCATGCTTAGAAGACACTACTATATAACCAGATAAAAACTCCAACTCAAACCTGCATGAGCTATAACGCCAACGCTATGCACCATCTCAAAAAACAGTATTCAATCATCCAGATTTTCTGGATCAATAATCCCCATCTCCACCTCCACCCTCGCCTCCATCGTCGATATCATTCTCGCCACCATCAAAGTACTGCTCTCCATCGTAATCACCACCCATCTCATCTTCATCGTCCTCGTAGTCATAATCTTCCTCAACAAACTCCTCCTCCCCTTCCAAGTTCTCGTCTTCTTCTGCACCCTCCGTGACCGCCTTTATCTTTTCTTCCAACATCTTCTTCCTTTGCTCGGGATCCAAGTGGCTTGACTCTGCGAGGATGAGTTTCTTCTCCACTACGCGGTTTATGTGGTTGCGCACTTTGTCGCCATCTTCGCCCTCAAGAGTTGCCCAAAGCTCCTTGGGGAAGAACTCCTTGTCTAGAACAATCAGTATTGACGAGTCAGGGCGCAAAAGGGAGCAGAATAACGCTTACTGAATGGGCGGCCCGATAATTGGGGAATGACACGCTTCTTCTGCTCATATTTCATACTGTACGTCGGCACACCAGTAAAGGGATCAATATCCGACTTCGTCTTGACACCATAACGGTCGTTGATCTGATCCTCGCTGTACGTCTTCGCCGGCGCATTGGGATCGCGCTTCGAGGGTTGCGTATAAAGCGGTCCTTGATGTATCTGCTGCCGAAGGTCCTTGTAGTTTTGGATCTGCTTCCGCTCCTTTTCGGTGATGGGCGATGCGACTGGTACGTGGTATGCCTGCAGCGCAACCTTCTTAGTTGGATTCTTCTGCTTCTGCGTGGAGGGGAAGACTCACAGGGAACTTGGCGGAGGGTTGGAAATTGCCTTCGTTTGTTGGATCGTGTTCCCAGGCTGCTCCCTTGAGCATGCCACCCCGTGCGCCTCCACGACCACCTCGAGACATGGCTACTGAAATGTCGCTCGTAGGATTGGAATGTGTCTGGTTGTGTTGAGAGACGAGACGCGTAGTTTTTGCGCAGGAACCTCGATGCGCGGGGAACTTTTTATGTGGGGTTGGATGGTGCCAAAGGCGGCATTCTTGGTATTGTATTTGGCTTTAGTACTGGACTGGAACCAAATTTCCAGCTTTGGTAGCTGTCTGAATAATTAGCTATGATATCCGAACAGAAATATCTACTTATACTCGTACAGCTTATAATGCCACCACAATGTTGCTATCACCAGTTTCCTCTCTCTGGTGAATTCTTGCAGTGCCGCTCTCTCAGTCACTCTAAGACGTTCGGTGACTAGCGGCCGCATTCTCCGAGAGACCTTTAGTAACTGCGAATAGCCTCAACTTCATTAGAACCTCTATACCACACTCTGTCCTTCTCCTCGACCATTCTAGCAGCAAGAGCCCACTTTAAGAAAAGGATGGACGACGTACCGATCAGCGGTCTTGAAGACCTCGAGATGCACTTGCACCACCTGATAGAAGCACCAGACACGCCTCTTGACGCGAAGCTGTGCGATGATGTGGAACTGCAACTCACAGGTGGGTCCTATGGTTTCCTTTGCTTGTCACATCAACTCGAGTTTCTGGCTTGGTATGGGTTTTGTTTGTTTCGAGGGTTCAGTAAGGTTAAGAGAGTGTTTAAAGTGGCTTGGAGTTGCAAGTGCACGGATTCTCCGTCAGTGAATCAAGCCAATGGTGGAAAAGTCACTTGAAGGATCATCTTGTCAAACTGTTACGCAGCTTCATTGGTGTCTTCTAGATGGGCAAACCTGAAGTCCATACTCCCTAGTTGTTGAGTCGAGTGACAATGATCTGCACAGGGTTGTTGATATCTTAGAGTGGACAATGACTGGGGTGGCTTTCTTCAGGCTTGGGAATGGGAATGTATTGACTGTCTTCAGATGCTAACACCCCACCCGTAATACCACGACTCTTACCGCCTCTCACCCAAATTCTCCTCACATATGAGCAAGACCCTGCTGTTCTCGTCAGCCTCGCCCTCCGGCTGTTGAGAGCTGTATCCTTCAGACAAGCTTTGACTCTAGCATCGGAAGAAGCCCTCATCCAAGCTCTCCGCTCACCGGCACCTTCCGCAAATATCCTTGCCATGGCAATCATCCACAAGTCTTCCAAAGCTCCAAGTGATACAGCAATTCTTTCGATTATGAAGGGCGTGGTTGAGAATTTCATCTTAACGTGGCTCAGCAGCCCTCACGTTGAAGTTGGCGACAAAGCAACGAATATCCTTGTGGATCTCTTAGAGACTGACTTTGATCGAATTGCTGCACTTGAGCTAGAAAGTGGAATGAGCGGACTTGAGATACACCCACGTGTAAGTTTATTGAGGAGCAGTTTCTTGCCTGCTATATACGTTTTTTCAGGGGTTTAAGACGATTCTTAACCAAGACCTTCTTTTGGCGAGGATTGAGGCCACATAGTTGCCTCTCTTGTTCACCAAGCACGTTTGAGTAGCTCAAAACGAGTGTACAGAGATTGATAGCCTTGATTGTCAACATCCGTCCATGCTCTGCACACCTAATTAATCCATTAGGCTATAGCATATGCTAACATAAAGATAGAAACCTGCTGGACAAGGACTATTATGGCGTCGTATTTTTCAGGATAGAGAGCTTTACGAGTTGATCTATGCTCTGTGCAGTTCCAAGAGCAAACCAACCGGTGAACGCTTACTGGACGAAAGACAGAGGTCTCTAGCACAAGCGCGACTACTCCGGGTCCTTCCTCGACTGGCGGCCTTGGATCTCCCAATACTTACACACTCACATTTCCCTGACATTGAAGCAAAATACGGACTGGCGGAGAATGAGCGAGGTCTGATGTTCTTCGCTGCTCTCTCTATGGTTGAAAAGGAGGAAGATATGTTGATGCATATCACCTTGATCGACTTCTTCGCTGAGTTTCTTGAGGTCATGAGCACAGCTGAATTGACCAAGAGGAAGATGGATTCTGTTACAGCGTTAATTAAGAAGGCCACGGCAACAGATCAGACGTTGTACAAGTCGTTGGAGTCCATCGCTCAAAATCCCGAGTCGTCGCCAGAATTGATCGATCTGCTACTCAAGTTAAACCAATCTTCATGACCATTCACGAGTCACGCGGAATCAGGGGTATCAAGAGCATGACATAAAATCAACCATGTAGTCTAAAGAGCTTAATATCAAAAGCAAGTAGTAGTGTTACTAGCAGAAGTCCTAATGTAAAACCTTACAAACTAACTGAAAAGTGACGCGCAAAACCGACAGGTAAAATCAAGAAACCGGCCTAGCACTGCTACCAAGGCGCTATCTAACAGTTGCTCAACTACATACTGCTGGAATATTGTTGTACTAAGAGGTGAGAACTTTCAATTGATCGACATCAATAGCATTGTGTACTCCCAAACCTTGGTCTCTTTAAAAAAGAGGAACAAGCCTAACTCTTCATATTCTTAAATTCCTTATATTTCTTAAATTCCTTAAGCTTAGCAATAATTTCACTAGTCAATTCACCCCTGCGCTCCGTAGCCTCAAGACCCTCCTTCCATCCCTGCACCTCAACGAATGACAAACCCCTGAAGGGCTTCCCCAAGAATTAAACTCTATCCATCAGTTGCGTAGTTTCGATGTTGTTGCTAATGAGCATAAACATGCACCAGCCAATTTACACTATGCTGGGAGCTATGAAGGCATTATAAACGACATCATCATCATCATCATCGCTTGACATGAGTTAATTTCAGTTGCGTGGAGGCTGATGCGTGCAGGAGGGTGAAATTCCGCAATGTGGTGTTCTATCTGTGGATGGTTGGGGTTGGTTAAGTTTGGGAACTTGAAGATTTGATAGAAATGAAGATCTTGGAGTGATTGGTTGATTGACCTTATAAAGGACAGCGGATTCGGCAAACCAGGCGTGAAACTGTGCTGAGTTGCTGTCCGGTTTTCATGATCGCTCGTTTGTTATATGTATCTCTGACTTTGTGTGTTTTTTTGTGATGATATTGGAATTTGTATGATTTATTCTCGCCAAGTTCGTAGCATTGTAAAAGCTTTGTAAGCTAAGTGGAAAACAAACCCAGAAGATATAGAGCCTAAAGGAATGTCTGAATGGAACGTTCTACAGGTAGGTAGGCCAAGTTAGGTGGGCCTACAGTCTGCCTTAGGTATACCGCATCAAACTCAGCGCTTCTTCGCTCTCTAGAGATTAAATTCAGGATGGCTTGATTATCAAGTGTAGAGTGGCAGAAATTGTAGTTTAGTTGACTTCATCAAGTCGTTTCTGATTTCATTAGGGGTTGTCTTCCAGTTCGTGGAATATGTCTCTCATTTTGCCTTGCTTGCTTAGTGTTACTGATTCCTTGAACAGTGCAAACTCGCGATCCTCAAAATTCGAGATTTTACAAGTATTCTATTAACTTACACTTAAGAACCACTTTCACTTACCGTGCTTGATGTTTTCCCTTTTCGTTGTGGTTGGTTTTCGCGATACATAAACTTTTCATGTGCCGGAATAGAACTAGAAGAGTTGTATCTCATGGCTGCTAGCACTATATTGCTGGGGACACTGCCTAGATACATACTAAAGAATAGTACCTTAGCATCAATCAGGTGGCGGAACTTGTGAAGTAGGAGCCATTAAAAAGCCTACACAAAGTTATAGTGAAAAGGCGAAACCAGTATCAAAGCAACCGATCTATTATTGATTATCTACATTCAACTTTTCTCCAACAACAGATCTGTTTAAAAGAGAGAAAACATGACCCCACGCCGGGCGCCGAGCAGACTGACTGGAACTCAAGCATGGAAATGATGCACATGAAGCTTTACGCCAATGGAATAGACATTATAGTGGTAAGCAAAAGTGAACTGAACAAGATAAAACATCTCAGCAATTCCATATCATGCAAGGTCTTGAAGATCAGGAGACTCAAACCCTGAAATACCCAAACCTCCAATTGCTGATCACTCTATCACGGCGTCCAAAGAAGAGGAAAAAGGAAAAGAAATTTGAAAATCAGCACAATCATAAAACCCATCATTGTTGCCTTCGTGGGGACCCTCTCCAGCCTTTGTGTGGAACCGGTCTCATGATCCCCCGCCGCATTCTAAAAGAAAAGAAACTATTAATCTATGTGTCTGAGAGGTCGTGATGGTGGTGTGGCATAGAGGATGTGGACATATGAATTTATTCACCAAATGAAGGCCATCTTCTTTGGTACAACCCCTTGATGTGTAGAAGCTGGATCCAGTGAGGTCCCAAAGGGCATATCCGATTCGAATCCACCATATGACAGGAATGTTGCAATTGGAAGTAGCAATCTAGTTGCGGCCAGTACAGCCTGTATAGAAACACACTTGAACAGTAGGAGGTGGAGTCGAGACCATTTTGTCATGTCAAAAAGGAAGTGTCTGAAGTCTTTAAGATCTGTTGTCCAACAGTGAACTTCTCTTGAGACCCAAATCTCTCTTCTGACTATTGGTACCGCCAACAACAGCCTTGACTTTGCCAGAGCGAATGACACCGCTTCTTCGGGTGTCGGACATGGGAGTCTCGTTGTGCTTTACAAGCGGCTGTGAGTGACGGTTAGAGACCTCGGTATCAGCATTGATGCCGCGCTTCTCGGGCTCTGGGTCGGGGCCTGAGGATGGTTCTGGGGTTGGCTCTTCAGAGGTGGTGGTGGTGCTGGTAGGTTCTTCGTCGTCGCACTCGTATATGCTGAGTAGGAAGAGACCCAATCTGTCGCCACCTCCGCAGGTCTCGGACGGATCCCCAGGGCATGGAGCAGCACATTCATGGCTGGGATACTCGTGTGCGTGATCAATGTCCTCTCCACAGTAACAGTCCCTGGTTAAGTTGATTACTAACTGACTATGCGAGTGGAGGGAAGGGAACTTACGTTCTATAAATACCGGCAAACGGTTTGTCCAGATCCTGGCACTCATCGATGCACTTGTCGATTGTCATTCCAGCACCTACATATGGAGCCATGTGGAAACTTGGGAAGAATACTTCTGGGTTGCCGAAACATCCTCTGTACTCGCAAGTGTCAACCTCCTCTGGCGGAGTTGGAGTCATGGTTGGCTGTGATGAAGTGGTCAAAGAATGTGGCTCATATGGTGGCATATGGCTATCAAGAAAGTTTAGCTCAAGAATGGATACATGATGATTGATGACTTACGTTCCGCTGATTGTCTCGTATGCGCGATGAATCTCGGTCATGGTGATGGTAATGGTAATGGTAGGTTGAATGATAGTTGGCGCGTTGCTGACCGAGGTAGAGTACCATAGAGAGGTCTCGATTGGAGTGTACAGTGAAGAGTGCTCACCAGTTGGAGTGTAGGTTGTCGTCAAAAGAATGGTTGTCAGTCCATTGGTTGTGCAAGTAGCATCGGCGGACATGGAAAGCGGGACCTCTGAAGATTCAGGTGGAGCTGGCTCCTTCGTGAACTCAACTGGAACGGAAGACTCGCAGGTAACGACGGTTGGCGCATTGGTGATGGTGGTATAGTATGTGATTTCGGTCGTGACGATAGCAGTGTACTCCGGGTCTCCATAAGGGGTATATGCCGATGAAATTGGCACGGTATAGACACCGTTTGAGGGACAGTAAGTGGTCGTAGTCATGAGAGCTGTCGAAACGGAAGTTGTTGGTCTTGGCCTCAGATAGGACCAGGTCTCGGTTTCAGTAGTAGTCTTTCCGTCGTAGGTGATAGTGAGCGTGACGTTCTGATGGATGTCACCATTCTTATCTGGTTCGCATTCCTCACAGAGACCACTTCCTTCATACTCAAAGCTTCCTAGAGGACCGAGCTGGTTGTACGGGCAGGTTATATCGATCATTACTGTATGGAGTTCCGTAGTTGGCACGCAGGTTGTAGTGGCGTTCTGGTACCCCTTTGAGGGAGACCAGCTAGGTGCTTGAGTTGTACAAGGAATGACAGAAGTAAGGATACTTGAGTGATGCTGTAGAGGTACAACCTGATCGGTCTTGGTGATAGTAACGCTGCGACCGCCATCCAAGGGAATAACGGTCGAAATATATGCGTACGCAGAAATTACCGATGGAACGATTTTGCAGGATGTCTTGGCACCCTTCCTACCCTCTCGTTCTACTCTACAAGTTTCTGACGGTGCAAGAGTCGATACAGGTTGGTATTGAGAAGTGACAGTAATGGGTGCTGGTGCCACCGATTGGGGGCAGTTAGGACATGGCGTAACAGTCGCCAATGCTGAGTTGGCAGAGACGACGCTCGAAAACCCGCTCACGAGCCCTACAAGACTGTTGGTACGGATTAAAGAACGCATTTTACGTCGACTGGAAACTAGTGAAACAAACGACAAGAAGTTTCGAAAACAAGGGCGAAGATGTGGGAGGGAGCGAGGATAAATGTCTTTACAGGAGAACGAATGTGGGTGAGCGACAGACACTTTCTGCGAAACAACGAGCGCAATGAGGGAGGAGACGATGATGAAGGGATGGTGGGAGAGGTGGGAGATTTCCGCTGGTCAGAATGAAGTTCAAGACTACCAAGTTAGACTACGTCTAGAGTGAACAGTCCATAGAAAAAAAGGTTTATATGTTGCTTGATCTTTTGGACACTGGGCCCAATGCAGTATCCAGTCACTCGACCCGCTGCCATCTCTGGAGATAAGAAAATATGGACAAAAACAGAGTAAGACCAAAGGGGTATGCTGTTGCATGTAAGCTTTCCAGATTTGGCATTGGAAGAAATCTACTTGTGATCTGATTCCAATGCTCCGCGAAGCCTAGTGAAGCTCGGAGAAGGTTTCGAGTGGTGCACTCATAAGCAAGGGCCAGAACGATCATGGAAATTGGAGTAGTTCATCTTGTAAGCACCCCACTCGAGGTCAAAATCACGATGTGGTCTGTCCCCCATGGCCAAGTTGGAAAGGTTGGTGTTGAGGATGTTGAGGATGTTGAGGTCGAGAGCGAAGGTTGGTGACGATTGTTAGTTTAGGCGTTAAGTAAGCGAGCTAGGCTTTCTCGGGCTCATAATTGAAAACGACAATGCCAAGAACTCAAGGCGGCGCCCAGGACCACCAGGGTTTAGCAAGGTTCAATCGGTATTGTGCTAACAAATAACTTCACAACAACAAAGGAACAAAGGCCGACACGACACCCTAAACTTACCTACTCTTGACAACAAGTCTTTGCCAGGAAGACGAAGTGTGTGGTTGACAGTTGTTCCGTTTTCTATCGGAAGCAAAAGAGATGGCTGTCACTATAGCACTGTCGAGGCAAGCAGAGAACATCATGAACATGCCACCTAATGCCACCCTATGTAGCCCTTTACCTAAAGCAATGCACAGAGGCCCAGAGGGTAGCAAGCATAAATACAATCACAGATAGAGAGTACAAATCCTAGTGAAACCCCTCAAATAGAGCAATGGTGCCAGAGCCAGTCCTTCGGTAACCTACCTTACACCACCAGCCTTATCTCAAACCGATATCCTGCTGCCGGTTTTGGGACCCTGATCTAGACGTCGCTTTTCTATTTTGCAATCCTCTTATCATGCACCAAGACTCGCGAGACAAGATATCCTCATTCGGGATTTATACATTCGCGGCTAATAATTTGGCACAATTGACGGTGCACCTCTTTACAAGTATGCTCTTAGTCGCCACCCATCAGTTGCGGCACCGATCATATTAGACATGCACCAATAGTTTAGTGTTTCTAAGGTAAGAACAAAACTCTAGAAGTCAAGGACTTGTAGTACATCATCAGGCAAGCCCCACGTATTATTCTTCTTCCCGACATTTTGACAAGTCATCTTGAAAAGTCTGGTAAGTACTCCAGATGTTCCAATGCCAAACTTCAATTCTGACTGTTGCAGCCAAATTCAGCATATTTCATCAACATAGGATGCCCACTGCTGCTGGCACGCTCCCACATTCATTTTCTGCTATTCTAGAACCACCGTTAACATAGCTCTTGAAGATTTCAGGGACGAGCTCTGGTATTTGCGATGCCAAATTCTCTATATGACCCATACAGCCAAGATGATAAATTTCCACATTGGAAACCAACAAAAGTCCCGATTTACAGACGTATAATGTTGCGACGAGGGTTGGTTCTGCGAATTTTGGTTTTCCTTACAATAATTGGTCTGGTATGGCATCGCTACGGATTGTTTGGAGGAACCGAGTCGACCTTCAAACAATTCTCATATCCAAATCGTAAATCGCACCATGGTCCAACGTTACGTCCATATCAACGACAACGGGATGGAGTTATAACTCATCTTCCTGGAGTTTCGCGCAGTATTGTCGAACAAAAAAGGGAAAACATCATTCCTGCTCCTGTGCCAGCGCAAGATACCGTCCTACAGGTTTCTGAATTACATACTGAAGCTGCAGACGAAGTAAAGAGTCCGATATCAAAGGCTGACTCTCCCGAGTCAGAACTATTCAATAAGGAGAAGTCGGAAATGATTGCTAGTCAGCACGAGAAGCCCGCTGTGAAGGAAGATACTGCAAAAGAGGCTGAGCTCATGACACCCAAAGCCAAGGTTCCTGGAGAACCTGTTCGCTTTCCATCATACTCAGAATTTGTTGATCTTGAGGAACGCGCCGAGCCCCTGCCTGATATTATCCACCACCCTTTCGAGGATTCGACTGCAGATGTCACATTGGAGGGCTGGGAGGATCTTTGGTTTAGCAAGGCTGAGCTAGACACTGCAAAGTTTGGCAATATGACCGAGCCAAAAATCGACTTTGTTTATACATGTAAGTTAGAGTTGACCCGTGTCTTGCACCACTTTCTGACTTGAAAAGGGGTCAATGGTTCAGAAACTGCTTTTCAAGACACAATCCTTCCCTACGAAATCAATTCTACGCTCAACGACGCCGAGGGCAAATGGCTCGAATCGCATCGGGTAAACAGATATCGGGATTGGGATGAACTCCGATTCTCAATTAGAACTGTGGAGCAACATGCGGGAAGCTTCAGGAATAAGTATCAGTTGCTCGTTAACGCTATTGGAGACTCATCCGCGGCAATCAACACTACTGTCGATAATCCAGCAGAGATTATTGGAAAGCAAAGACCCCTCTGGTTGAAGAATGACAAACCCACCAATGATGTTGTTGAAATACTGTCACAGGAAGAATTCTTTGATGAGCATGAACAGGGGTGCTTACCAACATTCAATTCGTTGACCATCGAGAACCAGTTATTCAATATAAAGTCTGATACGGACAGGGTATGCCAACTATTCACTGAACTGGGACGTATACTCACTTATATAGATGTTCGCTCTTTCTGATGATATGCTGCTGGGGAAACCACACGCAGCCTCAGATATCTACTCTCCCCTCTTTGGGCCAACTATGGGGTTCAAGCAGAATTCGTACAATCAGATCAATCCACCTAACGATGCAGACGCTCGCCGCTTCGGGGAAAAGCCTTTTCTCATATACACGTCTTGGCTAATGAATCGCCGATTTGGTGAACGCAAGCGCAAAGGTCAAATTCATTTTGGGCACTCCCTGGGCCGCTCTGTCTACAAAGAAGCTCAAATGTCCTTCCCGAGACCCCGACTCCAGTCAGCCTGCCAGCGCTTCCGAGGTGAGACTGGTTTCCAACTCTACAGCTGGTTCTTAGCCTTTCACTACACTATGGAACGCCATCGCGAAACTCTGCTCTGGTCATACCTCATGGTACGAGCAGATAAGAACGGAGACGGAAATCTCGATTGGGAGGAGCGTCAAGCAGTTATGGATGAAATTGAAGAGGGCATGTCAAAGGAAGGTCAACCAGGCCGCCGCAAGCGCATGTTCTATGCCATACAAGATAGCCTGGAGGAGGTTGGGCTAGAAGCCCCCAAGGTTAATACAGATGTTAGCTGGACATCTCTCGATGGCCCATGGCCAATTCAGAACCTTGAATGTCCCGAATTTAACGTCAACGAGTGCCTCGCCCCTGGGTTCTCGAGTTCAATTGCAGATAAGCACCACAAGAATCATGTGTTCAGTACTAGCAGTATTTTTGATTACGCAGCACGCCAACATCCAAAGTGTGGAGACTGTATAACAAAATTGCTGCTGAATCGAGCCGAAAAGGGCCTTGAACCGATGTTACCGTTGGCCAATAAGCAGCCTGAGATGCGAGAAGTGGCTATCAAAGCGTTGTGGAAATACCAATACACCTTGGTAGAACCAGATGCTTACTTCTGCATGGTCACAGATGCCGAACAAGTCGACAATGTTCTATACAAGCGCTTAATCAAGAAGAAGGGCAAGGTTGGACAACTCTGCCTCAACGATGATGTCGCCTCGGAAGCGCCAGAGGATATTGCAGCAGTCAGGAAATCTATGACTAAATTGTTGCATGGCTTGGCGCCTGATCCAACGGATTTTGAAAACGATGCAGAGGCCATTGCTGTCGAAGTCGCCCAGCCCAAGTCTTCTAAGACACCGAAGTCCCAAAAGCAAACCAAAACTGAAGCAGCAAACGCTGGATCAGCGTCAGCAAATTTGGAACAGAAATTGGAACCGAAACTGGCTGTTCAAAAAGCGTAATGTGCGTTAATAGCGACTGTTTTGGTATGAGAGTTCATGGTTCTTATATCAGCATGCACCGCTTGTTTAGAGCCATATCTTGGAAAAGAGATAATGTTTGAAGATTTGCATGAAAGTCAAGATGGGGGGAATCAGGTTGAAACATATCTTACGGATACTGCTTCGCAGTTATTTTGCATTTTCCTTTTCGTATATATCACATCATTTTTAGTAAGGGTTTAGGTGGACCACAGCACCATATTATGCCCATATAAGCTTGAAAATGATGAAATTCCTTATGGATTTCGTCCCGGTAATTAATAGCCATTCTGCACCCTTTTCTTTTTTTTTTGTCGCTAAACAGCCCAAATGGTGCTTTAATTCTAGTGAGTATGCCCTGTAATGATAGCGAGTGACCCCTGAACTCTCCCCTATAATTTTGGCGAGCTTCCACGACTCTACCAGTACCTATAATACCCAGTGAGGAGTTACCTATTTTCTCATAATTTATAATGAAGTAGAGTTCCCTGAACAAGCATTCATCGTGCAATGAGTAGCAAGCAAAGCACGGATACTCTTTCTTGTTTTGGCCCCAAGATAATCACAAGCAAACTGTTCTCTCTTCAACATTCATGAAGGTCTAATAATGGTGATATCATGAACACCCAAAAGAAAATATGAATAAATTTTGACTCTTGGCGCACGCTTACACTCAGTGTTGATGATAGACTTGTGGCAATTAAAGAATCAAACGGCTCCAACTCTAATTGAACCCTTGGACAAGCGAATATCTTGGCAAGTCTCTTAAACTCCATTTTGCCCGATTGAACTCTTTCTCTAGCTTAAGCTTAATGAGACCCTTCACCCTTGACTTCCCGAAAGTTCACCTAAACCTTTCATCAAATGAAATCCGCCACACCTCTGTACCAAGCTCTACACCATCCTTAATTTAGGCAATAAAATACACGACACAAGATTCGGCAATAAGCTTTACTTCTTTTGTTCACACTGAATTTGCTGCTGTTCCTTTGCCCACTTTCCTATCTCTCTTCACCCCACACTATTATTGATTTTATGAAGTTTCCAATAAAGTACAAAAAGATCCTTAATGTGCTTGCAAAATGTACGCACGGATGGAGGTGAACCGGCCTGCTGTGCTAATCAAGGCGACTCAGCCCACGCTGCTTTAAAATTGTGAATTCAGACGGATATACAAATTAGAGTCACTGAGTCTGGATTGAAACTCTATGGTAAGTGCTTGCAAAGGATTTCGTGTAAGAGCATTCTAGGCGATTGGCGCAAGACAAGGTCGAGGTGCAGAAGGAGATTCATGAAGTCGAAGGTCGCTTGACTGAGCACCATGGAATTGCCTCAAAGTTCGAGAGCCAAGGCCTCGCTAAACTTATTTCCTTTTCTCTATCTACAATGATCGAACCAGTTAAAAGCACTCTCATCAAAGAAAGTTGATATTTGAAGCACTAAATCTGATTGTGTCGCTTAGCTGCAACGAACCAGAGTCACAAATCCAGGCCGACATTTTTATCTAATCACAAGCGTAAAGGCTGTCTCTTCGAAGGTTTTTGTCATCGCTTGGCTCACTTGAGAGATAATCCAGGGGACCTTTATTATCCTACACCCAGCAAAAGCGATCTACCTACCCCGGCTCAAACATCTCCCACAGCCATAACTTCTACTCTTGTATCTAAAAGAGAAAGGAGAAGAAGAAGAAGAAGCAAATATCATGCGATAATATCCAGCCCTAATATGTTCTTGCTGCAGCCTTCCGAAAAACAACAATATGCCACCATGTCGCAACAGACAACCCTTATCAATGAAATCCAACGACTCCTGAAAAAGAAGTTAACCAAACTAATCCTACTCATCCTCGGATTTCTCGCCATCTTCAGCCTGCTTAAAAAGACTTCCCAAGATGTATCTTCCGTACACAACTTCTCAACACCAGCATACTGGGAGCAAACGGGACCAGATCGTGAAGCGATGCAGAATCCACCACGCGTAGGTAAAGTGCATGCGTGTTTTGGCGGCTGCAATCCTACCTATGAGAGGGCGCTTAAAACGCATGAGAGACATAGTGAAATTCAGGGCCATCCTATGTTTGTATTGAGGGAGAAGATTCTGAGCGGACTTTGGAGTAAACCGGCGTATATCTTGAGTATCATCTTGGGGGAGCTGGCGTTACCCGAGGAGGACAGGTTAAGATGGTTATTGTATGTATTCCCCGACCACAGAAGTCCCGGCATAGCAAGGACAATGCTCAGAGATTCTTGTCCTCGCCACTAAAAAACTACTGAGACTTATCAATTTTGGAAGTCACCTTTCTAATCTTTTCAAACAGATGGAACGACGCCGATATAGTAATAACAAACCCACACATACCCCTCGACATCTTCATTCCCCCATCCCCCGCCTTCGACAATGTAAACCTCCTTGTCACAAACGATCGCAACGGCCTTAATAACGGCGTCTTCCTAATCCGCATCAACGATTGGAGCGTAAAGCTTCTCTCAGGAATTATCTCCTTCCACTTCTTCAGACCACAAGTCGAATTGAAATACACAGAGCAATCGGGGATGGAAGAGATGATTGAAGATGTACGTTCATCTTTCTTTCCCCAACATCATTAACACGTTGTGAAATCCCGTAAGCAATTGATTTAGAGACTGACAACTGAGCACCAAGGCATACTGGAAGAAGTCCGTCGTCCACGTCCCCCAATTCTGGTTCAACGCCTACCCCGTAAGCACCCGCTCCGCACAACAACACCGCGAACCACGCCCTCATGAATTCCGCGACGGAGCACTGCAGATCCACTTCGCAAGTAATAGAGATGGCAAGAGACCAGATCGAATGAACTCGTACATGGATATCACCGATAAGCCGGATTCTCCTTACGCCATACCCTTAGCTGAGACGTGGTATGAAGGCAACATCACCGAATTCTGGAGTCAGTTGAGTCGGAATAGGACGCTGGATGGTGTGAAGTCGTCGGTTGAGGAGGCGGCGACGAATTTCTTTCCCGTTAAGAATGAGGATGGGAGTTATCAGAAGGTTGAAGCTTTGTCGGAGAAAGGGGATACTCAGATCGAGACGGTTGAGGGTGAAAATACACCTGGTAATGCTGAAGATTGAATTGAAACGAGGTTACTTTTAATTGGTACTGCTTTAGCGAGGCTGCGTAGACATGGTTATGTAGTGGTTTTCAAGGGACGCATTGAGTCTTATCCAAACATATTTGTAAAATTTGTTGAAGTAGAACATGTCTTAACATTTCGTATATGATCATCTACAACCACTACAATGCCTTTCAAAGTTGATTATTTTCACGAAAGATAGGTAGTTCACACCATTAAAAGATCTGGAAGTTTTGGAACCACGAAAAGGATATAAATTCCAAAGCAACCGCAACAACTTCCACATCTCATGGCGATATTATATACATTACCACAAAAACCCAAGGTCTCCCAGCTCAAGTAATACAAAAGACATAATCCTAAACAATTCGGCAACTCCCATTCAAACCGGGAAGCTGTTCCGCTTCTCATTATAAACCAAATTCAAATCAGACAATTCGTCCTCATCCAAAACCTTCTCGTATTGACCGAGCTTTGCCATCTCGCCTTTGCCTCCATTATTCTTAGTAGACTCCTCGAGGCGAGAATATTGATACGTTCCCAATCCTGCAATGGTGAAACCGATCGCTTGCAGTTTTGTCATGGGCACGTTATATAAGATCATATCCAAAATCATAAGCATTATTGCCTTGGGAATGCCGGCGAGCGTGAGGACAAGTGATGATGTTTGCTTGATCTGGAAGAGATTATCAGTCTGGCTGTCAGGTCACTTTCGGCAAGGAATACAAACCACATTGACGCTAGCAATATTCAGAGAGAAAGTTAGAGCACCGTTCAACAAGAATACCCATAAATTCAGACTCATTGGCGTCACCGCTCCTGTAACATATGTACGGTCCATCTCTCGCCATATTCGAAGCCCATCTAACTCAAAAAAGAAAATGAAGAAACAATTTGTGATAGTGCAGATTGGTGCGAAGTAGTAGAGTAAGGTCATGCTCGACATGTTCGACTTGCCGCTGAGGAGTGATTGTTGCAAAGCGTTCTTGTATGCCTCGAAAATGATGGCAACCATCTGGATTAAGAACCCCAGGAGCACAAATTGGAGCTCGCCGAAAGATGCCAGCATTACACCGCCAACGATTATACAGACGACCAATAGAACTCGATATGAAGGAGGAGGGTTCCGGAGACCCATTGACCAGCAGGCCAAGAGGGTTGCGACGGGTCCTAGTGCCTTCGCTTCTTGTCAGAACTTTTTCAGATTGATGAAAATTGCATGAATACCTTCAGCATCTGGATAAACGACATGCTCAGATATATGTAGACCATGTTTGAAAGTATCAGACTCATGCTAAAGCACAAGCCGATGGGAATAAAGCCTTGGATGTATGTCTTCATGTCGAGCTTTGTCTTTGTATCAATGAGGTCTGTCGTGCGGGCTAAGATTCGAGTTGCAATTGTTGCGCATAGCATATGCCATGTTGTGAGCGTGACAGAGAAAGGAAATGCATTTAAGATCGCTTTATTAAAGAGAATCACAATGGACGAAAGTGCCATCCATATTCTGTATCGAGGCTTAGTTGTTGCACGTTTGAATATCTTTGGAGAACTTACAGTATGGAGATTGTCCCGTTAAATTTCTCCAGGTTTGAACCCGGAGGTGCCATCTCGATTATCGCTGCGGGATCTCTTCAAAGACGGTATGAGAATTACAAGAGCGTGTTTACGATACCTTCTCGAGTTATCGACGACGACGCAAGCTGTCCTTGCAAGGTAGAAGGCTTCTCACGTACACCCGTACTAAGATGGTCAACGAAGGAGCTCGTGTGGCCCTGTATCCTAATCTATTATGGAAAGAACGAAGCTATGCCAAATGAATACATTGCCAGGATCTGGATCAATGTAAAACACAAAGTAGGAGACTTAAACTTTGTAAATCATGGACTATCAACGCAATTTGAAATCTGTTGTATTTAAACTTATCCAGTAGAGTTTGCGGTAGATTATGAGCACTTGAAGCTAGATGTTATCTACTTGGCACGTTAATTGCCAGTAGTACGGCTCCGAGGAACTTAGTGCACGACTGAACTTCACGAAAACACTTCAGGCTACTCGACACTTTGAAAACTTGTTTTATTCTTGGCAATTATCAATGGAGCTTGGATTATTCGGGCTGCTTTTATGTTGGGCTAAGAAACTTTTTTGTGACGTCTCCAAATGATCATGCTTCCGCACATAATACATTACCACATTCAAGGTCACAAAGGCTATCACAGAAGCAACAGGATCAATCTAATCCACTCTACAAACATCATGACAAGGAACTTGTGCATGAAATCACTGCTTACTTAAACGGAACTTCATCTACAAATGCTCAATGCCGAAGGTAAGGCAGCCAAACCATGCTTTGGGGTTCTTGTGAGATTGGCCGAGTTCTTGGTCCTGAGATAATGCTGTGGAAGCGGAGCCTGAGGAGTAACAGTATTGTATTTGCATCGAAAAATTTCCAAGTGTATTTCTGAAAGTCACGTGCCAACGTGACCTTGTAGAAACCTCCCAAAATACAGTGTATTTCCTGACCTCTATCTCAACCTTAGAAAAGCACTTTTTTTCACATCACAAGATTGAACATAGTCTCATGCGCCACGTTGCCGGAGGCGGAAAATTAGAAGTCCAGTGTGGGAATTGTATACTCACGTGATTCTATCTAGAGCCGAACCCCGGAAGAGCTTGACCGCATTTGGCGACACGACCCCTCGTCTCAATTCTGTCTCAATCACTGCCCAACACCAAAACACCAACTTGAACGACTTCAAGATGCATCATTTAGAACACATTGGAGAGCTTTATCAGATTTGTTTAGGCAAGGGAACTTGGCGATAAGGATAATCAACAGCTCGTAATAAATACTACAACGCTAGTCGGCCCGGGGGTTCGGGTACCTATTCACAGCGCGAAAATTAGCGACACATTGTCGAGTTTTATAATTCGATTGTGACGAAACTGCATTGGGGCTTTCAAGGAATGGACTCTTCTCTTAGATTGAAGACGAACGTTCACGTTTCTATTTGAAACTAGTATGCCCAATCATCATATCAAAGTCGAACATATGTACGTAAATTGCACTGCTGCCAACTGGTTAGCGTTGAGTAAGACGGAACGACCGTCGTTAATGTATAATATTCTATTCCCATGTCCAGGATATCGTCCCCTCATACCCATTTCTCTTTTCATTCTTACTCATACGTCTGTCTGCCCGGACATCAACTCAATTTCAAGATCCTCCGCATTTATTCCCATGGCGTTGGCTTCCCACGTACCACTATCAATACTTCACACTCTCATCCCGGTTGAGGAACCAAACTATGTCCGGATAAAACCCCTAGAAGTGCTTGCACTGGGCTTCTCCCGCAGCGCCACCGAGTCTCTACGCAATGCACTTCTCGAACTCGGCTACAACGAAGTCTACCACGGCTTTGTGTACGCTGCCGAGATCGGCTGCTGTGTTCAATGGTTACGCATGAAACGAGCAAAGGGAACCGGTTACAGTCCTCTAAATGAACCAGACATTCGCGCTCTCACTCTTACAGCAACGGACTTTGATAAAGTCATTGGCCATTGCAACGCGCTCACGGATATGCCAGCATGTTGTTTTGGACCCGATCTGATCAAGGCTTATCCGAATGCCAAGGTCATCTTGAACCGCAGGGAAGATATTGAAGCCTGGTCAAAAAGTGTTGATGCGACAATTAATGCGATTCACAAGGATTGGTATCAATGGATACGTTCATACTTTGAGGCCCATCTGTTCTGGGCTCATCAGTCTGTCGAAGAGCTTTTTAGTGCTTATTTCAATCATGACTTTGAGAGGAATGGGAAGAGAGGGTATGTGGCCCACTATGAGCGTATAGAGGAAACCTTAAAAGACCAACAGGAAAGGGTTTTGCAATGGAAGGTCCAGGATGGCTGGTATGTCCCTCATAACCCAGTCCTATCATAACCAGCCAAATAACATAACACAACTCTGGAACAGCAATAACAAAACTAATTCTATACAGGGAGCCTCTCTGTACTTTCCTCGAAAAGCCAGTTCCTCAAATCGAGTTCCCCAATGGCAACGCACCTAAACAATTTGATGCAAAGAGAGCGGCATTGCATGGACAGCGTATTCAACGAGCGGAGCGACGAATGCGCATCACCACCGTTGTGCTTACTGCTTCACTAGCAGTGTTACTTAGCTCTAGATTGAAAATCACCGAGGGAGTGCGAGCTTCATTGCTCGGTTCCTTTCAACGGCTTATCGAACTTGGGAGGGGTACGTTGTATTAATAGCATCTCGAGATAACCTAAGAGTCTGTCGATTTAGAAAGAGATCTTTCACGGTGATCATAATCAGCAATTGACCACCATACAGAGTTAGGTTTAAGCCCACATTATCTGGAATCTGTGTCGAAAGAAGGTCAATTGTGAGAAGCAATTGTCTGTCTATCTTACCTACCTATCAAGGTACTTAAATAGCACATCTAAAGAATTCAACCCCCCCAGACAGCCAAAATCAAAGCAAAAGCTGTTGTCAAAGAGCCAAAAAGATCAAAAAACTAAAATGGCAAAAAACCAATCTTGGGAAAACACAGTAGGCCTACTAAGGGCACCTTACAGAGGCAGGTTTTATTATCCACTAATCCGGCAGGTGGTCTGCAGCAGTTCGCTTCTGCCATTGCCAGTTTGCGTCAGGGTGACGATGATAACAAGCCAGAAGAAGTGTTTGCTTCTGTTTGTTGTGCAGTTTTAGCTTATCGAAATTTATCAAGTATAGCCGAGTTTTGTGGCGAAGGTGAATTCGCAGATAGCTAGGTAAGGCAAATTTACTAGTGTCACGATTGAGCACGTGTGGAATTGCTTGTATTCACTCTGTGTCTGCTTCACTTGCCCATGCTATTGTGTGTGATTACTTGAGTCTCTTCTTATCCTTTCCTACTAGTTCTTACTTGTAGATGATGAATTAGTAGGGCCGTTCACTTATTCTCGAAACCAAATTTCAGTCCCCTCCCCTGCTCAAGTCCTATAAAACCAGGCCATGGTATCCGTAGTCACTATAAAGAAAGAACAAGTTAGGCTTAGACATCGTGTACTTAGTGATTTTCTTCGCCTCCTTAATTCTAGCGTGGAATCACACCAACAGCTTCATGTCTTTTTGTTACAGAGTGACACACTTAGGTGAGTCCTTCTCTTTGCCCTGAATTTCTTCTCCTACTCTCTAAAATTCCAGCCTTCGGCTCTTTTATTCCCTCTCTCACCAATGGACACTTTCAAGTATTCCATCGTCTTCCAAATTCCCAGTACCCCCATCTTAAAAACTCTCTAAACATTAATTGATTTTGTTTCTCTTGTGTCCGTTACCTCTCTCAATACTCTATTTACTTAGTCTCGAGTGTTTAACCCCATCTAAAATGCAGCCTCTTCTTAACAAAAGACTCGAATGGATTCTTTACTTGTAATTCGTTACGGTATAGCGCTGACTTCAATGAAGAATGGAGACTGATAGACTATAGTTTTTCGTAATGTCTTATTAATGCTCTGAAGCGCAATTAGTTCTCTTAATGTTACAGTGCACTGTAAATTACTGTTACAATGTAGTTTAGTACTCGCTTTATCTAGTTAATTTCTATCCCAGCTCACCAGCTCACCAGATCGACTCCGACACTGATACTTAGAATCAGACGGTTGTCATCCACACCTCATCTCCATTCCATCCTCACCTAATCGCTCAAACCAAAACGGTACCTAGGTCTTTACTCATTCCTCAGGTATCCAGGACGTCGAGATCAACCTTGTCGATCTCAACGTCCTCAATCAGTACCCAGTCGATATCAGCGCCCCGAAACCCGTTTCTCAAATCAACTCGACGGACGGACTTTCCACGAATTAACTAGAATTTTGTGTAAGGGATGAATATGCGTTAAAATAGATGGACTTTAACTGCCTGCTGCTTGACCTTTTCAGTTTCTTTCTTTCTTTTAAGGTTAACTACTTCCACTCGAAGATGATATTGCTCGTTTTTATGATCCTCCGATATTAAGTCCACAGTCTCATCGCTTGACACCATACTTCTTGATTACTTGCAGCAGCAGTCTGATAATCTGATTGGCACGGTGGAGACACGTGGTTGACGTTCAATTACGACGGTCGCTTGCTACAAAATCAAAGCCCGATGGCGACGAAGCTTGAAAGCTCGACGACTATAAATCGAGAAACATCGAGAAGACATTCGAACAACCAATCCAAGTCAAGGTAAACATACAATTACCGAGGGAAAGGTACAATGGTACAATAAAATGACCGGTTTCGGAAGAAAAATTGATTCGGAGAAAACTCGCATATATCATGCCACCTGGAGCGACAGGAGGTGTGAGGTCATTAACCGCAAAGCACTTGAACAGCATATAAAGAGGGGTTGTTGACCCAAATCTCGGGGGATTTGAAAACTTCCCCAGATATTAACACGGACTTCCGTCTTGTGAAAATATGTTTTCGTGGCTCGAGAAAATCTATAGCACCTGCTGCACTGGCTGGGTAATTGGTACGTATCGCAGAGAAGAATTTATATTCTTGGCCAAAGACTCCACCCTTGTCGAACATTCCCCACAGCTTGCCAATCATGCTTTCACATGCCTTGTTATTCGTAACTCCTGTGAGAATATAGAATACTAAGTCCTTGTTTTTTTACAGAATGGCCGCGAGACTATGAAGAACCGCCGGATTTCTTTCAACGCAAAGAGCGCAGACGCGGCTTCGAAACGACAGAACCAGCTCGATCCCCTAACATGGAAGCTGCATAAGGAATTTGGTTGTGATGGAGGAGGAACAAGTAGTGATAGAATAGAGAGGTTGGCCGAGTGGCGAAAAAGATGGAGTCAAGACTTTTGAAAGGTCTGAGGGAGTTTGAACAGAGTATGTTCTTTGTCCAAGATGATGTCGCCTGATCTTGGCTGATAAAGAACTACTAGAAAGATGGGAAGCAAGCCATATGAGAATCAAATCGCGTCCAAAGCTACGAACTTCGGCGGATTTGCAAGCAACAGAAATATAGAGTGGACAATGGGCTGTACTAGTCCGGCTAGACCTGGGTACGCCCGAGGTACCTGCATGACTTCCAAAGCAGTGGTAATTGGGTAGGGTAGCTCTAATCCCGCGTCTTCCAACTTTGGGAGAACCCGGACTCGTATTGCAAGCCGGAAAGTTTGATACGGGAAACTTACCAGGGATGGGGGGAGTCGATTTGCAGAAGCGGAACAGAAGGAAAGAAGAAGTATAAGTCTTAGTTGTAGATACTGGACTGTAAATGAAAACGGAAACTGCCGGCCTCTCATTGATGCACGTTGGATCGTTTTTGAGACAGAGGCGCATGTTTTGTTCCATGTGATGTGATGAATTGCGATCATGTACGAGTATGTGAAGTGCTTTTTATCTCCAACGACGGGGATCCCTCAACTTCCCTGTGCCCTGAACCTGATCATCTCGTGCATGTCGCAGCTGTGTCTTTAAACTCTCGTAACTTGGTTGTCTTCATACAGTACTGTGCTAGTACTTATTTTACGTACTAATGCGAATTGTATCTGTCCTGTGGGTAGGTAGATAGGGACTTGCCTCGAACAAGGAGGGGTGAGGTTCAACCCCTCGTCGTCGTACATCATACTCGTAAGCCCTATCCCGTAGATTAAAGATGGGCTTTTGGCTGTTGGCTGTTGGGTTTTGGCGAATTAATTTCCACTCCGGCGCAGCATCTTTGTAAAGTAACAGGTTGTCAGAATTGACAAATGTCAAGTGGACTTTGTGACTTCGTACTTTCGTGTGATATGATATAGAACTTTCGAAGCAACAGAGCAAATCAGATATCCCGATGGCTCCACGTGTTCCTCGCTTCACAACTGCTCCTCTACACCCCTGCTATTGTACTTCTAAGCCCGAGGGGGGTTGACGCCATAATTCATGTACAATCATGAATAAGTCGAACATCCGAAGAATCGAATGTCTTCTCAATTAAGAAGTGCTACCAATGGAAGAAAGGTGTTAATTACAGGATAAGGGTGATTATTGTGAAGACAATCTGGGATTGGCTATGCACGGGGAGCATTTATCTCCGATTCCTCTTCGCCTCTTCTTCCACAACGACTTAAGACGCTTAGCCTCCTAGAACATGGGGAGGATGGGAGCAACAATAGGAGGGACTTACCAATACTTTAACCAGTTAAACCTTCAGGAGCCTTCAGCGAAACCGCGAAACGGTGACGAAAAGCCCCTACCATTGCTCGTTACCTAACACGCATCCCAATCTCACCACCTCACCGGGGTACGTACGGCGTGAATTTCGACAAGCTGAGATTAACACATGGTTGGAGAAGAGCCCACGCCTACTGAACGCCCACCCACCTCTCTACGCCCTACCGGCTCGATTTGCCTCTGCAATATGGTGCATAAGTGCACGTCAGAGACAAGCAATGTCCACTTGGCGATGTAGGACCACGCACAAGTTTGCCATAGAGAAAAGGGAGGGCCTTCAAATGGTCTGTCTTTCTTGGAATTCCCGCCGCCGTGAATCAAGTGGGGGTGCTTCTTTCATGGATATGGCTTCTAGTGTGGCAGGGTGGTGCTGATCCTGCTTACTTTAACGTCCGAGGTACCGTACATCCACGGTCCATACCTCCGTAGACGCCATCACCATTCACTTGAGTCTTCGATAATCCTGAACTTCGGCAATACAATTCTCGACATGTACGAAGCAGAGGCAACAGTAGACTGTTGATGAGGGATCTTGGCTATGGCTTGATCCAGCTCTACGACTGTTTGGTTGTTGTATAGCAAACGTGTCTCTGCGGCTGCAGCTGTGTTGGACCCTTCGCCAGCAATATCAACTACATAGCGCGTCCACAAGCTTCAACCGCTAGGTCTGAACTCTGGACTACGAGGCATCGCCATCCTGCGAGCAATGGATTACCTCCCGGAGCCCGCAATGCCTGTGTCTCACATCCGGACCATAGGAGGAAATGCAGCCTTTCACAACTTCCACAATGATTATTCCCACATTAGCAATCCGCATCTACGGCGTCGACTCGCACTTTCCGAGATCGACAAAGTCCCGTTCGGATGGTATCATGTGCGAGCTGTTGTCGTTGCAGGGATAGGCTTCTTCACCGATTCATATGACATATTCGCTATCAATTTAATAACGTCGACTCTGGGCATGGTATTTTGGCAAGGCGAACCTCACAATGGACTACTACCGACGTCAGTAAATACGGCTTTCAAGGCTGCCACATCTGGAGGAGCAGTTGTTGGCCAGTTGGCTTTTGGGTTGCTGGCAGACGTTATGGGGAGGAGGAAGATGTATGGAGTGGAGCTGGCTATCATTCTGTTTGCTACCTTGGCACAGGCTTTGAGTGCACCAAGTCCGGCAGTTTCAGTGACGGGACTAATCATCTTCTGGAGAGTGATGATGGGGATTGGAATTGGGGGAGATTATCCGTTGTCAGCGATCATTACTTCTGAGTAAGTGCATCCTGTATGGCAAGACCAAGAGTCTATGTTTGGGCACGTGGTTGGCTGTTATCTTGAGTCAAGTTACTTCGATTGCTTTCCACATGCTTGTGAGTTACACAAACAGTACTGACTGACTTCTGTTCAGATTTGCGCCGACGCGCTGGCGAGGAGCCATGATGGCGGCTGTATTCTCCATGCAGGGAGCCGGGCAATTTGCAGCCGCCTTGGTAGCACTTGTAGTAACTTACGCCTTCCGAGGTTCATTCCAGAACACCACGTCTTTCTTCTCCAGCTGTGACGAACAATGTCAGCTAGCCGGTGATAGATCCTGGCGTATAATCGTCGGGGTTGGTGCCGTGCCAGCATGCTTCGCTTTGTATTACCGGATCACCATCCCCGAAACACCTCGATATACTTTTGATGTAGCTCACGACATAGAAAAGGCAGACGCTGATATCAAGGCTTACATTAATAACAAAGCAGAAGGAAAAGTTGACCCAGTCTCTCAACAACACACCAAGAAAAGACTGGGCTCAAAGCTCACCTCCTTACCACCAGCCTCATGGCACGACGTCGTCTCCCATTTTTCCGAGTGGAAGAACGCTAAAGTCCTCGTTGGAACAACCACCTCATGGTTTTTCCTAGATCTAGCTTACTACGGCCTTTCTCTAAACAACTCTACAGTCCTCAACGCCATCGGCTACGCAACCGGCACCACAATCTACGAAACACTCCTCCACACTGCGATCGGAAATCTAGTTCTCGTCTGCGCAGGTTCCATACCTGGCTACTGGCTCACAGTCCTAACAGTTGACACCATCGGTCGGAAACCCATCCAAATCATGGGCTTCTTCATGCTGACCATCATCTTCACAATCATCGGCTTCGCTTACCATTCACTATCCGAAGGCTCCCTCCTAGCCCTATACATCATCGCGCAAATCTTCTTCAATTTTGGCCCCAACACAACCACCTTCATTGTACCGGGAGAATGCTATCCTACACGCTACCGCAGCACAGGACACGGGCTATCAGCAGCCTCAGGAAAAATCGGTGCCATAATTGCTCAAGTAGTAGCACAACCACTCCTAACCAAAGGCGCAACACCCAACTGTCAAGGCAGTGCCTGCTCCCCTTGGCTGGACCACCTCATGCAGATCTTCGCGCTCTTCATGTTCTGCGGCACGATTGTCTCCTTCCTAATTCCCGAGACTAGAGGACGAACCTTAGAAGACCTAGCTGGCGAGCCCGTCAGCTCTATGGACGGGGGACGAACCGGCAGCCTCGCAACGACACTGCACGAAGGCAATAGACTCTGGTGGAAAAGCAATCCCTTTTCTGGCGGTCGCCCGGCAGGCTTCACGTGGAATTCAACACAATCGTCGCCGTCTTTGGGGCCGATCAGTCCGCGGATGAGAGGTAGGAAAGAACGAGTGGGGATTATGACTTCCCCCAATCTGTTGCCGAAAAAGGATGGGGAGGGTAGTGGGAAGCATGGTCGGGCAGCGTCGGATATAAGCGCGAATGGTGCTTATAGTGTTTCGGTGACAAGTAGTAGCAGGGTGGAAGATCCTGATGAGTTATATGCAGGAGGTGGTCCACTGCCCGGATGGGGTGCTGGTTGGGGCGTACAGCGGAATCCGAGGCGGGATGGGAGGGTGGAGAGTATACAGCTATACGATGTTGGTAAGCTACTAAAATAGAAAATAAGTTCCAAGTGTACTAATACTTATATTTCAAAATCTATAATCAAATGGATCATGACCCAAAAGTCTCAATGAACAATAAGAAATTGGTATTGTGTAGCAACCGGCTATCGTGGCAAACTAATGCTAATCCAACTCCACTAAACGCCTGATGTACATGTAATGTATGCGTCAATATCACTGAGCGTTATTCTCAGGCACACGGTTGTCCAAAGCTTGATCCTCCTCGAACTTCTTCAAGTTGCTCTTCTTCTTCTCCACAACCCCTTTCAACACCCTTAATTTCTCTTCTGTGACCTTGATGGCTGCCTCCACTTCCCGCTCATCCATCTTTTCATCCTTTAACCTATCCTCAATATTCTTACTGGGGAATGGCATCTTGGTACTTTCTCGGACGCGATCCATGCTGACTCTTTCCTCAAGCCAATCCCAGAGCTCGCTCTCCTCTTTTCTCCAAATCTCTTCGTAAGCCGCAATCCTCTGTGGTGTCCCGAAGAAGTTAAGATCTCCATTGCGGCCAGCGCCTCGTCCTGTAAATCCGAAGCGAAACCAACTGGCAACCAGGAGACCGACTAAGAGGCCGTAGAGAATATTTCCTGTGAGTAGTGGCTTGATGATATCAACAATGGGACCAAAGATGGCTCTAAGAGGCTCCGCAAGTCCCCAATCCTCAGACTGTGCTTTCAAATCACCAGTACCATCCGTAGCTTTACTGAGGCCGCCTTTCGCATCTCGTCCCTTGCGGCCCTTTTTTCTGCCTTTAGCTCCTGCCGCAGGGGTTGAAGTTGGGCGACGTGATGAAACGGCGGCTTTGAGAGCAGCTAATATCTCCTTGGCGAATTTTATTTGACCATCCTTGGAACCCTTCTCGATCGGACCTGAATTATTTTAGTACCGGGTTTAACTTGAAATGGAAGACACATACCCTTCAACCAACTTTTGCCTGTCCACTCTATTGTACAGTTCATCTGCAGTCTTGTACCATTACCTTCAGCCCAAGAAAGACAGTATCTAGTCTTGATGCTGAAGACATTACCACTAGGCACGTCCGGAGTTTGTGTGGAGATTGTGACCGATACAGCCTTCTCAAGGTCCATGGAGTCTAGATTTTCCGAGCACAAACATTTTGTTTGCTTGGGTCCGATGGCACCATTCAAGGGTTTGATGTAAGAGTATGTCCGGATCTTATTATCCATACTAAGCGGCTTAGTTTGGTCATCCATAGTCAGCTCCAGACATTTCTGATCGTCAGTGAGCCAGTTCTTCATCCAGGTCAAAGATGCCGTACCGAACATGAGACTGTACACCTTCCCAAGAGGAGCTGGGATGACTTCATCCGCCAGAATGACATCGTAATGCGTATCATGGTCGGTACAGTCAGACGGAGCATGTGTTGCAGGTCCAGGAAAATCCAATCCCGCCGTTGGTGCTGTGCTCTCTTTGGTCTTCTCAGCGGGAGCACCAACTTTCACCACAGCGGCCGATGGCTTGCGGCTCACCACCCTATCGCCAACATCACTGCTTGCAAGGCCTTCGGCTTGAACAAAACTCTCCCCATCGCTCTCTCCGTCCCCGGTATCATCATCCTCGTCGTATACCTCTCCATCTTCACTTCCGCTTTCTTCATCAGAGCTCTGACTACCTTTATCGGCAGTGCCATCGTCTTTTTCGGTCTTGTCGCCCCCACCTGTCTCTTCAAGCCGAACTCCATTAAGGGAACTGCGTAAACTTGGGTGGCCAAGTTTCCAAATACCGACAATAAGATCGTAAGTTGAGTCTCGGCTGGTAAAACTGGCAAAAACGTTCTTGGCATGCAGAGTCGAAATCATAAGCCCGTTCTTGAACAGCAGTGCTGTACTTCGCTTCTCTACAGAAACAATCTCGTCAAAACTCATTACCAAAGTGGTCACCCATCCAAAGATATTGCTACTAAAACACAAGTGGCCCTCTGACACATAGAGACGACCATGAGCGAGGATTTCTCGTTGGAGTGCGCAACTATAGTCTTCGATAAGGTAATCATCGTCGGGAACACTTCTGAAAAGATTATGGAAGTCTCGATTTCGCTTCTTGCTTGCCACGGCAAATCCAGTGATTTTTGCTGGCTCCCCATCTCCTACATTCGGACGAGATAGAGTACCATTCGCGGCAGCTATTGCTGCACCGATTGCGCTAGTGCCTGTTGCTGCAGAACTCCCGCGTTTCCGACGGTTGCCCATTGCACTTCTTATACTGCCGCTACGATGGACTCCGGATTTTCCTTCAAAGACGCTTCCGTTAGGAGGCGTCTGTTCCCCAGGCATGGCATCATATACTGAGCGCGGACGTGTAAGAGGCTGGCCATCTTCCACTTCAGCTGTCGTTACTCTAGACATGCTATCACCTCCCATTGCTTGTGCTGCTGCAATTGCTCGGTTTGTGAATGCCTCTTCGCTCATCGTTGATTCGGATCTACCGCGCGTCTCATGCGATTCTCCAAACTTAGATGCAACGGGTGTATTCGAACCACTTGCGGCCTCTGAGATGCCCAGATGGCTCAGGCTCAGGTCCCCCATGCCTAATGTCTTTACTGCTGGCTCCTTCTCCTCTGTTGGATTTTCGGAATCCGTCTTCTCTCCCAGAGTCTCTACTACAGGGCTTTCGACCTCCTTCAAATCTTGTGTGCCGCTTCTGCTCCTCGTTTTATCCGGAGCGACGGACGTATTCGAAATACTGCTGCTCAATGTGGTCGCTGCGTTTTGGGCTGCAGAGAAGACAGACGAGAAGAAGCCTCCTTGTCCCGGCGATGCTGCGTTTTCGAGAGTAGGTGTCAACGGAGCGGATGTGATATTCGATAATTTGCTAGGTCCTAAAGTAGCAGCTGATCCCGATCGTATCCTTCGGTGTGATATCATATTCCCCGATGGGGAGGTCACCACATTTGTACTTGCACCAGCTGGAACTGTGTCAGGTGAAGCAGTGTATTGGGTTGAAAATCTAGGTGATTCTGTATCCGTAGGCGTTGGAGGAGTATTCACGATGATTGGTGCCGTGTTATCACCAGGAGGAGGGGTTTGGGGCCGGATGTCCGTATCTATCGCTGAGATCTTGCCAGTCCACGGCCGCTCTGGAGAAGGTGTAGCAGAGCTATGCGGCGACTGTCTATCAGGAAAAATAGATCCTATCCTTGATGCCACACTTCCGCGCTGTTTGTCTGCCGTACTACTCTTTTCCTTATCCTTAACGTTCGCTGCAGCCCCACCCCCTCCAGCCTTGCGCTCCGGACTCGATTTAGGACTGGTCCCCCGTCGTGGATGCAGAGCCTCCTTCAATCTGCCCACTGGCGATGCAGTTCGCTTTTGAGATCCGTCTGTCGGAGCTCGCAGCGTACTCCCAGGGACAGGATCCGGAGTTGAGTCTGAGGCAGCCACTGTGTCAGCGGGTGGGAAATCAGCTCTCGCGGTAGCTGCTATTCCATCCAACTGTGTATCCAAAGCTGCGAGGCTGGATATATCGGGCAATAATGTCGCTTTGTATAACGGGGAGGACGTCGTGAGATAACCTATGTGCGATGGGTGTGTCGACAAAGGAGGAGGCGTCGCATGGGCCCTGCAAACGACACTTTGATTAGAATGGGGGACCACGTATTAAGCTCGGCGACAATAATGCAAGAATACGAATGACGCCGGAAATAGCTAATGCAATATGAATATCAATATGAATATGGATATGAATATGTGTGGAAGCGAATGTACAATAGTACAGTATGTAGTCGGGCTCGTCGGGGTACGGGGAAACGATGAACGAGGAGGCGTTCGCCGGCTTGGGAATGATGTTGACGTTTGGACTTGCGATGGAACATTCCGTGGCTGTTCGCTTCAGCCCCCACGCAATAGAACTACAGTACCTTGCTGTAGCTGCAGCGCCTGGTCGTAATGCACTGCATGTAAGTGGTAGTTGCAGTCGCAGCAATATTGACAATGTCTCAAGGCGGAGGAAATCAAAATCGACTTACGACTCGGCATCAGAATCATAGGTAATGACACTCTGTGTTTCCGCAATGTCTTGCGCCGGAGAGCTCTTCCGACGGTGATCGTGCAACTCATTCTCCAAGGTTCCCCTGTCTGCAATATGCCTCCCTCGTGCAGCCTCTTCGATGGCGCGTTGTTCTTCTTCTCTTTGTAACCTTTTTCGCCGCCGACCAAGACCTTTCGGCAGAAGCCTTCCCAGTCCATGGTCCTCTATATCTTCTTCCGTGACTGTGTGGCCCTTCAGTCTCTCAATTGTGCTGCCCACCGAGCCGTCGCTACTCGAGTCCTTCTTTCGTCGGCTTGTCTTTGCGAGGATATGCGACAGTCCATTGGAGGACGGGTGCGATTCAGATTCGTCGGCCATTGAGAACGAGCGATTGCCAATATCTGGAATCCAGATAGGTGCAGATGAGGATAATCAGTACATATGTTCTTAGGTACCTTAGGTAGAGCGGAAATGGAGGGCGTCTTTGTGCGTTCGGAGTCAGGGATTCGCAATTGACTTTTGTCGTCCTATACCTAATCAACAGGCCCTTCTCCAGGCCTCAGGGTGCGAGAAGAAGCTAGACCTGAGGTTGGCGTGGGTCGCAATTCAGACTACGGGTGGGCTGATACATAGGTAGGTAGGTAGGTAGACAGTAAGTAGGTGGGTGTAGGGTAGGTAAGTAGGTAGGTAAGTACAAAAGTACAAGACGACATTCACGAAGACAAATGAGCAGATTGGATGATTGGATGTGCATAAGTACTACCTTAGGTATCAACAATTGGCTAAGCAGTGGCTGAACGGCATCGCATCTTCTCTGCCCATCCATCCACCAGATCTTCTTTTTTCTCTCCCTTCCTTCTTCCTCCCTTCCACACGTTCCACAAAGCGCTGTCACCCGGTCTCAAACGTCATTCGGACGCGCCTAGATCATCCCCAGACTCGCTAAATTTAGCGGCCGGTCTCCAGCCTCATCGGGCGTGTGATGCGAGATGCCGTCTACCTACTGCGCCTGGTATTTCGTACATACCTCAGGTACCAAAGGTTGAAAGCAAAGGTACAACCTAAGCTACCTCCTTCCTGCGCTGACTACCTGCGCCTAAACAAATACATCGTCGCCCTCATGGTGCAACACCCTTGATTAGCCATGGACTCCTCACATCTAACCTTGGTACGACCTGCCTACACACCCCGCTAATACACAGCTAACCACCTCTTCAGGCTCACGACCATGCTCGCGCTGCCTCCCTTGCGACACAGGGCCCTGATACTACTGTCGCAATCAACGAACATGCTCTGGCAGCTGGAGAATTTGCGAAGGCTGCGACTGGCACTGGAAGCGTTGAAGCGCTGAGGACTTTGAAGCTGCTGGAGGCACACCATCAACGATTATCAGAGTTGCTGCGTTATCCTACCGAACATCCCATCACCACGACTTCAGCAGAACCAGAAGTCCAGGCAACGGCAGAGAAACCAATATCTGTATCGGCAGCGGTTGCTGAATTGCGTCCATCAAAAGTGGAAACCGGTCCTAGATCCCCTTCGCCACTCCGAACCCCCCCTTCGTTGAACTCGTCTCGCCGTGTGCCCCCTCGAGAGCTATCTTCCTCCATAGCGAGCAACTTGGCCTCAGCAAGAGGAATACGATCAGCCCATAATAGACAACCATTGTCGCCAAGCGTATCCTCACTACAAGCTCCTGGCAATCTTGATATACCCCGCAAAGATGGAAAACGATCAAGGGTCCCTACCATTCCAGAAGAGGCTGTATCTAAACCAAGTTGGGTGCCTCCCACACCGCCAATTCAGAATAAAGCCGTGGCTCAGGTAGCGACATCTCGAGCTTCTGTCATTGCAGAGCAACCAACTCAACCAGCTGCCACCGACGAGGGCTTCTCCAGGTTCTACAATACTTTCGAGAACATATTATACAAGCTCTCCGCGCCACTTGCATTTGCTGGCCTGCCATTGAATACGGAAGAGAATCCCGTTGCCCCATCTGCACCAGAAACGGCTTCTAGCAGGAGGACAAAATCAACTAGCAAGGAAAGACTTGACTCCGAACCCGACCTGACAAAATATATCTCCAAGGCAGCTCTTCGTGCCTCAGCCCGCGATGGTCATTCAGGAAATGACTCTTTCTATGTTGTGCCAACTGCTGGTGGCTCAGTTCCTTACTCGAAGATTATGAATTTTGCCGACAAAGAGAAGCGTAGATCAACACTTAGCGCTCAAGGCGGAAACCCTGATATCCTCCCTGAAACATCCTTCGAAGATGAGTTTGTCGATGCTCGGGAAACACCTATGCCTCCATCGCCAGCTTTGTCGAGACAGGCCACCAAAAAGAAGGGTGACAGGGAGATTGATCATAGACTCGAAGAGCTTTACGTGGAGAATAGGACATTGAAGGAATGCGTTGATAATCTTAGCAAGCGCCTTCACACGTTTGAGGTGCATGCTCAGAGTAATAGCATGGCATTACAAGATAGCTACAGGTGGCAACGAACCAACTCTCCTGCGCGGGGGCCTGTAGCAGCTGCAGGTGCTGATGAAACATTGAAGCAGAGAGTTCTGGAGTTGGAGGAGTTGGTGGCGGAGCAAGCTAGGGAGGTTAAGGATCAGGCTAGGGAGATTGAAAATCAAGCTAGGGAGATTGAGAGATGTGGGAAAGATAATGAAAAACTCAAGAATGTGATTATGCGATACCGGGAGAAGTGGGAGAAGTTGAAGGAGGGCGCAAGAACGAGGAGAGACGGTGCAGCTGGGAAAGAGGGCACCGCAAAGGAAGGCCAGTCAAGCAAGGAGAGTGACAATAGCTGATGTGTGGGATACGACATCAACGTTCTCGGCGCTTCTCGCACATACCTACAGTGCAAGTAGCTACAGGCATGGTTGTGAAATACGAAGAATCTATCATGTAATGACTACATTGAGGTATTCGGTTTGTGTTAAAGAACTCTTTAGGTCTTTATCAACCAAATTATTTAGTCTCTATATTAGCTAGAGTACCCTACTTTTCCACTGGCAATAAACTAATTCCTTAATCCTTTTAGCTTATAGTTATACTAGTATAAAGACTATAATATAAAGGTAGTGGTCAGGTTAAAAGTCGTGTAAATATAGGGTATATACCCTATATTATCTAAGGTACTTTAGACACTATATAACCTTAATCTACTATAAGCTAGTCTCTAGCGAGTATAACAGGGCATAATTCTAGGGGTTACAGGGGACTTACTCTTATTCTTCATCTCTACCTAATCGTATACTACAGGCTATTTACTAGCCTTATTACAAGCCTTATGCCCTATAAATGGTGGATACGGCACTAATCTAGCCTACAGTGAGCCCCTACAGGGCACATGCCCTGTATTCGCACGACTTTTGACCGCTACCTTCGTACAGCTCTTATAATTTAAGTACTACTTATAGACTAGAAACAACTAGAGTATAGTTTACAAGGTAAAATATATCTTCTACTACCTTATATAATAATAGTATATATGTTAGATTATATAGTCTACACTAGAGTGCTAAGGTTTCTTGTTGCAGGGCCGGTAGTTACTAAAAGTACGGTGGCCCAAGGTCGCGTACGGCTTAAGGTACAATGACCTCTTCCCTCTAAGCTTTTTCTAGCTGAAAACAACCTCTCTTGCTCTCCTTCTTGATGCTCAACCTGTTTAATCGCGGCGCCAAAGACTCGATCGTTCTCAAGCTACAACTTACTAGTGTGGTGCTAATGGCAGTCGAGAGATCTATCTTATGTCATATTGACGCTCTTGGGATCTAAGCGAGTCAGGTAACTAGGCATGTGGCTCACTCCATTGTGACAGATATATTAAGATACCTTAGTATAGAAGGTAATAGGTGCTAGATCCCTAACAAATTAGGCAGTCCTTACATTTTACTATGCTGCGTTTTACACCTTTAAAAGTTCTGTCCGGTTTTGCTTATTACTAGGTTCTAAGCAAACCTTAACAGGTCTGGTGAGGTCACCAGGGTGGTGAGGGGCTGAGGCCTACTTGCCTTCGTTGAATTCATTCTTCAAGAGACTCCACAGCTTCTCACGATTAATGTAACGGCCTTCGATAACCTGTTGCTGTGCCATTCTCAGTGGCTTCCAGCTTTCCGATCGATCGACAATAATACAAGAGCGGCTATGAAGAGAATATGCGAGGTGAGAGAATTGGTTATTGGCTGTGAGGCTCCAGACGGAACGTATCCAGGGCGGTTATGCAGAATGAAGACGATGCTCAGGCTATTCTCAGCACCTTTGAATGCGATGCACGGGAAACACTCATGCACGCTATTTGGTCGATCCACCTAGATTTCAACACAAGATGCACCAGCAACTTCTCCCAATCAGTCCATTCCGCCGAATCTAGGGAGGTGGAGCAGAGTGCTGGCGACATGACATGGGCAAAATTGAAAATGTGCCATGCCATCGCGTTACGAAGTTGGGCGTACAGTGGCTGTTGTGTAAGCGCCGGCATTTAGTCGCGCATCTGCCTTGCAGTATTGCCTTGTCTGCCTTCATTACTCCGTACCTACATTCGCTTTTATTCTTCAGGAGCAAGGCAGGGCATCTGTTGATGTTACTAAGGCTGAGTATACCCCTCGGCGTCAAGTCCTCTCGTTTGCTGGCTTGCGATGTGCAGCCATTCGACGGAGTTGTCTTCTGAAAGCCATATCGACGGAGTCATCTCTTTCAGAAGACAACTACAACTGTTCACCTCCAGCAAATGCTCCCACTTAAACAAACGATTGACTTTACCCGAAGGCAGTGCACCTAAGCCTCACAATCTCATTTGTAGCATATCAAGGCAAGCTTGCGCCAAAACTCGACTGTTAAAAACGCACGTCTTCGGTTAGCATGGCTTTCGAAAGCACAGTGCCTTCGTCCTGGGTTGATTCATACATTGAAAGAGATGTTGACAAAAACTTTCCTCGGACATTCTCTTCGAAGGAAGAATCAAGGCTGCAGCTCAGTAGATTGGGGACCTCCAGAGGCCTCGTCGCGTGCGATGTGTCCAGTATAGCAGAGCTTGAACAGTTTTTTGTGAGTCCCGTGTTTGTCGCTCTGTCAGACTCCTCTATTGCGGCCTAGAAAACTCCAAGACAGGTCTTGGAAGTGAAGCTATTACAAGGAGACCATATGAAGTAGCAATCTGTTGATGCAAATCAAATCTTTTGACTGTTTGATAGCAAATCGACGATCCATGTCAAATTTTCATTATTCGGCAGAAACATTCGTACGCAAGACTGAGAATTACAAGGGACCTTTTCGACCACCTGATTCATCTCTATTCTGTTTTCCCACGAATATGGGATTTCATAGTACCCTTCGGCTTCAAGACTCGCGAGTCAGACATATCCAATGCCCCATTTAGATTCAAGCAGCTTGAAGATAGATTTTTCTCCCAAACAAACCTCGGATCATTTGGTCGGTCAAGCCTCCTTCTTTCTCTTGCTCCTGTGAGCGATTACTGAGGTTTCGTAGAATGTGCATATGGTTTTCGATATGTTGAGCAGGATCATCGCACTCTTCTAGCCAAAGACAACCCCGATTACGATCCATGGTCAGTAAGACGAAGCACGATCTACCAAAAATACGACCGACTTCAGAATAAGATCGTGTTTATTCTCATTTGTCCCTCTGAAGAGGCTCGAAAGACTGTGGAGGAAGCAGTGCAGCTAGCGCTCAAGCACAAAAACACTCTCAACGCTTTTGATCTTCACCGAATTTTAATCTCAACTCTGCACGAAAACTGGAGGCCCTATATACGCAATCTTGAAACGCTTATGAGTGAACAAGTAAATGGCTGCATTATACCTAAATAGTGTATTTAGCTGACTCCAGGCTTAGTCGGAGCGGGTTTTTCTCGCTCAAGTAACAAATGACACTGAGAAGTTATCCCCTTTGACTGACTTTGCACTTAACTTCTTAGATCGACAACGACTCAAAATGATAGAGGACAAAGTGTTAGACCTGATCATCATATTTGAATCATTATATAATACGTTATCGAACCTCAAACGGCAGTGCGAGACTCACTGCTTGGGCCAATACTGTATCAGTTGCACATGTGCCAGCATTATGGAAGATTTTGAGGAGCAAATGCAAGAAGCGCAGATCAACCTCAAGAAAGTTGATATATTGCACAAGCGTGCGAAGGGAACTGCTCAACTTGTAATTAAACAGTCCTTAGAAGACAATCCTTATTAGGACGGCTCGCTAATTTTATAACAGCTTTCAGATCTGTTCAGCTACGGAAATGCTCAAATTGCGAACCTTCTCTTCAAAGAAGCCAAGGATGAGAATAGCAAGATGAGAATACTTACGGTGAGCCAAGAGATTAGAACAGGCTTTTAGTGTTCTTATTCTTCATTAGGAAAGGAGTACACGAGATGCAGCTGCTGTCAAGGTCTTGACAGTGATCACCCTGCTTTATCTTCCCATGACTGTTGTGGCGGTAAGTCCAACTATAACTATTCCAGTCGTGAAAGTACAGTCTACTTAGTTAATTCATCCAGAGCTTCTTCTCCAGTCAACTCATAAGTGTTGACGACGGAGGTCATATCTCGGTAGTCTCAGCCTCGTGGTATGTACTGAACTTCTCGGAGAAAAATCACCCTTCTGGAGTTCTTTACTCATTACTGCTGAATTATGCTTGAGTTACTCCTGGTTACTCCTGGTAGTTCTAGAACGAGGGTACTAACTCTGAGATTCTGACTAGGTGGTTTGCAGTTATTGCCATTCCTCTTACCATTGTTACGTTTGTGGTTTGGAGGCTATGGCTATCATGGTCTATCAAAGCGGAAGAAAGCAAGCATTTGAAAGAGAGCATGTCTCCCAAGGAAAACCTCCCCAGCCAACTTTCGCCTCCAAGGAGGAAGCCGAGCCGCCCCGACGTATGGATCAATATGCTGCGCCTTCGAAGACGACCTGTGCCCGAAGAAAGTCTCGGTGCCTGAAGGTTGCCTAACATGTCGCTGGATGCCTTTCAATCTCTCATTCATCTTCTTTCTTTTTAGGTGCGCAGCAATATTGTGGGGTTGGGAAGCTAGATCTGAATTCGAATCAACTCTCATCTTTGGGCTCTATGCATATGCAAGTTCAAGGGTATGTATGGTACGCCCTCATTGTTGCGCCCTGCTCTCAAACTTTCTGGGTTTACTCTTCGATAAAAGCTATTATGAATTACTATCACAGAGATTGTGCTTTGCACTATTTTCTATTCGCCGATAAACATCCTAGGTACCTATTCACATCTAGCCTCTGGGTTTCTGCCTGACCACTTCAGCCACTTTTGTGTACTCCATTCAAGACTCGTCAACCACTCAAAGTTTCCATGTTTGAATTTCAATCTTACCTCATGCCAAAGCTAATCTTCGGATCTACTGGGGACAGATACTCATTTTCCCAGCAGAGATGACCAGATTTATTCGTGGTTCTTGCGCCAAATACGCGGCATAGCCTTTGAATTAAACGCCATACACAATTTCGGAAATTAATGATGTTGACACTCGAATAAAGCTTTCAGAGACAATCAAATCTAGACGCCTTCCACCTAGAAATTATGTTGACAAGACCTATATATCGAGCCTATGATATGTGGAGTTTAGGATATGTCTACCTGGAGTTCATTTGCTGGTCACTGGAGGGCTCATTTGCTATAGCCGACTTTTGTAATGGGCGGGGAGCCACAGGCATCGATAGAGTCAATGACGATACCTTCTTTACCTTAGTCTTTCTCAAGAAAACAGGATTAAAAATGCAATTGTACGTCTTGGAGTCACTAAGAAGATTGAAGACCTTTGTAGAAGCTGACGATGTTCCGATATGGTTAGGGATGTCCTGGCAATAGTCCATCACCAACTCCTTGTTGTTTAGCCTAAAGGTTGTATCAGCTCAGAGCAGCTAGACGCTGATCTTGGTGCCATCTTCAGCAAGGTAGAAGCTAGCGACGAGCACCTGTTAGGGGCAGCTTGTAATGATTCGAGGCTTGCTGTCGATTCTCCCATCCCAACTAGGCCAATGACTCCAGTATTTCGTTCATATTTGTGCCATTGGAGCCTTAGGAGAACCTCCACCACGAGGAGCGAGTAGGTTGTTATCACGAACTTTGTTGAAAATTCCCAGCTCACCCAACCACACCACTTGGGCAAACACGTTGCTTCTTCCAACCTTCAACAAAATACCATGATGCGTCGAGAACTTACAGCCGGAGATGCTACGCGGAGATTAAAACCACCAGCTCCGCGAGTCCAAAGATTCTTCTCCTTAACCACCATGACCCTTGGGGGCCTGATCGAAGACAATTCCGACACCATATGTTGACCGGCAAAAATTGCTACATACGATGCATCTTCGGTTTGGACCCGATTCCCAGGACTACAATCTCTTCAAAGTCAAGGTAATTGATCCGTTCTGACAGTTTCTGTTTTAGCAGTCTAGAAACTAAATTCTCGCAGCTGCGTCTAAATCAGTGGACTATATACGTTCTGGAATATCTTACCGAGGCATGAAACATCTCTCTTTTGCTTTTTAATCTCGTATTAGGTTATACAAGGGGCCTATCTGACGGGCTTTGGTTGGGTGAGATGAGCCATTTTTGTTTATGATGGTGGTGGTGCATTGGTTGGTGCACCCGCGATGTTATCTCCGTTATAAAAGTTTGGAGGATGCGATGGAGAAGGGACTTCAGGGCTTCTGAATGTCAATTGTTTACAGGATTGTTTACAAAGGTGGACATTGATTACGAACAAACATTTCATGGAGATTCTGACCAGTATTCGAGAGCTCACTCTCATATTAGGTCAGTACGTGTGTGTGTGTGTGTGTGTTTTGACCTCATTCCAACGTTATCTTCTCTGTCCATTTCATGCGAGCATTACTACAAACTTCTATACAGTGAATCTCTAATCTTGAAAGACCATAGCTAAGCTCATAGGAATGGCCACCAGGGCCGTGTTCCAAAATCTGGGCGCAAGTCCCTTAGCATGACCTGTTTTTCGTTTTCTGTTTCTTCGTTTTTTGTTTCTTTTCGTCTCCCTTTCTGAATTCCTGCATGTTATCGCATCGCTGGCACCACTACCCGCCAAATCCTTAAAGTGGATATCAGACGATAGATACATCCGTACCCATTGAACAAGTGTACTCTGCCTCCTGCACCCCATCGTGGCAAATTCCAAGACAGCATCTTTTCCTTGACTTCTTGGGCACATATAACCGAGCACAAGTATCTACCAACGTTTCCGCAGCCTCTTTATTATTGCTCTCCAATACGCAGAGGACTTCTTCGTGGTCCAGTCATCAACCCTTATTGCAAGGTCTTTTGGGCGACGTGCAGTCTTGGAGGTTATGCTTCCTTCCAATCGTAACCGTTTAAACAGGGCTTGTGCTCAAGAAGCCATTTCGCGTGACTGTATCAGGCATTTTTTCATGCGGTGGACTTGAATTCCTTCCAGTCAAGACTTATGCGGGAAAGGTTACATCGGATGGTATAACTGGCAATTCTCAGGTATATAGGTACATATGTATGTATGTATGTGCTGGCAGAGCTTTGCGCCAATACTTTCTAGCTACACCACTCGATGCCATTTATAGGTAGTCGAGTGGCTCCAGTAAAATCTGGAGTTATGTGGAGGGGAGATGGAGAGAGCTCAAACTTTCTTCCCCAGGTTGTCATCATTTCGCCCTGTGGATACGCCTGATTGGAACATAGGGCTTTCTGTCGGGCTGCCTACCTATATACAGCAACACATGATCTAATCAGTAAGCCTCACATCACCTCATCCTCTCCTGTTGATCCTGTAAAGTCATCTGGGAGAGATAGGATAGGTAACGCCAAACAAGCCATTACTTGCTTACTCGCGGGCGTGATATACTTGTACACAAATCATACCATCTGGAAGTTGCCCTCGTACACCGACCAATCTCCTGACTTCTGCAATGCGCCTAATGGAGGCGAACGTTCCTCTCTTGATGTACTGTGAAGGCGCACTTGTACGAATCTTCAGCTGTGGGCGTGTAAAGAATCTGCCATATTAGAAGGCCCGAACTTTCCAAGCTAGCATCGGTGACTATGAAAAGTTGCATGCAATTCCGATCTAGATTTGAGGTGGTGAGGAAAGGAGGCAAATGAGAGGAGTGGTATCAAAGCGAGGCTAGAGGCTTTTTCATACTCGGGCTTTGTTGGGCCTTTGGTTCTTCCCCCCCCCCCCCCTTTTTCTCTCTTTTCACTGGACTAGATAGAAGCGATGGTGTTCTGGACGTGACTCCTCGCTGACTCCCAACTAGAGAGCACCAAGAGCAAAGTACTTACCTAGGACTAGGTTCATTATTGGAAGGGCAGCTTGCATTTCAAAAATTTCCAAGGAATCACAGAGGGATATGCTGTAGGAGTCTGGGAGGAAAGACTATAGGCACACAAGAACAATCCTTGGCAGCACAGAGTTATGATAGGATGCGTCTTCAATTTGTTTTCTAGCTTAAAGACTTGGAAGGTGCGTTGGAAGAGCTTCGCGCGTGATGCTAGTTCGGCGTGGGCGTTCTCCTGGCAACTTTGTTGAACGAACATTCATTTTCGTCCTGGTCTTCCCGCTTGTTTACCGTCTGTTTGTTGTCAGATGGCTGGAATGAACTACGGAGTTTTCAAGGTAGACGTGTAATATTCCTCGTAGCTCCGGAATCAACGTTCCTTTTCACGACGACTTCGGCGGCCCTCTGCTGCTCCATGGCCTTATTATCGGCTGCTCTTTTGGCGACACTGGACTACCTAAGCACCCTTCTCGAAGCTAAGGTACAGCAAAAGTACTCGCAACTTCACTTCACGAGTTTCTTGTTCTCGAATCTGGTGACATGAATGAAAGGTCAACGCTCAATATTCAACGATACCAAAACACTGAAGAAAGGATTCAGCACCTAACCATGCATGCTAGACCAGACAACTTTTATGGGTCTTATACGATGCATGCCGGACTGTTGTCCGTGAAGGTCGATATTATATAGACTACAGGAAATGCCTTCGGTGAGTACTAGTGTGCGAACATAGGTATCCTGCCTATACAGGCACTGCCATGAATAGCTGCGGGATCTGCGATCTGCAATAAAGGGCAACGAAGCAATTTAGGTGTTTTTGCCGTCTTCGAGTTGCAAGCAGCTTTTGTTCCTTTGTTTTGTCCGGCTCGTGATACACGCTCCCTCTCTCCTAGGGTTTATATGCGTAGATTTTTAAGCCTAAATTAAATGTGTTTTGGTTACTGTATGGGTTGAAGTGACTCAACCTCATCTAGTAACTCAAAATGGGGCCTTGGTTTACTACCTGTAGCAGGGGGAGGAAAAGGGAGAGGCGCGTGAAGGCCTGGGGGAGCGTGTCTCACGATCCTTTTCCTTCCCCGATCTCCGGCGAAAGGTTCCGTAGCTGCGGAAGCCATGCAGCCCACAACGCAGCTTGAATTGGCTGAAGTTTATGAAGTAGTCTTGGGCTGGCCAGGCGATCAAACGTTTGAGGCGAAGAAGGTGTAATATAAGCGGACTATCATTCTCTGCGGGACCTGCTGGTCGATGTAAGCACGAAGGAAACTCGAGTTGAGAAACGTTGGAGTAGAGAATATATGAAGGCACAATAAGAAAGGTGGGAAATTCAGTACGACCTTGTCGCTAGAAGGCTGGGTATTGTGAAGCGTTGCGTGACTGAGGATTTCAGGATAGGTGTGCTTAGAGAGCCATCCACGCCATCCGAGGTATCAAAGACGGCGATCATCCTATGATGGGCCGATCATTTGAGGATTTCATCCAGAGGGAGATTGTAGCAGAGTGTCGACGAATCCCCCTCTGGCTCTCCTTGACATGAACATCGTCAGACCGAAGCAGACGAACAAGGCTTTTCGTGTCTTCAATTGTAGAAAGGGATAGGTGGTATGCTGTCCTGGGAAACTTTCGGTTGTGTTGGTCGTTATGCGGAACGGCGCCGTCCTTTTTCTCATCTGGTTCGCTCCGACTAGAATGTTCGTATTTGAGCTTTTCGACTCCTGCCAGACATGCAGGGGAAAGAAAGTTGCGGCAGGGCAGGATTCTTAGCATTCTTATGATTGTGCTTGTGATATCCTTCGGCACTTCGAGGAGACACTAGTAGTGTGTAGCTTCTCTGCCGATGCAGCGAGGCGTCTGAGGACTATTGTTATTATTATTAGTATTATCATTATTCTTCTTATTCTTATGATTAATGAAAAGAGCTGATGAAAGACGCCTCACTGTTTCGTGGCCCGCTTGCGAAGATGCTCAATTCTTGGTCTTGGTAGGGTCTCTGGCACTCCTTCGATCTGAAACGACGTTGTTTCTCCGCAACAGCTTGTGCTTCGCATTTACGAGGGTGGATCACGTGGGATCACGTGGTAGGTCGCTGAGGAAGTGGTCCCGGCCATGGTCGTGTTTCTCGCCGTCACAAAACAACGTCCAAGTTTGTGCCCATCCACCCATACAAGGCACTTTAAGCACTGCGCAGTGCATCATACTTCTATCCCTAAGGACTGCTACCATCAAAGGGGTATTGTGCTGATGGGCTGCACTCTGGCAATAATGACACCTACTCTCACAACCTCAAACGCTTGGGCTCTTGTCTTGATACGCGCGCGGCGACAGCAGATCAGATGCTCGGGGCGATCGATAATCGATCTCTCGGGGTCACTGGGTGCAGATTATTTCCCGCCACGGACGTCGACGTCGGCGCTACGAACACATTAAGCATGCTTTGGAAATTTGATCGCCAAGGGAGGCTTCTCCCTTTCGACCTTTCGTACACAAACAGTCTCGACAGCCTCGACAGCCTCGACAGCGACTCCGTACCAAGCGTGCAAGCGTGCAAGCGTGCAAGCGTGCAAGAAAGCACATGGGCATGTCCTTGGGCCTGCACTCGCCACCGCCGTGAGCCGCGAAACAAGTTGGATTGTTTCGTGGTTTCGTGGTTTCACGACCAGCCAACGCCTGAACAGATCCTCGATTTGTGCATGGCGTGCACGGCGGGGATACACACTGGCGAGGATCCAAAAAGCTTGAGTCAGCCAGCTTCCACCAATACAGTCGTGCGGCCACTTGTACCAGACTGAGTGCCATCTCCATACTTCTCTCCATCATTTGTCCATTGATCCCGCCCTGCTTGTCCTCCTTTCATTCCCCCATTTATTCCCATCTATTTTCCTCGCAAGACGTACGCGTTCTCAATTTATCTCTACAGGATTGGCTCATTTGGCCTCTGCCGAAGCACGCGTGACGCCATCCACAGCAACTCTCAGCATCATTTCTTTTTCCACTTTCTTCCTTGCATATTCACCAAGTTCTGCCAGCCATTTCGTTCCCGTCAGAAGCTGCAGAAGGGTTGCTGGAGCGGTCGAGGTACCATGGCAATGTTGAAAGACTACCGACCTCGCGTGCTTGTGGAGATCGCAGAAACTGATTCAGCGCCTCAAGATTCAGCAATCTTCATGTGTGCCTCAAAACGAATATTTCAACGGCTAGGCTTCGCCATCCTCCCAAGTTTCCTACAGCGAAGATTACGGCCAAACGCGGCGAAGGCACAGCAGCGTCTGCACCCGACCTCATATCTCGATGGCCTGCGTGGTGTAGCGTCATTCATTGTGTTCATGGGACACTACACGGAGGAGAACGTTGGATGGTTTTCAGAGCCATATGGGCTATACGAAGATGGAGCGCCCTCATCACCACTACAACTTCCTTTCGTTCGAGTCCTGTATTCTGGGAGACCGATGGTGCACATTTTCTTCATCATTTCCGGGTTCGTCCTCACATACAAGCCTATCCAGCAGATACATGCGCAGCAATACTCAGCACTTACCACAACACTCTCATCATCCGTCTTCCGACGAGCCATCCGCCTCTTCTTACCCTCATTTGTCGGTCTCTTCATCATGGCATTAGCTGTATACCTCGGCATCTCAGCACCAACCTATGCCTTCCCGGCCTGGAATCTCCCGCTACAACTCAAACATTGGTGGGGAACTTGCACATATTTATTGCAAGCATCATGGTATTGGGATGATACACAACTACCATCTTACAACCCAGCCCTGTGGACCATACCTGTGGAATTCGCACAATCATTACTCCTCTTCATCGTAGCGTTGGGTCTTGCGCGATGTCTGGTCAACGTTCGACTCATGATGCTAGTAATCATTTCAATATTCTGCTTCTACAGTGAGAGATGGGCCGCAATAGAATTTCTCGGCGGCATGTTCATTGCGGAATTAACACTCATTCAAAAAGGCTCGCTTCAAACCCCATCATCGAGTCCGACTGTGCTACCGAAATACAAGCTCGAAGACGAATTAGAAGATTTGAATCCCACCGCAGTTTCCAAAATAAAGCATAACGCAGTCCAGACATTCTGGATCGCCAACCTGATCTGTGGTCTCTACATTGCTTCGTGGACCAACGAGCACGCGGATGAAGTTTGGGGTATACGATTCCTGGATGCGCATACACCAGGCCCTTACATAGGCCAGAGAATCTGGTTTATGTTTGGAGCCTTCCAGATCGTCGGAGCCTGCACACAAGTCGAATCTCTACAAACCCTCTTCACGACCTCGATTGCACAATATCTCGGGAACATCTCCTACGCCTTATACCTCACCCACAACCTCGTACTCCAAGTAATGGAACCGCAACTCTCACCCATTTTAATTCTCTGGTTCCCAAAATCCAATTTCTGGGGACGCCATCTCTTTTGGTTGGTAGGGTTGATGTTTTACGTGCCTGCGCTCATCTGGATATCGGATTTGTTTTGGAGGGCTGTGGATACTCCCAGTGTGAAGTTTGCGAGGTGGCTGGAAACAAAGTGCTTGGTTCCTAGAAAGGATTGATATCTTCTAATCTTGTATTTCTGATTTCATTTGTATATCATCCCTAGCTTAGCATGGAAGCATTATTTATTGGTGGGAGTATGGGGCGTTTCTGGAGCATGTCTCATATGGATAGCACTATTTATTAGGTAGGATACTCTCAAAATACAGCATCTTTAAATAATGAACCTTTAAAAAGATAGTATTTCCCTTTTGAAAGGAACTTCTAGAGGTTGGACACTTTCAAGGACCAAGGTTACACAAGACGATATTTACAAATATGGCAAAAACCAGACGCGACCAAATCCACCAAATGCTGCACAATGAAATACACAATAACAGCACTAGTTTGCCCGCAACTTCCCCTGAAGGCGGCAACTTGTGAGCAGCTCCACTTCCATTATCATTCTATCAAACAAGTCAGCCACACGTACGGGACCACTCCATAGGTGGTCGGTAGTAGTGAGGTCAGAAGCCGAATACCTTTCCCAGACCGCACTGAAGTTCTTTAATTCACAGTAAGACCGAAGAAGAAAACAAGAGAAGGAAGGGCTGTTTCTTTACAGATACATGCATGTAGTCTTGACCCTCAACAAAAGATGCTGGTAGATGTCACTGAAAGGCTTGGGGCACACTCGAAACTCTGAAAACATTCTTTTTTAAGTTCTACACGGGACGAAAGACGCAATTAATTTGAGCAAAGCCGTTTGTATTATTGTACTCCGTAAGATAAGGTACTTAAATGCCTTAAGCAATGTGTACTGGGTAAGCAACGAGAAGGTAGAACTTTCATGTGTTACTATAGGCAAGGTGTTAAATTGAATTCATTTCCACATGCTAGTTACTTCGATATTGGCTTTCTTGGAGAGAAGTAAGGGTCGTTGTGGCTGGTAACAGTGAGATTTTAAGCTGAGTGTCTCATTTCCCCTACAATCCCGTCGATTCGTTTAGGTGGATGGATGGAAGTACTGTACCGCGGAAAACGAGTATGAGCGCCCTGTTAGTAGTTTTGGCGCAGGTTAAGGACGTCGAGATATTGCCTTTGGTGTGAGTATTGGACTCCAGGCTTCGGTAGTCGGGGCAAGACCGCTGGCCATGGTCAAGCAACTATCACGTTGGACAGCCCAGAAGGATTCCGTGGCCCTCTCTGACCTCTGAACAGGTGCCCAAAGATTGGAAGCTGATCAAGAATGAAAAAACTTCAATAAGTCAAGAAGCCCCCTGCCCCTTCCACATCACTGCCAAATTATGCTCTTGCCCCCCGATGGGAGTTGCGCCATCTTGCAATTAACTGTAACTGCTCAAGGCCTCTATTGCTACCCAGGTGTCGAAGCGAAACCTCTTGCAACAGGTTTGCCAATAACTTTGTCACGGCGAGATTCAATGCCATCCGGATAGCATGCGGTCTCATATCCAGTGTCCAAGTTGCTTCAATATCCTTGTTCCAAAGCATATCCAAATAATCTCGCCATCGAATCTACACAGCTTGGAACTTATGCTCCAAGTGTCTTGATGCTCTGGACTTAATCATCGATGACAATGGGATGGTTATAGTTGCTCTTCGAATTCAGCGCCCTCGATGCGGTGACATCTAGAACACGCCTACAATGTAGACCTTTGCCTCCACCGCTGGCTTGACTACTCTCGCAATTCCAGCAGAACCAAATACCAAGACCAAAGCGCTGGCCATTTTGTGTCATAAAGTCAACTGGAAACTCATTATGACAACCATGACAGGCAGCTTGAGCATTCCTACTGCTTTCATTACGCTCCTTATCTGCATAGTATTCAACTCTGCAGCTTTCGCAAAGTGCTTTGTCTTGACCGAGATCGGTAGCATAGGTGTGCGTATTTGCCTCGAAGATTTCTGTACAGAAGAAACACGTCGCCCAACCACTACCCTGCGCCTTTGCTTTGGCTGAAATCTTCTGCGTTGCTGTGGAGAATACCGGAAAGGGCATCACTGGTGCAGAAGGTGGTTTAGAAGCCACGGCGGCAGCATTAGCTGCTCTTGTATAAGCTTCCAGGGCATTTTTCGGTTTATTGCTTCCGCTGGTATCGCAACTTCGACATGCTTTGACGCCTTGCATTCGCCTGTCTGGCGCGCATTCTTACAGCAAGTCCAAAACTTATAGTCGCTTTTCCCAACAGACACCACAGCGCCTTGAGTCGGTTAGTCTTTAATTGAGGAAAGTGTAATCAGGTAATTCAACGCACCAGGATGCCAGACACATTCCGAGTCAGAATTATCTCCCCTCTCGTACCTCTTCTTACATCGAGCACATCGAGCAATCCCAATGTTACCATCTGCACTCTTCGTTGCCTCTTCCGCGAGCTCGGCTTCCCTTGTGGCAAATGCTAGTTTTGCTTTCAGGGCCTTCTCGAAGAGATTCTCTTTCATCGGCTTCTTACTTGGGAACGTGTAGTTTGGGACGGCTTTACTCGTTTTCGTCTCGTTGCTGCTAATGCTAAAAGGACTATTGTAATTTTTGATCTCGTCTGTGGAACTCAGACTAGCCATAGCGATTTCATCTCTTCCCGCATTAGGGCTGTCATTTGGACCATCATACCGCTTCTTCTTTAAGCCAAGATTTGCAGGTAGGTCGGTTGCGGCAGCCTTTCTTTTGGTCGTGTAAGGAACATCCGATTTTTTCGCATTTGACACCACTGGAGTACTTCGCCACTCTTCTACCTTTCTCAACAAGTCATCACAAGACACCGCCTTGTCCTTGACCTTCCCAACCAACAAGCTAGAGCTCCTGTGATTTGAATTGCGTAGCACTCTCTCCGCAACAGCAGTCCCTCTCTCACAAAGCGCACAGATATCTTTCAAAGCTTTGCTCAATACCTCTTTTTTGTTGAGGTTGGCTTTTGTTTCTCTCAAGAGCAATCTATTCCCTATTCTCCTGGCTTCGAGGGTTGCATCTCCGACCGAGGCAATTGCCTTACGGGTAGATGCTGCATCGGCTGTGGCAAGGGCGTTATCAAGGACAGAGGCTAGAGTTTTGCGCTGTTCTGGACTTGCCGACATCCTGCATAGTATTATTCGTAATGATCCTCCATCGCGAGATTTTGTAGAATGATGAGTGATGAGATGAGGTTTAACACGACACGAGATGCACACGCTATCCCTGCCATTTCTACCCCTGAATGATCGACGACAATAAGCGAGCGCTCCGAACCCCCCTTTTTTTTCCAAGAGTTGCCAAGCCCAAGGGAAACAAAGAGCTTCTTGGAGGACAGCATCGTTTACCATCAATCATTGCTGGAATAGCCCTCAATATTCTACCTTTCTTCGCAACCCTGAGAAATCAGAGAAAGCAATGAAAAGCACAGTCATTCGCATCATCTGGAAGCAGTGTAATACCAGAGACACGCAGAGACAGGTCATTGCGCAGGCACAGAGGACCAGTCTCGGAGGACAAAAACAAGTATAATGGATGTACTCTCGGAAGAGTAATTCAGCGATTAAACTGAATAGAACAGATACTACTCTTGATCTAAGCGGTTGCAAAGAAAGCTGGGGACGAAACGAAAGGTTTGGAAAAGACGATGAGTTTATACTTGGAGCAGGTGGCCAGGAAGGCGAACAAGATGACGTGAGACGTGAGTCAAGGCTCTTTGTTGTTCTTCTATCAAGCTGATGACTGTTTTGCCTTGCTTCTCTTTCGTTCTTGCAGAGTCATCTATTCAGTTTTTCATTGAGAGTTGACTAACTCGGTCTAGGAGCTCTTGCTGCCTAAAGACAATCCTGGATGGGGGCGACCAAACTCAGCACGTACATCGGAGAAATCCTGTCCCAGCTAGAGAGTCCCACAACGCAATTAGAGGCGATTTCCGTGGAATATTAGAGGCGGTTTCCGTGGAATCAAGAACCTCCTAAGACTCAAATGGGTCAGACTTGGGATCGTATTTGGTAGTCACGTGATATAAACGACGATCATTCCCTCCGGTTAAACAGCATCTTAGCCATAAGAGTCATTATAGTCGGCATTACCATATCTACAGAGTCATGGTATACTATCATCATTGGTCTCTGCACCAGTCACAAACCTCATATTTTCTCTCCGAACTGGGCCAAGATGCATGAGTTTTCCAAGTACCGACCCGGATCGTATGTTTAAAACTCCACGATGGCCGTATAAGATCGTTGCCCTCAACTCCACGTTGTAGCGTTGTAGCCATGCTTTTGCTTCCTTGATGATGTCGAGGATCCTGCAAAGCTCATTCATATATTACGGGTCATGGGAGACAGATGTTACCAACGGACACTGGCACGTCGGCTATTTCGGACCACTGCGTTAACAGCCGGCCCTGTGCTCCTTATGAGCAAACCTCACACACTTTATTCTTGTCTCAGCAGTGTATACACGCCACTTGCTTTCCAGACTTCTATATATCAGTACGAATACTTCCCGACGGCCCGGGTCACGAGTGAGTAGTTCCTTGTTTCCTCGTAACACAGCGAGTGCAGCGTCAACCAGACTTACAATGACTTCACAACCTTTTGGTTTTCTACGAGATCACTTGCCCAGCGCAGGTTTGTGTCAGGTAACAAAAGGCTTACTTCCGCCGCTCGGCGAGCCACCTTCGAGGGAAGTCGTCGCTTTACCTGTCAAGAACCATGGTTGCTCGTGTAACAACTTGTGATAAGTTGCCTCTCTAGCATGTTTTCGTGCTCAAAGGGATTTGATCTTGACAAGGGTCATTTAACCATTTATATTGATTTCTTGCCCCACAAAGATCCAGCAAGGACTCGGCCTCCCCACGAAGTCGTGTAGCCATAGATGCATTGGAGCAAGATAAGGTTTGTCTTGAATTCCTTGGACCTTTTTCTGGATAAGTGAGATTCCATCATACGTTTTCATCTCAAACAATTTTGGCAATATGGATAGATGAAAACTGTTGGTTTCGGTGGCAAATTCAGGTCTCTTTCACGGTACTTTTAAAGTCGCAACCTCTTCCTCCGTCAAAGTTGATTGCTTTAAATAGCGGAGATATCTGCTTTTCTTGTGATTATCTCGAGAAACGAATAGCCGAGAAGCAAAGTCACCACTCACCATGCCTTCTACGTGGAGCGTCAATTCATCCAGTTCAGGTCCCGGCGTAGCCGAAACGACGACTACAGCAAAGATGAACCAAATGCAACAGAGGCTTCACGCTCAGCTCAACAACCAGAAAGTTCCCAAGTACTATGCTGCGGCGATGGCTTCTCTCATAGGTCTTTTTACTATTTCCCATCTACTTCGGTATTTCTTCCGCCGTTATACTACACCTACTTTCAGGAATTACACTATTATCAAACAGCAGGTCGTCATTTCAAGGTGATTATCTATCTAGTGTTCAGCCAACTTTGCAATATCACTCACGCTTTGTAGACTGTTGAGAAGCATTGCCATACGTCGAGTACCCGGCTTTACGTCTGCTGGTCATGCTTTTGTTGTATTGGTATATATCGCCGTGAATCTGGCTCTAACGCTGACGAATATCGACTGGTCAACTCGCATTGGTGTTGCAAAGCGTTGCGGATGGTCAGTGCCTTTCCCACACGAAGTTAATGAAGTAAAGCTAACACTGGTACAGGTTGTCTCTTACCAACCTCTGTTTCATTACAATACTCGCGTTGAAGAATACGCCTCTTGGATTACTTACTGGGTACTCCTATGAACGTCTGAACTGCCTGCACCAAATTGGCGGCTACACAAGTATCACGTTCGTGATCCTTCATGCAGGCATGATGACGGATTATTTCTTGAGGAGGAACCTTCAGACGTTCTTGCTTGAGGAGCCACAGATAGCAGGTATCACAGCTGGATCTGCCATGCTCATGATGGGTGCATCTGCCGTGCTGGTCCGAAGACTCCGATATGAAGTAAGAAGATATTTCTCTCGCTTCACCTTTTGCTATATTAATGGGAGCACTAGGCATTCTACATTATCCATGTTCTCATGTTCATGCTGGTCGTGATAAACATGGCCATGCACAGACCAGATTTTGCTCTGAAGGCAGTGTACATCACCGTTCTCACTGGATGTATCGTAAGCACATTCTTTAAACCCAAATGTTCATATTTGAGGCATGTCCATGAGCTGCGAGACACGCTTCCAAAGCCAGGACATGTTTTTCCCTGCGAAATCTACACGAAAGAAGCAATACTGACTCAAAGAACATCTAGTGGTCAACAGACCGCATCATCCGAGCAGTCAGAATGATTTGGAACAGCTATAACAACCGAGCTATAGTGCAACCTCTACCAAAAGGAGGAACTCGAATCATACTGCGCCATTCCTCATCTCGAGTGGTACCTGGAGCCCACTGCTTCATATGGATTCCAAAGGTTCGAGCACTCGAATCCCACCCATTTACGGTTGTCTCAGCTACGAGCGATTCCCTGGAGCTTGTTGTTGCAGCCCGTGATGGATTCACCAGAAATCTCCACGAGCTTGCGGTCAGGAAGCCAGGGACTTCTCTTCGGGTTTCTTTTGATGGACCATATGGTGCACTTCCCAACTTTGCGCGTTCTGCAGACAAGATAGTCTTGATTGCAGGAGGGAGTGGTGCATCGTTCACCTTCGGCATCGCTTTGAAAATGATCAGACAGCTCGGAGCCACGTCTTGCAAGCGAATAGAATTTATCTGGGTCGTGAAAGATCGGGGTAAGTGAGATCCCCAAATCCTGAAAAGCAGTACTGACATGTCGATTGCATAGCGATGCTCTCCTGGTATAGCGCCGAGCTATCAGAACTACAAACATCACCTCTCGTCAACCTCACAATCCACACAACATGGACACCGACATCCCCTCCCGCAGAATCACCAAGCTCAACTTTACCCACCACTTCCGCGAGTCCCAGCAATCCCGAGAAACTGCAAATCCAAGTCTCTCACCTGAGCAAAGAAGAGGAAATAAGCGAGGTCCAAGTTGGCGTTGGTGGTGACGTTGAAAACCTTTCACCGGCACTTCCCGCAGAGAAGTCCATTGTGAGCTTAAGCGTACGCGCTGGACGTCCAGATGCTGCAGCTCTTATTGAGAAAGCTGTTGGGGATGCGGCGAAACATGAGAGGGTAGCCGTAGCAGCTTGTGGACCTGATGGGTTGATGAGGGTTGTGAGAGAGACTGTTGCGGGTTGTATTGCGGTGTCGGGTCCTAGTGTTGAGTTGCATTGCGAGCAGTTCTCCTGGTGACGTAATAAGCAATTAATTGGTACTTTGCAAAGAAAGGTAAGCCTATGGAATTCATGCATGGTCATATAGAAAATGTGGAAGTAATTCAATAGGAACTACATGTTGTTCGCTTAATTTATTCCATGGCGGGTGTATATATCTATCTCATCTAATTTACAACATGGTCGTCTCCGTCTTTAATCAAATGTTCCTTTGACATGACACCAAACCTTTCCCCTTCCCCGTCCCCAGCTCATTTGGGGGCTCGTACTTTGTCTTTTCTACCTATCAAGAGCAGATTCTACAAATCCTCCCTGTATTTTTCCGTGCTGTACACTTTTGTTATCGTATTGATCAACCTGAATAATTCAATTCATAACAATGTCCTTTGGGAATGCGAGACTTCGGTCCCGCTCCCGCTCCCGCTCTCTAGGCCTAAATCAATTTAATTCGGGCGGTCTTTGCCTCAACTGCACCGGTGAAACTGTACTCTAGTAGAAATCTTTCCAGATTTGGCTTTCCACAGCTAGAGTAACATGTTCAGCTCACTGCCTTAACGAGAATCTGCCTGGATTATATACCTTGTTCTGAGCCAAAAAGCAGACGTTCTTAATTGTTGATCCAATATCCGGTTTCTAACCAAGCCATCACATAGCAATCAGAAAAGCGTTCTAGGAATATCACCTCTAGTAATGGATCCGTCCTCACAATAAGGAGGGCACCGTCCAACGCGGGAGTTAGTCGTGTCAAGCTAAGTTGGAACTAAGGGCTTCCTTCCCGACGAGGGGAATCCGCCTTCAACTTTTCAAAGTTCCTACCCCGACACATAAAATTCCTCTTCTATTTCCAAACCACTTTTTCTCAGTCATTAAACTGCATATCTTTCAGGTTCTTTCGCGACTCCAAAATGGCAAACAATTCATCTAATCCAGTTGGTGCCGCAATTGATCCCAACATTGATACCAACTTGTCTCTTGTATTCTTTGGACTTAATGCACAAGCCAAGCTGTTGGGGAATTTCTCCACTTTGACGGCGCCACAAAAGGAAAGACTCTTGTGTCTCGTTGTATGTCAGAATAGGATGGCTTCGCAATTTCCTCAGATATCAAAAAGAATGTAAGAGAACCGAATCCTGGCCATCACGGAAGTTACTGACAGTTGGTAGTCGAGACGAAGAGGAAGTAGAACGTGTAGCTGAACACTCTTTTGCTCAGATGTTTCCTCCACCTGTCCCAGAGAGCCATTTGCGTACGAAAATGAAGCCACAAATGAACCGCGAGGGCATTGGAGCTGGAGACAATGCTATGTCGCCTGATAGTCCGCAAGCCAAAAGAGAAAGTTCCCAAGAAAAGAAGCCAAAAATTGATACAATTCAAGGTCAGTTTTATCCTTCACCTTTCCCAGAGCGCTTTATGCACACGAAGATTCAGCCGCCACCGATCGACACAGGCGTTGGAGCTGATGATATTTCGCAATCCGCAGACAAGTCTGCAATGCCCAGTAAAGCCTACCTACAGCCGTATGTCGCGCAACATCGTTATGATATGGAGATGTGCAGGGCGTACAATGTCCAAGAGGAATTCGAGGCGCTAATGCAGCAATATCGAGGGCTGCGAGACCGTGATGAACAACAGAACACCGCGGACCGTCCTAATCGTTCTGGGCCAGAGGGTGGGAGAAGGCCAAGCTCTATCAGCAAATCAAGCGATGATTTAAAAATAGAAAAGGGATTCCCCAATATGGGCCATGAAAACGACACTACTAGTGGGCAGCAAAGACAACCACAGAAGCAAAAAGTAACCAAACAAGAAGATACTAGACTTAGGGACACCCTAGAACAGATCCCAACTAGATCTGGCATTGAATACGACACAAATATACCTAGCGTCCCTATTAGAATGGCCAAACCCAGCGTTAGGAAACGCCGTTTCGAATAAACCCGGATATTTGTTACTGGATGGGCTACAAGGGGAATATCACATCGTGATATTGTATACAAATCGCTGCTGTTGTCTTCTTTTAAGGAGATATGTATGGAGAAATTAGAGAGGCCGCTGCGAATCATAGGTAGCTAATGAGAATTAACGTTGATTCTCCCAAAGACATTGCGTCCACTTAAAATGTTGTCCGAACTGAGGCTATTATCCTACCTACTTTCGTGGCTTGAATACTAATTCCACAGCGGAGCGTAAAGGATTCTCGTATATACATTGTGAGTCAACTCTCCCTCTTATTCATGGACCTGATATAAGTGATTCAAGCGACTGAAAATAAAGTAGCACAAGGCTTTCTCTCAAATCAATGTGATGTTGCAAGTTGCTCAAGCTAAGTGCGTGATGAGCAATGACAGTGGCACTTAGCGCTAGACCTTGATGCGAGGCGTATTAACCCTTCATTCCGTATTGACGATCCTTCAAGACAGCCAAAGTTTAAGCATTGTGGCTCCGCCGTGGTAAGAGGTAATCGCTTCTCACGATGGTATGCAGGACTCCATATATACCACCAAGCGGCCAAATGCTCCAAAATATGGCAAGCAGCCACAGCTTCCACGACTCACTGATAGCTTTCTGCTCCTCGCCAAAATCAACCTTAACCTTGTCGTAGACCGTAGGTAGATACTCAGCATGATATTTTGTGCGCAACTCATCATATCCTTCTCGGTTGTAAATCTCGTTAAACTCCTCCTCGGTGTAGTACGCATGAGCATAAAGCCACTTCTGACCACCAAGCTCGTGCACTTTCTTCTCAAACCGCCGGTTCCAAGCTACAAACTTATCTCGACGTTTTGGTCCAGGTCCCCAGACACCGAAGTTGAGCATCATATCCGGCATGCTTTGCTTGGTCTTGTCAACCTGTAAGCTGTGTGTTGATGCAATGGATCTCCCGCTCTGTTTCAGGGGACAGAGCCAAATTGGATAGTTCTTGAATGATAAATCCAGGTACTGCGCAAACTCGTCTGCTTTCGAATATGGAATTGCTACATCCTGGATGATATACTGTGATGAGAGGCCACTCTTGTGAAGTGCATGATACATCACTCGTGTGTGCATGAAGCTGTTCAGCAGCCACCGTGTTATGCGATTGAACGGTGTGAGAAAGTACTTGAAGGCGTATGCACCAACCCAGAATCCTCCTCGATCATATCGAAACAGGTAATCGACGAGGGGTATATTTTCCGTGACAGGAAACGCATTTCTTGTAATGAGCTTTCGGGCATGAAGATAGAACCAAGGATCAGTGGGCCTACTAAATCGGCAAAGCTTAGGATTTCCACTTCTTAACACCTCGTTGGTTCTATGTCCTACACAAATAACCCCGGAATTTTGAGAAAACATGATGCCGTCAAGATAGTCAACGGCAGGATCGGCATTGGCCTCTTCAATTTTCTGCAGAGCTTCTGACATGCCACGGACAGGATAGTAGGTCAATTCAACAAAGGTACATGCTTCGACAAGCTGAAGCTCAAGGAGTGTCGTTACACCTAGAGTACCGAATGATGAGGCTGCCGCAAAGAAGAGGTCGGATCTTTCAGTACTGGACGCCTTAACTATCTCACCATCCGCAAGTACCATCTCAATCCAATTGACTGTACGGTCAAAGAATCCATATCTAAAAGAACTGCTCTCCCCAGCAGTTCCAGCAAACCCACCTCCAACAGTGACTGCCCTGATCAGTTATAATTCAACAAAACATTCTTTGGTGTACCTACTTCCTGGGAACTCCATGACAACCGGAGGGACCAAGCCATGCTGCATGGTTGCTTCGACCAGAGCATCCATCGGTACATTGGGTTCCACAAGTGCTGTTTTGGCCTCCTTATCAATTTTCAGAAGATGGGATAGGCCACTTGTATCTATCATCCGGTCAAGCTGATATTGGGATTGCCGTGTGGAATTCGTAGATCCATGATAAATGCGAAATGCCTCTTTACGGGCATAGAACCTGCTGATCTTGGCAGCTATCGCTGCAACAGAGTCGCTGTGACTATCCATGGTCGTGGGTATGTACGTTTGACCAATTCAATGAGGCATGTGAATCAATCGACCTTACGTATGCCGGGAATTGCGGATCAAGGGTTACTCAATGCTCATCAACCAAGTGAGTAGAAGCTCTGGAGAGATTGTGTCGAGGGGCTTGATACAAAAGAAAGAGAGTTGAGATGAAGAAGAAAAACCTGAAGACACATTACCGGCTTCACAAACATGAGCGATTGAGGAATGGAAGGCCGTCCCAACATTGGCGTCGGTTTTAGACTTCCATGTTAACTCCACCCTTTCTTGACGGAAACGGTCACACTCAAAGGGTGGTGAAATACGGCAGAATAATTTCGCAGAAATCCACGACCCCACTGAGAACTTGAAGAAGTACATGCATGCTACAGTACCCTCAGTCAATCAACAGCCATGTCGTCGCGCATCCCACCTCTTCTCGAGCCCTACCTTGCGCTCCCACCAGAAGCATCCCTAATTCTCCTCACCAGCGTCCTCGGCGCAAGCTCAAACTGGCTGGTTCTCCGGTTCCTACACAGCACCCTCCTAAGCTCCGAAGCTCCCTTGGAGGCTGCTGGGGAAGATGAGCCCAAAGTCTTGCTTGTGAGCTTCATGAGAGATCTGGCTTTCTGGAAAGAGAACGCACGAAGGTTGGGGCTCGATCTCGACAAGCTTACTGCGAAGAGGAGATTTGCTTTTGTGGATGGGTTGAGTGCGCTTTTCTTGCCTAAGCAGAAAGATATATCTGGAAGAACCGGGCAGAGGACTTTGGGAGGCCCAGAGCTGGCGCGAATATCGGGAGAAATACTACAGGCGATTGAACAACTCAAAGGCGGGAAAGATGGAAAGGTTCTGTTGGTTGTGGATCAAGTAGACCTGCTATTAGCGACTGGAGGCGAGAAGGTTAATGCTGTGAATCTGGGGGAAATGTTGATGGCACTGCAAGAGGTATGTGGTTTCTGCGAGTAAGCCGATCCATGATGGCCCCGTTGACCGAAAAATAGTATGCTCACGCAACAATCATCACTCTGGCATCTGACTACCCTTTGGTCTCGGCTCAACATACACCTCTAGAGACAAATCATGCAGCCTTCTTGCTGAACACAGCACATCAAGCTGATTTCATCATGAGCTTAAGGCTGCTAGATACTGGCACGGCAAGAGATGTCAGTGGGGTTGTCAGAATTACTGTACGAGAGCAGGCAACATATGAAGTCCAGGGGCCCTCGAGAATAGTGGAGGAAAAAGAACTGTTGTATTTTGTCGGCGGAGATGGTGGAGTGAAAGTATTCGAGAGGGGTCAATGAATATATCATTGCAAAAGTCGATCAACCCTTCCAATCCCACGTCGCTGCTATTGTGAACCAACCTGGAAATTTCAGGACCATTTCATTCCTTATGATACAAGCTGATATCGATCCGCGCGAGTTTTTCTGATATTTGACTCCCTCGAGAGTGTGCAACCCGACGCCTTCACATTTGATACCAACACCTGAACAATTGTTGCAATTGATGGCATTTTGCTAGCATGACCGTATCCCTCAAGATATCATAAGCAGACTGCAACCGGAACCCAAATCACCCTCACGCCCAAGATTTAATTCCTCTACTCGGCCTTGGTTGGTCCTCTCGCGTCCTTTGGTGCACCGGTCTGGAAGCCATTCTTGAACTTTCTTGGGACTGTCTTCAAGTAACGCATACGTCCACTGCCAGTGGTCTTCCTCCGCTTAGCCTTCTCGCCCCAGTTGTCTGCAATTTGTGTTAGCTGCATTGTTCATTGATCGCGTGCTCTCGAGGTCTTCAAGACGCCTTCGTGGAATTAGGTGAACGTACAGCCACGAATCTTAGCAGCTGGGTATCCGCATGATGAACAAGTGTGCTTTTGGATGTGGAGAGATCGTCGGCCTGAAGGTTGAAAAATAGTCAGTCCCGGCTCCAAGCTTCAATGTCCCTTCTGCCCCTCAATGTTCTTTGCTCAATCTCCTTCTCCGGGAATCAATGCTACTGACCGCAGCGTCTGCACAAGGTGTGCGTCTTGTTGTGGCGCTTTCCGAAACTGGAGGTTCCCTTCGCTGTAAATTTGTTAGTCCTGTTGATTCGATGTCGTATTTGTCGCGAGGGACCTACTCATTTTGGATTAGGAACTAGAGAGATGAAAGTTAGTATGATGTATCCCTCAGGATGCCCGGACACAATGATACACACCTCGTGGGCCGTGGGTTTGTCGAGTTGTCGTTGTCGTGATCTCTTTCTCTTCGCGAGAGGCTGTACAATCGCAAAATTATCGATGGTGGGCTTCCTTACGCTAGCGCAAAATTAGGCGAAAACTCTACCTTGTTGCACGTGATATCACCCACCTACGTCAAATCCAAACCTCTACAACCTTTGGCTCCAAGTACCTATAGTAACCAAGTAAGCAGGATAAATAGCTGTTGAACTCACTCCTAGGAATAGGGTGTTCTTTAGAACGACATCTCGTGGGGAAATATGTTCGTTCCAGTGGTAAAGTAGTCTAGCTTTCAGCGTCTCACCTTTCTGACTCAAAGCATGACAAGACTGGAATACTTTCTGAATTTGAAAGTCTCTCCTGACATTGTCTTCTATTTGAGTTAGGAATACGACTTGTCCGATATTATATGAGGTTTTGGTTGGTGGGTTCTGGAACTACCCAAGAAATCCTCTCTGTGTTACAAACCAACCACATGCCCAAAGGACGATACCACACATACAGAATCGAGAAACCCTACCGGCCATATGATGTTACAAACGCCTTGGTATCAAGCCTAAAACAGTAAGGAGAAAACACAAAGACTCCTTCCCAAGACCGAGGTTTAGTTCTCGACGCCAAGCATACCCTTCAGCCCACCTTCAACTCCCCTCCACCATCGTCCTCTTTCTTCTAAATCGTCGCCAACGCCTCCCAATGCCTCCTCCCTCCTCCTCTTTGCTTCCTTGGCCGAAGATGTACTGCCCAATCTTTTGACCTCCAGAGGTTGTAATTCAGCTTGTAACCTTTCGAGTTCTCTTGTCTTCCTCGGCAACATCAACTCCAATTGCTCCAGTTGTCGATCCAATTCTGCTCTGTGCCTCTCCCGGTCCTCTACCAATTCCAAGGTCTTCTCAAGTGGTAAGGTTAAAGTCGGATTCGGTCCTGGTTCTTGCGATGCCTTCAACTCCTGAATACTAGCTTCCAAGCCTTCAATTCGTTCTGGCAACTCCTGTAATTGTGTCGTCTGTAGTTTGATGTTTTCATGCTTTCGACATAACTCCCGCCCTCTTTTCTCAAGTTCTGCTACCAGCTCTGCAACTTCCGTTTTCTGGGCTTTCAGTTCGGCTTTCGTCACTGCAAGACTTGCTTCTAACTCCACATTCTCCTGGTGTTCAACAACGAGAGGTGGCTCGCCGACAATGGCACGGATGAACTTTTCTTTGGTGACTTGCTCGAGGTAGGAGAAACGAAGTTTAGAGAAGAGTTCCTAAATATCATAAGCATTTTTGGAATTGACTTTTAGCGTTGAACGTCGTATACCTTATAGTGTGCTAGATCTGCCTCTAGACTTGCAGGAGTCGGAGCTAGATTGTTATCTGCGGAGACATCCGACGTTCGTACACCCGATTCATCTCTGCCAGGTCCCGTCAAACGTTCCCCTAGTTCAATGATTGAGAGTTGATGAGCTTGTTGATGTTGTAATAATTGTTCCAACACCTCACTGGGTTCAGGATTCTTTGCCTGAGCGCGTGCCATCGCGAACTCTTGGAAGTTGTGGTTTGTTCCTAGCAAGGACTCTCAGTATTAAGCTTGACGCGCAGAATCGCAGGTATTGGGATGTCGACTCAAAAGTTCAATTATCGGGACTGTTCTTCTCTCAAGACAAAATAGAGGGGAAGAATTGGTTTGTTTACCTATGTCGCGCTTATCATTTCAGGCGCCTGTGCACGTGATCCAAGTGAGTCGAACCGATTAGGACGGAATCTCAGAAGTGCGGAAAATCAGGCAGGCTGCGAAAGTGCAACCCACTTCTGTAGTCACCAACGACTTGCGCCAACTTGGCCCGCAGTCTCAAAGAGTTCGTTGCGATACAAGATTTATGCGCCAACATTCAATACTTCTCCCCTTCCAGTTGCGCCATGGCAAATCAAGAGATATTGACCGACGACTATGTCGCTGGTCTCCTTGCCAAAGATGCAAAGGAGAGCTCAATCAAGTATTCCGCTATTGGGCTCGAAGCTTTTACGTCCTCGTCCAAGTCTGTGCATCCTATTGTTGTGATAACACACTAGCTGACCTGTGTTAGACCTCCCGCAAACAAACCAAAGCCCAATACTCGATTTCTGCGAAATATTATAAAGGACACAGACAGTCACAATGCTGCGTTACTGGCCAAAGAAGGTGCAGACGCTCGTGCGCGGCTTAAAAGTCTTGCGAGTAATGACCACCGAGAAGCAAAGGCCAGCCGAGTAGGTGGAGGAGATATCAGGAGACGCCAGTTAGGCGATATTGCTGCAATTCTAGGTGGCAGACCTAGCAAACGAAGGAAGACAGATGAATTGAAGAAACCAGAGAGAGATTCGAAGCGGGGAAATACGTCTAGTGAGGAGGGTGAGCCTCGACAGAGATCTGATAGACACGAGAGACCGAGGCGCAAGGATGAAGATGAGGATATGGATGTGGAAAGATCGAGGAGCCACAATAGTCACCGAAGGCGACATCGGAGCGTTTCGGAAGATAAACAGAGGCACGTCGATGATCGTAAGGGAACGCACAGGTCACGGTCACGCTCGCCGAGGGATCATCGAGAATCACGACATCGTCACCGATCACCAAGGACGCAGAGATCACCTTCGCGAGATGATACGGAGCCAAGGAAGGAGAGATCCCACCGTTCACATCACAGTTCTTCGAAGCGTAAACGTTCGGTCTCACAAGATGATTCAGAGTTGAAAAAGGACAAGTTACGTCATTCGCGTCGAAGGTCTACATCCATCGAAAGATATGTGCCCAAGAAAAGAATCGAGAGTTCCATGATGAAGGAGTCTAAGCCTCAAATAGATCCCAAGCCAGATTACGACTCAGATCCCTTGGATGATATCATTGGCCCACGACCACCTCCCGTACAGCAAGTACGGACTCGGGGACGTGGGACTATATCCCAAGCATCTGGGATCGATTCACGTTTCTCTTCGAACTACGATCCCACACTCGACGTCCAGCTCGATCCAGATGAAGAGAACGATTGGGATCAAGCATTAGAAGCACTAAAAGACCGCCAGAAGTGGAAGCAGCAGGGTGCTGATAGATTGAGAGCAGCAGGATTCACAGAGGACGAGATCGTCAAGTGGGAGAAGGGCGGAGAGAAGAGAGAAGAAGATGTGAAGTGGTCAAAGAAGGGTGAGGGAAGAGAGTGGGATAAGGGCAAGGTCCTGGATGACGATGGGATTGTTTCCTTGAAACCAGAGTGGGGAAGGCTTAAGGGAACTTGAATTTGGCCAAGATACCATAATATCTTATAATTCTCTACTGTATAGATATAGCTGCAATAGGGGGCCAGGGACCGGTTTGCCAAACCATTATGAGACATGTATTTCTTTGATCCCATGAGCTGTATTATTGCGGGATACAATTGCAATCTTGTGGTTCTTGGACTGTCAGTCTAAATAGTTCAGCTCAGCAACAAGTGTATTTCCACTTTTTCAAAGGGCATAGTCGTGCTCGTGAATTTCCAGAAATGAAATATGCCTTCAAAGATGGTCGCTTAAAAAGGGGTAAGGGCAACCCCAGAACAGCATCTTATAGCTTGCGCCTTGTATGCGTTGCATGCCCGCATGTGAATAAATTCAAAACAGGACAACTTCATCAAAATTGCTTCATTTTGCTACATGACGTATTCTTAGCGTTCCCTTGAGAAAGAAGGCAACTAGATGACTATTTCGTTGCGTACAGCGCCTAAGCGAATTGCTGGATAAAGGATGATTGCGATATGTTTCTGGCACTTTCCCTGCCCTTCTTGAAGATTGAATAAAAGTTTACTAATGTTGCACTATAGTGTGTAACAGGACTTCTGGTGTAACAGAGGAGAGGTTGTTCTTTCTGCCTAAGTAATGGAAGGTCTTCTAGGTGCACAATAGTCAATAACACCTTTAATCTACGAACGGAGTCCACTCTTTACAGTACCATCTCTTTATCTATGTATCACGTCCAGACTTCCTTTTAGTCTGAAGCCCTAGGGGTGGTTATTGCATAGGCAGGAGCTTTTAGGTTGTTCGAAAAGGCTAAAGGGACAAGGTTTTCGACTGTCTTGATTTTTAGTGAAAACCTGGTACTTTTGCTGTCAATTGCTAACGTGTTGTCAAGCTATTAGTAACACATCAATAAATGTGTCGCCTTCCGGGTGCAAAGAGGGTATTAAGGCTCTGTTGTCCTGCCTAGGTCGAAATCTCCCAGACGCTCGCGGCTCGTGGCTCGCGGCTTGGGATTAACAAAGCCTAGGCGCACAACATGCAGGACGTATGTGATTTTGTCTTGGGCAGAATGTCGAGGATACACGTGTGTTATAGAGGATTATTACGCCCAAGTTATGTGTGCACCGATGTGCGCATGGCCGTCCAGCACGTGTTGAATATAGGGCTGTTGGCGACACTGGGTTAGGCTGATGGAGTCTATAAGTAATAGGGTGCGCGAGCAATAGAGTTTACGGATAATGAATTAGCGGACAATAAGTTAGCGTTCAATAATATAATAGTAGCTCTTCTACCTATAAGCTTGCGAGTGCTGGTTAAGCATAATGGTTGTTTGTAGAGTGTCGGTGATAGGTAGTGGTAAGAGGACCATTCCCCTTAGGGAATTGTGAGGAATATACAGATAGGGTTGATAATAACTCTACTCTAGTTTCGCTAGGTATTAAGGTCTTGTTATTTAATTTTCTGTTGTGCTATTATAGACGGGACTATCTAATTGTAAATGTAACTATGCTTTATAATGTGCATTTATTGATATATAAAACGCAAGTGCGATAGCCGTGTTTAATAATAAAACTTTTAGTGTTAAAACACCACTCGCGTTCCGTTGCGTGACATGGTCTTGATTACTTTTCGTTGTCAATTACTTTTCGTTGTCATACATAGACAAAAATTAAGTAGATAGAATTTCGGAAGGGTGCTCATTAGGATGCGGAAAGGCCTGTTTAATTATAAGCTGCGGCGGTGGTACGCTGCCATTCTTAAAGTCCGATGTGATTTGTTTTCGTTACGCCACACTAACTGTTGGAGGAGCTGCTGGAGTTCTCAGCGTTCATAGAGTTGGTGATTAAGCATTGGGTATATTCGTTCCTGCTACTACTTATAGTTTTAAAGTTGTTAAGATAACGTGCAAGATCATTTAAGTTATACAAATCTATACCCACTTCTTCCCCTTCTCCTTCCTCTTCTTATTACTACGTCTGCTTCTGCTTCCTGAGTTATCAAGACAACTTGAGTCATCAAGATAATTTGAGTTACTCAGAACTACCACAAATGCAATGACAAAGCAGAAGATAGGACTAGAATTCTCTCTGAAAAGAGACAGATGGAAAAGCACATTTAAGTATACACAAAGAATCATACACACATAAGCAATGGCATGCTATTATTTCCAATACAATACCTCCAAACCCATCATGTTATATCCCCATTTTCTCCACACCCCCGAAGGTTTAAATTCCAAGAATCAAAATCAAAATCAAAATCACAATCGCCAAAAACCACTACCTATTTTCGTTATGCAAGATGACAAAAGAAATAACACCAAAAATATTCTTTACATCATCAAGGCCAAAGTCGCAAAAGCAACAATGATCATTCCTCCCATACCCATTCTCATCTTGTTAGCAGCACCGGTGAAAGTGACTGGTGAGGATGTGACGGCCGAAGAGGAAGAGCTGGTTGTGGCTACCTTGGCGAGGCTCAATGTCAGGACTGAAGACCCAGTACCAGCGGCAGCAGCTACAGTCGTTCCGGTCCCTATGGCCTTAATCTCGCTGGCTGCTGACATCGTTGGATATGGAGCAGCTGGGGAGGAAGCAACTGGGGCCAGAGTGGAGTAAGAAACAGTTGAGAAAGAAAGGGCTGAGTACGGTACGGGTGCGACGGTCATGGTTGAAATTACTTGGATTTGCGAGCTCGAAGATGCTTCGGAGGGGATTTCAATAGCGGTCACGGCGCTAGGTACTGCTGGGAGACTGGTAACTGGGCTAGAAGTGACTTCTTGGACGCTTGCTGTCAATGTCTGGACCTGGACCGTGACATAGTTTGTCAATGTGTTGCTCATTGTTGCAGTGATATAGATTGTGGAGTGGGTAGTCAGAGGTCCGGCGCTGGACTCGACGAGAGCTTGGCCGGGGACAATTGTGCTGGATGCTTCTGAGGCGGTAACGGGGCAAATGGTGGTGTAATCGATAACGACTTCAGTTGTTACTTGGCCAATCTTTGCTGGGCAATTGGTTACTGTTGGGGCACATGATGTGATCGTGTAGACCGAGGTGGCATAGACTGTTGAGGTGGTGTATTGGGTGGTTGACTTTGGAGCTGGGGTTTGGACAGGGGCGGAATTTGATAAAGCTCCGGTTGAGCCTTCGCTTGCAGTGACGGGACAGATTGTAGTGTACAAATCGATGGTCTCGGTGGTTACAGAACCAATCTTGCCTGGGCAGTCGGTAATCTCAGGGGCACAAGATGTGATAGTGTAGGTCTTCGTGGTTTGGACGGTGGACGTGGTCAACTCAATAGTCGATTCAGGAGCTGGGGTTGTCGCAGGGCCTGAACCCCCAGTCTGAATAACAGAGCTTGGAATAGGTGCAGATGTAGATAAATCTCCTGTTGATGAAGCCTTGGTCTCGCTAATTGAAGTCGTGATTAGTGCAGAGGCGGACAATGCTCCAGTGGATGATGCTTCAGTCTCAGTGACGGGGTATACAGTAGTGGACATGTCAACGGTCTCAGTGGTAACAGATCCGATTCTTCCAGGGCAGTCAGTCACAGTGGCTGCGCATGATGTGATTGTGTAAGTGCGTGTCTCACGAACTGTTGAGGTTGCGTAGGAGATAGGGCTTGTTGTCGATGATACAGAGCTTGAGCTTGTCAAGCTGATCGGTCCCGTGGTCGAAGAAACCGGGCTACCTGGAGTGTATCCCGATCCGACTGCAGACGACGATGCCAACGAGGTCGTAGAACTGTTCGCAAAAGGAGCGGTTAAGAAACTGCTTGAGGCTGAGCTAGTCGGCAATATAATGGATGTAGAGCTGGTCGTGCTTGGAACTGCAGTGGCTGTTGGCTCTTCAGAAGAAATAGAGGAGCTGGAGGCCTCCGAGGAAGTCACAATTGCCGAAGAGGACGACTCGCTAACTGTTGAAGACGCAATATCACTTTGTGTTGAGGGAGATTCGCTAATGCTGCTGCTAGACGAAGAAACTTCGCTAGTAGTAAAAGAGGCTATGTCGCTAGTTGAAGACGATGATTCACTGGTAGTTGAATTAGCTACACCGCTGGTTTTGGAAGTGGCTACATGGCTAGTTGACGACGACGTCTCGCTGGTAATCGTAGATTCTGCGGCGGTGGTGCTTGAGATGACAGAAGAAGACGAGCTAGAAGTCTCTAAGAAAGTTGAAGAGGGCTCGCTGGTGTAAGATGACGATGCCTCACTAGATGTTGTAGACTCTGCAGAGTTGGTGCTCGAGGCAACAGAAGAGGACTCGCTGCTGGAAGATGACAACGACTCACTAGTCATCGTAGATTCTGTAGAAGTGGTGCTTGAGGCAGCAGAGGTAAAGCTAGAACGTTCCGACAAAGTTGATGATGCCTCACTGGTTGTTGTGGACTCTACAGAGCTGATGCTTGATACCGAGGTCGAAGAACTCCTAGGTGCAGCAGTTGTACTGGTGGAAGTTGTGCTCGAAGACACGACTGGGGCAGACTCAAGCAAGTAAGACTTGACGAGATCATAGTAGTTCAGGCCATCGTTGACATTGTTCTCGGCAGCAGTTGCTTCCCAAAGCATTATACCTCCGAATTTTGGGGCATTGTAGTAGGCGCTGATCAAGCTCTTAACCTCGGTTGGGGAGAGGTAATCGCTTTCTTCAGCAGCGGTGGGTGATGCTGCAAGACCAATGTACAGAGTAGCACCTGAGGACTTTCCAGTCGCGATGAAATCCACCCAGTTTGCGGAGCCAGTGGTTTCAGAATCGAAGTTGAAACCAGCACTGGTTGCTTCACCAGCATAGTTGGCATTGGCGTCGGCCCATGTGCGAGAAGAGCAAGAAGGGTTGTTGTAGAATTGGATCCAGAGAATGTCAAACTGAGCATTTGTGATCATTTCACCCATGTTTTGCTCGGGCATGAAACATTGTGGTGCACCGGAGATGATGTATTCCTTGCTTGGGTTGGTAGCGAAGTGCTCACGGAGTCTGTTGATCAAGGCAACGTAACCCTCAGCACCATCCTCGGGCTGGATCTCAATATCGAGGTCAAATCCATCGATATCAATGTGGGTACCATCAGCATTGAATCTTCCACCATCGAACGGGCGAAGACCGCCAGCTTCAGCATAGGTCTCATTATATGGACCGTAAGCACTCCACAAATAATCGGCAAAGTCCTCTCCAGCTTGTTGGCCAGTAAGTTGGTAAGTGCTAGACTGTCCTCCGAGAGACAGCAAAACCTTTTTCCCTAGAGCTTGGCATACAGGAATTCCCTCGGTTACGTTTGGGCATTGTTGATACAGCTGGGTGCCGTTGTACAATGGAGTTCCATAACAGGCATTTCCAAAGTTCTCGGCCGGGACGGCAGGGTCTGTGTTGCCTGTCTGTTGGGGAAACTGATTGATAAATCCGATGGGAATGATGTCGATGGAGGTCTGTTGACAGTAATGACTGAGTGAAAGTTGATCTGCTCCTCCGCCCTACTCATATATCAGCATTCAGTCCTCCCCGAAACTCCAAGATCCCATACCCAGTAAACAGCGAGGTTGGCGTTGGCGGCAGAGGAAGCAATTAGAGAGAAGGCGACCGTGGCGGCGGCAAGAGACTTGGTGGAAAACATTATAATAGAACAGGCACAAATGCACAAGAATGTATAGAAACGACTGTGGGGTGGCTTAAGCCGGTAAAGATTGTGGTGAAGACTTGATCGTCAACGAAAGGACGCAAACAAACGTTTGCACGGCAGTGAGGTCGCCGCTGGGGAGGATATTCCTGATGATGTCGGTTGGGAGAGAGGGACAGGAAGGAAAGAAGGCAAAGAACAAACGGAAAGGCCATTACTTAACCAATAGGCCCTAGCCATCACCGCAAATTGAGAACTCCTGAAGAGGCGTACAAAGCGGTGCCTGGTTTGGGTCGCTAGGGTCGCAAGAGGTAATGGTCGACCCGGGCACGAACTAATGAAGCTCACGATGGCGTTCAGGAGAGGCCGTGAGAGGAGTCGGTAAGCTTCAGCCATGGAACTGGACATGCGCCGACGAGGCACAGGCGGGGAGGCTCTTTAACGTGCTGCACATGTGTACATTAGGGGCCGTGCTGTCCACTGGCAATGTGCCATTCAAGCGCTGCACAGGATGTGTTCGTTATGCTTAAGCAGCACCACCAGATTGAAATCTCATCAAGGGGGCCATGATTCGTCTGCAATCATGTTGCCCAACTTGACTGCCATGCCTTGGATCGCTCGCAATCTATCTTGGGATGTCAGATCGGCCCAAAGACTTCCCAGGGTCCAGGCTTCATGGCCCAGGTCCTTTTTCTGCGTTGAATAGCGACATTTCAGATCACGCCGAGGAGGCCGTCCAACCTCGTAGTCTCGCGTTTCTGACGACCTGCCTCAACACCGTGGGACAGTAAGTGAGTTCTGAAGAGGACGTCCAGCCAGAGTGCCCAGCAACTCTTGCATCGCCGTCGACGCACACTTCTTCTCGTCGTCGACTTGACTTGACTTGCTTGCTCCGTCCAAATATCGACGCAACCTCGTATGGCCCTCTGGATGTGACATGGTGGGAAATTTGCACAGCGGCACGGTTGGCCTGTCCTGTCCCAGGCCCGACGCCGACTAAGCTACATGAAGATCGCGATGCGCCGCGAGTAAGCACCTTCGTGCCCCTGACTTGCTGCAACGTCGGTACGATCGATCGTGCCGAACGTACGAAAGTACAGTACTGTGAAATTCCCGCTTGGCATCACCAAGGCAGTGAGCCCATACAATGCAACCGTCACCAAGATCAAGCTCTGCCATCCTGTCTGTCGATGAAGTTTATCTTGGTAATCCGCCTCAGTGGCGAGTCACAAACACCCAACGTCCGAGTTGCCAAGAGCGGGAGGCGAAAGCGACGATGCTTATTTCCTTCCGGTCCAGAGACGTGCCACCATGATATAGAGGCGACTTGAACGAAGGTGGGTGGCCGGCTGCACCCAAGCTATCCATGGCCAACTCAAAAGGAGCCTGGAAGACTGGAAGGGTTAATCTTCACAAGTGAGTGGGCTGGAATCAACCAAGGCAGTCAGCTCAATATGTAGGAGGATAGACTTTGCATCGCTCTTCTTCCTAGTCTGTGAGATGGATAGAACTGGTAGAAGTTGGTTTAAATTACCTAAACGAACCTAATAATCTAGAGGCTGTACCTTCATATTAAAGTTGCCTTCTTCTACTTACACCAATCCCTTGTGTGCCAACTTTAGACTCGCGACACTCTTCACAGTCAGCATCAGGACCAAGTCTATTCCCGAGGAGGGTCAAGAGTAACGAGTAATAATGTCCAATAACCCCGTATAAGTCTCGGCCAGCAATTCAAGCACAGGTAATGCTGTATTCCAGAGATCTTTTCTGACAAGTCTGCTTTAGAGGTTCTCTTATTTTTTATGGGTTTGGTGGCTGTTTGTCTCTAGATTTTGGAATCTGGTGTATTTTTTACATGATCCGTTGCACTCCCCATTGTTTTCCTAGCAAGATAGAGCCTGCATGCAATAAGAATGGAACAAAAGCTCTGAACTTTTGTACTTTTACTCTGAAAGGACGTAGCTAGTAGCCACGTACTGCATACATTGCTTCTATCAGCTGTATAGTACAGCATGCTTGTATCTATCTTGAGATTCAACTTGAGCTGGTAAACCGCACTTCACTACCCAACACATCATATACCTTGAAACGGAACTAAGTTATATCCATCAACGTGATACAACGGCAGGCAGTCACGGTATGCGCTACCTACGCACTTCGAGCTATTAAGCAGAACCTAGCCCGAACAAAGGTATTGTTCCACCAGACTCGAGAAGCGCGACGGGACAATGGAAGCGAGGAGGGCCGAAAAGAGACACAATAAACTCGAGGGACACCCAGGCCTTGCCTCAGAGAAAGATAATCACTAACGTTGATTTATGCAACGATGGCTTGGCCGCTTGGAGAGCCAACTTGTGCAAACTCCATCAAAGCTAAATTCTTTTACAACGTTAACAACAATGCATTATTTGACACCAATCTTGTTTACCATGATCTTTAATGTATACATTATTTGCAAGACTTTTGTTTATATATCTTTTCCCTCTTTCTTCTGAGGTTAAAATGTATTAAAGAATTTCTCTTCGGGAGATAGAATACCTTATCTATCGCTGCTACCACGTATACACACTGTAGAAGCCAAACTCAAACAATGCCCGTAGTTACCAGTAAGAAGCCATCTCTTTGCGGTGCCATCACTCTTACGCCATTACACCAGATAACCTAGCCTACCTACATGCGATAGACCAGAAGGCGTCGACTAAAATATCCTCAACCCCATCAACTCCAATCTAGCTAGTCTGCAGAAACAGAAACGCCAGGTTCACAAAGGATCTCCGCGCTCGAAAGATACCTTAATCACAAGAAAGCAGCATTCCAAGTATCACATCACAGATAACGTAAACTCATCCGTTAAAACAGGAATCCAGCTATTATCATTAGCATTCATTACTCCGAGTCTGTCACATCTCATACCTTAGTATTTAACCCATCCCAATTCCCATCACAGGACAGACAGCAATTGACAGGAACAGTCCATACATCAAAGCAATACATGCCTTCAGCCACACACCATCACAAACCAGCTAGCCAAGCAGCAAACATGCAGTAGGTCAAAAAGGGGAACCCTACTAGAAAGAACAGATGATCCAACCTATCTACTACAAGCGAACGATCTTCGTACCGAGATAATACTAAGTTGGGTAGGTAGGTAGGCATAGATAGGTAAGTAGATAAAGTACCTCTACAAACCCATCCATCCATCCATCCATCAAAACATCCAGCTTCGACACACTCACTACCTAGCTCCATCACCACCACCATCACCACCACCACCACCACAAAACTCAATACGAAGAGACCAGAAGAACACCCACAAGCACCGACCTCAATACCAAAAAAAGAGAAGCCAAGACCGACCCTCTCTCGGATCTCGCACCGATGGTAGGTACCGTATCTTACGGGTACCTTGGCTACAAAGATAACACTGGTCATTTCATTTCCATCGATACTATCATCATAGTAAGCGCGCACAGCCGCATCTGCACAATTGACATCCTTCGACGTAGCTTACACTTAGACCTAAAACGGGTAGGAAAGATCAAACCAGCCGTATAGCTAGCTAGCTATCCGATCCCATCATCCGATCATGCATGTATTTATATAGATATGTGATCTAGCGCTCACCCAAGCTTTGCCCTCTCAAGTCGAGAGAGAGAGTGTGTGTTTGTTTACTTGGACAACAGGAACAGCCGAGGGGAAACGGAACCGACGTATCTCTGATGAGGCCGCAATGTGATGTTGTCTCGGGTGTTATCAACTTCGCCTTGACGCTTCCTACGTCTCGGCTTTGCGCTATCTTTTTGGAAGGGATGATGGGCTTTGCGCAAAGGTGTGTGTACGGATATGGATGGTCCTTTCCTACGACTGGATCAGATAGCATTCATGCTTCATACCTGCCTGTGTTAGGAACGACTTATGATTAGCATTACCCGCCGAGACTAAGATGAAGAACAGAACGGCAAAGATGGAAGGAAAGCTTTTCACCTATATGTCTTATACACATTTACTGGGCATCGAAATGATTTCGTTGTTGACTTGTAAAGGGTTATCAATCATGATCACCAGGAAAGAATTAAACAACATCTTTTCGATTCATCCCCGATAATTAGGTACAACAGTATTAAGTAAGTATAGACGACAGAGAGGTATCAATTAAAAATAATGCATGCATAACCTCCCGCCGACAGACGAAGGCCACCCACAACATCCAAAATATTCGAACACTGCAGGTAAGAGATCAAGGAAAGTACACCACGGCTACACTCAACAATTAATGAGCGTAGAACTGAACACATAGAAAAAGAGATGAAACAAATCAAACTCGAAAAAGATGCTCCTGCAACGAGGAGTTCGAGAATGGAAACAAATGTGATGAGGCAACTGCAACTATCTAGGGGTATTGGTATCATCGCTCTTGTGATCTCGAGACGGCCGGCACCAAAAGAAAGGAAAATATGAATTCGCTTTTTGCTTATTTTGGGTAAACATGACACACCGAAACGTTTAGACGTTACTAGTGGTTGTGGTTCCTCCAGTTGTTGCGCCAGTTGTCCCAGCGGTGGTGGGGTTGGCTTGGGTGCCAGTGGCGCCTGTATTGCCTCCATCGTAGCCGGTGGTGGTGCCAGATGTGACTCCATTGTTGGCTCCACGGACTTTCTCGCCATGAGAGGGGCGACCAGGGAGTGTGTCGTAATCGCGGATGTGGAGGCCAAGGAGTGCTGGGTCGATGTTGCGATGTCCCCACTAGAATGTTGTTAGTTTCGGTCCATCTATCATTTTGATAACGATTTAAGGTAGATTATAAAGACTTACAATAAGCAAAGCTCCGAATATAGGCTTCGCGAGGAAACTGGAACGAACGTTGATATTAGCAATACGTCTTGTGGAAAGGGATTGGAAGATAGGAGGAATTTAGCGAGGCATGTCTTGAGGCGAAGACTTCCTAGAGACGTGACCCGGCACCTGAAAAATGCCAGAATGGGTTAAATATGAAACGGGAATACGAACTCTAGAATACCGTAGAAGACAGCTTCAGAATCAGGAGCAATGACATTTCCACCCTCGCTGAGTCCCCAAGCGATCGGGTACAAGAACCAGAGGAACATGGTCCAGACACCACAAATGATGAAGGTTCGTGAAATGTCACGACCAAGTGCCCTAGCATGGAGACGGGCAACCCAAACAACATTGTAACAAATGGCAAAAAGGGAGAGTTGTGCGAAGACAAAGTATCCCCATTTGTATGAAGATGCGACGAGTGCTCCAACAAGGCCTGTGATAATCATAATTTCGTCCAATAGGATTGTCCAGAGGATTGTGGGCCATGGAAGACCGGCCGTCAAGAGGAGATCCAAAAGGAGGAGCTATAAGATGGAAATTAGATGCAGAACTAAACATATACAAAGTAGGAGAACTTGAAGAGGTTGCTTACTGGAGTAGTGACAAACCAATCGATGTATCGCACATAGAAGACCTCACGTAGAGTACCAGAAACCTTTGGATCACCACGTTGGAACTCGACGGGGATGGCGGCATAACCAAGGTTGGATGCCATGGTGAAGTAGGCGATGGTAGCAACCAACGTGATTCCAGCGGTGATATAGTGGAAGATACGCTTTGGCCGTGGGACGCGAAAACTCAAGCCCATGAAGATGAGGGTGGAGATGGCCATGATGGCAGTAATAGCCCAGTAGAAGTCGGAGCCATGAGTGGTGATGTTGATATCGGAGCTCGTTGGCTGAAGGAAAGAGAAGAAAGTCAGTACTGTGAAGGAAGGCCGAGGAAGATTGAGGCTCTACTCACGTAGAGGAACCTATTTGGATTTGCTTGCAAAGCAGTCCTCGCTCTCTTCTCAATGGTATCCGACATCGTGCCCAAGTTCAAAATATGTGTCCTGTCAAAGGAATCGGGTTGTGTATGATGGAGTATTTCAAAGAGGTGCCAATCAAGCCGGTATGCGATGATACTCGAAACAACGTGCGGAGGAGGTGCGATATATTACTGAATTTGAGATGAGGAGAATTCATGGGAAGCGAGCGACTTAGGTCTTTACTTGGTTGGTGAGAGCGAAGGCCCCTTGCTAGGCGCGTTGCGTTCATACCCATGAGGTAGTCCTTTCCTTGCCCTGTGCCCTTGCAAAAAGCAGTGACGTTTACTGCTGAGACTCTGATCCGTTTCGTGAGCAGGGGGCAAGCTTCTGACCAGCGAGTACCCAGCACCATCCTCGTAGGGCGAGAAGTGATTGAGGCTTGACCTTTTCTTGTTCGGCGAGGGCGCCTTGAGAGAATCTTAGATAGCTCGTCGGTTAAGCTCCGCAGAGACCAATCCCAGCTACCAAACTCCTCCTGCCGGCCTCTCTTCCGTCTGCAAGTCGAGCAGGCTGGCCTACCAAGTGATCTCTTGTCACGCAGCAAAATCCCTCCATCCCTCTGAGCTCTCTCCAGTCTTTGTTTTCTTCCTCGTCATGCCTTTCCGGCGCAAACAATGCAACCTCCTCGGATCTGCTGCCGAAGCACAGAGCTTACCCCGTACGCTTGCATCTCGTCATCCTGCGGTGGACGGTACTCACAGACCCAGAGAATGGTAGCAAGCCACCTGAACCGGACCACTGTGCGTACCACCGAGCGGCCACAACGGTATGTTCTGCAGAAGGTCCAGGCCTACTTACGAACGACGGCAGACACACAAGGATGACGATCAAGTGCCGACATGAATCATGAGTTGATTGATGTTTGTTGATTTATTGCCGCATTCGTCGCTGCGAGGAAGATCACAGACAAAGCTCAAGGGGGACGACTGTTCGACGATATGGTACAGGGATGCGCGCCAACGCCTCCCGAGGGAGTGTATAGCACTGGACTCCGTATAGCGTATTTCACCAGCCACATGCGGCCACGAGCCCCTGTTCCAAGGCCTGCATCAACAATCCGGAGAAGCCTGAGAGGAGAGGGAGAAGAGGAGAGGAGAGGAGAAACAAACTCAAAGAGAACTACCGCACGAAGCAAAGATCGAACGAGCTAGAGCCTTCAGATAACATGGCTCATGACAAGTCATGTCATTTCTCCACGTTTCAAGTTCATTACTGGAGCACTCTGCCATCGCCCAAGCCAGCCAATATCATCCAGGCCGCCCAATTTGAATTCCTTGCTTGTGATTTCTGATTCGGTCATTTCTCCCTCTCTCTGTCTCTTGCGCGCGTGCGCTACTGCCGTGTTGTTGTTGTTGTTGTTGTTGTTGTCGCGTCTGGAGATACACTCCGTCCTACTCAGTGCTCCCACCGCACAACCGACGATCCAAGATGGGGCGATCTCCAGCTTCCCCAAATCAAGCCTTGTGGATCCCCGCCATCGCCGCCAAGCGAGCGAGTGAAAGGCTTCGATCCCAGACCCCTGAGCACACGCGAACATGGATCCTGGCGATCAATTGCCCGCCTCATTCATTTCCTCCCCACGTGCCTTCTTCCCCCTCAGCGGAACTCGATGTCGTCCGCACAGCGAGCGTATGATACATCGCCTTTCACAACATCCTTCTTCCTTGGCATCAACACCACCACCGCTACTACCACCAGTCAGTCAGTCACTCACTCACTCACCTACTTGGACCAGGCGACATAGACCATCTTTGACATCTTTGACTGTCCTGGCTCTAATCAGAACATCAACATCAACAGCAACGGCTCACTCGGAATCCCCTCACTCCTCGTCGCTGCCGGTACTTCCCTCCGAGTGCACTCTGTGCCTCTCAAGTCTTAACCTGCGTCGTCTGTCTGCTACGACTTGCTTCTTAGTGCCACTTGCTGCAGAGCCAACGCACCGGAAATGCAGGCTGTACTACCGCCCAAGCCCACAAGTACTTTTCGTTCTTTCGTGCGGACTTGCTCATCGGGCAGCTGGCGGTGCCGTGAGCCGACCGCTGTATTTCGTACTATGCCAAGTGCGAGACGATGGTACGAGTAGCAGCACAAGCAGCAGTGAGTCCTCTTCACCGCATGCCAAACCACGGGTCAACGAGTCAACGACGATGAGAAATACCTCATCGTCATATCAGACCAGGACCTGACCTGCTTGCGAGAAGCAAGCTCTATTCTATACACACAGTGCTCTAGTCCCGCAGCGGCACGGGACTTCCATTCCATGACAATTTGATTCCACTTGATCCCAGCCTGCACCACTTTACTTGGAGTTGCAATCAGTGCTCACGTACTCACTCGTAATTTCCCCAGAGCACCTAAGGTAACCTACCTTACCTACCATTGGGACTTACCGGTATTTGTAATCTGCACCTTTCTAAATTACAGTAATCTCAGATTCAACAACAGTGCCATGCATCGACCCTACCTCGTACATTCCAAAGAAAATTAACATGACACACAAGCCCATCCTCTGTTTTGTCTCAAAACAATCTCACAATCGGTAGAGTGACCCCAATAACAAACAAAATGTACCTTTCGTACAACTGGTCGGTAGCTAGGTAAATTGCAATTAATCATCGGAACAGCAATCATGGGATCCCCTCCCGGAAAGATCGGCCGGGATTTCCACTCAACCTTCGCTTCCCTTCCCTTCCCTTCCCTCCCTGCCTTGCTCCCCTCTTCCCTTCTTCTTACCTTATTCCCAACCCTACTCACTCTCAAAAGCAGATCGGAGATTTGATCTTTGGCTTTTAGAGCTTTGACACGTTGTGTCATCAAGCGCGATGACTTACTCGTACTCGTACTTATGGTACGGATTCTGTAGAGTACTGTAGGTAGGATTACAATTACTTTCATTTGGGCGCAAGGGTATCGTGGGACGGCATTTTGTTCCATGCATGCCTCTGCCTATTATCTGCTACGAAACTTTGGGAAATTGGACGACGGGAGTTACGCTTCCATGCCTTCTGTTCTTTCCCATTTTTCAAGGCAGATGGGGCAGATATGAGATGAACTTGAGTTGGCGGAGGAAGCACTTTCATGTCTTCTCTCTCAAATACGGAGGACGGAGACATCTCCGTGGCAATAATTTGAGCTGCGTAAGCGAGAAAAAGAAGGATGGGCAGGGCAGGTAGGTGGGCGAGAATCGTAATATTAATTAATATAGGCTTATTATTTGCAGCCATCAAAACTTTGAATCTTGAACGAATAAAATGGCGCCTGTCGCGCAATACTTCCAAACCCAACTTCTCTTGCGCCTTTAATCCTTGGGCCTCTTGTTGACTGGGAGGTTGGCGTAGATGAAGATTATCGTGACACCAAGCACTAACCATGCAACCACGTATCTCTCCATGAAACTCAATCTCTTGATGCGGTCAATGTCCTTTGTACCCTTCCCCTGCGCAATGCCTTCGTCCTGGACCACACTTTGCTTGCTATCCCATGGTACTTGTATTCCCAAGTCTTTAAGTATCTGTCCAGAGGTGATCTTTGCACCTGCAAGCACAATCGGTACGCCAGTGCCTGGATGAGTGCTTGCTCCCACAAAGTAGCAGTTTTTGACTTGAGGGTGCTTGGTCTTGGGCCTGAAAGCAAGTACGTTGAAGAATGAGTGAGAGAGACCAAGGATCGATCCCTTGTCCAGATTGAATGTTGACTCCCAAGACCGAGGTGTATTTAACGACTCATGAGTGATCAAAGGGCCTAAGCGAGCACAACCAGTTCGTGATTCGATAGTATTCTGAATTGTGGTACGGGCAGCATCGACTATACTCTCCCAATCTTGCTCTGCAGGTATTCCACCCGCTTTGACTGAAGCAGAAGTAGATGAGTTAAGCAGATGTCCAACAGGTACCAGAACAACAATCGAGTCTTTGCCTTCCGGAGCTGCTGTGGAATCTGTCCTTGACGGGACATTGACGTAAAAGGACGGCTCTCGAGGAATAGTTTGTCGTTCAAAAATCGAGTCGAAAGATTCTCGGTACTCATCCGCAAGGAAAATGTTATGTGTTTTGAGCTCCGGCACCTGTTCTGATAGTGCCCAGTAAAATGATATAGAGCTGCATGATCCATCACGCTTCTGGAGGGATTTGGCATATGAATTTGAGGCCGAGTTTGAGGATGGGAAAAGGTTGTTATATGCGTAGACTAAGTCAGCATTTATGACGACGATATCTGCATTGAGTTTCTCGCCAGAAGACAGCAAAACACCCGTTGCTGTTTTCTCATCTGCCGATGTAAGAATGGATGATACTGGTGTATTCAGATGAATAGTGACTCCGAGACGCTCGCAAATCCGGATAAGTGCAGCAGCAATGGCATGAAACCCCCCGACTGGATACCATATACCCTCCGCAAGCTCAGTGTACTGTAGCAATGAATACGTGCCTGGAGCGTCGAAAGGTGACATCCCCATGTACATACTCCCAAACGTGAAAACACGCCTCAATCGCTCAGTCCAGAAATATCTGGAAGCTCGAGAATATATACTTTCGAAAGGGTGCAGCGCAAAGACATGGGCCAGGAAACTCGGCCGCAGAAGATTGAATATCGAGGTGAAGTTCTTGTGCAGAACCTCTCGAACACTCAACTCATAATGTCTATGAGCCTCTTCCATCCACTTCAAGTATCTCTCGAAGCCATCTTTGCCTTCCCATTTCTCTACCTCCCTCTTCATGACACTCACATCGGTACTTAATTCAAAGTTTTGTCCATCGCCAAACCAAATGTTGTAATTGGGTTCGCATTTCAGGAGTTCGACACCTTCGGCTTCCAGTGAAGTATCGAGGTCATGGAACGTCTCTTTGAAAAGCTTTGGGAGAAGAAGCAGAGAAGGGCCTTGGTCGAAACGGTAACCTTCGTGGTGAATGAGGCTGCAGCGTCCGCCAGTGAAGGAATTCTTCTCAACGACGGTAACAGAGAAGCCAGCTGTTGCTAGCCGTGCTGCTGTCGCTATTCCGCCGATTCCGGCACCTGTTGAGAGCAACACGTTAGCAATGGCGCAGGACGACTCAAGGTGTAGGCAGACGAAGGTAGTAGGGAAACACACCAACAACAATTGCAGTTCTCTTTTCCTTTGATGCCATTGAGTCTTGGGGGGTATTCGCGCTGAGCAGTGCAAGACTGGTGCTTGAAGATATAATGTGTTCACATGTTAAAGTGCTGGAGTTAGCTCCATAGCATCTATCAGGCCGAGCTGTCAGTTCTTCAACTGCAGCATCCCGTTTTGGCTAGAAGTAAGCAAGCACCCTCGTCCATGACGACGTTAATTTCAACTGGAGTTTGTTTAAGCCGAGTCACATGATAGCTCTTGGCTGTGCAAAGTAGGTAGGTAGGTAGGGTTTCGTACACCAAAAACAGTAAAAGACAATGGCGTGATGCTGTCGTCTTGCTCTCAGTCCCTTGGGGAATATTACTATTATGTCTAATGTTCTATCTAGGACTCAAAGCCCCCCAAGCAGTCTTGAGCCTTCTCAGCTTGGGGACCGTAGCCCTCCCTTCTTTGACCTGGTATCCCTTCTCCCTCAAAACTCTACCAATCTCCATGTAACTCTCCACAGCAACCCTCATCGGAGCTCTTGCATCAGACGGTAATTGTTCTATTGAACTTCGAGCAGCTTTGTATTCAGCAAAAGCCTTGTCCAACAATCTGCTACGGAGTTTGTTGACTGCACGACTGTCGGGTTTCTCAAGAACATCCTGCGGCTTCAATCCTTCATCTTTAAGCCAGGTTGTCGGGATATAAACTCTGCCAAGTGCTGCGTCGGTTACTATATCCCGACAGATGTTCACGTATTGCAGAGCTATGCCCATACGCCCACCGGAGCGCACGAGGTCCTCTTGCCGGATCTGTGAGAGTCTAGACTGACTGTGGTAAAACACCAATTCGAGGCACATTTCTGCAACAGTGCCAGCGACACGCGCAGCATAAGTCTCCAATTCATGCTCATTTACTATTGGAAACTTTCGGGTTATCTGGGAAGGGTCCTTCTCCGGAAACTCGAGGTCGGTTTTGAAGCCTTCCAATAGTTCGTAAAGTGGCCCAAATGGCAGGATATTTGTCGGGAGAAGACGCAACGCGGACTGGCAGTGTGCTGGGAAGTTGCTTATATGGGAGCAGACATTTGGGCAATTGGAGATTATGCGACTTTCCTTGGATTCGTATGCCAAATCAAGATATTTGGTGAGTTTGGCAATCCATTCTCGAGCTTCACTTTCTGTGGTTGCATTATCGACAAGGTCGTCTGCAACTCTGCAAAAAGAGTATCTGAGTATTGGTCAGCGAATTTAAGGATCGTTAGAAGAGTGGTTAGTGAACATACAGAAGTACGAGGTCGATCCGCAAGCGACCCGAGAAGACTGAACTGGCCAGGTAGAAGCTCCTACTCTTCTTTTGAAGCCTAACCACTGCTTGCCGAGTTCCAATGAGACGAGATTCGTCGTATAGGGAAAGATCCGTCAGAAGTGCTTGTACCAGCGTCACTGGAGAGGGAAATGGGGATACAGCTGGAAACAAATTCGGGAATGTTAAAAGGATTGCAAGGGCATTATCAAAAGCAACCTGCCCAAATACAATCAAGATATTAGTTGCCAGGAAAAAGAAGGCCTCTTCAATGTCCAGACCATCCCACACATGTATTCCAAGTTTGGTGCCCGATTCAATGGTCCAGGTTCCTCTTCGCAGTGCTAGAGTATCCACAATCCAAAGATACAATGTCTGTGCTGCAATTGGAACGACCGTACTTGAATATGGGAGGCCGGCAAGAAATTGGTAGGACAACGTCCAGAGGAGTAGCGCAAATGGCCCAGCCCAAACCAATATCAACCCCAGGTAGGTTCCCTCACCTCCTCGCCATAAGAGAATAGCCCCAGATGTGATGCATGCTGCAAGAATAGCTTGACCTATGTTCCGTGTTGCGCCAAAAGGTGTGCCTTCATGCCTTTTCCTCGATAACAGGTAGTTCGAATGGAGTAATGGTTTGCTTAGTAGCAAGTAAAGGAGCGTCGTGCTATAGGTTTGTATGACGAAGAAAAAGACTTCCTCGGCGGGAATGGAGAACAAGGTTGGGCCAATGATGACGCTTGGTGGATAAGTCCATATTTTGCGCCGAATCAAAAAGGAATCCCACGGCGTGGTGGAAAGGACAGCGATGGAGACCAGAAAGAGGACTTTGTACACATCGATTCGAGTAGCCAACGGACGGTAAAGTAGAGTCAGGGCAATGGCCGGTGGAATGGTGTACTTAAGATGTCTAGGACATGATTAGCCTGCGCTCTTGCTTGAATAGGGATGGGAGGAAGACTAACACCAGCGCGTAGTCGAAGCCCATGATGGTGTTGCCCAATGCCGGACCGGCGCACAAGTACCAGTATTTGGGGTCTATATACGGTGAGTAGAGGCCATGGCAGTGACGTGAAAACGGATTCGATGGATGGATAGCTTTGTACGAGGCTGGCTACCTACAGGAGTAGTCGTAGGTACCTTCTTGATCAGCCGCGCTGCATTATTCTTGCCTCACGGGCTCCCAGCCAACCATGATGATGCAGTTCCTGAAGCTCTCAGACTCAGCCAATGGTGTGACGGAACGAGGCGTACAAAAGGGAGGACGATGTGTGAAGCACGCTCAACCATCTAGATCAACCATTACAGCAGATATCCAGATCAGTAATTACCTAAGCCGCCTCGTCGAATCACCAACGACCCGAGAGCGCCAGCGGTTGCACAGCACCTAGCTGCATCCTTGCCGTGGTGGTACGCAAAATTGGCATGACCCTGTCGCACGTTGACGAGTTGGATCTTGGTCTCAGGTGATGGATCACTTATGTGCCTTGCCCATCACCCTGCCACCACCAGCATGAGGTGGTGAAATGGTTAATGATGCTGCGGTAATGATGATAATATGAGAATCATCAAACGGAAATTCGTGTGATGTGATGTGACATGATGTGACCAATGGACAGGGGCTGCGTTTGAGGGGAAAATGCTTGGGGCTAGAGGAGGGAGGGGGCACTCGAGGAGATGTGGCTGAAAACAACAGGGGGCATTCGAGACGTTTCGTCACTCCCTTGCTACGCTCAGGCGAGATCAACACGCAACAAGGGTGCCGAGGTCTTGTCGTCATGGTCTGCGCATCGAGAACATGAACCATGGATACGAACATCGACCGTCAGATGCACGACAAGTTCTGCGCGTGTCACGTTCTCCAGCCAGAACAACAACACAGTTAGCAACGGGCTTGCGAGGGACATCTCCAACCACTTCTCCGCCTCCTTGATTAACTTCCTGTGCCGACCTACGACGACGACTGCTACTACTTACTACTCCTCTTTCCTACCTAGTACGGTGGCTCCTTAGCACCATTCCATCATACTTTGTGGTGGCTCCATCATCATGATGTGCGAGTCGCGAGACTCACCCGTGTATCCCGTACAGCAAATCCTCCTCCTGGTGCTGGCCATCGTACTGGCAGAGATCCAACTCTTGGGAATTGCTACCAGCAGATACTATGTGTTCTCCTGGGTAACGTCGCCAACAACCGTGCTTCTCTTCTGCAAGGTTGCGCTCATGACTATCGCCGATGAGAAGAAGAGCAAGGCGAACAGCAAGTTGGAAAAGCCTCACCCGTATCTGCATGGCAACTTTGCGCCAATTCAGCGGGTACAGCCTCTTACTGCCTGCACATATACGGGCTCGATACCCCACGAGCTGGCTGGCGGCGAGTATGTGCGAAATGGAGGAAATCCGGTGTCGAACGAGGATCTAGGAAGAGATGCACACTGGTTCGATGGAGACGGCATGCTGAGTGGAGTTGCCTTCAGGAGGACAGAGAATGGGGAGATACAGCCAGAGTTTGTCAATCAATATATTCTCACCGATGCGTATCTTTCGACGATCACTACTCCCTCGCTGCGACTCCCTATTCTTCCGAGTATAGCAACGCTGGTCAACCCAGCATCCTCGCTCTTCACCATCATCCTGCGAATATTCCGGACAATATTCCTCGTTATACTCTCCAATCTTGCGGGCTCGGTCCAGACAATAAAGAAGATCAGTGTTGCAAACACTGGGATTTTATTCCATGATGGAAGGGCTTTAGCAACATGTGAGAGTGGGCCACCAATTCGAGTTTCTTTGCCAGGGCTCGAGACTGTCGGTTGGTTTGATGGACGAACAGCTGAAGGTGAACCAGCAGAAGAAGTCTCGGGGTCAGGTTTCGGAGGAAATGGACTTTTGAGTTTCATGAAGGAGTGGACGACCGCACATCCTCGAATTGATCCAATTACCAACGAATTAATACTTTTCCATTCAACCTTCATTGCGCCTTTTGTAAACTACTCCATTATACCCAGCACGCAAAACACTACCTCTTCATCAAACCCTTCCAGACTCATCAATGCAGGTGTTCCTGGAGTCAAATCTGCAAAAATGATGCATGATTTTGGGGTTTCGCTGAATCACACCATAATTATGGACTTGCCTCTATCACTCGACCCTAGAAATCTTGCACGGAATGAACCTGTAGTGTCGTATGATCCTTCTGGTCAGTCAAGATTCGGTGTATTTCCCAGATGGAAACCAGAAGCGATTCGCTGGTTCGAGACAAATCCTTGTTGCATTTTCCATACTGCGAATACATGGGATGATGTCGAAATCGACTCAATCACCAACGAGCCAGAAATCACAGGAGTCAATATGTTAGCTTGCCGTCTTACAAGCGCCTCGCTGGTCTTCAGCGCTGGTGATATTGCAGCGCCAATTCCCAAGGCAACCTCGTCCCTTAAGTATCCACCCGAAGAAGAGCAATGCCGATTGTACTACTATCAGTTTTCGTTGTCATCTGCTTCTAACACAATAAAACATCAATGGGCTCTTTCTTCTATTCCATTCGAGTTTCCATCCTTGGCCGACTCCGCATCTATGAGTTCTGCTCGCTACATTTACGGCTGCTCGGTCTCAGATAGTACTTTTGGAGCAGCACTTGGACGTGCTGTGAAAATTGATTCGCTCGTCAAAGTGGATGTGTCTACATTGATAAGTAGAGGCGTTTCTAATCCTCCTACAGCGATCACTGGTTGCGTCGACAACCGGAGTGTAGCGGAAGTCCTCGCTTCCAACGACCCCAACGACCCAATCAAAGCCTTCAAGATGCCCCAGGGATTCTATGCACAAGAATCACGGTTTGTAGCTAGAGAGAACGGGATAAACGAAGACGATGGTTGGATTCTAAGCTACGTCTTTGACGAGAGTCAGCTCGATCAGTTTGGCGTTGCGGGCTTGGGAGCCAAAAGCGAATTGTGGGTCATCGAGGCCAAGGAAATGAAGGAGGTCGTCTGCAGGGTAAAGTTACCGCAGCGAGTTCCGTACGGTTTACATGGCAACTGGTTCTCCGAGCAGGAGATCCAAAGTCAAAGACCTATTGAGACAATTCGCCATCTTCCAGCGGCTAAAGGCAACATCCCTGGGAAGGTGCAAGATGGATCTAGTCTTTGGCTTAATTTGTGGATGGCCACGAGGCAACGACTATTGGAGCTGGTCGGCTAATTCTGCTGCGAAGCATGAGCCTCGCTAAGGGCATGGAAGAATGTCGAAGGTTTATAAAGATGTTTTATGGTGGCAGGGTGCTTAAAAGTACATACGATGGATGAACATTTCAACGCACAGTGTGTGCCATTGCTCGGCGTTGTACACTTATAGATAAGGTATAATGCCGACGGCATATGTACACAATATGGTATGGCTGTCTGATTCTACACAGCTTATAATGTAATAATGTCACAGAGTCGATACATTAAGACTTTCGTGCTCATGCATTTGGTCTCGATGTTCTTCAAAAGAGAAAGCACGCATCTCCTTCCCATACAAGTAAAGCACGCCTGAATAACATACGCCGTCGACTTAAACTACTAGATCTGAACTGCCCCTGCGATAAACACTTTGCTTCTTCTTCTTCCTCGAGATTCGAAAAAGACAGTCTTTCTTTCTCTTGTTCTGCAGGTGGTATGTAATAGGATTACAGTACAGATAAGTACAGCACGACCAGATTCCCATCAAACCCATTCTATTCATCTCTCCGTTCCGTCTTTATCTCACGCTCTTCCCACAAGGAATAAACATCTCATCTTTCACCGTCTACAGCATATACACACATAAACTTACATGCTCTCACTTTCCATGTCTCTCTCTTTCTCCCTCCTACAGTACAGCATGTAGTAAAAACAAGAACAAAAAATGAAATGAAATGAAGAAACAGTTAGCTAACCTGACCACTGAATCACTCACTCACTCTCTTTGACAAGCTAGGTATTTCTCTATCTATTCGTCTCTCTATTCGTCCCACTACTCTTGAACCCATTACCTAATCCCGATCTACAAAACTCCCAAGTTTTCTTCCTATCGAGTACATATCTCATATCTATCTACACAAACCTCTGCATAAGATTAGCGCCATTTCACTGACTGACTTTGACGACTGAAGTTTCTGCATCTATCTATTTATGTACTGTTTGTGTGATACAGTACACGGAAAGCACTCTTCATTTCGTCAAGCAGTAGATGAAACTCCCTCCTCCTTCTCCTTCTTCCTCATCTTCACCTTTCCTTGCTGGCCTCCTACGCGCCACAATCGATAACACGCTCTCTCCCTTTCAACTCTTCTGAGCATTCCTCGTACCTTGCGCTGAGAGTTTTGTGTATCACTTCGAGCATCACTCCGATCGGAGATCTGGCGCGAGGATTATATGATGCCTGGGTTTGGATGGATTCCTGTCGTACGATGAGTTTTGATTGAGTATTTTAACTTCCATTGAATTAAGAGTCAGTTTGTTTTGGAGACATGACAAATGAGAAGTTATTATGGCGCTTTAGAGTAAATTATCTGTCTGTCGTGAGAGGTGACAGTTGGCTTCAGCAATCGAGAGTATATAAAGTGTCTTTCATGTACACTACACTCGAATCTTTTAAACACTTTAAAATGTGGGATTTGAAGCAATATTTTCTTACCAAAGGTTGCCTACTTGGCATAGTTCTTTAAAGAGTGTGAATGTCTGATTTTCAGTAAAGTGTAGAGGCAGTCTTGAATATTCATGCTTGATCTCCCATCACGGCAATCACTGAAATCTTTGGTGAAAGTTTGACATATATGTTCTTATTTGTTTTTGCTATCTAGCTAAATTACCACCCATCTCCTTCAACTTCGAGTACCCCTGAGCGCAATCTCGGCCAGTACTGAAATAAGGGATGTATGAAACAAGCATGATGATAACGAAAAGATGCAAATAAAAAGGGGCAGAAATACCAATGCCAGTGTTACGCCAATGCGCCTTCCGAGATGAAAAGCCTTTGTTTGCCCTTGAGCAAACATTCCATGCATATCCACACCATTGTCTGCCATCAAAATAAACCATTCTACCATGCATCATTGTCAATAGCATTCCAGCCACTTTCAACAGGAGTGGCTTGAGAGACAGGTCCATTCCAACTCTGCGGATTGACATGTCAGTTATGTTGAACTCGAGGTGAAGAGCAACTTACCGAAGCTTCAGGATCACCAGCACCCTCACCACCGCCAAAGTCATCACCACCGCCAAAGCCACCGGCCTCGTCATCACCGCCAAAGTCAGAGTCTGTTTCGAACTTGAGCTGAGCAATATCGCCTTCACCCTCAGCAGTGAAACCTTCAGGAATGTGCGCTTGAAAGAAATCTGGAATGGGCTGGTGAGTCTCCAGGAGAGTCTTCACCAGAGTCGGTGCAAGTTCCTCATCACGCGTATTGTAGAAAGAAGATGCAAGACCCTTATTACCAATACGTCCTGTTCGACCTGAAGCAAACGTTAGCGGAGAATCTTGACGGTGGAAGTTAATAAAAACTTACCAATGCGATGAGTGTATTCTTCAATACCACCGTACATCTTAGAAGGAAGGTCATAGTTTATAACATGCATGACATTGTGAATATCAAGACCACGAGCTGAAACACCGGTGGCGATCAAGATAGGGCATCCACCATTGCGGAAAGCTCGAATAGAGTCTTCACGCTCACGCTGAGTCCGATCAGAATGAATGGATGTGCATGGCAGGTTGGAGTTGAAGACCAGGTCATCAACCTCATCGGCAGCATGCTTCGAGTTAACGAAGATGATGGTACGTGCAGGAGGGATGCTCATGAGCAAGTCGATAAGAGCTTGACGCTTGGCAGAAGGATCAGCCCATATGATCTGTTGCTTGATGTTGAGATGAGAGCTTCCAGCACGACCGACACGAATACGGACGTGGTCCATAGAGAGATGCTCCTTAGCCAGGTCACGAGCAATCTTGGGGAAAGTGGCAGAGAACATCATGTACTGAATGTTACCTTCCTCCTGATCTGTTTGATTTCAAGTCAGTGACTGCCAAAGCATGTGAGATTGGATAACTTACCACCACCAGACATGATCTTCTTCATCTCTGTCTCCCAGTCAGTGTTCAACATCTCATCGGCCTCATCGATGATCATGTACTTTAGACGCTTGAGTGTCAAGACATGAGGGCGGTCGATGAAGTCACAAAGACGTCCTGGAGTGGCGATCAGAACATCACAACCCTTCTGGAGTTGGAGGATCTGCTCAATAACTGGACCACCACCGTAAATGACACATGGGCGAAGCATGGTTCGGTAACAGAATCGGCGAGCCTCATCAAAGATCTGAGTTGCAAGCTCACGGCTTGGAACAACGATGAGGATAAGGGGCTCAGACCGAATCTGAGGGGCCCTAGTACCAGTCTCCATCAAGGCTGGATTTGGGCGAGGGGCACATAATCTCTTGGCCTTGCCCATAAGCTTAGACAAGGTTGGAATAAGGTATGCGGCGGTCTTTCCGGAACCTGTTGAGAAAGAAGTTGTCAGCAGCGCCGAAGAAGTAGAAGTCAGGTAAAATTACCAGTCTGGGCACAAGCAACCAGATCATGACCTTGAAGAATGGCTGGAACAGAGTATGACTGGACTGGGGTACAGTTGTCATAGCCCGCAAGCTGGACATTCTCCAACATGGCTGGGTGAAGGCCAGCATCTTTGAATTGACGAACTGGCTGGATCTTAATTGTTCCCTCTTGAACAACCTCGATCTGTTGAATCCTGAAACCCCATCAGTATAGAAGTCAATAGAGTAAGCAATGTTGTGGTTTGACTTACTTGGCAAAGTCAATTCCTTTTCCCACATGGTTGGGGTCTCGGAAAAGCTGACGTTCGAGCGCCTCATACTTTGGTCCAATGTCACCATATTCATCCTTCCACTCGTAAGTGGCGGCGTTGCAGGCCCAATCACCAGGAGCAAGTCCATCTTCATGGATCCCACCCTCTGCAGGAATCTGATAGTCGGTTGAGTTTGGAATAGTCTCACCCTCAACGTTGGGGGGAGCAGCGAAGGCAGCCCGAGCATCAGAAAGTTCCCTGGTGGACTTCATGTAGGTGTTATAGTCGTATTTGGTAGGTTCAGCCCAGCCAAACTCCTGCGGGTTGCGACCATCTGCAGCGACAGCCTTGACACCAACAGCTGGCGCAGAAGTGTCATTAGCGGTAGCTTCAGGCAAAGCCTCAGCCATGTCGTTGGTTTCCCAAGCAGGCATGATGTCGATGGATGAAGAACTGTTGAGAAACAACGATCAGTAATGAATCTAATATGAAGGATTTAAGTGCGTGACGAGTTGTTGAAGGTGTTCATCAAAGGAAGAAGTGCAAAGTCGCAGAGAAAGAGCCACAACGGATCTTGGCCGCGATGCGGAGGGTGAAAGTGGAAGACGTTTGATGGAAAGGTCAAGCTCAACTCGAGCTGGGAAGAAGAAGAGCAGAAGCGAAATGGGTCGACAGAAGTGGTGACGCGTCTGACGATTTGTTGGGTTATGAAAAAGACGAAGATAATAACCGTGGCGGACGATGAGATAGAACGGAATCAAAGCCGGCCGGGAAGCAGGGTCCAAAGTAGAAAGAGAACTTACCTTCAATTGATCGAAATCTCCAAACGTGCCTGTAGTTTGAAGTTGTTGTCAGCAAAGACCGGACGCAGATGGGGATGATTGAAAGCCAGTGCTCGAAGTAGGAAGGTGCGATGAAGTTGGGGGAAGATTGGAGGCGGCGAGGCAACGCACCTTGAAAGGCGTTTGGAATTCTGCAATAAACTCGAGGTCAGTAAGAGGTAGATCGATGATGAAAGTCGGAACGAGGAAGGTGGGTGTAGACGTGGGCGTCGAGGTTGAGATCAGGTTGCATTGTCAACACTAGACCGCCGAGGAAACTTACAGCAAATTGGATTTGGATTCGGATTGAAGAAGTCGGAGTCTAGGGAATGCCTAAACCTGGAGCTTGGGAAGGATGAAGGAGGGGAACAATTCTTGCTGGCCTTTCCTTCGTGTGCGTGAGAGAGGATGATGGAGAAAAGGTTGGAAGTTGGGAGGAGCGCGCGGAAGACTTTATGCTTTTCCAGCCTGCCCCCCCATTTGGAGCTAATCTAGCGAGTATCTACTCAACACTGCGATGCTTGGTGTGGTGGTATAAACGGGAAATTGGCCATAAACACGTTCCCTTCTACAACTACAGGAACAAGCTTCACCCAGGAGAAAGATGGTCCCAAAACACCATATACTATTGCAGATCGATATCCTTAGCATCCAGATAGAATAGAGAGTCATTACATAGATGATGCTAGAGACCCATTACATCGACGTCTACTTGTCCTGGCTGTGAAATGCTCTTTGGCGGCGGCAGAGGCAAGCCGGTAGTCCGCTTTGTCAGGGCGAATCCTTTTCTCCATGCTCACCGTCAATACTTGCATCTATAATGCCTTGCATTGTGATACTCTATAAGTAACTACTCTGCGGACAAACAAAGGCCAGGCTGTCCTGGGGTGGCATTGCTGAAAAGGCCTCTTGGTCATGCAGGTGCAACTTTGGAGCCAGCAGCACCAGCCTGTATTGAGGAACGACGACACAACCTGAGGGGCACAAAGAAGTCTTAGGTTTCAGAAGAAGGTATAGAGATCCTCGAAAACATGTCTTACTGGCCATTGACTAACGGAGCGGACAACACAATAGGCTCCTCAAAATCCCAAAGACCTCCCGCCTTCGACGCTTCAAACTCGATGTGCAGTTCCCAAGACGATAACTACGAGTAATAGAGCACATTATCCGCTCATACAACATCTATACACCTAAAGGGATCTCTCAAACATCGCCTAAGCAGGGATAGCACTTAATAAATAATTGGAAGCACTGGGGTATGAGCCGAAGCGTGGAAATTTCACTACCAACTGCTCCTTCTACCAATACACCCGTCGTATGCACGAACCCAGCTACATACTACGAGTACTGTGTACTACACGAGCCGTGAATGTATTTGAGAGCTATTGGGACCATTGAGGGTTCACTAATAATTTGGTGTAATTCGGTCCCGTTGAGCTACTACATGGAGCTCCTGTCTTTTGGACATCTTCGTACACAACCCAGCTACATATTGAGGCAATTATGTACCACAAATGGCATCGAATGTGCAATTGAAAAGCATGAGATGGCATGGGAGGCTCCAGCTCACAGCTGTTGTGGGTAGCTCTTGTAGGTCACTGGAGGCCAATTACCTGACAATTCTCATACAAGGTTACTTGCCATTGTACTGTACATTGTCCAAGATATCCCAGAGGCAAGAGAAAACCATCAAGCATTCAGATGCAACAGGACAGTGACTGCTCCAATCGACATAACTCTACGTTGAAAGTGCAGCTGACACGATCTGCTGTGATAGATGGCCACGCCGAAAGTCTTTGAGCTTATTACAGTACACCTACGACCAAAGACTACAGTTTACTACTCTGGTTGGCTACTTACAAGAAGACACTGTCTTGATACCCGTGTTGGATACTGAGTACTTAAGTGTTGAGTAAGGTTGGCTTTTATTAGCGCAGGGCACGGACCATCATTTCGGACAAGAAGACGACACTTGACCATTCTTGCGAGAAGCCAGACAAAGCAATCTACCATACACAACGAAATACGCTGTCAAGCCAAAGTACGAGCAGTTCAGAATTGACCATCAGACAGACAGACAGACCGACAGGACAATGTGGCATTGAGGACGAGACGGAATACATATGAGGATTGATGGGCTTCTCGTGGCCCATGAGCAAAAGTTCAAAACAAGTGGCAAGACGAGGGAGGGATCTTAATCTCTCGCAACCACTACGTTGCTCTATGTTTTGAGTTTCCGGCTGTATTCCCCCTCAAACATTGAGCCCAATTTGGTGAGTGATTGAGCTTAAGAGTAGAGAAACTTGAAGCACATTTTGCTCTGTTTGCATGATCACACGTACTAACCGCCGGATCTAGACTCTCCTCAATGCGAAAAGGGGAACTGACATATGCAAAGTTGATCTCAACCATCACTCAGTGCAAAGGGCAGGAAAATTATGGGCAGAGTTTGGTCTGTTTGATGGCACATGACAAGCGCGTGGAATATGACCATTCTGTGAAAAGTGATACATGGTGATATCCAAACCTTGGACTCGTATCATTCACCAGACAACGACTCACAATTTGAATGTTTACTCGTTAAGAGATGCAAGGCGTCCTAAGGCCATATACCAAGAAGAAGAAAAATTCGGCTTGCCGAGAAAGCTCAACAGAAGGGATTCTCATAGAAAATCTCGGGCAAGTCCATGGCCCTTGGACCAACTTGGAAAAGCGTTCTGAAATTGTTGGCGCTGCTTATAGCTCTCTCCAAGCCCGCTGGAGGATATGGACGCCACGACCTTGAGGAATCCTCTGCGAGGGTTTTGGCCTTCCATGGGTGGCAAGCGTCATCTATATAAGTTGCCAACTTCATAGAGGACAACGCAATGAGAAATCAGTTCTTTAAACTCCTGTCTTTCCATGCTGTAACAATTTACTTGCCGCTGTTCTGTTGTCACTTGACTAAGGTAGGTATAAACTTTTGATATACAATCTCCTGGTAGCCGGTTGCCGTCCGGAGCCTGCCGCCAAGACTATGCTTTCATCACTCTCTGTTGTATACTCTAGTCTCTGCAGTCTCGTGGGACAAGTAGCCACTGAGCTAGTGAGTTGCCGATGGTGTAAGGTAACTCCGCACCAGGTTACGTGTAAATCAAGTGCTTGTGCAAGAAGGTTCTATGACGATTCCATCATCTTGTTGTACATCGTTGCCCTGCAAATATAATAGCGGAGTGTCTCGTTCCAACTTATAGTTGAGAAAGGGACAACATCACCACCTGATCACTAGCAGGACGATGGTATAACAGATGAGAACATAAGGCTATTGTGTGTAGCCAGGAAGGCTGCCTTCGAGGAATGCTGGAAAATCCAAAGCAAAGAGGCACCGCTAGATTGTGGTCCAAGAGGTCTGCCAATCCTTAAGCTTTGTTACTCCTCTGTCCTCCAATACATCGTCCACTGAGCACTTGTCAGCATGGAGTATATCTGAGCTGATGCTTAATTGCACAAACCAAGCCTTTTAACGGTCGAGGAGATTGAGTCTCGAACCCCACGTCATAGGAATTGGGGGTGGTAAGAGGGGAATGTAAACCTTCATTCCAGCATTAGTCCATGCGCCGTGATCTGCGGTAATATTACCCCTTTTAGGGCTGTTATGTCACTGCTAGGTCAATTGTCGGTGTAACAACGAGGAGGGGCTTGTTACTGTATGATAGTGATGTTTTAATGGTCGCGAAAATCCACTTTGCAGTATCAATTTGCCTCTTCGTCAAGAGAAAGTCCCATCATCTAGTGTCCACCAATAGCCAGAATGGAAAGACCTGCTCAGGGGATACTTGGCAGCTACTCAAGCTAAGCGGTAAACAACTTGAGATTCGGAGTTGGTGTTGTTGACGTTGGCAGGGAGCTTGTACGAGTCTTCAACCTCCAGAAATGGAGCGGGATTGAACCTAACTGGAGCGACTTAGATAGAACCCCATCAAACTACTCAATAGTATTCTCTAGTACCACCCAAATCACGAACGAACTTTTGCTCTCCAGGGGCGTTGGTGGTTGGTGGTGGGTGGGTTGTAAGGTTTAAGAAAGTTGTCCTTCTCGACAAGCCGGTAGATTCAGGTACAAATCAGTCAAAACTGGCGAGTTCAAGTAGATGGTTGTGCTAAGGGGGTGTGAAGTGGATGAGGAAAATTATCCTTCAACCGCGGTCCGCAGGGAATGGATGGGGGTGGACTAGTGTTGCCATGGCAATCGACCTTAGTTGTGGAAATCGTACTCTTACACTTCTGTATCTCCTTACATCACAGGCTCTCGGATTTTGTGTACCAGACAGAGCAGAGAACCCTGTCTAAGGAACTGCTCTTGGAGAACATCGACGTATGTATGAGGAATATACAGATCTATTACACAACCATACTGCCTCGGCTAGTAAAAACCTACGAGGTTTTCACTAGCCATCTAACAAACAAAAATATACTTCTTGTCCGGTACAGTAGAGAGAATATCGAGATTGTTTGAGCACCGAGAATACGAGCATTGCTTGAACGAAACTACTAGTGACATTGATGCATTGAGAACATTATCAAAACGATACCTCAGGAACGAAGCAAGGGCAGAAATCGACACCACGGCGACTCCGCAGCCTTACTAATGCATGAACTGCGAATTGCACGTAGACTTTGTGTATTGTTGGTAATATTGTACTTTCTCTATGAGCGTTATGCACAAGAAGATAAAAATGAACAATGCTTAAACAAGAGCTTAAGAGCTTACGTCCCGTCCCTACTTCTAAAACATCAGCTTGCGATACTCAAACCATCTCAGCGACATAAAACGACCTGCGAATAACGTGCCCAGATACTTAGCATAGGTAGGTAACTTTCTTAACCAACCTTATATGATAGGACGAATCTTAATCAAGGTACTGTAAGGAGATTTTAAAGACATCTATACTACAGAGGTGTCCCTCTAGGATCCATCATTAAACCAAAGCTAATTTGAACCTTAAAATATAGAACAGACACTACTTTAATGTAACCCAGATACTGTCCGACTTTATTGTCCAGTAGTGGCTCCCATAAGTATCTACGTTTCGGGTCATCGGATGTCTACTGTTCCTTCTCGAGATCCTCGACATCCTTGACAATTCACTGTGCAGTAGGACGGGAGCTGAAAATTAATTTAGGTTGGGTTGGATCCTACATCGGTCCAAACAGAGTCCTGTATGCATACCTTATGCGTCTTATTTTCATTGGACCGTTTCAACTCTAATTGCATTTCCCATCGAAACTAAGCTTTTTATCTGGGCAGGGCGAGTCTTGAGGCTTAGGCTGAGGAACAAAGAGGGTGATGAATGCCAAGGTCTGGGAAAGGGAGCAGCACGGCAAAAGAAGAGAAGACTTTGCTCAAAAATAGAGGGTAGATTATTCTTTATAGAGTGGACTCCGTATAACGCTCTCCCAACGCCAGCTCTGTATCTTCTAGGTCTCCATATCTAACCCAACAGTATCTAAAGTACATACATATGTTGCAAGTCTAACCTTCAAAGACGGAGTGCTGCAATTCGACACCGAGGTCCTTCGCAATGAACTTCATCTGCCTCTCAATATCATCATCCATCCCTTTTCCGAACCCAAAGAATTGCCGTACTTTGCTAGTGTAGAAGAACACATCACTACTCAACAGTACAAATCTGAATAGTAGGTGCTTGAATCCGTTCTTGAATCTCTCTCCAAGACTTAGATCTTTGCTGTCGACGAGACTGCGGGATGCCCATGAGCCGGTCATCTTGATACGGTTGACAGGCGAGCCGAGGAATTGGTTGTTCCCTTGCACAATACGCATGTTGCGGCCGATGAAGATTAGTTCTCGGGGGAAATTCTCTTCTTCTGAAAGCACGTCACGCATTCCTTGGCGCATTCTTTGCTGGACCTCGAAATGGCGTTCTGCAGCTGTCTTGCCCTTCAACTCTCCTCTGATACGGTCCTTAGTACTATTATCACCACCTTCATACGGACGCATCAAGGTAGCGGAAGCAAAGAGATCGGGAGCCTTAACACCCCAGGCGCTTGTGATTTCACTGAGAGTTTGGTTGTCGAATGTCATGATTGCTTTCCAGAATTGGCAGTATTGATGTCGGAATTTGGGTGTCATATTTACATAGAGTCCGTGGTCGATCAGCACAAGTTCCGTATGGCCATCGGGCTTGCGGCGGATAAAAATGTTCCCTGGATGTGGATCGCAGTGCACCACTCCCCAGAGGAACATCTGAGCAGAGAACAAGTCAACCATGGTGGTCATAACCTCCTTGAGATTAAGACCCAGCCCACCTTTGCCATTCCTGCCTTTCCATTCGTTCCTTTCAGGCTTGAGATGCTCTGCGGGATTGGTACCGGAAAGAGTCCGAGAAGTTGGTGCTGATAGAGGAGCGCCATCAGCTCCAGGGGAGCCTTTTCCATAACCTCCACGCCATGGTGCTGATAGCGCTTGTTTGTCCCAAAGCCGAACTCCTTCAATCCATTCAGTTGTCATTATTCGTTTTGAAGATAAGTCCCGATATACTTTAGGGATGTATACACGTCCTCGCAGCCGTGGTTCGCTGGCCACAAGTTCTGACATCTTCTCCGAATTGTTGGCCTCATTTACGAAATCCGTTTCTAGCATAAGACGCTCTGTGATATATGGCACAAGGCTGTAAAGTGGGAGATCAAACCAGTACGTATAAACTTTCATCACAACCCTGGCGTCTTTTGTTAGTATGTCACCTTGTCATAAGCATTGGGGCAAGACGCACTTGAATGCCCAGAGATCCCAACCAACTTGACTGGCAATCTCTCTCTTCTGCACCTTGATTGCAACTTCTCTCCCATCTGCCAATCGTGCCCAGTGGACTTGGGCAACTGAGGCTGACGCCCGGGCTCTTCTCTCCAGGACTCCCTTTCCGGGTTCGTTGTTGAAGCTGACTCCAAAGATCTCCTCAGGGCTCTTGCCACCAAATTCCTCCCGAATAACTTTCTCGACATCTTTCCATTCATTTTGTGGGGCATCGTCAAACATGCGGGCGAACATTTTCTGGAATTCTGGAGGGAGCACAGCGCTCTGCATTGCAATTGCCTGGCCAATCTATGTGGTCGATTCCTTTTAGCGGCTGTTCTACTTCTAACCTGCAGACTGTTGTACCTTCAAGTATAACCCTCCGTTCTGATGCAGCAGGTTGAATAACCTCTCAGCATTTCTCCTATGAAGGTCTCCAACTGTGCCACCAATCAGGGGAACGGCTCTAAAGTTAATCTTATAGTCTGTTGCTACCAAAATACCCAGGCCGAAAGTTCGCAGGGACCGAGTAATTGAGGAGGCATAGAGCTGTGTATCGACGAGGTATAGGACACCCGTCACCGCAGAGACGTAGAATAATCTTCGGCCCCATTTCTGCAGCCGAGGATAGTATTTCGCAGGTTTTGCTTTGCCCAGCGAAGCTGGCGAGGGGGGCACCAATGGCTGGAATCTCTGCTGCATTGCCCGCCGCAGTATCTTGGGTAGAACATGTCGGCTTTGCGATGGCTGCGAAGATGGCGATGAAGGAAACGGTCGTCTGCTATGTATCGAGCGAGTCGGCGCGCGGGGCAAGACCTGGGGCAACCAGCACTTGGAAGTTAATGGGGAGAAGTGTAAAGAAGTGCTACCTGTCCGCATGCATCGCGAGCCTAGCCCCACGATACGCAGGGACATATCTACGTAGGTAGGTAGGTAGGTAGAGAGAAGTGAACGGGAGTTGGAGAGGAGAGGAAGCTGAAAGAAGACCCTGAGATATTATCGTCATTGGAAAATCTCGCTTACCGCTGACTTCTGTTATCTAAAGTCCGGAGGCACAGCAGAGCAGAGCACATGCACATGCACCCTCGGGGCCGAGAGGCCGCACTGCACTCAATACAAAGCAAAGCCATTGTTGTCAAGAACTTCTCATCGTTTGCAGAACGGCGCTGCTTCTCGGCCACGACCTTTGTACTATGTAGAAGGCTTCGAGGATTGACACCAGCGACGGAGGGCTATGCTCATTTGCCGCATTTCGTGGAGGATCTCCTGAAAGAATGTATGCAGATGTCGCGCATGTGGCCGTCTAAATGGCTCGCCTCGCAGCGAACCTTGCAGCACATCGTGCTCTGAAACTGTGTCAAGTTGATCCACCAGGACGCTGGACGCTATTAATACCGACAGGACGACGGTATATGAGGCTCGGTTCGTGGTCACTGCATTGATGTGCACTTACCTATTGGCCGTTGGTACAAGGACGACGAGCGAGTTAGTTCCTGTACGGAAGGACTTCCTCGGTGCTCTTTTCGCAGACACCCAGAAAGGAAAAGCCAGCTCTCAAGCAGTGCTAAACTTGGCCACGAGTGTCACAGGAATAAGAGCATGTCCTGGGCATTCCAGACGCGGCTCGCGAGCTGTCAAGCATGATCCCCAGGGTCAAGGAGACTGTCCTAAATGAACCATCGGCATTGATTGGCCCCTCTCCTGCCTCTGCTGCAGAGTATCCCATAATGTGCACCTATGAAAGTCCCGCAGGACCCCAGCAATGCCATCATCTCAAAACCATTCCGAGAGTCGTCGCCATGAAAGAGAGGCCTGGAAGAACCATGACTTCGAAATCCTGTTTGAAGTCAAAACCGTCTGGCAGGATCAGAGGAGGCGCTCGTAACTGCGGACTGGTGGTAGCTTAGAGTTCAAGCGACACGAGCGATGACATACCAGCACAGCTACACAGGAGGTAGTGAGGCCAGATGTTAGACATAGCTTTACTTACCTCCCTACCTACGGAGGAGTCTTGTGAGTAGCCTTGCAAGCACTGGTGTCGATGTTGCATGAGACTCATGGAAAGGAGAAGGACGCACCAACCAGTAATCTACATGGGAATCTGGGGACAACCAGTCCTCGGTACCTAAGTAGAACTTGGTACCTGGCCAGCGCTGTGGCGTAGAGTGTTACGGAGTGAAATTGGGCCACAACTCCATCAGCTTCCGTGTCGCAGCACTTGACTTCCTTTAACTTTGCCCGACAAATTGGAGCCTCTCGCACGTCTCGAGATACTGCAAGAACCATTATCATTCTCAGCATCATACAGTACACATCGGGGCACGTAAAGCACGGCGTTGCTCATCGTCGCCATTGTTGTTATTATCCTTCGTGGAAGTGAGCAGTGTTGAAAATACTCCTACTTCGTGCATTGTGAGCAAGATACGTCCTCGACATCATCGGCGGGGCTGTGCAATAGCCTGGGAGACCTGGCAGCAATAAGTGGAGGCGAGGTATTTGCGAGACAGTAGGGAGACGGGGAGACCAGACCATTCACCACCACCACCACTACGGAGTCCTGTTGTGCACGAGGAGCCGGCCATTTCACCACCCTCCAAACCACGCCAGCAACAACACCAACCGGTCATTTCTCCCACGACGTGGTACACGGCAAAATCTCCGACTGTCAATTCTCATTCCAACTTCGCACCACGCTTCGCCCTGTTTGCTGAGCAATCGCTCGATGCTTGATTGTCTCGTCCAATCCTTAAATACGAGCGCGCGAGAGAGAGGCTGGGTCGAGATCTCGAGGCCAATTGGAAGCCCACGAATGCTGTACGGTACAGCCTAGTTCCGTCACTTGCAGCAGCTCCCCCGCCAGCTTTCCAGAACATCTGCAATCTTGGTTCAAGAGCAGGACCACTCGCTGCACCACGACGACAACACATGGTTCCTTCCCCATCTCGATCGACCGTCTCCCCATACCCACCGCGGACTGCAGACGTCGATGCGACTGCGGCAGAGAGGTCACGGCAGCAATTATAGATGCAATTCCCCATCTGAGACCCAAACAACATTCCGATTACTCGTCGTCGTCGCAACGCTGCATCGCGATTCGCAACCTCCCACCTCACGCCGCGTCGTAAAGACGCAGGCGAACCACCACTATCTTGATAGGGAGACCTCGATCCAACCGCGATGTTGAGACCGGCGACTCCTCTGACGATACTGCTGTTCGCAGCATTCGCTCTACTGCTCATATCGGTCATCTCAACCCCAATAATAAAGGCGATTCCACTGGCATCTTTTGGAGGAGTTGATTTTGGGGTATTTGGTTTCTGTCAAGGGTCAAAATGCAGCAATATCGAGATTGGTTACAACACTGGTGAGTGCATTGGAGGCTTTGTAGATCTGGGCTTTGGACATATCGCTGTTGTACAAGTTGAACCTTCTTGGGCTGTCGTAGTTATCTAGAAACATCCACTAACATGCGTTCTTGTTATAGCCTCCCTTTTCACCGACACCCAAGCTGCGAGCTTTGATCTTCCAACCGCGACGAGAACTACGCTCTCCGCCATCCTCATCGTACACCCAGTAGCAGCTCTCTTCACATTGGTTATGCTGATCCTCGCAGCATCAGCACACTTCCATTCACCTTCACATTCACCTCGGTATTTGCTAGGGATATTCATATTGAGTATATTGACACTGGTACTTGCGCTCCTCTCGTTCTTGATCGATGTCCTACTTTTTGTTCCGCATATGGCTTGGGGTTCCTATCTCGTGCTTGCCGCAACAGTTCTCATTGCAGCAAGTGGAATTGTGTCCTGTGCAATGCGGCGAACACTAGTCAGCCGCAAAGCACGAAAACGCCGTATCGCTGAAAATGCAGAGATGAATGGGGAGAACTTTTACAATCGTGAAAGAGGAGGGGTTGACCCTACGATACCAGCTCCGAATGCAATTGGTGGTACAACTACTATGGTTACTGGTGGACTTGGAGCTGAAAAGCCAGCCTTCGCTACTTTCGAAACAAATAAGCCGCCTCCTAGTGAAAATGATGAGCGGATACCGTTGACAGCAAGATCAACAGAAAGATCACCAAACAGTGTACCACTGCAACCAATGGCCCCTGCAGGCATGAATCAGAGGAATGGGAGCCCCCCAAGAGACCAGTATGGAAACGCCATGCCACTGCCACCGCCGGGATCTTATGGGATGCGGAGTCGGGATCCCTCAGCTGATCCAGCACTACGAAGACAATTTTCCGACAATTCCATGAATAGAGGAGGAAGAGGGGGAGTCCCCCCAGGCTACAGAGGCAGAGGTGGCTATCCAAACAGAGGAGGATATGGGCCACCGCGAGGAGGTTACGGCCCTGGGCCAAGAGGTGGATATGGGCCACCAAGAGGCGGCTATGGGCCCGGACCGAATAGAGGGGGGTACGGGCAACCACGAGGTGGTGGTTATGCTTATGGAGGACAGGGAGGCATGAGTGATGGGATGGGCCCTGGTGGAATGGCAGCAGGGGCTATGATGAGGGGAGGCAGAGGACCTCCACCGAATTACGGGGCACCACAAAATGGGAGAGGTTACGCCAGAGATCCTTCTCCTGGGCCAGGCTCGTACGATTCGTACGGTCCGCCCCCAAACACAGCTCCATCTCAATATGGCCGAGATCCGGGTGGATACGTAGCATATCCTGGAGATGATGATGGTCGAGAAAGCCTTCCACGTGCCGAGTCACCACCACCACTGCCAAATCTTGATACGGATGTTGGACCTGTTGGGCAAGCCGTAGAAATGGATGCAACGACAGGAAGTCCCACACACCCTCCCAAGGGCTTTGGCCAATTTGGAAGTATAAGGGAAAGTGACGGAGATGTTGCCGGGATGGTGGGACTTCAACAGCAGAAAACTACGATGCCCCGTGAGACTCTTATGAGCGAGACAAGTAGATACAGTTCAGACGAGTAAGTATCATCTGAATCCCTTTGATGTGGTGCATTCACTGACATCTTCAGACCATATATACCACCGCGCGCAGCTTGGGGCGACAACGGGCCGCCAGGCAGAGCAGGTTCTCCGATGGGAAGAGGCGCGTCTCCGCTGCACGCGTCGTCTCAACCTACTGAACTTTCAAGTGCCCACAAACGCACAGAATCGGACAGCTACTACGAAGACGTTGATCCCCGTTTTGCGACACCAACAACTCTTGATCCCAGTCACCCTTCACTCATTCCACCAGCTTTGAAACCATCCCCACCGCCTCTCCAACTTGGTGGCCTAGACGGCAACAACTCGTACGAAGACATCCAAGAAGGAGCTCGTAGCCCTGCCGAGTCAGACAGGTCAAACTTCACATCCGTGTCACAGCGGGGGATTAACCCAAGATGGAACGGTGGCCCTGGATATGGCGGTGGCGGCGGACCTATGCCACAGCGGAGGCCTGTCCCCCCAAGGCAGAACGACATGGCTCTTTTGAACTCGAACCCGGATTTTGAGCTGCCAGCGGGTAGAGGTGGTAATAGAGGTGGGAGAGGTGGGAGAGGTGGAAGAGGCGGCAACTCTCCCCCAAGAACCAACACAGGAATGATACCCCAAGGTCCATATCCAGGTGGAGCGATGTAAAAACCCAGACATGGATGGATGTGAGCTTAACCACGAGTCTTCTCAACATTCAATCATCAACCTTTGATCGATACCCTTTTACGCATATATCTCGTAAATAATGAACCTCTTCTTCCCTTTTCCCTTTGTCGATATAGACTTTCGATGGACGGAGGCGTTTCGGTTATCAACCTACCGGCTTTGGGGTCATTATACCTCAAATATGCACGACATGCAACACGACATTTAGTCTTCGACTGTACATAGAATCTTGTGGATTATATCTTTTCAAGGATACTCAACATCCCCGAACTGCACGCGTCGTGCAGCAGGTCTCGTCTGATTGGGGCATAATGCGGCTGGCCTGTTTTTGCTTTGTAGTGTGCTTACTCTGTGGTAGCAAAGATTATTGAGGTATAACTTCTCTTGAATGAGGGGCCGTGTACGACGGGCGAGTTGGAATGAATTGGGGCATAAAATAGCCTTGCATAGTGATTATGATAGTCTATGCAATTCAATTCACACAATGAATCAGAGCGCTATATAATTGTGATCCTATTTGTGTATTTGGTGATTCTTCCAATCTTTACAGGTTTTCTCAACTCACTTATTTACACGGGCGAAATGTAAGATTTAGGGTCACTTACCTACTATTGAGTAACTCCATTCTATGTATGGTAAGCACAAGTTAGCTACGGGATTGCTGAAATTCTCTCTGGCAGTGCCCCTATCTGATAGTTGGGTAGCTTTGCAGGCACCTCTGCCTTGGGAAGTTTCTTCCTCCACACTTCATCCATACTACTTCCCCCACTGCCCTCTCTTCCTTGGAAGTTTAAGAACCCCTTGAAAACTATTACTCATCGCATCTCTCTGCTTGGTAAGTAGCTCACACTAAGTAGACGATTTTACGTTTTAGTATTGTAGCCTAGATATGGATCTAGAAGATGCTGTCCTATTTTTAATCTACTCTTGTAAATAAACGACTGCATTATAGAGGGGGGCAGACTTTTCCGATCATTAAACTGGTGCGAACAGCACTTAAACTGAAGCTGAAGGTTAACCGCTTACCTACAGTACCGACGGTCTTGCGGTCTCGCGGCTTGCATCACGACTCTCGTCCTAGGGATAGACAAGGTCCAGTTCTATTGGATACCTAGAATCTACAGGCACGGCGTTTACATCTTCAATGGAAAAGTGTGAAAAATAACAAGTTGAATGTTCAAGATTCCGACGTCGATTCGGATGCCCCGCCTTGCCCGCGGACAAGCCGACATAGCATTGTTATCGTTGACACCGACACATCCCACCATGAACGTTGAGAATAAATACTCAACTGCACCTGCGCCAGAGCATTGCAGGGGAAGTTCACCAAATTAACTTCAATTGAACAACAATGGCGCTCCTCGAATTGGTCCTCGATTCTGTCCGCAGCAGCCCTCTGGCGTCCATCGTTACCCTTTCTTTCCTCCTCCTCTTGGCCCGGTCTGTCTACCGTGTGACTCTTCATCCCCTCTCACACATCCCTGGCCCACTGCTTCCCAAAGTCACTTCGCTTTGGCTTCACTACCATGCCTATATTGGCGACGAGGCGACTGTTATACACCAGGCTCATCTCAAGTACGGGACATGCGTTAGGGTTTCTCCAGGAGAAGTCGACATCAGCGATGGAGATGCGGTGGGTCCCATCTACATCTCAAAGGGAGGATTCCCGAAGGCACCCTGCTACGCAAACTTCGATATTGATGGCCACAAGACAATTTTCTCAACTACGGATAATGACCAAAGAGCTCCAAGGGCCAAAGCTGTGGTGCCTATGTTCTCCACGAAAAGCATCCGGGACAATGAAACCTCGCTATATGGATGCGTGAACCGTTTTGTTGAGAGAATGCAAGAGGAAGCCGAAACCGGGCGACCGGTCAATTTGTTGAATCTGTCCAGGAGCTTAGCAATTGATGCTGTGTCGACCCATCTATTCCAGGAAAACTACAATGGGACATCTGAAAAAGGAAAAAAGCTGTCAGTCTCAGCTTTCGTGGATGCATTTGTGGCTGTTGGAAGGTTCTTCTATTTGCCCAACTCGGTTTTTGTGTGGCTGGAATGGGCTATTGAGAAGTGCATGCCTGATGAGCATACAAATGACAGTATGAAGATCGTAGACAAGTTTGTCGAAAACCTGGTCGACTCTACGCCAGACGGCGCTCAGACTTACCCTGGACGTCTTCTGAGTGCTGGTCTTGATGTTTCTGAAGTCAAAAGCCAGTGTAAAGATCTTATCTTTGCAGGTACCGACTCAACTGGCATGAACCTCACAACTATCTGCCGGAATCTGGCCATGCACCCTGACAAGTAAGCAGTCCCTTTTTCGGCGTTATTTGAATCATTCGCTAAGACTGATCTTCTAGATATGAGATTCTCCGTAAGGAAGTTCTTTCCAATGCTGCTCTCGGCGCTCAAGCACAGGAAGTCCAATCATTACCATATCTCTCAGCCGTCGTGAAAGAAGGGCTCCGAATCAGCATGGCAAATCCCACTCGCTTACCGCACGTCGTTCCTGCCGGCGGCTGGACATTCAAGGGCATTCACTTCCCAGAAGGCTCCATTGTAGGATGTTCAGGATACGAACTGCACTTCAACGCCATGGCCTTCCCAAATCCACACTCCTTCCAGCCCGAGAGATGGCTCGAGGGAAACGTTACCGCTGATGCGAACAAGTACTGGTTTGCATTTGGTGCCGGAAGCAGAGCTTGTATTGCGCGCAATCTCGCTACTACGGAGCTGTATATGGCTACTGAGAAATTGGCCGAGAGCAATGTGTTGCACGGTGCTAAGACAGTTCAGGAGGGTGATATTGAGATCTTTGAGTGGTTCAATTCCAGTGTCAAGGGGGAGAAGGTTGAATTGAGATGGGAGAAAGTGTAATCGATGCTGTGGTTTGGTATGAATGAATGTATATATATCATGAAGGCACAAGGGAACGATAGGCGCAATGGAAAAGTGATCATGGGATATAGGCGGGCAGACTTTAAACATGAAGATAAGAGCACGTTTCAATACGTCAGTTTTGAGGCCTACTTGTGTATTGTATTCCCAGTGCGTTTCTTTGGAACTCAGAATAGTAGTAGTCGACTTGATTTAGCTTTTTATCTCGAGGCAACAGTATGGTATTCACCCATCCAAGTGGTGAAGCAAAGCTGAAAGTGTCAAGGCAATGGCATTGCTGTTGAACTGTTCAATGTATGGTATTTAGTATGCTGAGTTAGACAGGCAAAACGCAAAAGCAGCTTCATAAGTGCAACATCCCTCTCTGCATTTGATTTCAAGCCGAGCAGTTTGCAGTATCGCGTTAATTCCAACTGCTCATACAAGTTATTCAAGCGGATAGTTCAACCAGCAAAGACATACTTTCTTTCTCCATTCTCAACTTCGCAATCTTCTCAATACGAGTACTATACAAGCATCGACTATGTCTATCTACTCCTAGGTAGAACTAACATTCTTCATGATGTCCCCAGAATCTCATCACAGTCAAAATAGTGTTAAGCATATTTAAAAAGTGGTGGTAAGAAAAAGACGATGGGTCAGTCGCGTCTAGACCTGGTCAGGTCCTTAGCAGCGGAAAGATCACCAAAGAGACGCCTTCGTACATCTCACACTTTTGTCCTATCAGTGACCTGCCGGGGTGATAAATGGTAGCAACACCCATTTGCTGAATATTCCTCGGTGTTGCGAGGCAGGCACGTAGGTGCTAGTACAGCAGTACTAGACCCCGCTCTAGACATGTATATATCTCTAACTTCAGCCTCTTCTTCCTCTTTTCTATTCGAGCTTTTTACTACCTCTGTTACCTGATATGGTAGCTACCGTGTATCTGTAAAGTTTGTCTAGGGCATCCTGCAACATGTCGAAGTATTGAAACGTATTGTCATCGGGGACGAAATGAGACAGTATGAAAAGTCACTTGGAAAGCTTTACCGGGCCATGTCGAAAAGACTCAAGGAGTCAGCATCGGATTTCATTGTGTTAATAATAGATGGCTGTAATACCCCTAGCGAACAAACCAGGACGGATTCCTAGATCTGAATTCACTAACCTACTATATGCACTTACACTCTTAACCCTACGCCGTCTACTGTTTAGGAGTTCTATCTTAACATCTCAAACCAGTTTTATGCAGCAGCTCAAGCACAACACTAGCGGGGACAAGGCTAGTTTCTACTTACGCTAGATCTGTTAGACTTGAGGTTTTACAAGCAGCGTATGGTGTTCTGAACAGGTCCTACGTACTTCACAAAACTCCATACATATGATATGAATGACAACTACCATGAGTGTGACAACTATAACCAAAGTGGCAACAACCGGCTCGCAGATATATCGTGTCCACAGTACCCAGTGCGAAAAGCACTAGACGATAGAATTAGGAGAAGTGGAAGGGAAGGCAGAAAGTGGAAACGTATATAGTATTGCTGACTTGCTTGCTATTCGATTGTGTCACCAGCGAAGTAAGAGCCTTCTCAACTGCATTACTCTCCTCGCACCATCGTCTACGCACTTCTCGGTTTCAAATGCTTATAAACTCCACACCATCCTAAGTTGTTCACTCCATACCAGAAATCCCCCACTCCTCCGGCTTAGCCACCGCCTCCTCACCCCTCGGCTCCATCAAAAGCTCCAACCGATCCTCAACCGTAACCCACCCCCTCCTCCTCGCCAGAACAGCCCGCCTAATACAATCCCTCCACTCCTCAAACCAAGCATCCTCACTCTGAACCACACACTTCCTACGTCCCTCGGAGGCCTCCTGAGAACTTCTTTCCGTATCCGCATACGGCCAGATACTCTTGATGACTTCGTAGCGTTTGGTTCCGGTGAAGAGCGAGGTCACGTTGGAGAAGAACCGGTTGACTTTGTCGGGCGATTTGATGGTTATGTGGGTGTGGGTTGTGGGGAATGTGATGCTGGTGTGGCCACGGTAGGAGGTGCTGGATATTAGGGAGAGGAGGCGGCCTTCTAGATGGCTGGTGTCCCAGTTGGTTACGGTACGTTCGAGTGTGAATCTGATGTGTCGTTAGTAACCTGAGTCCCGCTCTCGCTATAAAAAATAGCAGCCTGTGAGATGTAGCTGATATGGAGCTAGAGAGTCTTGCTCAGTTGCTACTTTGATTTAAGCTACTCAGCGATTCCTAAAAGTTACCTTCATGAAACTACCACGCCAGCAGCTAGAGTAGGATGGAAACAGCGACAGCAAGTCACTTGATCTCGCCTTGAGCTTTGGGTATCTCGCTTTTCCCTTGTATAGCAAGCTCTGAAGTTTCCAAAATAAAGAACATACTGTTTGATAGCAGCGGGATCTTGACAAAACATTTTAGCCCATTCCTCCAAACCACCTGTAACAGTCGGAACAGTAGTCTCTCTAATATCGCCCCTCCAACCCTTCTCCCCAGGCGCAATAAGTCTCACATAATTTATCCTAGACTTAGGATTCTCATCAGGCACAATCAAGTTCATCATGTTTATCTTCAGATCAAAATGAGTATGCGCGCCCCCGTCTCTCGAACCCCGAATTCGAATCTGAGGTTTCGGTGGGACAGTAGCGAGCTGTTGGATCAAGGCGACGAGTTCTTTTGGATTGGTAGACAAGATTGGTTCTGAGGATTTGAGCGTGGTTTGTTCTTTGTAGAGCGTGAAGTTGCGTGGCGAGTATAGCTTGTAATCTAGTTTAGGGAGCCCCGGGTACATTTGCGGTGCTTCTGGTCTGGGACGTGATACTATCATTGAGGTTGATGTGGGTCCGGAATATGGTGGTGGTGTGCTTGAGCGGTGGTCTTCTCCTTCTTCTAGTTGCGAAAAAGAGGAGGCCGGTCCGTCGTCTGTGGCCCGATGAACTGCATAGCTTGGCTCTGAAAAGGATTTGGGTGCTGCCATCGTGTGACCTTGATCTAGCCTTCTCCAGGGAGTTTTGTTCAATGCAGTGAGCCGGAATTATCGAGGAACAATGGCCACAATCCAGTTACTGGCCAAGCTGTGATAGAAATATGAGTTTGGCCTTGGCAAGATTAGTAGGTGTAAGATCTTAGGGTAACACACCCAGCACCGTTCCGTTGTCTGACATAAAGAGCGGCCACTGAGAGCACCAGCGAGGATTTCAATGAACGAGAACAATAATCCACTTTGTAGTGTAGAAAATAAGCCAGGTGATGAGCTTGATTGTTGAGGTTTAGAGAGGTGGTAATAAATAAAGCAGCAGAAATGAATTTATCCTTGCTGTCAAGCTGAAGTGTACTCGTATGTGGCGCAGCATGAGCTGAGTGAGTGGTCGAGTGTTGCCTAAAGAGTCGACCAACAGGACAGGGGCGAGATCACTTCCAGTTTAAAGCTGGAAAAATGTATTCAGCGTTTTATTTCCGGTATCTAGTGCCATTAATCTACCATCATTGTATCGTCGCCACCCATTGCTGGTCCCTCAGGTTCCAGTGCAACTCCTCTCCCTCTACCTTCCAACAATTCTCTCCTGACCTCCGGACCAATTGTATGATGCCCGTTTGTGAGAAGCAAATCCAACAGAGCTTCTCGCTGGTCTTCTGTGATATCATTCCTGTATCTCTGTGCAAATGCTAGTAAACACTGATGCCAGATAACTGGCAGTTTCGTGCCTTTTGAAGAGACACCGGACATTGGAACCTCCCCAGGCTGAACACTGGCAGGATCAACACTACGGAATCTTAAAAAGTGGAAGACGAGAGAGTCGATGACTTGATAGGGCAGAGCGTATTTCTTCTCCAGCAGCGCCTTGATAAAAATATTGGTTGCACCGCCACCCTCTGTGCCAGCAGAAGATTCTTGTGCAGCAATATCGCAGAGCCCTTTAATCGCCGCAGCTGAGTGTAGAACAGGTACTGAGACACGTACTAGCACTCCTGAAATGATAGTTGCTTCTCTGAGAGTACACGTCCCACTGGCTACCAATGGAAATAGAAACCCTTTGAACCACGCGGCTGGCTTGTAGAGTCCTTTCTTCAGCGCATTAAATAGATGGACATTCAATTTCTTTGTCTCGTGTATGTCTTCTCGTACTCGCTCAAGGATCACTCTCTCCATGAATTTCTGGGATGTCAAAGGCGTACTTGACACGAAAATCTTAGTGGCTTCGTAACAGGCGTTGGGGGTCCATGACTCGGGTCGGGTGATCTCCAAAATATCCTCCCAATGTGGTACTGTAGGAAGGACTTTGAAAGGTTTGGGCAGTTTTCCTGACTTATATCGCGACAATATAAGACCAATTCTGTTAATGTGTCAGTGTTTGGGTGCCTCTCCATAGCCGACGAAACCTACTTCGTGTAAACCTCCACCACCTTCGGGTGTATCTCATAGTCCTCATCTATCGGACCAGGTTCTGCTCCTCCACTCTTGCCTGCTTGTGCCGCCTCATGTGCAGCAATCTTCTCCAATATGAGATCCGCCAGATTCGTTCCAGGTCCTTCATCCTCATCATCAGCCATACCCGGCCAACCTGTCTTCAATAGAGGATCTTCTTGTGCAGGGAAAAATTTCTTGAACGCCTCCAAGTCCTCTGGAGCGAGCTCCACCTCCTCCACCTCCTCGTCGTCGTCTCCCCAGGCCTCGCCTTCTTCGAACGGCTCTTCTTCGTCCTCATCCTCAAATCTCGACTCGAAATCGAAGGCTGTGTTGGGCTTTGTGACCTGGTTCTCTTCTTCATCCTCATCCGCCAGTTCCTGTCCAATTCTCAAGATCTTCCGCGATGCTTTTGAGTCCACGAATTTGTCCCCCTCGTCTTCGCCCCTCGACTTGCGCTTTCCAGACTTTTGTTTGAGGGAGGCTGTCGCATTGTATTCCTCTTCGAGAGGATTGTGGCGCCTTGCATGGCGTGCAGCAGTCGGCGTCGTGGCTTTAGGCATAGTGAATATTAGAGACTGGGCAAGACCTTTGTTATGATTGGCCTTTCTTCTACTCGTTGAACATTGGCGGCTTTGAAGAAATTCAGAAAAAGTACGATAGTGGGCCAGAAACCATGGCGCTAAGATAACGCTTAGATCATGTGACGTGCCCGCCCCCTTGTGGAGTGAAGTCGTGGCCCATGTACTTTCGTACGTATTATCGATAAATACCTAAATCAGGTATCGTACTTTCGTACTCCGTACCTATTTGAAACACGTTTGGCTGACTCCAGATCCAGATTCTGGTCGTTCGTTTTCAATACGTCGTTAACAGCTTTTGTCCACATTTCTTTCTTGGAACTTGCTGCTCTTTGTCGTGAATCAGATATTTACCAAGCAGAGTTTAAGGTACTTTTTAGCCTTAAATAGTACGCAGTACAAGTTCCACGTCAACCGGAGAAGCGAGATTACAGCCAGACTATTGACATTTTCGAAGTATGCAAGACCAAGTTCAAGCTTCAAACATTCGAGCAACTGCTTAGAATAGCTGCAGTTAAGACATATCTTGATTGCTCGCTTAAGGAAGTAATGGTTGTAAATTTGAGAACTGCCGTGACTGTCGATGCCTGCTCTTTGTCTTTCGAATCACTGAAACATCATTGAGGTCTTGGAAAGAGAATTAATTACATGAAGCTTCCTCTAGTTCCTACGCTTGCTGAGGCGGGCGGACTAATGCTAATATTATGACTCGGTGGGTACTGATTTGTATGGTTTTTCGAAGATTACCAAGAGTTCAGCCAGCAGATTTGTGGGCTAGTGATTATATCTTGTTTGTCGTGTGCATGCAATTCAAGCTCACTTGGTCGCTTAAATCGCCAAATTCATCTGTGATAGAGTAGTGTCACGGACATAACTAACCTTTTTAGATTTCTATGCAACTGGCCCATGTATACATTGTACAGCGTCGATAATAATGCTACGTGGGTTCTTATGGCCAGTGGTGAATATGAAAGAAGCACAATGCGTCTCAACACTTGGATTCTTTGTAATGGCGATGTTTTCTTTGTATTTCCCATTACCGGCATTGATATTCGCATGCCTGTCTTTCGTGGTAGGGGGTTCTTTCCAAATCCGGCATTTCTTTCAAGAGTCTTCGTCTTTATCTGTTGCTCAACTTCGATCATGTTTTATTCCTCTCCGGAACGTCACTTTATTATCACTTTTCATTGCAACTATTCTATTTCAAAAATTTCTCAGGAGAACTTGCTAAGATGGCTATAAACTTACTCTTAATTCCGTCACCGAACGAGCCCGATATTGAGGATTACATGTGCAGTCGTGGTCGACAATCGAAGCCTAGAATAACACGCGAAAGCCTCCTACAGCTTCCAGCAAACTCAAGTACACCGATCGCTTTGGAAAAAGCAATAGAGTCATGGAGAAAAGAACCATTTGCGAGCATTGGATATGCGCCAGACGACCACGGCCTTGATTGGATTATTGGAGACTCAGTACTGCCAGACACAAAGGCCGAGAATCCCAATGACAACACTTATTGGTCATCCCGTAAGTTTTACTCCCCCAGGTTTAAACGATACATGTAAAAGTCGTTTTGATTACTCGTAGCAAACAAAGTTTGAGTAATTGAAGTAAATTAATGACTGAGTGACGAGAAGAAGGATTCTACTTCTTGTGCCCTGCCTCAAGAGGATGCAATGCTCTAAGGGAGGTCGAGCTTCGAAGACATCGAGCTCTTAGACGCAAATTTACTTTCATTGGTTTAAGCTGCATCTGCATTTGAAATCAGAAATAACTACAATTGGCATACTGATTCTTTTTTTAGTTGCACTTTTATTCTATGGAGATGCAAAGCTCTGGTTCTGGGTTAAGGCCCAGCACCTTTCCTTTTTTGAGAGTGTTCTCGGTGACGAAGATCACCCTCGCCATGAGTCATATACAAAGCTCCGAAATACTGCTCCAGAACAAACGGAAGTTGAGGGTGGAAGGTTAACACACAACACCGTGTGGAAAAGCCTTTTGACCCCCGACTTGCAAATTAGACACGAACTCGTTGGACAAGTGACTGCAGATTTGTACAGTATATTCTTGGTCGTACTTACGATCCAAGGAGAAGATACAGAGTCTCCAGACCATGAAACTCAGGAAGAGGGTCCAAAGACAAAGGTCACTCAGATCCATGCTCGTGGGTGGTGCAATGCACCCCACCGACTCCTCTTATTTAACGAAAAGGAGCGACTCTATAAGCCCTTAGTTACCAACACGGATCAGGTATCTGACTTTAAGTTCCCCAGAATCAATTTGGAGAATACAAGGAGGGGAATTTTGGGTTTAAAGACTTGTGAAACACTGACAGCGGAAGAGCATGATGAGCTTCGCCATCCTTGGATAAAACCGCTAAAAGACGAGCCTAGTCTGTCAGCCATCATCCCGACACCCGAAATTCCTGTTCCCACGGACGAACATTTGAGTCAAGTACTCTGGGCAGGATTCGGACAGGAAGTGGAGACTGAGGCACCGACTTTCGAGGTTCGCAATGCGGAAGGAAATGAATATGCGGGTCCCTATCGTGTCGAGTGGCAGCATGACTATAGCAAGGATGGACAGCAACAGAAGTTTTTAATCACTGTGTCACCTCCCTCCGAAATCAGTGGCGACAAGGAAGCTGGTGATAGTACTACAAGTCCATCACATGCTCCTATCTATCTCACAGTCAATATCACAAACAACAATGCCGCCAAAGCGAAAAAGATAGAAAGAGTCAATAAAGCTAGATTACCTGGACCAAGTAGAATTCAGCCGCCTACTTATAAAGCAAACGAAGGCGAGGACAACTTGGAAGAAGATGGCGAGGACAAAGAGGTGGAGGAGGAAGATGAAGAAGAAGAAGACCATGACCCCATGGACCCGGGCCCCGAGCCACCGGAGTACGTGCCAGATTCCTTTTACTTGATGCCCAAAATTGAAAAGACAAAAGTCATGGAATTCTGTGTTTTACATAAGATTGAACTCACCGGCAAAGTTAAGCGATTAAAAAGAGAGGACTTTCTCAACACGGTACGGCCCATAATTATAGAATGGAATAAAAGGCATGTTCAGGAGTGTGAGGCAAAAAGAAGAAAATGGCGGGAGCGCAAAAACCAAATTGAGCAACAGAAGTTGAAGGAGGGATGGCAGCAGAATAGGCGATCAAGTGCCGGAGTGAAAGAAGATAGAATACGGAAATTATCAGCGACAGTCGATGCTGAAAACGAGATTCAAGGAGGTCTTTCCGCGTCTATAACCCCGGTTAGCAGTAGGCGGGTCTCTGAAACCGAAGCGCAGCAGATGGAACCAATGGACAGAGAAAAAGAGGAGTTTTCTCGTGGGATGGAGGAGAGTGGGGAGGAAGAAACTGCTGAGTTGGAAGCCAAGCATACTGCTGGACCATCTACGCCAGCTCGCCCAGCCTCTCAATCCAATTCCGATTTCGGAAGAGTGATTGAACAACAAAAACGGCTGAGGATAATTGATGAAGATTCTTCTGATGAGTCAAGCGAAGACGAGGAGGAAGAACCTGCTGCTAGACTATCTACGGAAGATCGTTCGGCCTCTCCCTCTCCATCTAGTTCCGAGTCTTCACTAGTGACTGAAGAACAAGATCGGAGGATGACAGTTGATGAAGATGCTTTGGAGGATTTGAGTGAAGATGAGGAGGAAGAGCCTGCTACGTTGGAAGCTATGCCTACTGCTGAATCATCTATGCCAGCTCGTTCGGCCTCTCCCTCGCCACCAACTCCTGATTTCTCAACAATGACTGAACAACAAGACCTGAACAGGAAAGTTGATGAAGTAGATTCCTCGGACGAGTCAAGCCAAGACGAGGAGAAAGAAACTGCTGCGTTAGATGCCGTACACACTTCTGGAACATCTACGCCAGCTCGTCCGGCCTCCCCCGCTCCATCAACTCCCGAGTTCTCAACAATGACTGAACAACCAGATCTGAAGAGGAAAGTTGATGAAGAAGATTCCTCGGATAAGTCAAGCCAAGATGAGCCTTCCACAAAGAGACTTAAGACCGATGATGAGGAGGAGCAAATTGAGGATTTGTTTACGAGTTCCCATAATGTGGATACAGATACCGATGGGTATTATGAACTTTGAGATGCGTTTTGAGTAGTTCTGACAAGCACGAAGAGTCGTGAGGGTAGACTTTGTCATATCATATCTAACGGCGGTATAAGATTAGTGAATGATTAATGTGCTTTTTTTCCTTCGAATTTCTTTATTCTGCAGCTTAAATATAGAATGTTTGCTTCAGGTGTCGTATGTCGTAAACTTCCTGTTGAAAGCTAGGTGCCCCCAACTTGGCTTCCGAAAATTGCCGCCTGGTAATCAAAAGACCGCAGCAAGGCTGAATATTCAAGAACACCCATTCTTGTGCGGATCGACTGACTCATATCCATTGAGCCTTGAGGCAATGAGGTTTCACAGGAATGCAAGCCACTAAGTTACCTATGTTGGGGACTCGACAGAATTAAGCGAGCTTGGAAAATAGGGGCCGCTAATAGACGTGTCGGGTGAACATTATCCAGTGGAGCAGTGAGTTTAAGGATGAGATAGAAACAGGATCGGCTGAGTCTTCAGATAGAAAGTGGTAGTTGCAGAGAAGAAAGATAGATTACGAATATAAGGTCACAACCGCGAGGTACAACTTTTACATCAACAGATGTTGTATTTATTAGCGGTTCCAAAGGCGCAGTGATGAACCAAAACCCATAATCATGAAGGAACCATTAACTCAGTTTGAGTAATGAAAGCCCGCTCGGTGACCGAGGTGAACCCCGTCTTGATGTAGGCAACAATGGATTCTGAGCCAACGCCACTACATCACCAACACAGCTTCAAGAATCTTTAAGCTCCATCTACCTTGGGCTAATGCACTTCCCCATTGACGTCCGGTCAAGTCTTTACGGCAAATAGCGTCAGCACTTCCAATGACCCATCATTACCGCGGCATCATCCTTCACGACCTCCACGAGTTCTTGCTTGCTGACAGCAACTAGTACACCACACCTGGTTTGTCGACTGGTGCGAAGGTGGGAATTGGAGTCGGGGTGGCCCTCGGTACTACTGGAATCTCATGTCTTTCGGTCGCCTTGTGCTTCTTCTGGAGGTGGATGGCAACTGGCCTTGCTCGATCTGAATTGCCTGCTAGCGAGCAACATTTGCATATATTACCGCCTGAATATTAAGTCTCGGTGGGTGAAGCGCCGATAGAGTCCATAAGACCTGTGGAGCCGCAAGAAAGCCATGGAATGTGGGTGGAGCCACGACACGGAGGATATCTGAGTAGGCTTTTGGAGCGTTGAGCGAGGAATATAGTTTGTACTTTTGGGACATGTCTTTCATTCAATGCGAATTGATGTGGTGTCTGTACCGGCTCGAATGAACGGGGGCATCATATCGTAATCACATATTCTGTATTTAGACGCCTATGTGTGATTCGTCTACCAAGATCACCCCTCTTCATGAATGATCCGTGAAAGTCTGAGATGATGCCAATTTGTACTCCGGACACCAGTGTAGGATTTCTTCCATCCTTCCTGCCTGCCAGACAGTTGCTTGATGATATCCAAACGGCTTCTCGTACCACATTGTCTCCACGCTGAAAGTCATTGCTATTTCATTCGAAGGAAGATTCGCAGCTGGTGAGCCATCGGGTTTTGGCTGTAGCTCAGTCATCTTCATCCAGAACCATTGATCTTCATAATCAATGTTCGCCTTGTCCGACCCTACCTTCTTATCCTCTTCCCAGCTCGAACTTCTCACGATATCCAGTATCATGCCCCTGTTCCTCAACGATAATCCACCATTATAACCGTATCCAAGCCCCCGCGCAGTGTCAATCGGAGCCCCGATAAAGTCGTACTGAAGATAATCGTCCATCGTTTGTTTGGAATTTGAGCAAATAATGCTGTCGCCTTGGAACATCAGTATCTTCTCTGCTGGCGCCATTGCTTCCCAAAACCAGGGCTTTGTAAAGAATGCAGATACACTAGAATGGTGCTCAAAGTTCGCGGTTGATGGTAAAGATTTAACGAAGAAGCGCCCGGCCTTGACATTTCTCTGGAAGGCCGCAGACTCCGCAAAGAGCTTGATGTTATCTTCTGATGTGAAGACGTGTATAGGCCATTCTGGCCCGAGGACGGATGAAAAGTGTAATATTAAAGGTATTAAATTTTCGAGGGGTCGGTTTTCGACGATTGCGGCTGCTTTGGTGGTTGAGATGAGATCTCCCGATGGAGATTTTGAATTCGAAGTAGTGGGCGAAAGAGGATAGGAGCCGCTGGGGTCTGAGAAGGAGAGTTTTGTTGTCCAGAGGATAAGAAGGACAAAAAGAAGACTCAAGGTCACGACAAGACGTTTCCTGCTGGCCGTTGGAGCCATAAAATTCCTCTCCCAGGCTGAGCTGTAGGCATTCGACATGAGTGTCCCGTCCGCCAAGTCTGTGGCCAGGCCACGCGAGCGATTTGATGGTAGAGCTCTCTGTATATATGGATAGATGAGCGTATATTGGCTTTGTCGCCGGAGGACTCGAGGAAGAGAGGACGTTGTTCGAATGCCTACGTCAGTGCTGAACTGAGGAAACCAGAACAACTTTACAGAAAGAAGTGCTCTCTTGGGTTTCTGGGGTTCTGTTTCCAGGGATGGATTGTGCCTTACTTTGTACAGAAGCTTTGGGTAAGAGTCTCCCTTGCTTGGCATTTTGTGAAATAGCAAATTAAGGGAAATAACATACCGTAAAACTCTGCATAACAGTATCGTATACCAATACTTGATGCCCAGAGCCGTGGCGTTTCCGTATCTCCAGGGCTAAAGGCACACACGCTGTTGGAGGCACAGCGGTAATGTTGCAGTGCAGGAGATGACCCCTGTACAGGACCCACATCGTATCGGAGCGTCTCTTGGCGGCGCTGTGGGAAAGCAGCGAGGCTCGAGTTGGATTTGAGTGGTTGGCGAGCTTCTGGTGCGAGGAAGCATTGTCTGGTTTGACTGCTTCTACTGAATGTGTAGAAAGGGTGGAAGCAGGAGAGACTTGCTGTTCATGGAGATTTTCCGTGAAGCGTTGTTGAGAAAAGGTTTAGCCTCCGCTGACATAAGGCCAAGCTGTCAAACACCAGAGAGCAGCTGGTGGAGCTTGGCGAAGGGTTTCAGAGCGCGAGGTGTTCGGATGATCGACGAGACACAATTTCACAATTTCATCTCATCATTCTTTGTCCTAGCGACACGACAAAGGCTTAGTGCCTTTACGATCTAAACAATTCAAGAGCCTTCGGGAATCTTTTGTCAATCCATCACACCAGCCATTGGTCTTATCACCCGGAGTAGAGGCCTGGAGGATGTGGAAAGAAAATCTTCACAAGGCAGACTATCCCAATCAATACCTTACACCCTGATAGAGAACTGCAACTTTCGATACGTGACAGCAGTAGCTAAGTAGATACTTAACCAAATCAAAACAACCACCGATCTAACGACCCAACCCAACCCAACCAATTAACAACATTCGCACTCAATATCCCATATTTAAGTAATCTACAAAATCCCAATCAGCCACAACCACAACCACAACCACAACCACAACCCCAAGCTCCAAGCTATCCAAACCCAACCTACCCAGAATGCAGGACTCACAGACCCAAGCAAAGTCTTAAGCATAACATAACCATCTTTACCATCAGTAAAGAGACCAAACATTATCTAAGTCCTCTTATCTACCTTGTATACATACAAGACACCGTTTACGGTTTCTAGAGAAGACAGAGAACCGACACCATTTTATAACTCATGATCAACAGAAGTATTACCTAGGTACTGTAAGTTAGGTTAGGTTATCTGTTAACAAGATAAGATATACAAGACCTGGACCTAACATCTTGAGGATTTCTATTACCTACTGGCAATTATTAGGGAGGTGCATTAGGTACGTTGGCAGTTATTTGTTCACTTTACCTACGCTGCTAGTGGTGCCTTCATATATTGCTGCCAAGACAGCCGGAGGTTTATTGACTTGTGTTACTACCTTAGGTACGTAGGTGGGTGGGCGACGAGGGGAATAAATTAAGCGACGGATCTTATACCTCAGTTGAGTGACTCACTGTGAATCGAATTCTACCCCTCTCAGGAGCCAGTACGCAACAGACACAAGTCCTGGATCATTTTATTTGAATCAATCGTATGGTTTCTTTCATGACAGTCCTCGAAGTCGCAAGATGAGCATTGAATGTTATCAATTACTAAAGCACGCTCTATCTCGAAGAGCATGCACTACATCTCTCCCAAAAGGTTAGAGAGAGTAATCTAATTCAAACCAGTATCTATAAAACCCCGAAGCCTCAAGCCTAAAGCAGTCCTTGCCTAGTCCCAGGCTATGCTATGCATGCTATGCTACAAATCCGCGAAACCCATCCCATACTCTCCTGTCCAATAACACCGAAAAGCTCAAGAAATGTGGATAGCCATCCTTCCCTGGGTATTATGCAAGAGAGAACATACGAATACAACCAGAGTAAGCTATGCCAGCCAGCAAGCAACTGTCTATGCAACACTATGCATCCCTCGCCGGAAAAAAAAAGGTCGCTCAGTCAATCGTATGTTCAATGTCGTTAACTGGTAAAGACTGGAAAGCACCAAATGGTGACGTTGTGGCGAAGAGACAGATTAGATGAGTTCAAATCCCTCGTCCTCAACAGGGGCGTCCTGGATAACTGCAATTTTCTGCTTGGGACTACCCTTCTTGCCCTTCTTAGTGGTCAAGACGGTCGTCTCGCCCTCATTATCAAGAACCTCATACTCAGTACCAACGATCTTATCTGTCTCCTTACTCTTCCACTTCTTCTCAGCCTGCTCAACCAAGCCACCAAGGTCAATGGCCCGTCCATTCTCAGTTGGGGAAGCACGCTTAGTGTCGAAGCTGTAGAGGATGCCCGGCATGGTGGAATCTTCGGAGCAGTTGGTGCTTCGGGTCGTGCGTACAGATGTGAGGCTGTTGTTTGTATGCTCAGGAAGGAGGTCGAGGAGCGACTTGGAGAGGGAGGTGGAAGTGTGGTCTTTAGCTTCGACTGTGGCTGCTGCCTTTCGTGCGTGTCTACCTAGAACAGAGAGACTAGTAGTCTGTAGGTATTTGATGCTGACAGAGCCGGACGCCTTGGGAGTCTTATTCGCATGGGACTTTGATTCGGCGAAGCTTCTACCCCTATCCGTTGTAATTAGTATGATTGGCATGCGTAGAAGGAGTAAAAGTGGCAGCTTACATTTGACTGACCTGCTTCTCCGGTCGAACCTTCAGTGCCTGTGCATCGCTTCCACAGGAGAAATGGATACCCTCGTCGTCAACCCAACGTCCCTTAACACCAGCTAGTGCACGAGCGCCATTGGACCATTTTGTGTTGTGGTCCTTGTCTCGCTTGAAGCCTTGAGACTCTGAACGGAAGTCACGGTGCTCAATAGGACCAGTTGACGACATATTGATGGGGTTTAGTTGGTTGATGGCGACGTGAGTTGGCAGATTGAAAGCAAGTGCAGATTCTTTGAATGCTAGATTGGCGCGTCGTCAAGAGTGAGACTTGAGGTAATTCCGGATGTGAAAGCTTTGCTCGCGGAGATTCTCAATTTCAAATTGGTCTTGTGTCGTGTCTGTGTGTGGAGGTGGAGGTGGAGGTGTAGGTGTAGGTGTAGGTAGAAGCAAGAGGAATAGGAAGTGGAAGTGGAAGCTTAAGGGTTGTAGATGGGGTTTTGTAGGTATGATCGTCTATCGAAACCGAGGAAGTTGCAAGTGGACGTCGCCGGATGACTGAAAGAAGCTATTCGGGCCTGAGTCACTGGCGGAGTTGAGGAAGGTGCAGATAACCAACGACACAGTCAAGTGGTGGTTCTAGAGCTAATGAGGAGCCGGGGACAAAGAAGCTCTCCTTTACGCAAGGAATGAATGGATAAATGAATGAATGAATGCGGCGAGTGAGTCAGCTGTGCAGTGACGCGAGGCTGAGCCAGACGAGGAGAGAGAACTAAGATAAAGAATGTGGAGATTGTCCCGAACAAAGACGTAGATAAATAGGTGAAAATACGAAAATATGGAGGCAGATAGTTTGATGAAGCTGGTAGTTTGGGTTTGTATTATGATGATTGATGGATGAAAGAGAGGAAAGAGAGGGGCAAGCTTGGGGGAAGGTGGTCTTTATTTACCTGAAGGTACCTTACCTGTCGTCAAGCTGACCTCAAACAAGGCAGGTTCCGCGCGATAAGAGAAGTCGTCACTTGCGAGTACGATGACCTCGGTATCACCGGACCTGGCTCATCACCTCTCCTATCTCCAAGACTAAGTCGCATCCCCAACCCCAACTACCCAACCATGCTGCCTTGGATGAACAAGACAGACACTCCACCACGCGCTGGTGCTCTCAACAATGCCTCGCTCGGAGCATCGCAGCCATTGGAGGTCCGGAGACATGGAGCACAACTGTATGGCTGGGCTGGCTACCGGCGAAGTGTGGGCAGATAGATTGCTTGCTGAGGATTTGAGGTTACGCCAAGGTGGGGGGCAGCAGCGGAGAGAGGATAGCAGAGGAGAGGTGGATGCCCTGAGGTCTGGAGACGATGAGAGTTTACCCTGTCGTGAAGCTCTGGACTCTGGAGTGCTGATGCATGGGCACATGGGGATTATGCAAGGCGATAAGATCATCGCTTGCATCGGGAAGAGGCATCAAGAGGCTGCCATGGAGCCACGACCAAACATCACAGCCATGTGCCTTGTTGCGCGTGGGATCAGGACAGGCCAGAACCAATGCGGCATTATGCATAATCCCATGAGCAGGAGTGAAGCAAGCAGGATGACGAAGAGATGGCTGACGGACTGGTGTGTCTGGTGACTCCATTTCCAATTACCTAGGGAGTGGCTTTGCTGAGCCACTTTTGCTCCTGTACTAGGTACGTACAGCACTTCTGGCGCTTCTGTGTCTGATCTGATGTCATCCAGGGACAGCTGAGAACAGGCACAGTCGTGCCGACCTACATCGTGACGAGCAAGTACCTTTGTAATGCAAACTGCTCTGAAGCACGCGTCCATTCCTTACGTATTGACGTAGCGTATCTCGGATGGGAACAAGAACTAAAAAACAGTAAAGGGCAAAGGCGAGACGCGTTTGGTTTGAATTGCTAACAATCGTCATGCCCTGCTTGCGGACGGCAGCCTTATCGCTTTCACGATAAGACCGTCTCCAAAAATAGCGACCAGCTAAAACCAGTCATGTGATGCAACCCCCAGCAGATTCGGATGCATCCGCCAGCAAAACAACCACAACCACAACCATCTCTAAAACTCCAACACTGAGGCAATATCCACCGGGTATAAGTCATCCATTCGTCGCCATTCATCTCGACATCATATCATTTAACAGCAACACTCGCAGCATTCAAAGCAAGCAAGGCCGGCACAGCTGGAGAGGGCGAATCAGTCTTGGGACTCGTAGTATGTGATGAAAGAGAACAACTTACATGCCGCAGCAGAATCCTCCATTTCCACCACCACGCATGCTCACCGGCTCAGCAGTCATCTGTTCGGTTGAACGCTGCGATCAATTAGCATCCTACCATCTGCGGTGAATGCGACCAAAAGAACCTACAGGTTGCTCGGTGGTCACACCTGGAGCAGCGGTCATCTCCATTTGTTGCGATTGAGGTTGGTTGACTTCTTGGGCGGGCATATTGAAGACGGATGAACAGCGGTTGTTGGATCAAAGAACAAGAGTTTGGGATTACAGTTGCTTGAAGAAGGAAAGGAGTCAGATGGTGGAAGATGAGAAGAGAGGAAGAGAGGATTGCGAGACTTTTTATTTATATAATACGTAGGATAGGGTTCAACGGTTCATGCGGCGTGCTGAGCTTTGCAGTGCAGACCTGCGTCCGACAGGCTGTTCATTCTCCAATTTAGAAGGGAAAAGTCGGCGCAGCAACGGAAACAACCAGGATCTGAGCCACGGCGAACGTCGAAGGCGTACGAGGATATCGTCTACTTACGGCAATGTACTCTGTACGAGCCGCTGTGTATGGATACCGCTTGCGAAGGATCTTTTGAGTTTCGCCGCAAGTCTCATCATCCACGAGCTTCGGAAGAGCGGGATGACAGCATAATCTGCCTTCTGACTGTGCTTGCCTTTCTCTGTTAGTGTACAGTACCGGTAGAAGTTACAGTTGTACGGTCAGTACGGTATTGTAGCTGAGGCGAAGGTCAAGCTTCTGCCATTTCCGAAACTCCGTAGCTTGTCGTGGAACGTGCCACTTGCCAAATGATTGAATTCCTGCAAGACACTCCTTGGCTGTCTACTGAATGTGGAACGAAAGAAACATCGATTGTGAGGCTGTGCAGTCACGGGATAAACACCACCAGCCACACCTCAAATTGTGGCTCGGAAGCTTCGTATGAGGCTCTAAGGATTTCGCTACTCCAGGTAGATTCTCAGCCTCGACCCGGAGCTCTCATCTCTCTTCACCCGACCTACCAACCCCATTCCGCTAAACAACCAACACGATGTCTCTCTCCTCCTACCTCGCCCAGAAATACCTCACCGCTTCTCCTGCGCCTTCCTCCTCAGATAAGCCCTCCAAAAAGCGCAAACGCAAGCAACCTAAAGAAGACCAAGGCCTCATAATAGCAGACGACGACAACCTGGGCTGGACAAACCCACAAGACAATGCCGACGAAGATGAAGGCCGCCCTCTGACCATCTCATCTGGCAGTGCCGAATTCCGCAAAGCCAAAAAGAACGCCTGGAAAACTATTGGAGTCCCAGCTTTACAACCGCGAGATGAAGATGCGGAGGCTGCAGACCGCATTATCTCAGAAGCAGCAGCTGAGAATAATGCTGCGATGCACGAGGATGAAGAACCTACTGTTGAGAACGATGGAGTAGTAAAGATGGGTGACGGAACACACGCCGGTCTCCAGAGCGCAAAAGACGTCGCCGCGCAATTTGCACGCCGTAAGCGTGAAGAAGCCGAAGCATGGGAGAAGGAATCCGGAGGCAAGAAAAAGAAGGGGAAGAAAGGGGAAGTGGCAGAAGAAGAGACCGTATACCGAGATGCTACGGGTCGGAGAATAGATATCAGTATGCGGCGACAGGAAGCGAAACGAGAACTTGATGAAAAGGCACGGAAAGAGCTTGAGGAGAAGGAGGAGCAGAAAGGTGATGTGCAGCGTGCTGCTAAGGAGAAGAGGAGGGAGGAGTTGGATGAGGCGAGGTTTATACCGGTTGCGAGGGGGATTGATGATGAGGATATGAATAAGGAACTTAAGGAAGTAGAGAGGTGGAATGACCCTGCAGCTCAATTTTTGAGCTCCAAGAAAGAGGGCAAGGGCAAAGGTGGAAGTGGAGGGAAACAAATTTACAAAGGTGCCGCTGCCCCAAATCGATATGGGATCAGGCCTGGGCATCGATGGGATGGCGTTGATAGAGGAAACGGGTGGGAGGGTGAAAGATTTAAGGCGCTTAATCGGAGGGCGAGGAATAAGGAATTGGGCTTTGCCTGGGAGATGGATGAATAAGATATCCCTAATCGGGCAGGTCAAAGAAAATACACAATAATACAAATACTTCACTTCGACCGATTGAATACTGCAACCAAGCATCGCCATACAGCGAAACATTTGGCAGAACTCCAAACAACACTTCAACATCCGCAATGCGTATCAGACAAAGTAGAATCTCAAAACAATCACACAAGACAAACCTACGGATAAACGTCTCTAATATATTACGCAAAAACCTCCTCTCCTCAACTCTCCCAACCTATCCCTAAGCTCAGTCGATCGAGAGAATCACCTAATCACATGATTTGAACAAAGCACTTTAGTTAGCTTTAAGAGGAAGAAATCAAATGAGGAATAAAGATAAATATTCCATACTTTACGTGTTCACTTGTTGTGTTGGTGAGGACACGTCTTACTGTAACGACGTTGAAGTCTAGTGCAGGTAAATAGAGAGAGAATAATGAATGCAGTTTGAGTAACTCGAGACATGTGGTCCACAGAATACTGGCTGGCCAAGTTGGTTAGGTGTTGCGGTCTATTTCGCCGAGGTTGTATAATGCCACTGTCACTAAGTCAAAGTAAGAATGCTGCTAGTAGTTAACTGTAGTCTTTTATGGTTGTCTCTTTTTAGTTTGTCATTCTAAAAGAGGTCAAATTAAGTCCGAGGCATCTGCCATTCTTTCGATTCGAAGACCAGGCAGCAATGCTTCCACCATCAATCGTTAATAAGCTTAACCAGCCAAACGGCCTGCATGAAACTCAGAACCGTCCGCTCATTATCCTTCCCCCAACCTAACCCTTACTTCGGCCTTAGGAGCTTATCAGGTCCATACGCCGAGTTGTCCTTAACCATCCGAATAAACTCTTTCTTATCCGTCTGCCCCGGCTTATCACCAACTCTGCCATTGAAAATCTTCATCAATTCTCCAATTGTAATGCCCTTGGCGGGCAAAGCAGCAATGATTTCGTGTAGCTGGAGTGGGCCTGCGCCAGCTGCACGTGCTGATGTTGCTAGAACGTAGGTGTCAGTTTAAGTTTTAATTCAAGATGCAAGACATATTATGCAAGTAGGTGTAAAAAGTGAAGTGATGCAGCATGCATCAGGCGATATTCATGGGTATCTGAGTGGTCTTTCTCAAGCGTTGACATCAGACCTTCGTTAAAATAATTCGTATCGTCTGCTGAACTGTCTGAAAACTCGATCAAGAGATACGAGAATTCTCTACTGTCAAGATAAAAGTTTGAACTAAATGTAAATTGCTTACCTGTTCCTTGAGTAGCGGGACTACCGGCACGGCTGCCTCCAGCTCCTACTGAGCCTGCCCTGCCAGGAGCTGGACTTCCTGCACGCGAACCTGTTGGTGATGCTTTACCTCCAATCTTGATCTTGAGGGGCTTCTTCTTCTTGCCACCTGCGCCATCGGACATTTCTCCGCCAGTAGCCTCTCCATCGCTCATTGCACCCGTTGAGCTTGGTGCTGATTGAGCTTCTGAAAGTTTAGAAGGAGCCATGGCGAGTGGTTTTTGATCTTGAGATCCAGGAGTAGGAGTAGAAGTGCCCGCAGACGGCGACGAGTGCTTTTTCTTGTGCTTCTTCCGTGAAGACTCATTTCCACTAGCTTCGGTTTCTGAGAGATGCGGGGATCCAGGTCTCTTAAGAGACTTAGTTTTCTCTTTCTTCTGAGGATCTGCTTGCTTTGGTTTTCCAGATGGTGTGTTTGTTCCCTTTGATGAGGCACCTGAAGGTACCTTTGAATCCGACTTGGCTTTATTCTTGGCCTCTTCATCCTTCTTTCGATCGATCTCTTTCTGCTTCTCCTCGTCGGAGGTGTCATCGCTGTCACTCTGCAAATAATTAGCCATGGGTGAATAGGATAACACCAGTACTGTTGGACCTTACAGATTCAGAATAAGGATGGTCAGAATCACTGTCATATATCAACTGTTGCTCTCGCTTCCGCAACGCCTTCTTTACGCCCTTGCCGAGCTTCCTCGTCTTCTCCGCCTCCTTTTCTTCCTCATCAAGCTCTAGGTCAACTTCTCCTTCATCAGCCTCACCAAAGACATTTGCTCTAAGCTGCTCTCGCTTGATTCGGTCTTTTGCATCGACTACCTCTTCGTCTTTGTCTGGCTCCACAGTCACCTGTTCGTCATCATCCTGGAAAAGGTCGTCGGCCTCAAAATCAAGATCATCTACATCCTGGGTTTCACGCTTTGAAGCATTCTTGAAAGTGTTACTCTCCGACTTGACCGTAAAGAGACCATGGGACTTTTGACGGTTTTCTTGGTCCTCTTTGATTTTCGCTTCTTTTTGCTGAGTCTGCATTGCCCAGCGGGACTCCTTTGTTTTCTTGCTCATCATAGCCTCAGCCTCTTCGATTGTCAATGTCTTGAACTGGTTTTTTGGCGTGAATTTGTACCACTTTTCAATTGGAACCATTCGGAAAACACCATTATCTACCATCAAGACAACACTTGTATCGGACAGGGCTGCCTCATAGGCGCCAACCCAAGTATTCTTGTTGTCTGCATCCTCCAAATGCCATGGCAACGCTTCTTCGTACCTCAAATCAGACTCTTTCTTTTGTTGTGCAGTCTTGTCCAGCCGATGTACTTGGGTCGTCTTCTCGTTCCTGAAAGCTTGAGTTTTCTTTGCAGCCATCGCTGCAGCATTATTTCCCGTGGGCGCAATCTGAGCCAAGTCTGCGGCTCTTCGCGCTTCCTTCTCCGCCTTCAGTATCTCCTGACGTTCCTTTTCCTTGGAGTCCATTGGCACGCCAGCCATGGGATCTTCCTCCTTGACAGCCTCACCTTTGGGTGGTTGCCGGGGATCGCGTCTATGCAAAGCCAGGGGCCTCGTGAATTCGTTCTGATCCGTTGGATCAATGTCTCTCTTAGCCGTGAACCTCGCAATATGATGTCTCATGCTTTCTCGAATAGCTCGTTTCGTCGTGAAAAGAGGATAGTCGGTGTAGGGACCCTTAGGAGGATGCGTCCAGCCACCGTTTGATTTTGGAAGGTCGGAACCATTGGCGGCAGGATTTGGTGCTGGTTGCGAATAATTGCCTCGAGGGGCACCATTCATGGGGTTGTGCGTTGGTGGTCTACCGACTGGTACAGGGCCATTTGGTCTGGCAGCAGAAGGTAGATTTGGTCTTCGAACTGGCTTCTTGGGTCTTGCTCGAAGAGGGTCGGCAGCTTTGGGTTTGCGAACGTACTGAGGAGCTGCACCAGGTCCGGCATTCGGTGTTGGCGTTCGGCCATTCGACATGCCCGAGGGAGAGTCGCTCATCTTGAATGCACTTAGGATATTGGTGATAAAGCCGAAGGATATTCGTTCCAGGTGACAAGGGCGCGAGGATGGCAGTCGCCAGCGCGGTTGGCCAGCCTAGAATGCGCTCATGAGGTTGAGATGTACGCGAAGCTCGGAACCGCAAGACTTATGGCGTCGAATTTCGATGGGCGGTTGAAGAGACAAAACTCTGCCTTAGGTATGTTTTGTGTTAGAAGAGTAGGTGACAAAAGTTGGGGTACTTCTTTGGTCCAGGGTATGTTTTCTGAAGATAGAGGAGAATGAGAGCGCGGAATGAGGCAAGCGATGACCAGGAACCAATCACCTGTGGGGCCGTTTTTGAGCCACTGAGCCACACCACCGGCAAGCCACATGTGGCTTAAACACTAAATCCCTGCGTAGCAGAAGGATTGCGGAGAGCAGCATTGAACATGCCTTTGTGCATGACAAGACAGACAATCAACAATGAGGATCACGACCTGAGCTGCTTTGTCTTCATTCTCTGTAGGAAATAGCAGCTGGAGTTTACTATTGGGAACAATCTCACATATGAGACTGGAAGAAACGAACTCCGTTAACACCATCGTTCTCAACTTTATCAACTAATACGGTACTGCGCAAGTAAACTGCACTGTATCGAAAACGCAGGCACGGCAGGGTTGAATTACAAACGTGTGAGCACAATATCTTTTCGCCCTCCACTTCCCACACTACGGATATTGACCTCTTTGTAGTCCTAAACTCTCCACGCTTTTCGCTCAACACTGCAACTGTCAAAGAATACCTGTCACGCCAGACGCCCCATCACATGACTGCAGAAGCAGAAGGACTGGAAGCCAACGCCCATCGTTGGGCAGGATATTGCATCGCTTTGTCTAAAGTCAACACTTTGCAATATCTCCAGACATGTGGTCCACTGCGACGAATGGGCAACTGGGTCCCAGCCAGGGTGCCACTGAAGGCGGGCTAGAAGACCATCTGCGCGGCTTGATACTGAGCAATGCAAAGGCTACTGCACCCCTCGGCGAACCCTCACCGCGACCTTTTGACGCCAGAATACCGCCTCACATGATAACAGCATCCCACGATGAACAACATGACTACTTGGCGAACTATGAGGAGAGACCTCAACCTCCACCACCGGCGCTATCCCAAGTTCATCCATTGCAAGATGCATCTCTGTTCGAGACTACCCCTTCTTCGAAACAAGGCGCTCAAGGCGGACAGACTGGGCGGAAGAAGCCTAACCAAGCACAACGACGTAAAATGAACTCCGAGCTGTCCATTCCTATCAACGCAAGACCAAATACTCAATTTTCACCACTTGCACGGGGTGGATTCAAGGGACAATCGCCGTCACCACGAGGCCCACAGGGTTACAATGGCCACTCTCATATGCAGCAGAATCAAAGAAATCAGCATCATTCCTACTCTCCTCACTCGCAAGGCCCATCCCCTGCTTCTCCGTACTCTCCCCACATGCAATTACAGCAAGGACCACCCCATCCATCGATGCAACAGTATGCTCCTGGTCATAAGCATGGGCAGCGAGGAATGCAAAGCCCAAATCAACTTCAACAGCAATATACAAGTAATAGTGGTCCCGACCCTGGATCTTTCGGAGCAAGACCGCCTCCACAGACCCGGCACTTGTATCAGCCTAACCATGGCCACTCGCAGGCACGAGGACGACCATTCGCTCAGAATATCGCTGTTCTTGGTCCAGAAGATATTCAACTACAAAGCGTATACCTTGAAGACCTATTCATGGCGCACGTACCAAATGTTGGCATCCAGGATGAGGAGATAGCCGAGAAGGAATCATTTAGAGCCTTGGTTGAAAGAGCCTGTCGTGAATGCATAGATGAATATGAGAAGCAAGAGGCTGGAAACGAGAATTTTGATTCATCTACCGTACAGCTAAAGTGCTTCGGAAGTATGAGTTCGGGCTTTGCTACTAAAGCATCCGATATGGATCTTGCCCTCCTCAGTCCACATTCACAGCCGTCCCCAGAATCAGCAGAATCACCAATACCACGTTTGCTTGAAAAGAAGTTATTGGAAATGGGCTATGGAGCTCGTTTGCTTACTCGAACAAGAGTACCGATTATCAAGCTTTGCGAAAAGCCTACGGAGAAGCTGATGGCCGACTTATTGGAGGAGCGAAGCAAATGGGAAAATGGATTTAACGAGGAAGATGAAGATACAAAGGCCACAGAAGGGGCAGAGGAAGACAAAGAACCATCAATATCTCCTGGATCACCAAAGCCTTCGTTGCCGCTAAGCCCTTCGAACAAAACCAGTCAATCAAAACGCGTCCAAAACAACGCCAATAAAATCGCGAAGCCAGTTAATGAAGTTACCATTGACCAAGACAGTCCCGCACTCGACAAAATTGAGGTCAGTCAAGAATCGGAACAGCTAAGTGCTACTCTGTCAAAGTTAAAGCAGAAAGAAAATCAGTCTTTAGGTGACTACTACAATCTTGCCAAGCGTACCCTGCGCAAAGTTGGGGGCCGCGATGTACTCCCAGGCTGTCCTCTGCTTTCGGAGGATGAGTCTAGACTCCTCAATAACGTATGCAAGGCATTCATATCCGGACTTGCCTCTGGACCATTAATGCAACAGCTATGTAGCTATAGAACCATATCCCCATTATACGAGCCAACACTCCCTTTCATCTCAAGATCACTACAAGGCGTCTGGACACAAATTGAAGGTGAACGACTTGCTATGGCCTGGGACTCGCGTCCATTGCCTGAGTGTACTGGTCAACAAGAATCCGAGGCCTTAAAGCTAGTCGAAGAATGGCGAGAACTGCAGGACAATGATGGATCACTTACGGAGCCGCTAGCTTACAATAGGCAACTATACGTTGCTTCAGAGAAGTTGAAAAGGATCGCGTCTTTACGACTCGTCTTCTTCGACCAGATTCATTACGAAGAACCACAATACTATGAAGCAAGGGCCTTAAAATTGGCGGACGAACTCGGGCGAGAAAGGGCAGCGATTGTGAATCCTATCATTATAGCTCATTACATCAATGGCATTGCAAATACTCAGATCGGGGAAGAACTTCAGAACCCAGCTCGCAGCAGAACAACACTGAAGCACGTGGCGCTACAGCACTCAATTCTTCAACTCGCCGCTGATTATGAGCATGCATTGACAACAGACCTATTTGAAGAGTCTGACCGATTAGATGTCGAAGAATTCATCAGTTTACTACGCCGACCAAGCATCATCCCAGAGCCATCATCTACTCCGATCGAGAGAAAACCTTCTTCTGTATCTCGTCTCATTTCCAAAATTCAATCACTTCCTGATCCAACGGCAATATCTCTCAATAAGCCACGGGAAAAGTACAAAGATCACCTCGAATTCCCCAAAACTAATATCGGAATACAATGCGATATCAATTTCTCCGCTCAGCTGGCCTTACACAACACTCTCCTCCTTCGATGCTATGCACACAGTGATCCACGAGTTAAGGCCATGGTCCTCTTTGTAAAACACTGGGCTAAAGTACGAGGAATCAATACTCCCTACCGAGGCTCCCTCAGTAGTTACGGTTACGTTCTCATGGTTTTGCACTATTTAGTCAATGTTGCACGACCATTTGTATGTCCCAACCTCCAGGCCCTTCGTCGCGAGTCACCTGCATATTTGCCACCTGCCGAAATTGAAGCACAGACAATGTGCAAGGGTCGAGATGTACACTTTTGGAGGAATGAGGCCGAAATACGATCTCTTGCCGAACGCAAGATGCTGAACCATAACCATGAATCCGTTGGAATGCTGCTCAGGGGCTTCTTCGAATATTTTGCTCAGAGTGGTCAAATGACGACGGTCAACGATCGAGGTTTTGATTGGGGAAGGGAAGTCTTAAGTCTTAGGACACAGGGCGGAACAATGACGAAGCAAGAGAAAGGCTGGGTGGGTGCCAGAACAGTTATTGAGACTACTACCACCGCCGCACCACCTACTCCATCCGCCGTCCCACCTACTCCCAAAATTGGCGAGCAGTGCGAGCAATCTGGAACTCCTGAGCCTAGTCCTACCAATCCCAACTCTATAGAGTCCAGGCCCAAGCCAGTTCTGAAAACAGTTGAAGAAGTTAAAGAAATCCGTCACCGTTATCTCTTTGCTATTGAGGACCCTTTCGAGCTTGATCACAACGTTGCCCGCACTGTCACTCACAATGGTATTGTACAAATCCGAGATGAATTCCGAAGAGCTTGGCGGATCATTAAGAACGTTGGAAGAAATAGCGGAAAGGAGAACTTGTTCGACCCCTTTGATACAACATCATCTGGAACTAAAACTCGCTGGACACAGCTGTTGGATATAATCCAAGCAGCTGACCGCAGCACCGACAGCAGGGAGGAAACTCTGAAGACCGCCGAAGCAGTTGGACTTCCTTGATTTTGGTTTGATATGCTGGTCAAGTGGAGTTGGTGGGGGTTGGGCTGGGTCTTGAAGGGGTGGATTGCATGGATTATGGATCATGGCATGGCTTATGACTGCACGATTTCAACAGCGGTGTATCCCAGATAGAGGTTATTGGCTTCATTTGCCAGGATTGCTCGGCTGGCTTTTATGCATTGCGCAATTGCTTTTGAACACAGGCAATATTTTATGAACTGTTGCTAACAATATTATCTCACTCTGTATCACCTTTTCTTCTTTTTGTGATACTGGTTGCTTGCAATAAGGTAATATGTGATAGTATCTTTAAAAATCCATTTTGTTACTTTAAGGTTCCTCCATTCCCCTTACTAATGTAGAATAGCTTTATTATAGATTATTAACCTCTCCTTATAGTTTTCTTAACACTTAATCTGATCTTCCTTTTTTCTCCCTCTTTATTTTTACTAAGTAAGTACATTCCCGTCTCTATACTAAATAAAGTATACACGTCTTTAAAAAAGATGTCTATTACTGTCGAATGACATCGTCAACTTATCGACGGTCAGACTAGTGTATTTTACGTAGTATGCCTGTTGTCGAAATATATTGGTATGTGTGTGTAAGGAAGAAAGAGACTATCTACAGAAGGAGGTGGTTCTTATAGACCTAGCCGAGCTAAGTACGTGCCTAATTACGTGACATTTAGTCCAGCAATTACTCCTATAAATTAGTTTTTATAAGCAACTATAGTAACATAGAAAGGGGGTCTTTATTCTATTACTAGTATTTGAAGGAAGAGGGAGGGGAGTGTAAAATTCTAGAAAGGGAGTATATATTCCAAGCCCTCGTTTCGAGAACTTGTTTTATGACTCGCTAACGTTCGCCACACACACTTGAGCGATCAATTCGTTATGTCGGCTAATTCTCTGCCTTAGGAAGAAGGCTTTGTTTGTCGTAATTACAGCTCATTTTTTGGAATGCTTTTTGCTGTTTTTGTTTTTTTGTATAGGACCTTGTTGCTTACTAAGTTCCTTGTCGCTTAGCACAATGAACCACGGTTAGGTCGTTCAAGTTAACTTGATTCAGGAACGGCAAAGCCTTGGTTCTAGGCTTTGATTAGTTGTGAGGAATGAGTTCTCAATGAATCGTGCCCTTGGCTGTACCTCAGATTCTGTTGCTTGGTTTATTCTTATTTTTACCTACGAAAAGCCGACGCTCTTAGTACTATTACCACTCAATTGTATTTGGTGATTTTCGTGTCCAGTGCATTCATGATACATTGCGTGACTCCCAGCTACATATTATAAAAAACCTTTAAATATGTGATTATACTATAGCTTGGAAAAAGAGTCTTCTTCACTTTTAAGCCAACGTCTGTTCATCTACGAAGGTAGCGGTCAAAAGTCGTGCGAATACAGGGCATGTGCCCTGTAGGGGCTTACCGTAGGCTAGATTAGTGCTGTATCCACCATTTACAGGGTATAAGGCCTGTAATAAGGCCAGTAAATAGCATGTAGTATACGATTAGGTAGAGATAGAGAATAAGAGTAAGGCCCCTGTAATCCCTAAAATTATGCCCTATAATCCTCGCTATAGGCCAGCTTATAGTGGTTTAAGGCTATATAGCGCCTGAAGTGGACCTTACAGGGCATATACCCTGTATTCGCACGACTTTTGACCGCTACCTTCGTAACCAGTTCTCAATGGCCAATATCTAGCTATATGCCAGAATCATCCTTCAAGTAATAAGCCTTAGAGGGATACCACGCGTTCCAATTATCACATGTCTTAGTCCAGGCGGAACTAATAGGATTTACCGACGTAATTTGATCTTTGCTTTCGAGAAACTGAACAGCAAGTCCTTCACCCGCATGCCACGAGATGTGGCAATGCATGATCCAGGCACCCGGATTATCAGTTTGGAAAGCAATGGCGAGCCAGCCGCCGGCCGGAAGCATTGCAACGTCACGACGAGCTGGGTTCGTATACTCGAGGTTGGGATTGTCGGTGCTTGCGCTGTAGGTTCCAATACCTGTACCAAGAACGTAGAAGTCGTGGCCGTGGAGATGAATTGGATGGGGGACATTGACGGGACTACCGGCTACCTCTGTTCCGAAAATTCACGTTAGTACGACGTCTTTATCTGCCTGATAAGACTTATGCTCATATAGTACGAACCTTGGATTATCCAGTAGTACCACTGTTCAGAGGTGGAAAGCTCGATCAGGTTCGAGTCGGCAGGGTAGCTAGTGTTCCCTGTGGCAACGTATTCAAGAATCGGAATATCCCAGTCAACGTTCAGTGCTGTCATGTTGATACCCCATGACACTACGAATCCAGTTGCAGTGACTCCGACGGAGATGGCGACGTCGAGCTCCTGAGTTTGATCGGCGAGCGGACCACTGGGAACGAAAGAGTCCCAGTATGGAATAAGTCCAGTCTCATCGGTACAACGCTGTGTATAAGCTGTAGCGGAAGAAGTTGGGTCACCAGCTGCTGCTCCTGTGTATGAGAAGATACTCTGGATATTCCCATTGTTGTTGTTTTTTCCACAACCAGCTTGATCCTGGACAACGGCCCTAAACCAGTAGTTGCCAACAGTCTGGTTAGCAGTAATGATGACATCGTAACGCTGTCCGATTCCAAGGAATATCCAGTCGGCGGTGTAGGGTTCTATGGGAACGAAATCTGAGGTAATGACTTGAAATGGGTGGTTGTCGAGGGAGACCATGAAGTGGTTATCAACAGATGTGTTAATCAAGCGAAGCCTGTACTTTTTGTCTGAAGCTATAGTGTTTGTGGTGTACTTGCCGCCACTTGTACTGATCATCGATCCGTTGATCAAAGCGTTATCCATGGGAGGAATACCACCAAGATTGTGCGCAATACGATTGGCTAAAGAAAAGCTCGTTTCGTAAGACCTAGGGAGACATTAGTGCGCTGCTTCAGGGTGGCTATTGTTCGGGCAAAGCCTACCAGTCATTTATTGTGTATGTTCCCAGGTCGATATCGTAATTGGCGGTTGCTGGACCGTTGATTAATATACCACCGAAGACGCCCTCGCCATATTGTCCAGAGAAGTGGCTGTGGTACCAGGAAGTCCCATACTGCGTGGCTTGGAATGCATAGGTTTTGGTGTCACCGGGAGCAAGAGGGCACTCTGTGATACCAGGAACGCCGTCTTCGGTGTTTGAGTGGTATTGGCGCATGCCGCTATTCAAGAATTGGGTGTTAGTATCGTATCTTCTAGAATGACTTAAAGGACAAAGGCATGGTTTGAGAGTAGCGAGACATGTCTTAGAATAAAGACATGGCGTGACTCCCGAAGCGATCTGGAAGACAGAAAAGAACCGAATATACGTACTGGAAATGTATTCCGGTCCCATTATCTTGCAACGAGTTCTTCAGTGTGACTGATATCATATCACCCCAATCCGCGATGACTGTTGGTCCTGGATATTGACCGTTGATTGCCATTACGAGACGGTTGGTACCGTCAAGAGCCATCGTGGTATTGGTAATCTCGAAATTATAAGACACAGTGCGTCCGGTGGTTGGGAACTTTTGGTCGAAGTCTGTAGCAATGCTGAAGCCATCTGACCAGCAACTTCTTGTGAGTGGTGAGTTTACGCAGGCAGAATCCCGAATCTCAGTTGATGAGGAAGAGATGGTAGATATCTTTGCATTTAAGAAGTTAGTAAGTCTAGCTACGTTACTGAGTTGAAATAAATCTAAAATAGAATGGAAATTGTTGTTTGGAGAAGGGCAGAGACTATATAAAACATGGAATATGGAATATGAGGAGCAGACATAAATGTTGAGAGACAACAGCAGATTCACATACTTTTGTTGTCATCTGTCTTGGGACGAAGCCATCTCGCTCTTGGTTGACCAGAATGATTGACCCAATGGCACAAGAGTCCAAAGCAAAATGAATAAATGCCTTTGAGAAATGCATAGTGAGCCTTGGTGAGTCTATGCCTAGCCGAAACAATGAAAGCAACGAACGAATGTGTTGTTAGTAGAGATAGATACGGGGAATTACAATATATCTACACTTGTTGCGTGGCCCCATCCACTTCAACAAAACCTGCAGAGTCCGAGGCATCAGTGTCTCTCAACTGACTCTATAATTCCAAGGTTCGAGGCTCTTGTAAGAACCTTTCAGTTGCCTCTTGCATCTCACCACCTTCAAGCTCGTGCACTAGACTGTACGAAATGCAGAACCTCGAAGCTCTATCCCAGACATCTCGATTCTGTTTTGCGCACAGACACCTTCCACTTTGCCTTGGCATCTGATCAATGCGACGTGCCTTTACTCCATGGAGAACTGACGCCAAAGCTATAAACAGCACTATCCAAGGACCAATCCCGCATTGGACATGCCACGAGGGACGCCCAAGAGGCCGGCAAGTGCGGATGCAAGCTAATGCTTCGTAAAAGCAAGCTAACGAGAAGGTTCAGGGCAACTTCTAAACCATCCATCTTCAAGTTAAATGGCATACAACTCTTTCCCCTCACAATAAGCGAGCCATTAACACATGATACGTGATGCGCCACGAGAACAGTTTTCTGCGTTCATGCACCCATCAAAAGCGAGGCTCTTGCGGAAATTGCCACCAGACCATAGAAGCTGCAGACAAAAGCAAGACCGAATAAACCGAACAGACCGCAGCACCTGTCGCCGCAGGTTGGCTAGCTGACTGACGGCTCTCGTACGCGATTTCAGAGCATTTCAAATGCGAAGTCAACGGAAGCTTGCAAGCTTATGTGTGCTGCAGTGATGTGGCAGCGCGGGATAGAGGCCGGTGGTGTTCACAAAGGAAATGTGGACGAGAACCTTGATATTGCCTCTCGGTAAGCGACCACTTATGACCAATGAGTGAAGCTGGGATTGAGGATTGGCCATAGCCGTGCATTTTCATTGCTTATGGCTATTTCTGCCTGCATCTCTGTGTTGTTCGGGTATTGATATATACGAAAGGTAGACGAAGAATCTGAGAAGTATGGAGTAGAGTTGGCGCTTACCGTTGTCGACTTTACTTTATTGTAAGCCACATTACATCGGGGGTTGTCCAGCCGGACGACACTTCTTCAATAACCATAATTGAAGGCTTAACAGTATTTTCTCGAAGTATGGTATCTAGGTACTTATGAGTAGTGGTGTCTTGTCGCGCCGAGTACAAAGAAGATCATGACTCCTTCAAACTAAGCACTGTAACTATCGTGGAAAGCGACAATAACGATGTATTGGATCTGGGACCGGGGAAATCTCATGCCGATAACCGACTTTCTGAAAAAATCGGATTACAGTAAAAGCACATGGTTTCCCCGAGACGTTCACGATTCGGCTTCGTTATTCTTGTTAGTTCTACATATTCAGACTTATTCTTTACTACCTTGCATGTGCATTGCCTGAGCCAACCCGCGGCTTTAGATCTAGACATTTTCTTCCAAGTTTCTCAGGCCAGCTCCTCACCCCGCCGTCGCCTGACAATAATTGCCGCCCAAACCCCAGATCTTCAGGTTGCTTGTCGAACGGCTCAGCCCGGCCCGGTTCAGCCTATCATCCTACCCTGGTTACAGTCCCCAGTGCAGAGGCCGGTGATACGAAGTGTAACTTCTCTCTTCAATGACTTGCTCGCTTAGCAAGGCAGCTAATCCAATACCACGAGCAAAAGAAGAAATGAAACAATGTGCATACAGACCGGAGGAAACAATGAAGCCGTCTTACACCGCCGATGGCTTTGCGTTGTTGAGACTAATTCATCAAGCTTCAAGTGGAACTTCTATAGGTTCCCGTGGTCACTCTTTTAAGTACGACATGCAAATTTTGTTACACAGAAGCGCGCTGATAGCCTTGCAGTGCTTTAGATGGTTGAAAAACTGAGTCTCGGGCTATTGTAACTATACTGGTGGTATACTTTCATACACGTGTATTTAGATGTTATGCTTTTAACATCGTGTTACCCCTTGATAATTTCGTTATGATATGTACTTTTCTGGAGAGACTAGCACACGTAGGATGAGAAATGATCGGGCTAAATCGGAAGTAACAGAATACTCTTTGGTCGTGCTATCGTCACCGTTTCCTCCCGTCCTCTTTAGGCATTGGGCTAGCTCGAAAAATTGAACATGTAAAGTACCTCATGCAAGAGTGATGTGGTTGAAAAAGTGGGCATCTCATAGAATATATATAGTACTGTAAATTCACCAGGGCCAGGATACACGGGAGATCACGAAAACCACTTCGAAGATACACATCTCTTGTGGGGTCATAACCCCTGCCATTCACCCGCATGCATGCTGCCCAAGCTTGCTTGCTCACTTCATTCTTTTTCTGAGTGGATGCATTGCATTAGATCTTCTCGTGTCGTGTTATCAGTTCGTTGAGAATAAAGGCGCTCAAGCCTACGTCACGGACACTATATCAAGCCTCACTATGGGTGACTTCGTGAAAATGCTGATGGAAAGTGGACGCCAGGTAATGATTATAACTTCCCGCAACATATTCAACTCCTTCCATACTCCTTTTACATTCTACTAGCAACTCATTATTATGTTACCCAAAGCCCTTGTTTTGTGCATGCTGCTTGCGTTGGCATCTATATTCACGTCGGTTAAAGCAGAGTGTGTTTCTTTTGGCATCGACTTTCAGGATGGTGGCAGTTACTTCATCAACTCGCTCGACGCCAGCTACTTCACTAGTGTCACGCAGTTTGAGGGTTGTGTAGGAACTGCGAATGTTATTTTGGAAGCTCCTGACGAGAATTCATGGTTATGTTCCGATATCACTACCTCCCCTGATGATACCAATCAATTATCAACATGGTAAGCCCTACTCACTAAATAACTCCCTATGGCCTGTTGACTGAATTGATTTTCTAGCCCGATCTATAAAAGTCAGATGTATAATGGAACTTGGACGATTGTCATCTTGGACAACAACGGAGACAATCCTTCGTTCTCGGCCCAACGAACCTTCCAGCTGGTGGTGGCCCCACAACAAACAATCACTTACACTCCAACTGGTCTCTCCCTATTTCCAAGAAACACACTTTTTGAAATATATTAACAAACGATTAGTGAGCATTGTGAGCACCACAACTCCTTCGACAACGTCAACATCTACTTCTACCGAGACTGGTACAACGACGCTTGAGGCCGTCATAAACACGACAGTCAAACCGGCCAGAAATACTGTCACTGTCCGCCCCAAAGCAAACACAGTGTATTCGACAGTTGACTCAACTCGAACAATCACCACAAAAGTGCATTCCAACTCCATAATCTTCACCACCAAGACAGCAACGTGCTCCATTCCCGGCAAACACAGCAAGCCTGACCCATTCCCTAACCAAGCCGTGTTGGCTATTGTAAAAACTGTTGTGGCAGTTGCAGCTACCACTACCACACCTGGCAAACAGAACCACGTCCGTGACTCGCCCATCTCACGCTTCGAGTTCATCCGTCGTAACGCTGTTGCTCGCAAACTTTTCAAGCGTGCTCCTGATGTTCCTACTATTACTATCACTGATACTAATACGGCGGATTGGACTACCGTCTCGAGTACCGTTACGGACCCTACACTTACTATCACTGCTTTTGCTACGGTGTCAACTACTCTCACAATGTACATCTCTTCTCTTCATTCCTTTCATCGTAGTTGGCATGTAGATACTAACCTTTTCTCTAGCACGCTGTCTCCTATCACTTACTACAGTGGTATCACTATCAACACCATCATTCTTGCAACCCCAATATGTACCCGTACCACACATATTCGCATGACTTCAATTATCACTAAGACTGTGGTTCATAGGTAAGGGTTCCCCTTCCTCCATGGGTTTCCCATACCAGTGAACTAATTATGGTCTCTTCTAGCGTTACCATCACAACTACTTCAACTCCGAAATTTGTGTACGCTACCTGCAGCACCAAGGGTGGTGTAATCAAAATCTAGAGTTGTACATATCGTCACAATACTTATTCATTATATAATTATTATTTTACTGATACATCATGGCATGCCTGTTTTGGGGAAACCCCCAAAGCTCTTTGTACTATGTCCTTGGCTATTATAATCAATCTCTGCACGGCTTCTACAAGCCTAATTTATTACCAGATTCTTAACATAAGAAACAAAGGACAGCCTTTTCCTCGCTAGCGCAGTGACATTCACCTTACCCCTCGCTTAACTTTTTCACCCTCCTTTTAAAAGTAAAAGGCTAACCGAGTTATTAGGAACCTTAGTTATTATAAGAGTCCAATGTTGAGCCGACTTCAAGCATATGGAATGTCTCCACGCACTACAACAAAGGTTAACGCAATGACGCCGAACTAAGCACTTGAGCTGTCAAGCCGAGTGTTTATTTCTTTAGCTTAGAGGTGGAAACAGGGGTCAGGGGTGGATCAAATCAGTCCACCATTATCTTTATCGAAAGCAAATTTCGCAGGGTCAAACAAGGAATGGCTTTGAGTATCCAGCATCAGATTACAAGCCTTTGGTAAAAGCCGCTGGAGAACGCCTCCCATATGCTCTGAGAGCTATGCCTCGCCTTTGAACGCCACAAATTGTGCCACCTGTGCCCTAACCCGTTTTACAACCGAAGAACCTCATTTCAAGCGTTTTATTCATCATCACCTTCCGCATCTTCCTCCTCCTCTTGATCTTCCTCTTCTTGCTCGACCTGAGCGACCTGCTGTTCTTGTCTCTTTGTACCACTCGGCCCTCTCCTTCTCCCTTTCTGATATCTGTCGGTAGTTGTCTCAGCCTTCTCTCCAACCCAATTCCTGCCAGTCCATTCGACCTCGCATTTTGGACACTTTTTGTTGTTCACGCCGCCTGGTTGTGATCTCCAATATCTAGCCTGGCAGATATCATGAAGCCTCACGTTACAGTCCTCGTCGGGACATCTCTGTCCAACTGTTACAATCTCCTTGCAAGCTACACACTTTTTAATCCTCTGCCACTCCTCTGGGTCGTCGGCCGGATCGTTATATGCTTCCAAAAGCCAGTTTTTCAGCTCCATCAACGCCCGTGGAGATAATGTGTACCATCCCTCCTTGCTTCTTTCTAACCAGCCTTCTACCACCATATCACTTAACACTCTCTCAGCTTGCTGAGAAGTAACTCCTTTATCCACAACTTGTGTGCTGGCCTCTTCGCCTCCTACACTATGCCTTCCTGAGCCCTTCCTAACCTTGCTTTCCAGCGCTTGCATGCTGGTAACACCCATGATCTCCCTCTTCGGCGTATTATATGTGTCGAACATGGCATCAATGACCCTCTTAATGTATGCGATTTCTTCCGCGCTGCGTATCGTTGCACCCTGGCTAAGAAGGTCGCTGGTACTGTTCACAATGGCGTAGACTCGATTTTTTGAGACCTGATGCTCTGCGCTTCGGATCTCGATATCGAATGGTGATAGTGCCTCGTGAGCGGCCGCTACATATGCTAAGAAGTCATCTTCAGTGACATGCTCAGCATCAACCCGCGTGCCTAAACAACCCCGGATTAGATATTTCCTTGCACATTGCTTATAATGATACTAACCTCCTGCAGTTGAGATGGTTGCCAAGATTGATTTTGATTCCTTGAAAGTCATAGTACCACGGGCGAGAAAGGCTTGAAGAAAAGCTCGATTCTGGTCATTGTAAGTTGCAGCGCCCGGATCAGCGTTTAGACTATCCATCGTTGCTGAAACCTGATATTGATAAGGTATACTTCGGGAGAGCGTTGAGGGGTCGATTTCTTGTGGGAGACGCGACGAAAGGCAGAAAACGTGAAGTCGCGTTTTAGCGCGATTCCTTACATAAGCACTAGAGTAACCGGTGGGGCCACTGGACGACTATTTTTTCTCGGCAACTTTTTTCAAAATCTCTTTCTTCTTTCCCTTCATGCCAACATTCCTCCAACTCTAAATCACCTCCCTCGGTGGCAACACATTGCGGATATATCTTGCATTCTCTGATGAACACTCGAAGAACATGTGCAGGCATCAGCTATCAGTGGCATCGACGAGCCTGTTTTAACTGACACAATGATATGCTCTAGGAAAGAGAATGCCAATCGCGGCTTCTAGGTATGTGGTCTTCCTACTATTCATCCCAAATGGCAAATGATGATCCATCTTTTTAACCCTGAGGTCTATCGGTGAAGACCAAAAAACAACAACAACTCTAATTTTTTCCTGATTGTCAATCACTGACTCTTGTTCTCATCTTTGCTGGAAGGTCTACAGCTAACATGAATCGAAAGACAGTAATGGACTTGTACTCAGTGTGGCCGACCACCTTTCTCGATATTCATACTGATCTGGCAATGGCCACGACGCAATTGATTCTCCAAGCCCTTACTCTCGCCCGGCACGATGTGGAAGTAACTCTTCGCTGGACACATCGTCTACAAGGTTGAACTTGAGGTGTTGATACCACTCTTGATGGGGTGGCTGCCATATTTCAAGGTTTCGACAGTCGTCGGGGCCAACGGCTACACCACACAAGAGTGTGTGTGGCCTTGCCATATGCCGTACGTACCAAGATCTTTTCCGACTCGTGTTTGCTGTTATCCCCCACGAACATCAAATCACTGTGCTGTGATGAAAAAAAAGTCATACAGTTATCCCTGTCTTAATCATCCATGTTGATTTTATATATTAATTAGACTCTGAGCACATTCCTTCAAATTTTGTCTTTTTGCTTATACTTTCAATTATTCTTGAAAGCAGCAACTAACAATATGATCACAGTAATTTCTCGGCATGGCCTGCATATAATTTCGACATGAGTACCTAGTCTCTTTTGATAGGGCTTGCTGAATCATACAATCCACGGTTACAGATGCAATACATCACGTCGTTAGGAAGCATGAATAGGAAAACGCATCAACAGCAACAAGGTAAGAGGGGGAAAGGTAAATAACCATCGATTGAAGAGATATATCGACAGCAAGAGCCAAGTTTCCGGCCAAGTTTGCATCACTCCTACTCCGTCGTTACTTGCACTAGGTTCTTGTCTTTCCAAAAGCGGTGTCAGCCCCGTCACCAAATAGCGGTTCGGCACATTTGATCGCAAGGAAAACTCACAGAAGGCAACGTAGTCCTTGATGTTCTTGGCCTTTTCCTTGGGCTCCGGATAGTACCAGGCGGCATTCTTCATCTCAGTCTCTTATCTACTTGTCAGCTGGCTCACCAATGTTGTTATGTAGCCACTCACTATCCAAGTTGATTGTGTAGTATGCGGCGTCTCCCTTCCATGGGCAATGTGTCGAGTGATCGGTTTTGGTCAAAAGGGACTTGTTCACAGAAGACGGTGGAAACTCCATAAGAGTTAGCAATCCACAACATTCATTGCATGTGTTAATAGGCAACTTACATATACATTTCCCTCAACCACTTCATAATTATCCGTCTCAGCGATCACACGTCCTGATATTTCAGCTTTAGCGTGAGGCATAATGTATACAGTATCGTCGTGTCTTCCGACTAGAGCTTGCTGGATTTAAAATATGAATACTTCAAGTTTGTAAAAGTATGATTCTAATTCATGAGGAGGACGAAGAGGGGTATCTCAGATGAGATCATCTATGGATCACGTGTTTGTCTCTAAGATGCGGGGAACTGTACAGTACGGAAGTATAATAGATGGTTCAATTCACTCTGAATACCCGGAGCCCATGGCGTTTGTCACGCGAATGTGTCTTGTAAAGGTCAGTAGCCATCTGTCGCTATGGCGAAGTTCTGGAGGTACTGGAGATTGTCTGATCCTCGGTGAGCCATTCGAGCAACTTCTTTGCGAGAGTACAAATTGATCAAGGAAACTTAGTGGTAGCTCTGTCATGCATAGGGTTTAACCTATACAGTAGTACTCCTGCTTGAATATTTCCGTCTGGACTGAAATTTCGAGTGGATCCCAGCGCAGCCTTGTGCTCTGGTCATACGCAAAATTGTGCACTGGCAAAAGAATGAGTGAGCGCTTGCAACGCAGGCCACCATATGCTCTTCGCAGCCCCGGTGACTTTTAACCCGCACCTCCAATCCCTCTTAGCGTTTGTTAACTATGGCAAACACTATCACCATAGTTGTCTCATTCAATCTACGAGATGGGCGACGGAGGCAATACTATGTCCTGATGAAGAGAGAGTTACGCGTTCGTGAAGCGAGTAATATAAACGTTGCAGATACCGTACATGGGAATATAGGCCTGGACTTCTACAGATGGCAGGTGGTGGCTGGGGAGGTAAGTACAGTACAGCAAAGCCTCTTATCTTTGCACCTGTTGAGATCTTCTGCAGTCTATGGCATCGGTGGAGGGTTGCCGCTTCCAAGCAGCTGCCGCATGCTCTTGTGGATGTGATATCGATACCGTAGAGGTAATCTGAACAGTTTCAAGGGTCCGCACAGATGCCCAATACCCAGTCCCCCTTCCCGCATCTAAAAGATAGGAGGAACATGCTGCTGCTGCTGCTGCTGCTGCTGCTGCAAATCTGCCGATCCAGGTCGTATACATGGCGATGATAGGACTGCGCGTAGCCAGGTACTTCCTATCTGCGATCGCAATCAAGATTCCACGATACTGTATGATATATGTGCCAACGCATGGAAGACCCCAAGGAACCAAATTTCTGAATCTTGAAGCCGCCGCCACACTGCCACAGCCATCGATGGATTCTGCTCAGGCACGAAAGTACGGTGTCCTGATCTGGAGTCGGCAGCAGGGTCTGTCTTCTGGTTGCCCGGGGTGTCTTTGACTCTTTGGACGGTTTGTCGGGTGATAGGTCCAGAGGGGAAATTGACTGCCGAGCCCCTCATTTGTCAGCCAGGGTAAGTTGGCGATGGTACTACACTGGCACTTGAGCATTGAGGACAGACACACTACCGCCCCCGATGCTCTCTTATGCCACATACCATATGGGGTATACGAAGTATCGATTCGCAGATAGCCCTGCGCCCCTGGCCAGTAGTACTTACTTGCAATACACCTCATATATGAACCTGTCTGTGCTTGGCTGTGGCCATCGCAATGGGGAAAGTCCTCCACGGCCGCTGCAGGAACAAGGTCAACAGACTGCGCGCTATATCTGGAGCATGTGACGCCTGTCTCTACTTGAGTGCTGAACAGGATTGTGACCATTCTTAATCTTATTTGGAGCCATGGCCAGTATATAGCCTGCCGTCCATCCTACGTCGTTGGCGGGCTGAAGCTGCACAGTTCTCGTAGTGTCTGTGTCTGTCCAGCTATCATGCCTCCCCTTCAGTATTCAGAGCTCCCAATGGAAGAGGTGGATGACGAGCAAGTGCTGCGCGACACTCCTGTCAAAAGCTCAAGACGCAGTCGCTTCTCTATCGCCTGTCTAACACTGCTCTCCACGGTCGCCCTGCTACTCTTTGTCCTTGTTGTGTCGAAGATCTCGAGCCCGGACCTGAAAGTTGCCTCCCCGATCGAGGATTCAGAATGGCTGAGCGACTTCCGGAACCAGAAAAGAGCAGGCGATGAATATCTGCTTGGTGTAGGCAAGGCAGACATTACTGGGTACGTAGTAGTTCAGTACGCGACAACAACATTTTCTGATTTTGATACAGGCCCGTCGTGGAGATCAATTTCATGGGCTATGCAAGTCTTGCACAGGTTGGCACCGGTCTCCGACAGCGAATATATTCTCGCGCCTTCATAATTGGAGATGTGAACAATCCCAGCGACCGCTTCGTATACCTGGTCCTCGACACCCAGTCGGGTGATACTGCTGTCCGTTATGGCATCCTCTCGGCGCTTGCAGCGCTCGGTTCAGACTACACTGTGTACGGGCAAGAAAATGTGGCAGTCACAGGTACACATCAGCACAGTGGTCCAGGAGCATGGCTGAATTACCTGCTTCCACAAATCACCAGTCTTGGATTCGACAAGCAAAGTTACCAAGCCATTGTTGATGGAGCTGTTCTTTCAATCCAGAGAGCACACGAATCCCTGACCTCGGGATACCTCAGCTATGGTGAAACCAACGTCACCGATGCCAATATTAATAGGAGTCTGTACGCATATCTTGCTAACCCTGCCGAGGAGCGAGCCGAATACGAATATGACGTTGACAAGACCCTTTCCATGATTCGCTTCCAACGAGCGTCTGATGGCTTGAACATGGGTGTTCTGACATGGTTTAGTGTGCATGGAACTTCGGCGCTTGAGAATAACACCCACGTTACGGGAGATAACAAGGGCGTTGCAGCTTATCTGTTTGAACAGGCAGCTCTTTCTGATCCTACTGCTGCCGATGGCTTCGTCGCTGGCTTCTCGCAGTCTTCTGTTGGAGATACCACGTAAGTACTTTGGAATATCAGAAGAGGCTGCATGCTAATTGATTTAGTCCCAATGTTCTTGGGGCATGGTGCGATGATGGTTCCGGGGAGATGTGCACGTTGGAAAACAGCACTTGCTCAGGAACTTCAGAAGCTTGTCATGGACGTGGTCCACTTTTCCAAGCATTGGATCTAGGTATCTCTAGTTGTTATGAGATTGGAAGGAGGCAATATGCTGGAGCACAATCACTCTATGTAAGCCGTCACCAAGAAGCTTGCGTAGCAAAGGCTTGCATACCAGGCACTAACTACCTCGACAGGACTCATTCGACAGCGTATCAACTCCAATCACAGGAACGAGCGTAAAGTCATTCCATACATTTCAAGATATGCAATACTTCGAATTCGAGCTCCCCAACGGCACAACAGTCCAGACCTGCCCCGCAGCCCTCGGATATTCCTTCGCCGCAGGAACTAGTGACGGACCTGGTGCTTTCGACTTCACTCAGAATGACTCTGGTACTAGTGATGCAAACCCCCTGTGGGCAGTTGTCAGTGGTCTGATCAAGACCCCAACCGCAGAGCAGGTAAGCACCACTCACTTAAAGTTCTACTGTCAAGCTTCATACTAACGGCATCCCATTTAGGTAGCATGCCAAGCGCCCAAGCCCATCCTCCTGGACGTCGGCGAACTACATACTCCCTATGACTGGTCTCCCAACATCGTTGACATGCAAATGCTGCGCGTCGGCCAACTAATCATGGTGATTTCACCCAGCGAAGTAACTACCATGTCTGGACGTCGTTGGAAGAAAGCCGTCAGCGCGGCCGCAACCGATGCTGCCATCACAGCCGCAGATCCCATCGTTGTCGTCGGAGCCCCTGCAAACACGTACGCTCACTATCTTACTACTGAAGAAGAGTATGGGATCCAGAGATACGAGGGGGCTAGTACATTATATGGACCGCATGAGTTACAAGCTTACATCAATGTGACGACGTCCAATATCGGGTATCTATCACCTGACTCCACGAACTCGCCGCCCACTGGTCCGTTACCACCGAACAATGCCGATTCCTCGTTGAGTTTCATCACAGGTGTCGTGTATGATTACGCGGGTCTGTCCCACTCGTTTGGAGATGTGACGGTGCAGCCTAACGCAAGTTACAATATTGGTGCCGTCGTCAACGCTACATTCATTGGTGCGAATCCGAGGAATAACTTGAGACTCGAGGAGACGTTTGCTGCTATCGAGATGTTGGATTCTGATGGCGTTACTTGGACTCAGGTTCGCAGTGATGCGGATTGGAGTCTTGTGTATAGCTGGTACCGCGACGATAGTCTCACGGGCACGAGTCACGTTGTTATCTCGTGGGAGACGGAGACGTCTGCTGCTGCGGGAACTTACAGGACGAAGTATTATGGTGATTCCAAGGCTTTGGGTGGGACGATTACGGCTTTTGAGGGTATGAGTAATAGCTTTATGCTAACTTGATGTGGAAAGGTCAGTGGTATAATTTTCAGAATGCTTCTAATGTATCCAATTAATGATGGAAGAATTGGTTTTTACACCTCTATTATCTTATCATCATCGTCACTTTCACTCTCATCCTGCTTCGCCCAGCTTCCTGCTGAGGAATTGGGTACTCGAGAGAATGCCTTTGCGGGACCTGTTTTTCGAGGCACCAGTGCAGTCATTCCCGCATCAACCTTCTCGTCATTCTCCTCGTCTCGCATTAGCACCTGCACCAGCCTCTCGCACGCTTCTCGCACATCGTCGTTTTCAACCTGTAGATGTGTTTCCCGGATAATGGGATAGACTTTGATATTTCGCATTATATCTCGTCCTTGTCTTGTTGTGGTGAGCAACATGAGTGTTTCCACATGCGTTTGTATAACCGTGTAATCACTATCTCGTGTCTTGTCCGGTGGCAGCAGTTGCAGATCGGGAAGCATATCCATGGTATCTTCCTCGTCATACTCCTCGCTTCCCGTGATGGGTAGAAGAAGATATGGCAAAATGTTAATCTCGTCCTCATCTAGAAACGCTGGATGTGAAGGTATCTCGAATGCTACATTCTTGATTGTTGACGCGACGCCTTTTCGTCTAATAACAGACTTATGTTCCGTGAAGACGGTCAATTTAGTTAGAGGTACGACACCATCGTAACTCTGTTTCGTCACGAAGTATGTTCGTCCTTCTTGGTTTTTTGCTAGGTCTGCGAACAGGTATGCTAGGTAATCGTAGTTGGCATCTTTGTTGTACGTCCCATCTGCTCCCTTAACGAAAAGGTCGAGTAGCTGATCAATAGCCATATTACTTGAGCCCAGCTCTTTCGGTGCAGGTCGTTCCAGTATGAATATGCTTTTCAGATCTTCCCATTTTGCTAGATTTGCTAGCAGCATCGAGATGAGGTCCGCATTTGGTTCTGAGGGATTCTGGTACCAGTCGCGAGAATTAGTTATGTGCTTGGCCGTGCAGAAAAAAGTATGAAAAAGGAGACTGACATACTGTCACGCGGCCGAGTAGTATGTTTACAAATTCCTTGTCCGCCGCCAGGTTTTCCAAGACCGCCTTATCGGTCGACAGGTTGATTAGAATGGTAATGGCGTCTTTGGCTACTTGCTGCACAGGTTGTCAGCTATCGGGAATGGCGGGGTTGCGCCTGGGGTCGAATTCGGACCTTGTAATCGCGCACAAGAAGCTTGAGATCCGTTATAGGTTGTAGCTCATTTGTCTTGAATATAGCAGGCTGCGATAGAGAGTATGGGACGAGGTTTTCCACAGCTGTGAGGTGTGATGTCAGTGTCGCGCTGTGCCAATGGGGGCTTCTGGCGCTCACCAATCTGCCGGACTTGTGTGTTGCCGTGAGATATGAACTCTACGAGCTAGATGATGTTGTTAGCTGCACATTTGCAAGCAAGGGGCACGATCTACCTCTTCCAATTCGGTGGGCATCTTGCACGGCGTTGACGTTGGATTTGAAGTTTTTGCCTTGTCGCTGCCATCAAAGAAATTTAAAATCCATGGAGGGGTTGTGGATGAGAATGGCTTAGGTTGATGGCAGAATCCCTGACCGCCTGGTGCGCTTCTGTACTGTAGCACAAGAGGTTCGAAAAGGGGCTCAAGCGAGAGAACTCCATCAACTAACACACGCAGGTGTGCTAGTATGTCATTCTCTTCACTGATGTTAGATGTGTTTCAGTACTTATGCAAATATCATATCATTCGGTTTGAAATGTAGCTTGGTATTGAGTGTTGATTGATTGTTCTCACTTCCGCTGGTGTGAGACGAGGGCAGCATTGCATCAAACTATGCAGCTCACGCAAGAAAGATCTTGCCTTGTTGTCACTTCTTTAGCCTCATTTGATAAGATTTGTAGTTTTTTTAGATTTGCAATGGTGGTATGGTGGTCCAAAAAGTCGCTCGATTGCGTAGCGACGCTTCGTTGACGTGAGCGACAAAGACTAGTTGAAGCAGAGCAATATTCCGCTTTCAACACATACTTATGAACAATTGTCTGAATAATCACATTCACCGAAGTAGATTCTTTTGGGTACACGAGAGCTCGCTTCCAAACTTGAGTGCACATTTTCGAATTAAGCTTCCCTCGTTGCTGAGAATAACAAGGCTCGCACAGTACTCAGCTCAATCGCAACATCCAAGAATCCAAAGATAAATTCACTCCAGAGATCAACAACCGCAATTGAATCTCTGCTAATTTGAAATGCAAATGTTGTGCTGTCGTGGGGGTGCTTGATTGATAGGTATGCCATTTATCCATGTAGTAGTCGCGAGGCGTCCAACGGAGCACTTACAAAGAAAGTCAATGGTGACTTTACTCACATCTTGTAAGGGCAGGTACACATATTACTAGGCAGAAAATCCACCACAAATTCCTGCCGCACGTTTCAACTCTATACAAATGTCGAAAATTGCCGCCTTCCTAGAACCCGTTGGTGCTTGTGCTACCAACTATCATTTCAGTATGCAAACATCGCTATTATCCTTCATTTACGCTTTATTCGTAGGTTTCCTAGCAGTAGTGCCAGTTATTCTGCTATTGAACCTGTTTTTGTATCCATTTTACTTCAGTCCATATCGTGGGCTCCCCAAAGCTTCGGTACGTTTTTCTCCCCCGCACTATTCTCAGGTTGAGAGCAAAGCTGACAAAGTCTAGCAATCGTGGAAATCATTAATCACCTCTCTCATGACCGGCGAAAAGCTTTTGAGATTCGTGGATGAAACTCAACATGATGGCATATTCCGTGCCTTCGACTTACTAAATCGAGAATACCTGGTTATAACTTCCCATCAAGGCATCCGCGATATTCTGCAAATTAGAAGCTACGACTTTGAAAAAACTCCTCTGGTAAAGAACATGTTGAAGGTGGTTCTCGGAGTTGGCCTTGTTACTGTGGAGGGTGCCCAATATAAGGTACGCCTCATCTTTCAGTGTTTTCTGTTTATGAGATTAACTGTTTCAGATCCAACGCAAAGCATTGAATCCCGCATTCTCATTCAGGCACATCAAGGAGCTCTATCCGCTGTTTTGGAGAAAGTCTGCTGAGATGGTCTCTCTGATTAAGACTACAATCGCTATGCCAGACTCGGATAAGACCATCGAGATGTCTGACTGGGCTGCCCGAGTTACACTGGACATGATAGGACTTGCTGGCTTTGGGGTCGACTTTCGCTCATTGCGTGACCCAGATAATAAGCTCAGAAAAGCATATAACTCGACGCTGGAACCAGACAATACTTCACGCCTCCTCTTCGTATTGTCAACTCTTTTCCCTAACACACTCGTGAACCTCTTACCGCTTAAGAAGACAAAAGAGATTAGAGAAGGCATGTCCTATATAAGGAGTTATGCTCAGGAGATGATCGCCAAACGGAATCCGAACCTCATCGCAAACGACTCAAAGTCGGAGAAGAGCACGGCGAAAGATATCATATCTGTAGCCGCCAACTACGGTGGCTTCACAACGCAGGACCTCGTCAATCAGTCACAGACCTTTCTCGCCGCTGGCCACGAGACCGTAGCTACTAGCTTGACATGGGCTATATATTTGATCTCTCGGCCCGAAAATGCCCATATGCAGGCAAGGCTACGTGATGAAGTCCGAGTCAATCTTCCAAGTCCTGAGTCTGGAATCGAAATAACCCCAGAGGCACTAGATAAAATGACATACCTCGATGCAGTATGCAAGGAAACCATCCGACTCTACCCAGTTGTACCGTTGGTAAGAAGATACTGCATTCGCGAAACCGAAGTCGATGGACTTAAGGTCCGGAAAGGAACTTATGTGATGATCCCTAATTGGGCAATCAACCGGTCGAAGGCAATGTGGGGTGAAAGTGCGACCGTCTTCAAACCTGGGCGGTGGTTTGATGGGACTGCGAAAGCTGTTGGAGGAGCTGATTCGACGGCGTACTTAAGCTTCGGGTATGGTTCAAGAAATTGTATTGGAAAGAGTAACTTTGTCTTTATAATTCTTTCACCCTTACAGTTGACTAACTTGAGATAGGGTTCGCCATTGCTGAATTCAAAGCTTTGTTGGCGACACTTGTCGGAAGCTTTGAGATCACACCGGCTAACGACAAAGAGATCGTTATCAACTGGCAGATTATTGCCAGAATCTTTGGGGGGTACAAGATTCGTCTAGAGGCTTTAGATGGATGGTGATTACTGTGTGGTGTTTTTGGTTTGCGAGAACTTTATGGCTGCAGTGTGGCCTTTTGACCTTAGGTCCCTAGTCCACAATAGTGGATAGAGGGCGGATAGGGAAAGTATTACTTCATCCTTAATCAACCAAGAAGAAACAATTTACAAAATCAAAAGTCACTTTTGAATCACTAATGTGAAGTTCAAAAAGGAGAGTGGTGTGAAGGTAGCAGCACTGTAAAGATACTTTGGGAGTATCTGCGTGCAAACAGTTGCGGGATCCATCTAAGAAAGTTGGAGGTATATGTAGGGGCTTGGGTGCATCGAAATGCGCTGAGAGGGATGCGTGCTAAGAAGCGGTTGCGCGTGGCGAAGTATACTTGTTCTGAAGAAGGTGGTCAGTTGAAATGCGATGGCTCTCAGTTGCGGACTCGTGAATGATTGGACTGCTATTCATAGACAGTAGGAATATACACTATCTTAACATCTCCGTTTTTCCATGCCTTCAAATTGCCCTAAACACCTTCTTCCCTCCTCTGTTCCCTCAAAAGCCATTTTCTGACTCCCCATGTCCAACTTAAACACCACGTAAACTTGGTGACCTCATTACTCTGTTCCTTGACATCCGAGTTCAAGGCCGACTCCATCCTCTCGAGGCCTGTATCAAATTACTATTCCCTGATGGCTTTATCTTTCTGAAAATTGAAATCCTGATCCACTAATTGGACGTTGATGGTATTTTACGCAGGGATTTAATGCCTTAGAGACTGTGGCGTAAACCATGTCTAGTCGGAATCCATCTTTCCAGTGAGATATTCGACAGCCATATAGAAACCAAGGCCAGATTCCGCCTTAATGTAACATATCTAACATTCTTTGCTCTCTGGATTTCCATCGAGAAGAGTATGAAATTTTCCCATTTTGCTTCTCTCAGTGAGTCGATCCTGAGCTCAATCTTGATAATGTCATCTAGCATTTTTTGGATCCAACTTTTTGAGATTTCTTAAGTCCGCATCGTTCGTTAGACGTATAACAAAGGGGCGGTGGCGCTTGAGTTGGTAAAATGCCTCGTAGTAGCGTGTCCTGTCCGGCCCCAAAGCGAGCTTGCATGCCGCATAATGGCCCGCACCTGGACCGCTTTCCAACAAAAGATAGACCTCAACAAGGCTAGGTATTTTCACATATTTATTTTGGCGGAAGCATGGGGGAAGAGCATTGGTGAGGTTGACGTTGCCGAAGAAAGAAGTTGATGTCTAGGACTGTCTGCAGCCTGCCATCTCATCCCTCAGGACTGGGAAGCACCTCACAATAGCAAGACTTGGGATTACAGGCTTACAGCAGCAGGAGTGATAGAGAAGAGGCTCGGAGTTAAGTACACTGACGTGATATTCTCAAGGAAACTGAGGTGACGAACACCTAGCCGAGTCCTGAGTAGTAGCAAGTGACAAACTAGACGAGTTCGCGAACGAAGGCAACGTGAATCATCTTGAATATGATAGCTTATCTCTTGCATTGAAGCTGCAGTGTATCGGAGAAGGTTGAGAGAAACTTCGAATGAAGACCATTTGAGCTTTAGCGAGATACCTCATCTCGTCTACGGAAGCTGCAGTGTTTCGGAGAAGAACCTTCGTAATATTTATAATACGAACGGCGGCTTTCAAACAGTGGGCCTTTCTGGGTTTGGGGTTGCACAGCACTAGTGCTGATGTTTACCCTAAAGCGTGCATCTACTTTGTTTATTGTGCAGTACAAATCTGAGCCTTATCGTTGGTATTGAGATCTCTTGAACTTAATTACAACTACATATTTTGTAGACAAAGGTGATTTCACCAATAACGACCAGTAGCAGATTACTGGTATTTTGAATTGGCTGAAGAAATTGTCTACTAACTTTCATCATCTACGATATCTAGTAGGGTTGCTTCTTTACTCTCACTTGATTGTGAATGAATTGAATCCGAATGTCCGGTGTTTGTAAAGAGAGTTAGCTGCACCTAAAAGCCAGTCGCCCTGATACCTTGTACCTTCATCTGGGACGCCCATGGACTTTCTAAACTAATAGATAGAATTCGCGGCATAACTACAAGCTGTTGGTGGGTTTAATGTCCATAGCGTTCGGGGACATTTGATAGATGGCTAGGTTTTCACTCCCATATCCAACTTCAATGATCCAATTTACACGCCATAACTGCTGCGAGCCTCACTGAAGATTCGTCTGTCTTCGGCCTATTGAAGCATACTTGCTATCTGACCAGGGTTCCAACCAACAGTTATGCTCTTATTAAAATCAAGCCGAAGACACTAAGATCGACCGATGATGCACCCTTGAGGGTTCCAACATTTGTTCACTTGAGACACTTTTCCCTTACTCGCCAGATTGGCCATGCTTATTGGTAGGGCACTTTGTGGGCTTCCCAACTGCGCACCAAGAATCAAACATTGCCTTTGCTTCATCGAAACTTGTAGTAACTTCTCAGACATTGTAATGTAATCATGTAATACTCGTAGCATACTTGGCACTGGTTTGATGAAGGTAAGTGGGTGCCTGAAAGACAAAGAACTGTGGGCGCCAGGCTGCTGGCTGAGTGAAACACATAGGTGTATGATTGTGACAAGATTTGTAGCTGGTCAGTGGAAGGGTGAATTCTCAAGCACCGTCTTTTGAGTTACTCAAACTATGACAGTGATTGGGCTCCTCCTGCTAACCTTCCCACCGCTAACAGCCTTGGTCCTTTGAAGGCGAAGGGTTCATGCTGGCTTCAATATGTACTTCGACGGCGCTGACGTTTTTGAGTTACTCAAACTAATGCAGAGATTCTCACCCACCCTCATCACCACCAATGGTGAGAGCAGAGAATGGTATGGACAGGATATCGAGTGATAGACTGAATGAATGGGGATGCAATGCTGAGTGACGAGGCGCTGAAGCCCAGCTTGTTGAAGTATTCTAGTGAAGGGGAAGGCACAAAATACCCGAAGAAAACTATAGCCCTCTATCATCCGCTAATTTCAACACTTTTATCTTCCACAAACAACTCCCAAAACCCTTAAACAACAGTTCGATGAAAATGCTGGTGTCGATTGGCGATAAGGTGTTGAGTAGCAGCTGGCAACTCTTAGTACTCATCTCATTCCTGTTTGCATATGCAGTATGGGCTTTACGCTGCACACTGAGGGAAGGCTCAAGGACAGAGCCAGATTCACTACCTTACTGGATCCCCGGTCTCGGAAACGCCTACCAATACATCTTCCACAACATGGATTTCCTAGAATACGTCATGTACGTTAATTTACCGGTTGGAGGAGAATTCATACACTGATAGTCTGTAGTTCCGTACTCGACGACCGAGAAGTCCTGCAGTTTCGTCTAGGTCCAAGGAAAGTCTACCTTGTTACAGGGAGTAAATACGTGAATAAAGTCCTTCGACATGGGGGAACGCTATCAGCGGACGAACAGACAGCTACGATGCTGGAACGGATGGCATCAGTCACATATTCCGATATTGGGAAGTTTAGAAGTGACACCTCTGGCAGAGGGAAGACCCCTTTAACGAGCGTGCCGGGGGAGAGGAGGATTTGGCATGCGCATCATCGGCTTACAATGGATTACTTATCTTCCGCTCAAGCTGTGTCGGTGATGACGGACAAGTTCTGTGAATTCTTCTCAGAAAGGCTACTTGGCTGGCTTGACGGGAACTGGAGAATCGTGAGAATCTATGATTTTCTGCAGCAGCAAATGCTTGCTTCCGCAGTTGCGGCTATGGCTGGAACAAAATTCTTGGAGTCGGAACCTAATTTTGCTGAGAACTTTTGGAAGTACGACAAAGGAGTCTATCCGCTGATTCTTGGAACTCCTAGGGTTCTTAAATCTAGTATACATGCTGCTAAGGATGCATATCATGAGCATGGAAAGTACTTTGAGCGGGCTCGGTCTTGCTTCGATTGGAACAGCTCTGATGCTAAAGCGGATTGGGAACCCATCTTTGGCTCCAAGTTCTTTAGAGAACAGGCTCTGTTCTTGGAGGAATGGAACTTTGATTCGAAGTCGAGGGCCGGTATGACGGTCGGTGCATTGTGGGCGTAGGTGCTGGGTTTCGTCCATGTTTACCCTCGTAGCTGATTCGATACATAGCCAAAATGCAAACACCATCCCGATAACCACCTGGGCTATGATGGAGATTATCAAAGACAAAGATCTTTTCGAAGCTGTCAGGGAAGAGGTAAAGACAGTTGCAATCTTCGACAACACAACCCGACAGCACAAACTCGACAACAAGAAGCTTAGCGAGCTTCCCCTTTTGCAGTCAGTCTACACCGAAACACTGCGCATGCATGTTTCTGTGAACGTAACTCGAGAGGTTACTGGAGACATGCATTTGGGAGGATTCGTGCTAAGTAAAGGCTCCTTGGTGCAGACACCCACTTGGATTGCGCACTTTGACAAGAATATATGGTCTCATGTTGACCACCCGGCGAGGGGATTCTGGGCTGCGCGTCACCTGAGCTACTCGTATGCAAGCGGCGCTGCACAATTCTCCGTCGCTAAGAAATCTGCGGGGTTCTTTCCTTTTGGTGAGCATGACATTCCTCCGTACAGTACGAAGGACGTCCTTCGTATTCTGTAGATCTGCAGAAAGTGGTGGGATGTATCAGGTGCTAATTAGTAACGACAAAACAGGCGGCGGGGTCTCCATATGCCCTGGACGACACTTTGCCAAGCTCGAAGTCATGGCTGCGATCGCACTCCTTGTCCTGAACTTTGACATGGAGTTTGTGGAATATGTCTGCATAAATGGGACGGGATCTGATCGGGGTCCGAAGGATGATGACAGATACTGTGGAGCCGCTGCTATGCCTCCTGATCGTGATATGAAGATTCGGTTGAAGAAACATTGAGAGGGCGATACCGATACGTGGGATTCGAGGGATGCGTTGCATACGTTGGGTGTGTTGGATGTTGTTGTGTGTTTTGGCATGAGGACGCGTGTGGCCAAGCCAGTTCAGTAGGTTGGGCCCACGTGACGCAGCTAAAGCACTGGTGAAGCAGCACCTACCTACGGCATTGACAAAACAAAGTCTTGATTAGGGCTACCGAAAGATTTACCTTATGTAGTGAGAAATCTGCAACCTTGTTTCTTGTAAGGAGAGGGAAAAGCCAATTATGCCATATGCCATGCCGTGGTTAGAATCCTTGGCCGATCATATCAAAACCCCAAGACTTTCACGCCATTGTCATTGCAGAAAACTCTACTCGGAGTCCTTGGTAGTGATGCCCGACTTCACCTGCATTCTTGAATGCTAGGCCGTAAACATACATCCGACGCTTGAAGTCGATACGTTGATTCCTGGCCCAAGTATGTCGATTTACGGTACTGCATCCTTTGCCAGCTCAGTTAATCATGTCATACGAAAACCTGTGAAGTACCTAGGTATGTTTCGTACCCAAGTTCCGTACGCTCGTACCTCAAGTTGGTAGGTCTGGTAAGAGACTGCGCAGGACTACAGGTCTGTAACTAGGTACCTCGCTATACTTGCTAGGTACTACGTGCTATTTATTGTACAGTACGAGGCGGTCCCTAGCAAGAACCTTAATCTTGCATTTCGTTTCCGCTCACTTGGGCTAAGTCTGAACGAGAAAAGCTGCCTGAGTTCATGGCCCCAGTAGTAGGTTAGGTGGTGGTGGGCTTCCAGGTGTGTGGCTCTCTTCTGCAGCAGAAGGTGGCACGACCTCATGAGGAGATGGGTATTAGGAACAGAGTTCAATACGATGATGATCAGATACCCAGCTTCCCTGGGGTACCTCATGCCTGTCGCCGGACAGAAACAACAGCCTTCCAAGCAATAATAGGACTGGTGGTATGCGACTCAGGTAGGTCTCGCCTTCGCAACAGCTGCTCCTTCTTGCGAAGACGAGTCTTAGCGTCCAAGGCCTCATCAAGTTCATCCCAGCCAACGGCCAAGCACAGTGCAGTCCAGTACGTAGAGTACCGTGGCGGTAGTAGTACCTCGCAGCGCCATTACTTGTGGAAAGCGAGGCAGTGAGCCTGTAGTGACGCGTGTGGAAGCGACTGTCTCCTCTGCTCTTCATCCACCCATCCATTCTACACGACACACGACTCGCCACTCTACCTACACCACACGACACGCCTGATGTACATGCCATAGACATGCAAGTATTATATCCGCAGAGATACATACATACTTGTCCTTTCCGTGTCTCCAGCGAGCCACCCCGACAAAGGCAAGGCCCCGTGCCAACAAGTGTCCGAGATCACGATCAAGATCACCCCAAACACTAAATACTTCCCGGAAGCTAAATCGACGTGTTATCATTGAAGCTCCAGATGGGGAAACTCTGGGGCACGAGTTAGCATTTGGCCTCGGTGCATCATCGCCCCCCTGGGCCCTGGATACCCAGACCACCCCCCTCCGTTTCATCGCGCAACTCAAATTCCCGTGGAGGAGGAGAGTCCGCAAAAGTCCCTTACCTACCTCACCTTGCCGACAGCTCTCTTTTTATTTCTCCCATACATTTGACCATTTGACCATTCGACCATTCGACCGACACCATCTGTCTGCTCTCTTGGAATTCGCGAAGGACGAGGACGAGGACGAGGACCAGGACCCAGGACCAGGACGAGCACGACGAGTTCATGTCGCTCCCTCCCACAAGCCCCCATCTCCCTCTCTCCCTACCGTACGAGGACCGTACCATCCCTATTGTTCGTCCGCTTTGAAATCACCTCCCACCACCTGCATCTTGTTCGGGCCACTACTCGTACACTCACTACTCGGTCCGAGCCTTCAAGGTCTGAACAGACTCATCAGCACCATGCCTCGAGCCGACTCTCTACCTCCCACGCCAGAGTCACCACCGGCTCTCGAACCGGCTGAACTTCTCAACTATCTGCCTAACTATCGAGTCTTGATCTGTAGGCTGTGCCAGTATGCCATCCAGCCCGCGGCCATCCCCCGCCATCTCAAAGACCTCCACCACATCTATCGCTCAAACCGCCGCCCTTTCATGGAGTACGTCTCGCAATTCGAACTCGCCGACCCCCAGGATGTCATTCCACCCAACTCCCATGAGTGTCCCGTACCCTTCTTGCCCATCGAGGCTGGAGTGGCCTGTACCGTGAGAGGCTGTGGCCATCTGTGTGTCACGGTCAAGCGGATGAAGAGTCACTGGTCTACCGTCCATCATGAGATGGGTCAAGAGGGCAAGTCATGGCGTAATGTCAAGCTACAGACCTTCTTTCGCGGCAACCAGCTGCAGTACTTTGAGGTCGGCCACGACCACGACGAGATACTGAAGGAGCGTGCAATCGTTGAGGTAAGTCACGTTACCCTGTGCATAGACCATGAATTAAGGGACAGCAGTTTGGCCACTTCGACAGTAGTGGCTCAGAGAGCTCCCCTATCTCCATCAACTTCTCGGAAACCAGTGATTTGGATTTCATGCTTAGCTACGAGGATCTAGAACTCCTGCATCACTTCCAAACATCAACATATGCCACTGTCAGCAAGAACACGATCTCCGAAAAAATGTGGCAAGTCACTGCGCCCCAACTCGGGAAGCAACACCCCTTCTTGATGCATGCGATATTGGCCTGCGCCGCCATGCACCGGGCGTATCTCTTGCCCCAGCAGAGGCAGCAACTGACCTTCCGGGCAGCCGATTACCAAGACAAGGCATTGGCAGGCTTCCGCGTCGTCCTTGCGAACCAGATCAACAGAGAGAACTGCAGCGCCGTCTTCGCGTTTACCAGTCTCCTCATCATCTACGTCTTTGCCTCCGAGGACCGAAATATGAGCCTGCTCTTGTGCACACCGCAACATGAGGATAGCCTGCCGCCGTGGCTACATTTCATCCGCAACGGTTGTGCAATGTTGTGCCACGTATGGGACACCATTCAGAATGGACCAATGAGTCCCCTGATCGCAGAGCATGAGGTAGCTTGGGGTTGTTCATCAGACTTGAGATACTGGGAAAGCTTAAAATTCTGCGAGCCCTCCGTACTGTCCTTTATCCCGCCTCCAGACTCTCATCTAGCATGGACGGAGCAAGAGAGCATGGTGTACATTCGATCCGCTGTTGGACTAGGCAAAACCTTTGAGACGGTCAATAATTCCGGAAATACCGTATCTACATGGGATGCTATGCACATGTGGCCTATGCATGTATCCGAAGATTATATTACGATGCTGGGCAGCTGGCATCCGGGGGCATTGATTCTGATGGCACACTACTGTGTGTTGCTCAAGAAACTGGAGTCAAATTGGTATTTTGAAGGCCGTGCTACGAAAATGCTCTCCCTTATCTGGTCCCGCCTGAGCAACGAGTGGCATTGGACTTTACAGTGGCCAGTACAGCAACTTGGTTTATCGTTCTGAGATCTTTGTCAAACTATCTAGCATTGACGACAGAAGCAGCCATGAGCCCCAGGTAATCTGACCTTACACACAGCCAAAATACCATGCAGTTGGTGTCTGTGAGAACTTTGGCGGGCCCAGGCAGGATATGGCCGTAGCCTGTCCAAATCATTTAGAGAACCATGATTCGATTTCGGACTCTTATCAACGCTTGAAACGATGAACGATTCTCGGTTTTGTCCATCTATCTCCACTTCAAAGTTGGTAACCAGCTATCGGTAGCATATTCAGTTACAGAAGCCTCGAGATTGCAATAGCCTGCTCACAGGAACGCCCTTAAGATGGGCATTAACAAATTTTACGAGAGAGAAGAATGGTAGAAGGGACGGTGGACGTCACTGGTTAGAGCAGAGAAGGCTTTGGGGGAGGTGGTTCTAACCTATCAACGGTCATTTGCCTGAAGGGGGAAAGCAAAATTATACACAGCATTCATATCCAGTAGGAGATATGATTATGTGATCTCTGAAGACTGGCTTTCACAGTTGCCGGCGAATCCGCCGGTACGAAGGGTGATGCAGGTTAGGTTCGTGCGTGGAAGAAGTCCGCTCCCTGTAGCTTTTGAGCCGGGCCGTCTTTCACCGCTACCCTAACAATTACTCAGCTTGCAAAATGATGTATAAGCAATTGTGCAACTTAGTGCCGAGGGAAGGGAAGGGCGCAGCAGATGGTGCGAGTGAACCAATAATGAAGCAAAGCGACCGCCGTTCGGAGTTTACAGTAAATCTAATGATAGTTCTAAGCTCAGTTCACTTCTGTATATACTGTATATACCTACCTGCTTTTTCAATATATATCTGTCGCTGGAGGTCCTGTCAAGACAGTCACGGGACTTCACTAGCGCATTTTCCAGATGCGACAAGTCCGAATGGGAAGTTGTGATCAGAACCAATTCTCAGTCTCAAACGCGGACTGCGAGGGAAAACAGCAACTCGAGCAAGAAATCCGGACGGGCACAATCAATGAAGATGCAGTCAATCGCTCCAGCGCCGGTTGCGAACATGGGCAACAGTGTATGTACCTACCCCTCCCCAAAAGCCGGAGTCCCATTGTCGCGCATCTCTCGTAATCGAAGGCAAGCTCCCAAGACGCAACGCTGACTCAGTCGCGCAGGAGATGAGTGCGGACCAAGGTACAAACCCTCCAGTATTCCATTCGTATAGTAGAAGCTCGATGCCCGCCCCGTGCATCTGCATTGGTTGTGGGCGTTGGAATTGGGAATCGAAGTGCTGACATGAGCCGCGCGACTCTTCCAGACTTAAGAGCGCAACTAGCAGCCGTCATCTCTCCGCCGCAACAGCAGCAGCAGCTTAACCAGGGCGGACCGCATGCTCATGGAGGATACAGCGACATTCAAGCATCGAGCAGCGCATCGCCACACGACCACCAGAACATCGACCCTGCCATCGGCGGAGGTTCCGGAGGCATGATGAATAGTGCGACGAGCGGCGACGATGATGGGATGGGAGGTGGAAAGGGCGGGAAGCGCGAGCTGTCGCAGTCGAAGCGTGCGGCGCAAAACCGTGCGGCCCAGGTATGTTCTGTCGACAAGATGGAAGTTCTTCGAAATTTATGATGTGTGGTTTCTCAAGGTTGGCGCTCGCGCCAAAAACTTTTGGTGCTGGTGTCCTTGGATGCTTTGTCAATTCTCATGTCATCCACGCTTACATAACTGACGAAATCTCATTACCAGCGAGCCTTTCGACAACGCAAAGAAGGGTACATTAAGAAACTCGAGGAGCAGGTTCGAGAGCTGCACGTGCTGGAAGAGAACTTCAAGGCCGTGCAGGGCGAGAACTATTCGTTGCGCGAGTACATCATCCACCTTCAATCACGACTCATCGAATCCAACCACGATTTTCCTCAACCTCCTCCGAATGTCAATCTCACGCATCCACAAGCTCGCTCGCACGATGCCATGATGCAGGATCCTCGTGGTTCTGGACAGGGACCGGCTCCAGCGATGGTCGCTCCTATAAATGCGCATCAAGCGTCAGCCGCTCGTGCTATCGCCGCCAATGTCCTGCAGCAGAAACAGTACAAAGATAATACGGTTGAGGATGCGGATGAGGAGATTGGTCGCCAGCTTCGTGCTGATGGCTTACCAACCTCGATACCAATGTAGAATAGGTAGCTCTAGCAGCAGCTTTTTCTTTGTTCTGTGCCGACTGTCGTTCATTAAGAAAATGGGTATTACTATCTAGGTGATGTAGGGATGATGACCTCACGGTCAAAACGGGCTGTGGTAACCTGGCGTTAGTCTTCATTTACAAGGGTGTCATGGCGTTTATGATGCATTTCTCCGCAGGAAATGTCACTTTCGAATGGTATACTATCTATCTGCTCTTTGGACGGATTCGGCGTTTGTGTACGCGATTTTATTGCTACTCTATTGCTACAGTAAGAGGATGAAAGCAGGGACAGAAAACTGCATGGAGCTAATAGCTTTTTGGGAGTAATAAAGAGCTCAGCATATAATAATTTTGACCGTTGTGACTCCGTTGCAACTTATCCTGTGCATTACACCAACCTATCAGATTCGACCCAAGCCATTGAGGAATGAGTTGGTGATTTTAAGACCAGCTGCCACCACCCTTTATACCAAAGCACCATGCCACTTGACCTTCAGAAGCTTTAACGAATAACCAGATCTCAAGTCCAGAAAAAGAGCCGAGGAAGGAAGCGAAGACGGCATATGCTCATTAGAATGCATTGCCTAAGTCATGTTCCTAAAACCTGGATTAGCATAGCGAATAAGACGTACAATAATGATCTTACCTTCATATAATCCGGACCCTTCTCCAAATACTCCTCTCTGGTAACAGCAGCCGATTTCCATGCGTTGCTGGTTGACCACTTAGCAGCACCCTTCCAAGCATCCAGAACGGGATCTTTGGCCCTTCTAACGTTTATGACTGACCCGGCAGGCAAGCTTCCTCGCAAGCCTTCTCTGAGTCGTTCATCAAAGTTCTGGAACAGGGTATTTCCACCCGTCAAAAAGATATCTTTCAAGAAGTCTTCTTGCTTGCCAAAACCACTTGTCCTTTGCGTCAGGATATCACCCGCGATGTCCAAAATGCCAGCTTGGTCGAGTCCAGCGATGGAAGGCTGGAAGATGACTTCGGGCACGCGGATTCGTTCCACGTTTAAATGCACTTGGTGCGCTTCGGATTGTGATGAGGGTTCAAAGGGTCTGGGACCACGGAGGAAGGCGTGGACGAGTGATTTGGTCCAGTCTGTTTGTGCATCAAGTGTATGCTCATCTGTGAAGTCCGGGTCATATTTTAGGAGATCTGCTTCAAGTGTCTTGAGGCTTGCTCCGAGATCCTCCTCTTCCTCGTCATCACTACCTTCTCCTGTGGCTATTTGGCGATAGACGCCCCAATCATCGTCGTTAGCCCCGAAGTTATCATCGTCTCCTCCTCGGCGCCGCTTCTTGGATGGGTTATCAGATGCCAGATTTGCAATGCTCTTCATTCTCATCTGGCTAGCAAGTGACTTCCGATTTCCAAGGTCAGCCTTCAGACGTTCTCGATCCTTCATCTTTTGCACCATAGTTGCTCGAGCGGCTCTCCTGTCCGAAACCCAGCCCTCGAGGTCGTTGTCTCGTCGCTCATCGTCAAGCCGTTGCTCTTCTGCAACCCTTGCCCTCTCTTGTTCCTTTTCGGCCTTAGCACGTTTTCGAGCATCGTAACCTGCTTTCATTAGTCGCTGCTGTCGCTTCTGCTTGATACCGGCTTCGTCCAGTTGCTCGTCAGGAACTTCCAACAGCCCAAAGTCAGGCTCCTCTGCAACTTCCTCCTCCTCTGGTCCACCCAAGTCCTTGTTGCGTGCTTTGCGGATAGCTTTATCAAGGTCCTTGATAATTCTTTCCAGAGCAGCTTCATCTTTGAGATCCTCATTGTCCAGTAACTGTTTTACTTCCTTCTTGCTTTTCATTGCAAGTTTTCCTTGCAGGTCACGGTAGTAATCAAGCTCTTGCTCCTTTCGCATCAGTTTTTCAAGCCTCATCTTGGCCGCTTGTTCTTGCAGGCGTCTACCACTCTCTTTGCGTTTTTCAGCCTGCCTGGCCAATTCTTCTTCACTCTTCTGTACCACAATTTCTTCTGTGTATGGGTATTGGACAACACGGTCCCTATCCTCAAGGCCAGTCCAATCCAAGTAGCTTCCCATTTCTGTAAGGTAATCTTGTGAAAGATAGCAGTGCTCTCGGACCATGTAATCGGCCTGAGATGCATTGAGTTTGCCTGGGAAAGTAGGATATTTCAGCTTGATCAGCTTCAATAAGTATTCTGAACATTGAGAGCCACCCCAGTTCAGCCTGGTGGCTTGTGTTAGCAGGGCCTTTGAGTTCAAGACAGGTATAAGATGTGTGGAGCTGTTCGAAGACGATACCACAAGTCCAGTTTTCCCATTGTTGTAGTTGTAGGAGAATAGTGAGTCGATTCCATAGGCCAGAGACGGTGCACGGTAGCATTCGAAGATAATCTCCGTCATCACTATAGCAAAGACTTAGCAACGAATACGTATGTAGTAAGAAGGAAGACACACTTTTCCTAGAATATGCTAGGTTGGCTACGGCTTCCGTCATAACAATGGGCATGTCTATGCGTCCACTGGAGCCATCAATCCCCATCTTGATGAATACATAGTCCAATATGGACTCCATGACATCCCAATTACTGACAATTCCACTGCCTGCCTCGAATGCATTCCTCATATGCCCGCGAGCTGTAGTGTCTGCGTACACATCATCGCCGACGAATGAATAAGTCTTGTTGTATTTCCGGTCTCGATATTTGGACATAATCGGCGTGAGACTGAGTCTTGGGGCGTCGTCAAAAGACCATCCAGCTCTGGTCGCTGAGGAACCTATTCAATGAGGTATCAGCGCAGCACTTTCTAGAGCTCCGGAGCCCAAGAAGGGGAGAAATACCATTGTCAATCACTATGGTCGCTCCAGCACTGCGGGCTTGCTGGTAGGCATCCGACTCGGGTTTTGGAGAGCGCTCAAAATGAGTCTCTTTCATTGCGTACAACTTTCGGGGTGGAAGTGTAGTCTCCTGCGCTGGAGCTTGCGCCGAGGAGGGCTCGATGGCTGAAGGCGCCATTGTTGTTGTGGTCGCAGTTGTAATGCTACTTGGTGCAGGTTATCTCATGGCGGGGATTTGGTATGTCTCATTCACGATTGTTGAATTGATATGTCGCTTGGGGTTAAGGATAGTTGCTCTTGCCTATAAGATGGGTAGGTATGTGTTGCATTTGCGGCAATTGCAGTTGAGATGTTTTGACAAGGCTACAAAGCGAGGCGGCGAGGCTGACAATCATCATTACTGTATCAGCGAGATATATAAAAGCACTTTGAAATTCAATTGATTCAATAGTTAATGTCGTTAATCGTTGATTCATGGAATTTCTACAAGTTCTTGCAGTTCTTAACCACGCAAAACCAAACCCAGCAGCCTTCATCCTCTCAATTTGTCCTGCCCGACATTAAGATGGCTCTTTCAGACCTCCAGTTGCTAATGCACTTTAGTGGGGTTTCTCTACATAAGTGAATACCCATTTATCCTACCTTCTAGATGGAATAGGACATTGGACTGGTAGTTCTTAAACATCGAGGCAACGAGTTCTACATTCATGTTGTTGATGTTGACCTCCTAGGGCCGCCATTTAGCCCAGCTCCAGAAAAGGTATGGAATCGAGCAAAGTGAACTTGAAGGAACTCACCTGTAGGCTCTTGTTTAAGACCATAATGGCTTCATTGAGCTTCTCCTGTTGATTATTAGCATGGGTAAGGTACCTGTCAAATTGAGAAGGTGCATACCACATTGGTGATGATGCGGGAAAGAAGCAGGTTCTGCTGATGCTCATGAGGACTTTCCTAGAGTAAAGTTAACGCCTAATAACCTGACATGCCTCAGCACAGAACAAGAATACATACCATTTTGTCTGTTGTGGTGTTTTGTTGATCTTTAAGTCCCGATACTGGACGCGTAGAGACGAATTGGGCGAAAGAAGGCGGTGAGCGTCGGCAGCCCACCATGGCGGACAATCAAGATCCAGAGGTCTTCACGAGTGTCGAAGTTGGTGAACCTCGACCAGACAGCCCTCGATCAGGCAGCACTCAATCACACGGCTCTCAATCATCCTGGTCTTCGAATCGATCAGCTACCTTGGACCATATGCCACCTCCGCCTCAGAAAGAAGACGATGGAGCTCACCTCCAACTCCTTACGGAGCTTGATATCTATTCCGTTCCAAAGCCCTTCCGAAATCCAAATTGGAAGCCAAGCCAGCGCCGCAATAAGAACATCAAACAGATTCTCAGTGATGCAGCTCGAAAAGAAGCTTCAACGATGGCAACACAGGAGAACAGCGGCACCGCAACTCCTCTCCCAGAAGACACTGTCAGTTCGACCGATGGAGAAAGCACCCCAGTAGCTCCTACTGGAAGCTCCTCACTACAACCGAATCTCGCGCAGGCATCTAGAAACTTGTCGAAAATGGTGTTAGAGAAGAATACAAGGTTGAATGGGCTGCCAATGGCACCAACTGCTACATATTCCAATATCGAGGCCGGTCCTTCGTTGACACATCAAAAGCGCTATTGCGACATCACAGGCTTGCCAGCAACCTACAGAGATCCTAAGACGGGCTTGAGATATTATAATGCGGAGATATATGCGGTTGTAAAGTCACTTGGGCCAGGCGTTGCAGAGCAGTACTTGGAGGCGCGTGGAGCGCATACTATTCTGAAGTGAAGAATACAAGAAAGTACTTTCATGAACCACATTCACGGTTCCCATATTGTTTGGTCAGCCGTAAGTCTATCTCCTCCTGGTCTGACTATTTCGAACCCATTTAATCGAGTTGGTTCAGCGACTGAAAGATTTGGCCTTCACAGTCTATTGCTTTTAGCATTGCATCGTTGTATCCTGCACTCGTCATTCATTACATCTTAAAAGCGAACGAGCACGAACTCTCCAAACCTCTTTGGATGCAGACCACTCTCTACGACTTCGAAAATGGGCCCGGCCAAGACGAACAATGCAAGGAGGTTGTTGAGTTATGGGGTGGTCAAGACGGGTTGGAACAACATGGTAGTAATGGTTCTTAAATATGTTTGACCGACAAAGTCAAGCCCCTTCCACCCACCAGTCACCTTTCGATGGCTGGCTCAAGAAGATGCTCCGGCTTAATCGCGATCGTTCTACCCCTCAAGGAGGCAAAAGGGTTTTGTTATCTGCCTGAGATGACGGGGTACCGAGAACATATAGAAAATGAGACTCAGTTACCAGAACAATGATGCTCTGATCGTCGCGGCAATAATAGAGATGTGACTGAAAAGAAAAATATCGTGCTGGTAAGTGACCAGGTACAAACCTCAATGACTAAACATGGCTTCGGCTGGAGTTCAAGACCTGTATTCGAACTTCTTCCTGGGAGACTCAAGTCAATACAGCTACTCCGCAGCAATAACGTTGTCAATAAAAAGCAGAAAGGAGGAAGGGCTGATGCAGCAAGCTCTAGCCCGTAATCTGGGAGCAAAGATTGCCCGTCAATTCTGTTTCTTTGTGGGTTAAAGTTGGTTTTTGGCTTTGTTCGATGTTGAAAATGAAAAAGTGCGGATCGAGTTCAAGCTTTATTCCCTGCAAAACTAGGGGACGCGCTAGGGAAAATCATCGCGTGTCCCTTAAACGAGCGCGTGTTTTAGAGAGTTCGTTGAACTGGAGGCCACTTATCATCTTTCCACAAGCAGTTTGACGAAGTTCACCTTTCTTGCGTCAACATTTTTTTCCTGCAGACATCTTTCAAGATGCCTACAATGTGGCTTTCAGATTCCCAGAGTAAGCCTCGCCGCCGCCTATGCTCATCCCCAAATATTTTCAGGAGCCTACGCAGGGCTCTTTGCGCCGGGCACAATTGCTTCGGAACATTAGGTTGAATATAGAAACTTTGCTAATATATTCCTTTTGCAGAGGTGGGCGTAGCATTTTGCTCAGGTGGTGTGTACAAATCGATCCTATGTGCTTCGGCGCACAACTTAGTACTGATGCGCATACTCCAGGTGGATTCTTCTTGATCGGAGGGGTGATCATGTTTTTTGATAGAGCCATGTAGGCATTGAGCTTTAGAAATTCTCTGGAGTCGCATATATACTAATCTCTATCTTTCCAGGCTCGCAATGGGCAATGTACGCCCCCCTCACAACCTGTTATGCAACAAACTGACATTCAGTCATAGATTCTTTTCCTGATAGGTCTCACAATCATAATCGGACCTCAGAAAACCGCCATGTTCTTTGCGCGCCGCCAAAAATGGAGAGGCACCGGTGCCTTTTTCTTTGGTCTCATCCTTATCCTCCTTCGCTGGCCACTGGTTGGTTTCTTTGTCGAGTTATACGGAATATTTATCCTATTCGGCGATTTCTTAGGTACGATTGCGGGCTTTGCGAGGAACGTGCCGGTGGTAGGACCGTACATTGGGGCTGCGGTTGACAGGAGTGGGATTGGCAGACGGAACCAGGAGTTGCCTGTTTAACCCTACCAAATGATTTCACTAGTACGTTAGGAATATATTGGGAAAGACGGGTATAAGGCGCTGGGGTGATACCACGAAGAGACGACATTTAGGACTGATTAGGGGCATACTGTACAATTTGGGTCCTCCGTGCAAGAGCCGCATAGGCTGGCGTCGCAAGGAGTTGTATTATACGTAGGCCGGATAAGAAGGGGAAGCCGAGCACTTGCTCCTAGGATGTCTTTGCGCATATTTAATGAGGGTATTGAATTTCTGCTATTTTGCAGAGGCTGCTTCTCTGCCAATCTGCATATACACTGTCTGGCTCCTGGTGCTAATGGTGATAGTTGCTTAAGTGGGAGATCGGCTTTGCCAATCAGAGGAATTAACTGAGTGATTTGTTTCCAAAGCATTGCTCTGAAGTCTTTATGTACATCTCGAATTGCGGAACTGCAAGATTTCCATGATCGAAGCCAAACCCAAGAACAAAAACGCCAAAAGCAAGGGCATCTACATAACAACACAGCAAGAGTTCTGTTTCTTCGCCTGCGCTATATGGATGTTAGCATTACCTCTAATACATCCGTAGACCCAAAAAGACTTACTATAGAACATTTTGCTTTGTGCGCTCAACCCATCACTCTTAGCAACCAAATCATCAATCTTCTCTCCTCTTTGTAGTACACTCTCAATAGTCTTATGCAAAACAATCTTGGTCTCATCCAATTCCTTCTGGATCTTCATGATGCTGTCTGCCTGATGCGGATCCTGGTACTTGACGATATAGTCCTTCAGTTCTGGGAAATCGAGAGTAGGGTTAGAGTTAGCCCATGTAGAGCGTGGATGCTTCGCCAGGAACTCGTCGACGACTTTCGAGAGCAGTTGATGGGCAACGAGCGCGGGGTAGGCGTGGTCCGAAATGATGATACCGCAGACGCCCTCGGTCCGTCCATATGCGTGGAAGGTGTTCTCTGAAAAATCCTCAGCTTAGCCATCTTTTTCGGCAGCGGTGGTGCCTACCTCCTTCCTCAACATCTTGTCTTTGCCCCGGTTTTGTACGTTCTGCCACCGTCTTACTGAATACAGTCATGAATTCCCCATAGCTACACCGAAACATCAGCTACATATTCTGCGAGAACGAAATCAGGTCCGGCGCACTTGTTACGGGTGAATCGAGAGTATGCGCTCAACTCCTTCTCGGCCACAAGCTCGTGTGCTGGCTTCGACTCGTTCTTGATTATCTAGATAGCGGTCAGCCGCAGCATTGCTAGCAGATGTGATATCGAGAGTCCGTACTCCAATGTAATGGATCTTCATCTTCGCGGTCTTGACTGCGGTTTAAGATTTGAAGTAGGTTTTGAAGGGAAGTTGGAAGTTGCGGAGAAGACGCTTTGTTCTCCCTTTCAGTTAGATGTATGAAACCAAATGTTGCCTTGAGTAGTGATGCTGATGTCTCACGTGCAAATAAACGCCGCCACACATCGAACCGGGGGCCGGGGAGTCACCCCTGCAATATATATTGGGTACTTTAATCGATGACTGGCCTGCGTATTTTTTCGACTTTTACACTGTTGCCTCTTTATAACGACACGGTCACAAGGTTACTCTACTTCAACGATACAAGCCAGATTCAACGCTTGAGAAACAACTGTTGTTCTTTGTCAATATTAGGGACCTAGATAACGTCATGTCTCCGTCAGCACTGGACTCCGCCGAAGCACAATGGCAAGCTCAACTAGCTGCTATGAGAGCTGCTATAGCAGACCTCAAATTACCTTCAAAGTCCACAAACGGGGAGACGTCTTCATATGGTGCTGGTATTGGCTTCGATGAGGATGGCGATTTTACATCCGGCAATAGCGGTGACGATGTATGGGATTTTATCAGCGATAGTGAAGAGGATATGTACAGCAGCGATCAAGACGAGGATTTCAAACCTGATTCTTCGAATGCAAACGCGGCAGGATATGGACCAGCATGGCTCAAGAGCAAATGCATTGGTTTTGCTTCAAGGAAGCAGGGCCTAGCCGGAGAGGATCTTCAGGAGCAGATTATGGCACTTCTGGTGTCTGATAGCGTCGAGGAAGAACTGCAATCAACTCTTACTGACATTATCGGCTTCGATGACTTGGACTTTGTTATTGAACTTATTTCACATCGTAAGGAGCTTACTGCTCCTTCTCCGTTTTCCGCCCACAAGGACGAAGGGTTCTTTGGCAAACTTCAAACGAAGAGAGAGCGCGAAGAAACTCTGCGACAGAGGGACTACGAGCACAAGAATGCTATGCTCGGCCCGAGTCTTAACAGAGATGGCCCTCAGTATCCTCACGTCTACAAAGCACACTCCGCAGGCAACACTCTCGATTCTAGAGGCAAGAAGTATGCTGTTCCGGTAGGTACCGAGAGAATCGAACGTGAGAAATACGAAGAGTACACTATTCCTGCTGCGAAAGTAGGAACACTTGGTGTTGGAAGAAAATTGGTTGAAATCAAAGATATGGATGGTCTTTGCAGAAGAACCTTCAAAGGCTACGACGCTCTTAACCGCATGCAGAGTCTGGTATATCCAGTAGCATACCAGAGCAGCGAGAACATGTTGATATGTGCCCCGACTGGTGCAGGTAAGACGGATGCCGCTATTCTTACAATACTACATGCGATCGGTCAGAATATTCAACCAAACCCAGCTGAACAGCCTGAAGCGTCGGATTTTGTCGTCGCTTTCGATGATTTCAAGATTGTCTATGTGGCGCCTATGAAAGCTCTCGCTGCTGAGATTACGGAAAAGCTGGGTAGCCGACTTGCATGGCTTGGAATACAGGCAAGAGAATTGACTGGTGATATGCACCTTACGAAGAAGGAAATTGTTCAGACTCAGATCATCGTGACCACACCTGAGAAATGGGATGTGGTCACTAGAAAAGGCACTGGTGATACGGAGCTGGTTCAGAAAGTTCGCTTGCTTATCATCGATGAGGTCCACATGCTTCACGATGATCGAGGAGCCGTCCTTGAGAGCTTGGTGGCACGTACAGAGAGACAGGTTGAGAGCACGCAATCCTTGATTCGGATCGTTGGGCTATCTGCCACATTGCCAAACTATATCGATGTTGCCGACTTCTTGAAAGTTAATAGAATGGCTGGACTCTTTTATTTTGATGCTTCCTTCAGACCGGTCCCTCTGGAGCAACACTTCATCGGCGTCAAAGGCAAAGCTGGGTCGAAAATTTCCCGAGATAACATCGATCAAACAGCATTCGAGAAGGTCAAACTTATGTTAGAACAGGATAAGCAGATTATGGTCTTTGTGCACTCGAGGAAGGACACCTTTAATACTGCCAAGATGCTTTACGAGAAGGCTGTTGATGATCTCTGTGTAAATCTTTTGGACCCGACAAGTCATCCTCAATACGAACAGGCAGTAAAAGACATGCAGAAGTCCAGAGGGAAGGAGTTGCGCGAGTTGCTACAGAAAGGCATCGGAATTCATCACGCTGGTATGGCTAGATCTGATCGAAATCTCATGGAAAAGCTGTTTGGAAATGGAGTTCTGAAGGTCCTCTGCTGTACAGCTACTCTCGCTTGGGGTGTCAACTTACCAGCTGCTGCTGTCATTATCAAAGGCACTCAAGTCTACAGCGCGCAAGAGGGTAAATTCATTGATCTCGGAATCTTGGACGTTCTACAGATTTTCGGTCGTGCTGGAAGACCCCAGTTCCAGGCTACTGGAATTGGCATGATTTGTACTACTCATGATAGGCTGGCACATTACCTCCAAGCGGTTACTGCACAAGTCCCTATTGAATCTCGGTTCTCAAAGCATCTTGTTGATAACCTGAACGCCGAAATCGGTCTTGGAACTGTGACTTCAATTCCAGAAGCGGTAACGTGGCTAGGATACTCCTACCTGTTCGTACGGATGCAACGCAATCCCTTGACTTATGGAATTGATTGGTCTGAGGCTCGAGATGATCCAACACTTGTTCAGCGCCGACGACAACTTGTTATTCAAGCTGCAAGAACTCTTCAACAAAACCAGATGATCATCTTCAATGAGACAACAGAAGAGCTTCGCAGTAAGGATGTTGGCCGGATCGCCAGTCAATTCTACATACTCCACACAAGTATCGCGATCTTCAACACCATGATGCAACCACAAGCAACAGAAGCTGATGTTCTGAAGATGATTTCCTTGAGTGGAGAGTTTGATAATATCCAGTCCCGGGACACCGAGTCGAAAGAACTTGAGAAATTGAGACATGAATCTGTCCCTTGCCAAGTAGGAGAAGGGAATGATTCGCCCCAAGCTAAGACCAATATCTTACTACAATCCTACATCTCTCGAGCAAATTTAGAAGATTTCGCACTGGCAAATGACTCGAATTATATTGCACAACAAGCTGCAAGAATTTGCCGGGCACTGTTCATGATTGCTCTAAATCGACGATGGGGCCACCAGTGTCTAGTGCTTTTGTCCTTGTGCAAGTCCATTGAGAAGAGAATTTGGGCATATCAACATCCTCTACACCAATTTGATTTGCCCAAGCCCATACTCAACCAATTGGATTCCAAACACTCATTGACTATCGAGACATTGAGAGATATGGAGCCTGCTGAAATTGGAAGTCTTGTTCATAATCACGGAGCTGGAAAGACGATATTAAAAATTCTCGATAATTTTCCAACGATCAGCATTGAGTCTGAGATTGCGCCACTCAACAGAGATGTGTTAAGAATCAAGTTGTATCTGACCCCTGATTTCCGTTGGAATGACCGTCACAATGGTACATCCGAGAGCTACTGGATCTGGGTAGAGAATTCAGAGACATCCGAGATTTACCATCATGAGTTGTTCATCTTGAACCGCAGAAAGCTTTACGATGATCACGAGCTCAACTTCACGATCCCACTGTCGGATCCATTGCCTACCCAAATATATGTGAGAGCTGTATCTGACAGATGGCTAGGCGCAGAGACAGTGCATCCTATCTCTTTCCAGCATCTGATCAGACCAGACACCGAGAGTGTCTATACAGACCTCTTGAATCTCCAGCCACTTCCAATTTCTGCACTTAAAAACCCAGCATTGGAGGAGATTTATGGAGAAAGATTCCAATATTTCAATCCCATGCAAACGCAAATATTCCACACACTGTACCACACGCATGCGAATGTCCTTCTCGGTTCTCCAACTGGTTCAGGCAAAACTATTGCCTGTGAGTTGGCAATGTGGTGGGCTTTCCGCGAGAAGCCCGGGTCAAAGGTCGTCTATATTGCGCCCATGAAAGCACTCGTCCGCGAGCGAGTCAAGGACTGGGGAGCTCGTCTTACCCGCCAAATGGGATTGAAGCTGGTTGAATTGACTGGTGATAATACTCCCGATACTCGGACAATCAGAGATGCCGACATTATCATCACAACGCCCGAGAAATGGGATGGTATCTCTCGTAGCTGGCAAACAAGAGGATATGTTAGACAAGTCAGCTTGGTCATCATCGATGAAATTCACTTGCTAGGTGGCGACAGAGGTCCCATCCTGGAAATCATCGTTTCGCGTATGAATTACATTGCAGCCCAGTCCAAGAATTCCGTCAGGTTGATGGGTATGTCAACGGCTTGTGCGAACGCTATGGACTTAGGAAATTGGCTTGGAGTAAAGGAAGGACTTTTCAACTTCCGTCACTCTGTCAGACCTGTTCCTCTCGAGATATTTATTGACGGGTTCCCCGAAGTTCGTGGCTTTTGTCCCTTGATGCAGTCGATGAACCGACCTACGTTCCTTGCAATCAAGACACACAGTCCGGACAAACCCGTCATCGTCTTTGTGGCTTCCCGTAGACAGACCCGATTGACAGCCAAGGACTTGATAAACTTTTGTGGTATGGAAGATAATCCACGTCGTTTTGTCAAGATGGACGAGGATGATCTTCAAGCAAACCTGACTCGTGTTAAGGACGACGCTCTGAAGGAGGCTTTGAGTTTTGGTATTGGTCTTCATCACGCTGGTCTTGTTGAGTCTGATCGCAGTCTGTCCGAGGAGCTGTTCGCCAATAATAAGATTCAGATTCTCGTAGCCACCAGTACTTTAGCTTGGGGTGTGAATCTTCCAGCACATCTTGTAGTTGTCAAGGGAACCCAGTTCTTTGATGCTAAGATTGAAGGGTACAAGGACATGGACCTTACAGATGTGCTCCAAATGCTTGGGCGAGCTGGTCGTCCTCAGTTTGACAATTCTGGGATTGCCCGCATCTTTACGCAAGACTCCAAGAAAGCATTCTACAAGCACTTCCTGCATACGGGTTTCCCAGTAGAATCATCACTCCACAATGTCCTCGACAACCATTTAGGTGCCGAAGTTTCTGCTGAGACAATTACCACAAAACAGGATGCCTTGGATTACCTAACATGGACATTCTTCTTCCGTCGCCTTCATAAGAATCCATCTTACTACGGGCTGGAAATTTCAGCGGAAGAGCATAACACCATAGTTGCTCAGCAGATGGCAAACGACTACATGATTTCCATAGTGGACAAGTCCCTAGGCGAACTAGCCGAGTCAAATTGTCTAGAACTTCATCCCAACGGCAACGTAGATTCTACCCCCCTTGGCAAGATTATGAGTTACTACTACCTCTCTCACCGCACAATCCGACATCTTGTCAAGAATGCAACTCCAAAGGCAGCCTTCGGTGACGCCCTAGCTTGGATGTCGAGCGCGACCGAGTACGACGAGCTTCCAGTTCGTCACAACGAAGAACTTATCAATGCCGCGATGTCAGAGAATCTGCCCATTCCTGCATCCTCCTTCGACAATCTACCCATGTGGGATCCACATGTGAAAGCTTTTCTCTTACTCCAAGCACACATGTCACGCATCGACTTGCCCATCTCCGACTATGTTGGTGATCAAACCAGTGTCCTTGATCAAGCAATACGTATAATACAAGCCAGCATCGATGTGCTAACCGAGGTGGGTTATTTATCAAGCGTCCTGCAGATGATAACCTTACTTCAATGCATAAAGTGTGCCCGGTGGCCAAGCGACTACCCTCTTTCCATCCTACCTGGCATCGACCCGGATTTCGTAACGTATGAAAGACAGAAAATACAGCCACCGAAACAGTTACAAGAACTTTCTTCTATGAATGAGCCGAGCTACCAACGTCTGATTAAGAATCTACGTCTCTCGGGCACTCATATGGCACGCTTCGAGAAAGCAGCACTCATGCTTCCAAACCTGAATGTTGCTGTTGAGAATATCACCGCGTTATCGCTTACAGTCACTCTGAACCGCCTCAATCCGCTCACCGATAGAGACGCCCGCATCTATGCGCCGCGTTTTCCTAAATCACAGAATGAAGGCTGGTTTGTGATATTATGCAAGGAAGCTAGTGATGAGATTATTGCTATCAAGCGCGTTGGCTGGAGTGCTGGTACTGGGAGTACGAATGGTAAGGGCAAGGCTGGTAGGAGTTTTGGGATTGGAAATCAACCTACCGCAAGAGCTGTCATTAAGTTACCTGATGTGGGAGAGCTCCCGGGCGGGAGAAAGCTGGATGTTCTGGTTGCTAGTGATGGTTATGTTGGGATGCTGTATAGAATTACGGGGGTGGAGATCCCAGATGTGCCGCGTGTGGAACCCGGCAATGACGACGGTGGAAAAGGGAAGGGAAAGGCGTAAGGAGGTTGAGAAAGCCGTTGTAGAAGTATATTGGTGATGAGAGTTATGTTATCCGATGTTGATACAATTACAACCTGTACGAAGATCGGAGTTTAAGCATAGCCCATAAAGAAAATCGTCCGCTCCTACCGCGGGAAAAAAGGGGGCCATTAATGTGCGGTGCCACCTCCTCGCTAAGACAAATCGCTACTCATATGAGTCATGTGTCGAGAGTCGTGAGTCGGAAATATCTCGAACCAATTCCAAAAATACAGAACGAGCACGATAACTGCTCAATATTCTTAAGTCTAAATAATATCCACAACAAGATAATTCCAACAACACTTGGCAACAAACAAAACATAAAGTCCAAAAAATAGGTAAGCTAAGTAAGATTAATCTCTGGACCGGCACACCTTCAACCATAAAACACGGCACAGGAGTCTGCGACCTGTGCCACCAGCAACTCGGTTTCAAGACGGCATCAAAGTAATTCGTGATTTAAGGGGCGGGAGAGACGTCATTTTCCAGGGCTGCGGACCAGGGCTACGGAGAGTTTTCCGATCGCTGAGCATGGGATGGGGTTCTCAAACTCCATATTGGTGTAATTGAGTTTGTTCGGGTTGTCTAGCCTTGCGTATGGGGTGAGACGCGACGCTGCTTCTGATGGCGTTGAGGGAGGCGGGGAGAAGTTTACGTGTTGTGCTGCTGCGTGATGAGATGATGTATGAGATATCGGGAGATATTGGTATTTGAGTTGTGGCTCAAGCTATGGTTCAGAAAGGGAACAGGGTAAGAAACTTCTCATAGGACCAAGTGACATTGAAAATCACTGAAACTGTAAGGTTCTGCGGGGTATTGGAAGGCATTCCGAATGAAGAGCTCCCTCGATTTGCTATCAATACCCAAGCTCAGCACCACACAGCACACCAAGGTTGCGGAAAAAGGAAAGACGAGGTTTAAACTCGGAAAAAATCATCATTTTGGTATTTGGTATCTCTCGTAAAACGCCTAAGCAGGCCATGAAGCCTTCTTCTGAAGAACTCGCTTTTGTAAAAAACGCAATAGACCAGAAAATAGTATCTGGGTAACTACCAAAGTATCTCGCAGCATAAAAGCCCATATCCCTGTTACCACTTTCAATGTAACCAGGTGTAGTGCAATAATCACAATAAAATGCCACACTCGGGCCCACAGAGAACTCCCATATACGAAAACGCTTAAATCTCCTAGATAGGAAATCGAACAAAGAAAATGCCATATCGGTTAGTAAGTAGATAGGTAGGTAGGTAGGTAGATTTAAGCGTGCTCAACAACGCCCCTCGCGCTCTTTCGGTGTTGAAGCTCCATGTTGCCACCGGTTACACTCAGCCCAGCAGTATTTCCAGCCCCGATTGGGCTGCCCTTCCTGACCTGCGGGCCGTTCCGGGTATCTGCAGACCCGCCGACAACCACAAGAGTAGGTGTCAGAGCTCTTACGGGACTATCAACCAACCTCTCGCCGAGACCGTTTAACCCAGTTGTGACCTTTATCCGTGGTCGACTTGTATGGTCTGCGCCGCCGGTCAAGTTTATCGGCCTCGAGATTACGCTTGGTCCATATTTGTTCGAGCCTAAAGGCGATGGCTGATTTCGTTCTGAGCCGTTTGCGCTCCATTGGTTTGAGCCGGATAGTGACGTTGAGGAGCCGTTTTGGCTGGTAGGTGATGGTGAAGTTGAGGAGGTTTTTTTGATCGGGATGAGGAGTTGTCTTTGTTGCCGAGACACTGATATTTGGCGTGCAATGGACACATCGGCTGCATTTATGATACGTTGTTCGTCTTCTGAAAGTCCTTCTATTTCCCCTTTAGACGAGATGAAGGAGAAGCCACTGCTGGAATCGTCTTTTGAGTGGGAGAATTGTGGTAGTGATTGAGCCGATAAATTTGCTTTTTGCTGTGATCTAACTGACGAGTCGGACTTTTGGTGTCCGTGGATTACTGGTCGGGTGGGAGCAGGTATATCTGCTACTCCGGTGCTTGTTTTTAATTTGGAGGGAACTGGAGGAGCTCGCTCGCGCGCTGGCGGTTGAGCAAATGCAATTGGCACCTCCATTGAGCTAGTACTGATCGTTGAGTTGGTAACAGTACCGGCTCGGACCCTCGGTACTGTTAAATTGTCAAGCGGTGAATTGACAGAAGTGGCAGCTGACGAGGCCGAGTTTAGAGTGGATCCAGAACTCGTCGACTCATTGCCTGCTGTAGGATGCGGATTTATTATCTCCCAAGCGGGGGAAACAATTGTTGGTTTCATGTTCAACATGGGAAGTGGTGAAGGGTCGTAAACGTCGTTTTCGTAGCTCATTACACTGCTCTGTGGTGAACCTACGTCCAGCTGTGATTCTTCTTGAGAGAATGGGGTGACGATTGGCTGGTACTTAGGTTTTCCATTTAAGTTCGACAGACTTCTCGAAAGTGATTGTTGTGGAGGAGGAATAGGGGGCGCTTTGAGGATAGGTCTTGCCCTCGGCACTGGCTCCTCGTTCGATTTGCCGGTTTCCTCAAAAGTGGCTCTTGAAGGCGATATAGCTGGAGCTGTATTCGATCGTTGGAGGGGCGACCTATGTCGAGGAGTAGATGGAGACGGGTCTCTTGCATGCGAATGTGAAGGCGTGTTTGGGAAAAGAGAGAAAGCTGGGCTCTTCCCCGGTTGAGGAGAGGTAGCGCGGCGAGGTCTAAGTAGTAGTTCCTCCTTCTCCTCTAACTCTCTCTCCTAAAAGGCTAATTAGTACTGATGGTCGTCGATAGCAAGGACAACTACCAACCTTCTGAAGGAGAGCTTCATTGACAGTTTTCAGTTTATCGAGGGTTGCTTGTCTTCTTGCCAGTAATGCTGACGAGCTTGACGTTTTTGGCTTAAGAACGCTGCCAAACATAACACTGTATCTTTCCATATGAACAGATGGAATGTCGACATTGAGCATAGGTCCACCGTCAAGCATAATCTGAGGCGTGCTTCTTCCATCATTCCCGTACTCGAAATCTGGAGGACCTTTTTGAGGAGCTGTGTTGGCCCGCTTCACATCAGGCTTAGTATTGTTAATGTTGCGTTCCGAAGTCGTCCGCCCCTTTCCCTTTGGCCTCTCGTTCACGCTGGCAGGTGGTGAGCTAAAATCGGAAGATCCTGTCGCCTGCCTCTGAACTGCATTTTCTGGCTGTACCTGATAGAATGGTTGTGATGAAGGTGTGACGTGCTTCTTTCCTCCGCCAAATAGGCGCCCTAGACTCCATTTGCTTTTCTGCTTGGCCAGGGGTGCAGATGCGTCGACACGATCCCATCCATTATTCGGACCATCCATCTCCTCTGGCGAGGCTACTCTGACGGTCTCGAACCGAACATGCTGGTTCTGATTTGGATTCTGATTTTGACTTTGATTCTGGTAGTGGTCCTGGTAGTGGTCCTGGTAGTAGTCCTGGTTCTGGTTCCATGAAGTTTGCATCGCATGCTCTGGTGGATGCGACGGACTACCCAAAGCCATTCCAATATTATTTGGCTCGTCCATCTCTAAAACTTCCTCTTCCACTGCCCCAGAATGTCCAGACCTGATTGACCCAGCTAAGCTCGATTTTCGCTGAACAAATGGCGCTGGTGACAATAACCTCGGTATGGTAGCAGACTGTGGTGAAGATCCAGGTAGAGGGAAGTCATAGAAGGTCGTACCTGTACCGTGTGCTGTTAGAGGATTGACGTTGAGGTGTAGGTGAAGATCGTCCCGGGTCACTCTCTTGTCGGGAGTAGTTGAGAAGTAGTTCCTCGTAGGTCCGTTGGACGTCCTCGGCCGCTCAGGAAGGTTATTCGAGCCCTGCCCATGCGGGGGTACGTCAAAGTACTGTCGTGCAATGTTCAGGTCCACGGTTTTCGCCTGTGCTTCATCCGAGACGCGCAACGTTCCAGGGTGTTCTGCGTCTCGTCCTCTCACGCCCATCACTGGTACAGGCACCGCAGGCTGGCTCCTCGTTGACTTGCTGGCTGTTTTTGCCATCGCTCCCGACAATATAGGGCAGCAGAAACGGAAGAACGGATAACTGGTAAATTCGGGGACTACTGGTAGACGACCGAGTGGCCAAAAGTGGTCGAGATGGATGAAACAGCCGGCCGTGTTGTTTATGCTTGTACAAAGGAGTGGACAGCGCTCACCAGGAACACCTTGAACTTTTGAGCGTCGAAGAATAGGTGAAGGATTGTGGTGAAGTGCCGCGGAGCTGCAAAAAAGAGTGTTCAAAGAGGGGCATTACTTATCTACACATCCTACACTCACCGTCATTATCCTCAGCCCTAATCTCAACTGACGGCGACGATTGATTGTTGGCCGTCGCAAGTTGATGGGACATGAAATTTGATTGCAGGTGCAAGGTTGATCGACCGCCAGGATACAGGAAGGCTTGAGATGTGGAGAACCACAAAGCATCGTGCTCCTCTTCTCTGCTTGGTGTGGAAGGCTGGAAGCCGTGGAAGCCGTGTTGTTCTGGAAGCATGCAAGAAGGAATGCTGCGAAGGCTTTGCGTGCCAGAAGCGGTTGCGCGTATCAGGCCAGAGAGGAGGGGTGGCATAATCTTACTCGAGGCGCCGAAGGACCCAATGGCCAGGGGGCTCTGAGTAGCTGGACCTGTATGCCAATATATCTTGAGATTATGGATGGATACAGAAGCAACACCAGTAAGATGCGAGAAGAGCCAGGAGACGACGGCAGGTTAATTACCTCTCTACCTAGGTCTGGCAGCCCAGCTGCGTCGCACGACCGCTTGGAGGAGTACTGTGGCCTTTGAACAATGGTACCGAACATCGTTACTGGAGAAATGGCGAGGTAGCTGGTGATGAAGTGAGATGACATGGGGAACGGAGAGATGATGACCAATAAATCCATGTCTGTTCCCTTGGGCGATCCAACACAACGACCAGATGAAACGGCCTGCTTGGCAGATAGCAGCTTTGTAAGCGAGCGAATGACAGCTGGACATTTATGGCCTGTCCGACATACATTCAATTGTGAGGTAAATAAGACCCTTCTTGACCTTATAGAGGTAGCTTGTACCGTACCAAAGTATATAGATCAGGTATCCACCTACTAATTTTTCAGCGGCTTTTCAAGGTTGTTTTACAAGAGATCTAGGTTAAGTTAAAGAAGAATATAATTATCTACCTAGGTATCTATAGTTCCCTACCTCCCTATCTCAAGGCTAGGTACCTATACTTGCCTAAAGTGTACATATAGTACTAGATAGTTAGGTATTCAATGACATGGTAGAGTCGTCGGTTTAGCCCGTCTTCTTACGCCAAACCACAATTTTACGCTAAAAGTCGATCTGGCCGTCAAAGGGATGAGCCTACAACACGAGAACTTCAATTTCCCCCAGAACAGCATTAAAACATCTTGGACCGGATCTCATACAGGGTTGATGCTTTGTGGAAACAGATAAGGGATTCACGATGCAGCAAGGACGGAGAACTCGTATCTTTTGATCGTCCTCGGGGATCTTTTCAATGCCGCCCTTCCAAAACGACATCTGGCAACAGTGTGGATTCCATCGAGGCTAGCCAAGGGCGTCAATATCTACAGTAACCTCCAACTTCATCATCATCCTGTCGCGAGGCTACATATCCACAGATTGCGCGAAGAGATACCTTTGTACGAAAGTACAGTACAGTAGAAGGATACCCTGTCATCTTTGCACACTTGCAAGAGTTACATAGCTGCGCTGTTCTTCAATCCGCGATCTCAGCTTATTGATCTTTTGATTTGAATATCATCTGATAACGAATGGTCCGAGAAGCGATCAAAATGACGAGGACATGAGGTCGCGTTCCTAAAGCAGAGTGATGAGCGATGCCGGTTTCACGCCTGCCTTGTCGACTGGGCAGGGAGACCCTCGATTTCAGAACATGGCCACGGATCAGCCACAGGCCTTGGCTTGAGAGTATCAAGATCCCCCGTGATGGGTAATCTTGGCGTTGTCGTTGCCTGCTAATTCTATTGATAGGAAGAAGATCTTCTCTCTATTCTACAAATGCCCGAGACTGTACATTCGGCTGATTGTCTTCGATTGCTACATCGAGTGCATGAGTCCTGAGTTACACTCATCTTGAGCCTTGAGAACCTGACCCCGTTCAACAACCATGACATGCCCTTCTTTACTTCGTAGCCGATTACTCTTGTTCTCCATTCCATCTTAAGTTAATAAGAATATCAACATTATTTTTGATGACGACTGGGCGGTCTCGTTGCTTTTAGCAAGAAGTCCATTGCTTTGGCGTTCCGTTTTCCGTACATGACGACTTAAGGAAGTCTACGCCAAGAAGAGGAGCTGTCCAGAGTACAGTACAGCAATATTATTCTAGAATATGGAATATAACCTAGCCAACAGAAGGCGTGATTTGCTGTAGCGAACTAGAAGAAAGTTGGAAATCTTATGCAAAGAGCATGGCTATCCCGACGTTTTGTACGAAGCAGAGGTGTACAGTGGTATGGCTCTAGGAACTTGAATGCTGTAATTGCACAAGGCGCATAGCTGTAGGCCCTTCAGTCATGGAGATGTTGTTGAGGGCGCTAACTGGTGGATTGTGAAATTGGCTACACCAAAGTCCAAAGCACAAATCACCTACCTTAGGCCGGCACTTTTCGGGAGGTGGCATGGGCCCACTTTTAACGTGACTTTAATATGGCTTCATCCATTTGGCGTCTCTTTTGCTAAATAATTGAGGTCTGCTAAGTCGAGAGACTTATTAGGAATTATTATCATTATTACATTCCTTCCATCCTTCAAGACTGATCCGAAAAAAGGAATATTGAGCTTTTGTTCTCAAACCTCGACGCCAAGACAGCTACAGGCACGTGATATGTAGTGGGGTAGTCCCGTCACAAATCTTTCGCTCGTCTCGTCTTCCGTGATGCTCATGCGAGCTAATGCCATGTCAACCAACAACCTCTCAAACCCAGCAACCGAAATCCATCTCTCAACCCCAATACACGAACGAAGCCAGTAACCTGCTAGACTTCATCTTTTCATACATTCAAACCACATACCTCAAAATGTCGTGGCAAGGTATGAGCAGACAACCCCTCGTTTTTTTACCCCTCTATGACCATGACGGAGCTGACCTGTCGACCAACAGCATATGTTGACTCCAGGTACGTTACGGGCATATCACACGCGATGGAGAGAGAGTGCGATGGCATGATGGTAGCTGATGGCGATCTAGCCTTGTTGGCAGTGGTCATCTTGACAAGGCAGCTATCTACAGCGCGGCGGGCGACAGTGTCTGGGCAACCAGTGCAGGCTTCACCGTACGTGAAACATCTTCCCGGACCTCAATACACACGAATCTTATTTTCAGGCTCTTCGTCTGCAGTCACACCGGCAGAGGGACGAGCATACTTGGGAGCCATAATGCTGATGGTCCGAACAGGTATCTCCAGAGGAAATGAAGGAAGTGGTTGCGGCACTCGGAGGTTCCGTCGACAAGTTATACGCCGAGGGACTGCACGTTGGAGGCGAGAGATACGTTGTGACAAAAGCAGAGGGAAGAAGTGTCTACGCCCGAAAGGTTCGTTTCCCCACCAAATCCGGAAATTTTTGGGCGGAGGTTTCTCCTATATCGCATGGTTTCTTAGAGGCATGAAAAGCTAATTTGGTACCGGAACAACAGGGTAGGGAGGGTGTTGTTATTGTCAAGACCACCCAAGCCATTCTTGTAGCCCATTATCCCGAGAACACCATTGCAGGCAATGCGGCCACAACAGTTGAGCAATTGGCGGATTACCTCGCAAACCTCGGCTACTAGATCGTCCAAACGCCAAAGGACGAAGAGGTGCGGGAAAAGACAGCTGCATAGGTGGGAGGACAATAATATTCTTGGGAGGAGATACTAGAATAGTGCCTTTTTATGATTCGATGGTGAGCTTTATGGATGGGGTTTTGGGGACAGGTAGATGTTGATTGAAGGATAGCTTTGCATGTCATTCTCGAGGTAGCGATGAGGGAGGACTTCTGCAGAGGCGAATGAATACACGGCCGTTTATAGCATCGTCTACTTGCTCCCATAACTTTCTTGCACACCATGTAAAGACGGAGTAGTACTCCTCTCCTTGCCTCTGAGCACCTCAATATCTGGGTAAAGTCTCATCTATCGTCCGTGAATATTGACGAGGCCGAAGATAGAACATTGACTCATGTTCAGAACTGTTGGCCTCTAGCATGCAAGTCAGTGATCCCGGCTTTCAAAGTCATCACAATGCACCCAAACCATTCCTTTCATCAGATCTATCAGAGCACGGCCGTACCTTTTCCAGCAGTATCAGCCAACAAATTTCTGAAGCACAAAGGTCTTTTCCTTCGAGGTTACGTACTTATGATCACTCTAACAATAGACCATTTCCAAGAAAATGCAAAGTTGGTATTCGGTGCGAGAAACATCAGTGATCCATGGCAATTGTACACCGATGGCCAAAGCCTCATAGTAATCCACACCCTGATCTACTCAAATATTCTTAAGCTGCCATTCAGCCAGAAAATGTGGATAAGTAACAGTATTGGGCAGAGCACCCTCCTGCTTACGCAAACTGTAGACCAAGCTGAAGAGATTCCCCCCACCTGTTAACCCAAGATAATGCCGCCAGCTAGCAGTATTTATCTCGAAGATTCGTGGTCCAACCCCTTCATTTATAGTCTTGACGGCTAGTGCTTCTGCCTGAGCTCTTTTCTGCCCGCATTTCTCGATGAGCACTTCAGTGAGCCATTCGCGGCATTACGCGTTATTCCATTCCCGTTGTGGGATATGCTTTGCTGTGACCTTTGTGGTTATTGGCGTGGTTGTGGAGATCGGTGTGGAGATGGAGTTTTCCTGAGTCTTTACTTGTGGTTCTTAGTATGGTGGTGGAGCGTTAAAAGTGGAGGAATTTGCGTTCGTCTTTACTTGTGCTTTCGCTTTTTGAGAGGTACGTGGTTTGGAAGCGTGTTGTCCCGTTTCGACGGATACATGTGGTAGTTCTAGAAGTTCACGAAGGATGGCAATTTGATTGTGGGAATGGGAAAGGGATTATATGATTAGTGTGACATTACCGATACCTATGTCCATAACTCGCGGGTTCGAGGCCTGATATTCACCTTAGTAGTACCTACAAAAGTAGCAAAGAACGGCCTCAGCACCAACTCTCCCATTACGAATTAAGTTCGATCCGTCAAGACGTGAAACTCAAAAGGTCTTTTCAACGATGCTTAGTCTAAGGTGTCTATAGATATTCTAGCACTTATAATATACATGATACCAATCCCTTACCTTAGTCCGAAAAAGACTTTTCAGCTAACTACTACCTATTTACTTTAGCGACGACGCGAAACGCGTCAACCACCACCACCGCCCTTTATAAATTTAGCTAACGAATTACCACCCACCAACAGCACACGAACATTTGATGGCCATCTAGCTCAGTCGTTAAGTCGGCCTTCGCAGGCGAAGTGGAATCCCATCTAATGGGAGTGTGAGCTGTGCATACCTACCAATATCTCTCTCACGAGGGTGAAGGTTCGTATGTGCCTCCTTCCGAGGCCAAGCCAACATTTCAGTTCGTCTGGGTTGCACTTAAGCTACTTCGTAGTTCCTGAGTTTTTGCCAGTTTCCCTTCATTCTTTTTTCCCCTTTTGGTGTATTGTTACTGTAGATGAGGCTTTTCCCCTTTTGGTGGATAAAAGTCTGGCTGGCTGTTGTTTTTGGTTCCTAAGCGAGTCAGAGCTGTTTATGGAGGCGCTAATAATAGTCTCTTGATGGACGGCGCTCCTCTCCTTAGGTAGTCTTAATTAATGTCATGTGTACCCTGCAAACTAGGTTGTTGACCTGTACCACTTAACTACGGCTATAGTAGTACCCCTCGTATACATTGAGCACGGATCTGTAAAAGATGCTTGAGTGTGGTTCAAATATACTATTTGGGACCAGCCCTGGCCAACCCAACTTATCCTCTCTGAAGCAAAGAATCGCGGCACAGGACATTTGAAGCAAATGCCAAATCATTGAGTGAGACAGGAAGAAATCATTATCCATTATGCCAAACGAAGGCAGTCGAGAACCCCATCTCTTATGCAGATGCAGAGCAGCGAAACAAAAGCCCAACATGTTGCAACGCCGCCCAAAATGCAACAACGCAAGAGAAAAATCCAGACATGTACTTCGTACCGCTCGCAAACCCATCCAAGTCGTGCTGATCGTAGGAACCAAAGAAAAGCTAGATCCAACCAACGCCATAACCAGGGTATCCAACAAAAACACAAACATGCATCTACGCAAAGCATCCAAGCATGCTCGCGTTCCTCCATGGTCTAACAACACCTCCCAACCCTCTTCTTACCACCGTCCATGGCCCCATTCCCAGCGTGTCCATTGTCCACAACCCCATCATGAGGACCATCGACAAAAACGCCCGGCGGAAAGCCTAACCAACTCCTCCTATCCCGTCCCACCCGAAAACTCCCCCTCTGATTCGCCCCGTCAAAATATCCATCCTGCTCCCTCAGACCCGGGGTAAGGCCAGGCGTGCCAACAGCACTCGTCAACGCATCGGTCATCTTTCGATTCTGCTCCACCAATTTCCTCGTGATGACCCTAAACACCTCCTCTACGCCCTCTCCAGACTCAGCAGACACCTCATGGCAGCAATCCCACCCTACGTCCTGACCCCAGAAGCCACTACTCCGTTTCGAACTCGGCGATCTAGCTCCATCGAAAGCTGCACTCATATATCCGCCGCCTCCAACATTAAGAGAAGACTGCTGTCGTTCGAAGCCTAGCGGTGTTGCTGTGGCGGGCGGCGTGGAGGATTGTCCGGGAGCTAGATTATCTGCTACGTATGCGATACAGCGTTCGAAGGGCACCTGACGCATTGTAGGGTTTTGCGCAACGATGTCGGCTTTGGTGCCTACGACGTGCAGGATTATTTCGGGAGGGAGGTTACGGCGGAGTTCGGTGAGCCAGATGCCCATTTCTTCGAAGGAGGAGAGGTCCGTGATGCTGTAGCAGAGGATGCATGCGTTTGCCCCGCGATAGTAGAGGCGCGATATGGAGCTGTGTTGTAGAATGGCATGTTAGATTGTTGCCGCGTTGTGATTTTGGTATGGGAGGAGTGCGCAGATTGCCTACATACCGGAAACGCTCCTGGCCTGCTGTGTCCCATATCTGTAGTCTGACGGTCGTATCGCTGTCATCGTCGACCACTCGTTTGGTGAGGAAACTCGCGCCGACCGTACTCATGGTGCTGGCTGGAGAGAACTGGTTCTTCACGTATCGATGCACCAAGCTGCCATCAGTCAGTATATAGCACATAAACAAATCTCCCCCCGTCACCGCATCCCGCATTCCAAACTCACCTCGTCTTCCCTACTCCCTGCGCTCCCAGAACAACAATCTTAGCCTCCAAACTTCCGGCCATCGTCCCTTTCTGCCGCTGTTCTCTCTCTCTCTCTACTCGGATCTTTCTTTTGTTCTCGCCGTCTAAACACCCGCAAGCACGGGAATGAGGAGGATTCGAGGAAAGAGAGCACACGCAAGGAAAGGAAACGGAGGAAGCAGAGAGACAAGGAGGTGTGCACTCCGGCTGCTACTCTAGCCCCGACGCGATCTTCTCTCGATGTTTCTGAGTCGCGCTTGTTGAATTGTTGCTTCCTTTGAATGCCGGCGTATCGTCTGGTGTTGGCGCAGATACTAGCCCTCTTTGCTACGACTCAAGGGTCATGCTCCAGCTCTGCCTGATTCTGCTTCTGCTTCTGATCCTGACTCTGATTCTGGCTCTAGTTGTCTCTTCTCTCCGTAAGACCAGACTGTCTCATCTGACCTTCCTCGCAAAATCCCAACGTCTTCCACGCTCTCTCACTCGCTCGCTCGCTGTGCCTCGGGCCGTGTCAAGGAAAACCCTAGAACCGGAATGTAAGAGGGAAGAAGAGGAAGACAGATGATGTACTGTGCAAGAAAAAAAGAACGTAGCGAGAGGTACTGTACACGTTATTGTTTACTATTGAATTGCCTATTACTCGGACCTCTTTTATTTTCTTGTTTGTAATGATCTGCTTTTTCTGTTATCTTACGCCCGCAACGCCGCCCGCTGCTGCCCGTTGGGTAGGAATCGAGCTCCGGTTTTTAAAATGAGAGATTTCGTGATAATAGTGACGTGCATTCGGTGGTCGGACGCTTCAATCTATCTCTCTGACTGTGAAGCTGAGTGATCCTTGTTGATGATACCGGTATGGGTGGAAGATAAGATCAGTGTGTGTATGGCTGTGCTATCTTAAGTATTTGTCTTGTGCAACCATTTGCATCCTCTCGGAGCTTTTCACTGCGCACGTTGTGTTCTCGTACAGTCTCATATGGTTGCACGAAATGCATGCAATTGTTGGCTTTCTCGCTGTGGATTTTGTGTCAATTTGCAGATTTTCTGTCATATTTTTCGAGGGGGGCGAAGGGGGGGAAATGGAGGTAAGCAGCTCCCATCAGATGATCGGGACCCTGGCGTGAGAAATGCTTCGATTCTTACATTTAGCTCTTTCAAGTGATTTCCAATTTGTGCCGCTGTGATTGGGGTTTATGCACTGTAACTGATAGATGGTGTTATCCAGAAGCCTGGGATCGAAGTCATTTACTATCGGGTGTTTTGAGAGCTTACTACTATGCAACTGCCCTCCAGACTCTTTCACACAGTCATCTTCCTCGGGTACCAATCAAACATTCCATGTTACTGTAAACGTCTTATTAAATGAAATTAGCTGTGGCGGTTTTATTCCTCGGGCGAGTTTGCCTCTTGGTTAAAGCTACTCACCCCAGCTCGCTTGCAGGCGATTAGAAGCTGTTCAAAGTTGGCTTGGGTGGCAAGAGACTAGTAGTGCAGCCTTGAAGCTTACAACTTTTCTTCCATTCCCAAAACACTTTCCAATCTAGGATTTGAGAAGTGAATCTACATCCACCTAGGTAGATAAGAAAGCCGTTCGATGCACAAATTCGGTTGCCTCTGTATCGCTTTGCTGGAGCTATAAGACATGAAATTGTATATATGTACAGTATAAATGATGCTATGATCGTATATATGTCTTGTCCACTCTAAATATCTACAACTTCGCCTTCTCCTTTGGGTTGATCAAAGGATCATAAACAGCCATACCCTGTATAAAGTCAGCTCCAGTTCAATTCTCCGCCGACGAGCAAGTAGAAGAAAGCTTACCAAACTATCGATTGGCACATTCGTAGAATGCACACTCAACCCTCTCGTATCAACCAAAGTAGGATTCAACTGATCAACACTTGAACACCCAATCAATCTCATATTCATCTCCATCTCATCTTTCAGCAACTGCATTGCTCTATCGACACCAGGCAACCCATACGCACTCATAGCGTACAAGAAAGGTCTACCAATACCAACACCCTTAGCACCAAGACACAATGCCTTAATAATGTCGGTACTTCTTCGAACTCCGCCATCGATATAGATCTCTATTCTGTTCTCCCAGCCACGCTCTCGTAATACGGGCATTACTTCAGCAAGAACTTCGACACCTGAGCGTGCAAAATCTAGTTGGCGACCTCCGTGATTGGAGAGGACGACTCCTTGGACACCGCACTCAATGGCTCGGATAACGTCTTCAACCCGCTGAACACCCTTAAGAATAATGGGCATCTTAGTGATGGACAGGAACCAAGGGATATCCTTCCAGCTCAGACTTGGATCAATGAAAGTTGATATAGCTCTTGCAGCACCCTGTGAAGTATCTGTTTCGGCTCCTCCCTGGACATTGGAGCCGACATCTGTGAACTTTGAACGCATGTCCTTTTCACGGCGACCTAGCTGAGGAGCATCAACTGTGATGAAGAGACCTTTACATCCGCGCTTTTCGGCGTGTTGGACGATCTTCTTGGTGATTTCACGGTCTTTGTTGACGTACAACTGCATCCATTGCACCTGATCGCCTTCTGCTGCATCCATTATCTCGTCGAAGGAGCAAGACGCAAGAGTCGGGATCATTTGAACCACATTGTGTTTCTTTGCTGCCTTGGTAAGGAGGACTTCGCCCTCAGGATTACCAAGCTTTCCAAGGGCAGTTGCTGTAACGTAGAAAGGCATATCGACCTTGGTTCCAAGCATGGTAGTAGAGAAGTCAACCTTCTCAACATCGATGAGGATCCGAGGTCTGAACCATATTTTATGGAACGCAGTGTGATTTTCTCGCATTGTCTATTCACACATTAGCCTTTTATCTGATTTGATGATTAGCCTAGACCTACAATCTCATCATCCGCTCCACTGGAGTAGTATGCCCATGCTGTCTTCTTCATAACATTTCTGGCCACCGCCTCGAAATCCATCAAGTTGTAGCACTGTTCCAGGATAGGCATCCGTGCAATTCGATCCTGTCTCTCGATCTCCAACGGATCGTCTTCCTTCTCTTCCTTCTCGACTGTGCCCATATCCACTGACCCGAGGTGCTTCGATTTGTCAAGGTACTTGTCGAGGGTGTCCGGGGGGTGGATCGGTTCGTACTCTTCGGTGGCATCTTTTCCCTGTTTGTATTAGTATGGGTTTTCTAGTTTCGTCTGGAACAGTTAAAGCCTTACAGCATATTTGAGAATGATCTTGGGTCCACCAGGGTGCTCTGTGTACTTGATTAGCATGCGTTGACCGCTGCGTTGACTCGGGTTGTATACCAGGCAGGAACTCGGTGACATCGTATGCTTTGCCCTAGAATATGGTCAGTACAAGCCCAGCGGCAGATGAACTGCGAGGCTACATACATGGACGATAACCCAACATGACTCTCTCGAGTTGTGCTTTGCAATTTCTGCACCTGTCAAAGACATCTTGCCGAGTATTCGTTAGTCGGTATCGTAAGTGATAAGCCGAGGTCTATCGCAAAATAACAATACTGTAAGAGGAGGAATTGGGAGGCAAAAGGAAAGAATTTAAATTGTTCCAGGTGCAGATGTCCTAGCATAAAATATAAACGCCGATGCTAGCGTAAAGAGGTTGGCGGCATGTACTTCCGTTCGAAAGGTAGGTACATGGTAGGACGGATGTGAACAAACAGGTCGATGGTGATTGGGCCGTCGGTGTTCGCTGTCTCGGTCGAAAGGCGGGCGAACCAGAACCAGAATCGTAGTCAATTCTCAACAACCAGCAAGAGAAGTCAACAATACAATCAAGAAAGCTTCTCCAACGCAAGACTGTATCCTTAGTCTGCGCATATCTTCTATACATCCCGAAGTCCCTTGAATTAGTACGAAGTAGGGCTTCCATTGACCCGGCTTTCCATTGCCGTGATGAACAATGTTCAATGACAACGACATTATTGACAGCTGCCCGCATTTACCGACCTCGGGGTTGTGCGGAGAGGCAAAACGTGGGGGAGGGAGGAAGGTGGAGCGAGCCAATCACGTTTAGTAGATTGTCAGAATTGAAGCTTGTCAGGGCCCAATAGTAGACTCCGAAAGGAAGGATTTGTTGAATAGTCTGTCCTTAATGGGCGTAGGAGGGCAGAAGCCCAAGCATAGCGTATTGCCTTGACTGATACAATTGAGCCAACATAAGTACAACAACAATGATAATTGCCAGATTTATGTCCATTATTATAAGTAATGCAAAATTATATAAGCAAAGAGACTACCTCAACACCTGCAAACTTGCTTCTTAAATTCAAATGGCTACATGTACCAGGCTTCAAGGTGGACAACAAGTGTCTATGTTCTAGCGTGTGCTTCTTTAATCTTTGATTGCGACTAAATGCGGCCTGATAATGCAACATCTAATACTTCGTTACATAACTTATCTCCTTACTTTTTGTGCTCCGAGTCCACCACTCCCTATGAAATCGCTTGTCCGTCGCCATGGACACCATCAAGTCTTGTAGTCATCAGTCATTACTGTTGTTTCTTCGTCTCAGTCGGTGCAGACTTTGCAATCAATTTTGCTCCAACGGGAATAGTTTCATGCTGTCCTTGTTGGCGCAGCCAGAAACTGGTAGTGTTCGTCAGTATCGTCCCTGAAGCACAATGGGTATTGGGTTAGCTTACCGCTCCTCTGGAGTGCCATGACCTTGAAGCGTAGAGTCGCGTGCTTGATCTTCAAGAGTGCTCCTGCTGATTTTCTCTCCGGATGATATACCTCCCTTGGCTGCGTTCTCGGCTGCTGTCTCTCCCATGCTTTCTTCGAGGTATTGTCTGCTTCAGTTAGTTTGGAGTCTGCGCATATAAAAAGAACTGAGACTTGCCTTCTGACAGCATATCTCTCAGCTCGCTCCCTCTGCAAACCCGGGCTGTCAAGCTTGCTCAGAGCTTTTCGCACGCCGAGCTGAACAACCAGGTATATGTGTTCAGAGAAGAATATGGTCAATAGTAGACCCCAGACGTTAATATCCCATGGTGTTCCATCTGGCCCTAGTCCAGTGCCGCTGAAGAGGTATACCAATGCTGCGCTCGTCAAACTACCAAGCCACGCAAGAAACCCGAGTGCTTCTATCCATGGGCCGATGGAGTCTGCTCTCCAAGGAACAGGTCGTTGGGTCTCAAGAGTAATCTTGAGTGCATCGCCACGTAATTCTATCCAATTATTGATCAAGAATGATACGCCCGTCAGGGGCCAGATAACAGAAAAAAGAGATAGATATCCTGAAATCTGTCAGTGGGCGGATGAATTACAAGACAACGAGCAACTTACCAAATTGAATAACCATCTCTCTGAAATCAGAGGTTACATCGTAAGTGTCCAGTTCTGCCTCGTTTCTCACTCTCGTCAAGAACGAAGTCTCTTCGGGATGATCCTGGGAAGCCGCATCTTCCACGCTTCCTCCACTCTTTGCTGCGCGATCTGCTTGAACCTCCTTGACTTTACGGAAGACCTTGCGTTTGACATATGGCATAATTACCTCCAGAGCAAAGTTGACAATTTGCGCAGTGACTGTGAAGTAGATGACCTGCTTCTTGAGTCTATCGGGGTTGATTTGGAACCCGAATTTCGGAGCTGTCATCTGCTTCTCATCTTCTGCGAAAGGCTTGACGGAGAACTGGAAGACATCAAGATGAGGAACAATAATTTGGGCAAATGGGACGTAAACAAATGCCGTCAGGAATAATGGAAGAAATGAGGTGATGAAGTTCAAGACAAAGATCTTCTGAACCATTGCTGCTTCGTGTGCTAATGTTCATTAGTCTGGTATTCCTCCGAACGGGGTTCAGCTAGCTTACCATCATTTGTCTCATAATTCTCAATATCAGTCAATTTGGAGGCAAACCCAGTCAAAACAGCTGAGAGGGTTGGCATGACTGTGGTGAGGATGACTGTAGGTAGAAAAACCTTGAAAAGTTTAGTAGAGAAACAGATTTAATTCTGGGAATCTTACCAAATAGGTCTTGAATGGTCCGTCATAAACTTCGGATATGAAAATCTCGATAGCAAAGCATCCTGCGATCAAAGAGCCAAGGACTAGGGCTGCCGCAAGAGCAAACGGTACCTGCAATAACTGTCTAGCTAGTCGCTTCATGGGGGAGTATATCTTCATATCTTCTCCCGTGATTGGATCCTTGATAATGGTCTCGTGTTTGAAATGGGGTCGCTGCTGGGTTATCTTCGAGACACCTCGAACTCCCCACTCAACCGACAGATCAGTTTCTTGCTTCTTCCAATACTCGATGAAGACAATGCTCCATAAGCAGTTGACTATCGCATATATGGGTGAGTATTGGCCAAATAAGACCCAACAGCTGAACCCGAAAGCTGCGGGGAAGACGAGGGCGAGGAAATAAGTCTGTAGGAAAGTGAAGTAGAAGCCTATCTTCTCCCCAAATCTGTCCTTTATCTCGTCGAGATCCTGTTTGTCGAGCAAGTACTTGGTGCTCAAGTGCTTGATCCAAGCCTTGTTGAATGTGTGGTCGTGGAGAGCAAATATAGACTGAACCCCTTTCCATTCTCCGCTCTTTGGGGTAATCCCAGCCCCGCCCTCAGTGGTTGGCTTCGTTATCAACAAGTATGTCAGCCGTAGGCGTTCGGCTTCAGTGTAGGGCTCCTCGGTCAATGCCTTCTGCATGTCCTTCTCCGGGGCATTTGTCCTCACACCATAGAGCCAATCCTGCACGCGAGCCCTGTATACTTCGGCTTTCAAATGTTGTTCGGAGTTGACTTTGACGAATATGAGCAGAGCACAATTGTCCCCGGCCCGGACCTCAGTAGATAGTCCAACATTGTTAAGCGCTTCGATGAGTTTCGTGTATTTTGCTTCGGCTTCGGTTTTTCCTAAAAGGGGGAATGAGTACTGATCCAAAAGGGCAGTTCTTGACAGGGTCCTGTACCTGTGGTTGCAAATCGATAGTCGATCACGTAGTCAACGCTGTTCATCGTCAGCAAGATGCTGCGAAGATACCGGGCAGGCTCGACTCACAGGAAGTTAGTATGCAACTCCTTCGCGTTGGCGTTGGGCTCGTAGAGGGTCTTCAGAGTAGCCATGTCGTCGTAGAGCAATCCTGCCCGTTCCCTTTCAATTGTGAGTATGAGACAGGAAGAAAGGGTGAATACTCTCGAACCAAAATGTTGGCATTTCTACTGCAGCTGCCAGGGCGCCAGGCCGTCTTGCAGAACAAGCTCAAAGTTGGGTCAGGCTCTGCCAGCGTTCGGAGGCCCATGTCGTCATGTCCTCGCTTAAGGGGCTGGAGCTGGAGCTGGAGCTGGAGCTGGAGCTCGGATCCCTGCATCGATCAGACCCCTCCCGTCGGGGTGCCAGAAAAAGCGAGAAGGCGAAAAAGCGGCTTTCCAGAATCAGAGGAGGATGCAGTCAACTTGAGTTGCCATTGCAAGAGCTCAGTATTCGAGGTGGACATTGAGACGACCTGTTGTCAGCTGCCCATGCGGGTCTTAGCGATGCCTCGGCTACTGCGGGTTTGACACCGTACGAGTAGATGAAGCTGGTAGCTATTTACGAAGTACGAGCCTGGAGGAGACTTTCAAACATGTGAACTTGCTTCGAGTGCCGCTTTTTGTCTCACCAAGAACTGTCGAGATCCAAGCAGCACAGCATCTCTACTCATCAGCTTTCTACCTGCTGGCGACAACTTCGTTCTTGGGTATACCTACCGTCTGCCAATGTAGATACGACCATCGTCTAGAATAGCCATTATTCTGGAGCATCACAGCCGTTCGAGCCCTTGCTTCGGATAGCTCAAGACCCCACACAATGCCCGAACAATCCAAACTCCCAACACGCCCAAAACGAAAGTCTCAATGGCCTTGGTCACGTCGAAAGGTTGCCTGGGACCCTCCGACGCTCCTCGATAGCCTCCTGATATCGCCCCTCCAATTCCTCATCCAGACAGTCTATGCCATCCTCCTCTACCTTCGTGGTGCCCCCTATCGACCCCCTCGCAACAAGCCCAAGATCAGAGTGGTCTGCATATCCGATACACATACAAATATGACAACAATTCCACATGGCGACTTGTTGATCCATGCAGGTGATATGACGAATGGGGGGACTATGAAGGAAATCCAAGAACAACTAGACTGGTTAAATTCGTTGCCACACCATCATAAGATTGTTATAGCCGGCAATCATGACAGTTATTTCGATCCCCGGAGCAGGATGTCAGAGGACAAGGCATCGGGAAAGAAACTGAACTTCCGATCATTGAATTATCTGCAGAATAGGGCTCTTACACTCAAGTTCAAAGGAGGGAGGAAGTTGAACTTTTATGGCGCTCCATCAATACCCGAATGTGGTGGCAAAGAGCATGCGTAGGCCCTCCCTAGACCAAAAGTGTTTATGAGGGAAAGGGCAAGAGGCTGACTCGTGATCTCTGTAATAGATTCCAGTACTCACGCGAGAGCGATCCATGGGAGTTTCTCATCCCCGAAGAAACCGACGTTCTCATAACACATACCCCACCACGTCACCACCTCGATCTTTCTATGGGATGTACCGCTCTTCTTCGAGAAATATGGCGTGTTAAGCCTCGACTGCATGTTTTTGGACACGTCCATTCAGGCCACGGTGAAGAGGCTGTCTTTTGGGACGAGGGGCAGCTTGCATATGAGAGTCTGATGGCGCGGGAGAATGTTGGGCCTGTGAGAGATTTCTTTCCAAGTTTGGCTTGGGTGGATGCCGTCAAAGTAATTTGGTATGGTGTTAAAGGTGTACTCTGGCAGCGATTGATGGTTGGACCATCCGGTGGAAATGGCGGCATGCTTGTCAATGCTGCGCTTGTCTACCAAAGTACGACGGACTTGGGGAATCCAGTCGAAATTGTAGAACTCTGAATAGGCAAAAGAAGTCATTGAATCCAGTCTACTTATGTCCCCGCCAAAAATGGACCGAAAAGTACCCCGCTGGAAAGATTACGTAGCAGAAAAAAAAAAGGTAGATATCTGCTCCGGGCTCCTACATATAGTCACGTAAACATTATTGCTTCAACAAACACCTAAAACCCAAGCGGCTTTAGCTCACTTGGGAGAGCGCCAGACTGAAGTTAACTTCAGACATTCTATGTTATCTGGAGGCACTGTGTTCGATCCACAGAAGCCGCAACTACTGCGATTCAAGGCACACCTTGAATATTCGAACATTCTTTTTGTCATTTTCGGCAAATTCATCTTTTACTGTTTGTTTCTCAGCTTCTCGAAGGCATTTTCTTGACGGGTCTTTTTGGCTTCTTGCTTTTTAGGTTTGCTGTTCCCGTATTCTTGTGGATCACGTGTGTATAGGCGAATATCCTCCAGCTCTTAAAACAACTCTCTCCCATGATAGGGCCAAATTTTACCTTAGGAAAACGGGAAACAGGAAGAATCTTTGAGGCTCACTAAGCTAGCAACTTTCAGAAAAAGAGTTGCTTGAGATGAGCGAGAAGGGAAGAAGCTCACCCACCAGCCATCATAGAAAAGGCAAAAGGGAGATCCTCGCCAACCACGCTCGGTTATCTTGAATGCCACCAAAAGCTGAGATATCTTCGAAAGTACTTTATTTTTACAACGAAACAAAGTGATTGCAAAAAGAAAAACGTATTTCGTCGAGTGCAGGATTTGAACCTACGCGGCCGAAACCATGTGATATCTGTCTGAAGCCGAAGCAACTGTTCGAGTCACACCCATTAACCACTCTGGCAACTCGACTAGATTGTTATAAGATTTGATACTCATAATAAGGTATATAGATGAGTGGTGTTGGTGGAATGCTAACTAAATTTCAGTTGTTTTTATTAACAGGGAGGTTTCTTGCTGTTTATTATCGATGGATGGCTGAATGGTTTAACGTTACTTGATATGGTTTATGGCATGATGTTGTAAGTAGTAGGTATAGATTGACAATTAAGTAAACAAAAAACTCTTGAGTCTCTTTTTGGGTCAATACTCCTTTGAAATAAAACCGATTTGTTATCAACTTATGCCTCAATGATTCGGAAACCGTGCATTACCTCCTGTATTCAATGTGCAAATACAAGGCTATATAATAGTCTTCCTTCCCATTCAAACAGCAACAGGAGCTGGACTAGCCTCCAACTCCTTCTAAACTCCCTAAGCCTCACCATTCAAAACACAAATCTCTCGCAGCTAAAGCCAGCATACTCGATACCAGCACTGCGAGCCAGAATTTTGCTGCTGCCAAAACCAATGGACCTATTCCATCGCAGACAAAACTTTCTTGAAGATGGCTGTCGTTAAAAGGTTCAGGGAGGATGTCGATGTCTTCCCTATCTCGGTCCTACTATACTATACGTACTACCGTAGTACGCAGACCCTGGACTGCATTCCGGTAACTCCCCGACTACAGTAACTATGAGATCTGCAAGCTGGATCAGTCTACGTCCATTGAGTACCTTGACCTATGCCGTCATCTGTGCCATATCTTCGAGTAACACATCGTACCAAAGCCGTTTATCTTTATGAGCCTGTGAACACTGCCACACTGGGTGAACACAGCGAAGGAGGAAACTCGCGAAAACTTGAAAGGGCAAGCAAAGCGACTTCTACCTTTGGGCTGTGGTCATACCAATGTTCGGTCTACTTTCGCAAGAGGCGAAAATACCAAATTACCAATGCGATGGCAGAGAATACGAAAGAACAGATTATGCAGCGAGCGGGCCTGTTCGCAGGCCGGATTTGCCAGAGCATTCTCTTGATACATATCACCAATTTCTGGTAGAGCATGCATTCCAATCAACGATCTCTTGAGTTCCCCGAATTGGGTAACGGGCTACTGACGTCTCCAAATGTACGAGCATAGCTGTACTATCCATTTTAGTTAATGATGGGGCATTTCTGTGCTTTGTGCTTTTCTTTCAGTTCCAGCAAGGCGTTCAGCTCAGGGCCTTTGAAAATCTTCAATCTTCAGTTTTTACTTTTGTCCACAATTTCGTTGTTTTTTGGTGGAGATCCTTTTTCTACGGCTGGCAATTCTTATCTGTTTATCTACCACTTCATTGGTCTCTAGTATTTTTCAACATAGTAGAAGCTCCAGCCAGACCATACGCTCTTGGCCGGCTACCATCATGTTGTATCACGGCCCAAGGTAATACAGTCGTGGTAGAACCATAGCATCGGACCGGTTTCCACGTCAGGTCACTACATTTACAGTCAGGAGACACTCGGGAAGGAATTATTCGGCTACAAAGTATTTAAAAACGTAAGGGCTGAGTTGGATGGGAATGAGGAGCTTTTGCTCTCACAGTCTACTATTGCAGCTTTTCAGCCTTTGGTTTTTCCAATAGTACTCTTTGAGTCTTTCATTATCATTCAAAGAGACTGCTATGAATCCGCGAACTCCTTCATTCTATATGTCTTCCTTTTCGATTATTCTTTACCCAATATTTTGCTGCTTTTCAGCTTCTGACCTCATTTTACCCTCGGACTCTGGGATTCATCACATCATGGAAACTTTTACTGACAGTCTCCCCGCGGTACACCGTACGCTTCGGCAGTCGACATAATACGGGGCAAACCGCTACGAAGTAACGGAGATTCGAGTCTCTCGAGCCACGCTGTGATACTTCGCCTCGTGTTATTCTTTCTTTGGATGATCTACCTGGATATATGTATGGTATTGCACCGTGGCTCGTGGGCGCCCTCCTTCTGTCTCTCCAACGCAAAGGATGTAGGAGAGGTTATAGAAACAGTCTCTCGCAATATTCAAGTCCTATTGTCTCATCATGCGTCAACAATCCAACCGTTCTCCAAAGTTCTTTTCGCCAATTGAATATAAACGTACCAGATCAGAATAAACTTCTTCCAAGTTGCACTTGCCATTGCTGGAGCATCTTTCATCTCAGCTAAAGACTGCTCCGCCGCTTTCTCGGCTGTGCCAACATGTGGTCTAGGACTTCTTCTCTCGGACTCTTGACAAACTCTACGTTAACGCCTATATAGCTCGGATGTGTTGCTTCTGCGGCATCTACTGTCGGTTGTGTCCCCACTGACTTCGCATGTACGTATATTTTAAGCTCTCCCCGTGCATCTGAACGCCTCCTATGTATGAGTCTGGTGGTTCTTAGTGCCTTTCTTTCCAAACTATAGCCATTTCTTTCGTTAGATAAACACTGACTCCAAGAACTTTATGTGAATGCTCTAGCCCTCATCGCGTGCCCTGGCTTGTGTCATTGGTGCTTGTAGCACTATAATTACTGTACAAGTACAGAGTGCTATTAGTGCTGTGTGTACTACCTGTACCTAGGATGATCAGAGAGAAGGAAACAGGCGGAAGGAGGGCAACTTTCCTGATAAGTCCTTGCTGAAAAGATTCGAGGTCTGTTCGCCCCATCGCTTGTTGAAAAGTACCATGTTGGATACATACCTACTAGTCTGAGTTTGTATTACGAACAGTCAAAATCATGCAGCCAGTTCTTCCCACCAACTTGCGATAAGAATGTATGTATAAAACTTACCTATGCAGCAAGGTACGAAAGTACTAGGTATCAAATGTCAGATTCGCGCTGCATCACGTGGACTCCCCCTGGATTTATATCATGTGATCGAAGTACGCGAGAGGGGTTGTCAGATTCTGAGGCAGCGGAAGGTAATATTGATGATATTCAGTAGTTGTGTAGTTATATATTTATAGAACTGAGGCCTCCGGAACGTTCGGATGAAGGCCTTCGCCAGATTACTAAGCATATATATGACAGGGGTACTCCGTAGCTCCAAGCCTAAAAAGCGTCAACATCCCAGCGGTAGGATGTCGCCTTTGAAACGAAACGCAGGCTCCAAAGGTCAATATCAGTCTTTAAACGTATATTAATACCCACAAAGATCACGACTGGCAATTGGGCCGTTCGCCGGAAGCTCAATTGCTATATCCAACGAGCCATGTTGAGGAAACATGACCGAGCACAGTCAGATCTTTCGGAGCAGAACGGCCCCGAGTATAAAATTAAGAAGGAAGAGGCACCCAAGTTACAGTACAGACCACTGGACCCGGGCAAGAATGAGATACGATTAGTTCGTGTCAAGCCAGCAGCTTTCCCAACAGATATCATACATTGCGAGTTGTTCCACACCACTCTCGAAGATGCGCCTCCTTATCAGGCCCTTTCCTATACCTGGGGGGACTTGGAAAGCATAAGAGATATCTATGTCGACAGAATGTGGCTACCCGCTACTGCAAACCTCAGGCATGCCATTCAACGTCTAAGGCCCAAGGAAGGCGAGCCCGAACTCATCTTGTGGGTCGATGCAATCTGTATCAATCAGGAGGATGTTCCTGAGCGAGGTGTGCAGACTGGGAAAATGAGGGAGATTTACCAGAATGCAGACACGGTATCGGTGTGGCTTGGGCGCCAAAACAATGATTCTGGGCCTGCCCTCAGGTTTGTCGAGGAACTTAGTCAATGTTCTTCTGAGGCCGAAATCAGTGATATAGTTCAAGATCCATCGAGAGTTGGGCAGCTGAAGGCTTTGGTGGTGCTCTTTCGTCGCTCTTACTGGGTTAGTACTCTCAAATTCTACGGCTTCCTTCTCACATTGGAGTTTGTGAACGTACCTTATGACTGCTTGAGGATAATTTTAGAATCTGCTCCTCTTCTAAGATGCAATGGCTGATTCTTTTCCATAGTGGAGAATATGGGTGATTCAAGAAATCCAGTCGGCAAAGAATTCGATGGTTTATTGCGGTCCCGACGTCATACCTTGGACAGTTCTTGATAAGGTCTGTGATATCCTAAGGTTGGAGGAAGCTCATCTCCAGAGGCTCTATTATGATTCTCCTTCGTTCATTAGGACCCTTGTCGCCGGTGGTCCAAGAAGCCTTCAACTGTCTCGCTACTCACCAGATGCACATGCACCACCACTTTTTGAACTACTACTTTCTCATAAGAGCAAGAAGTCCACGGATCCCAAGGACAAAGTGTATGCACTGGTGGGGATATCGAGCAGCAGAGATACTTTCGGTCCTATTAATTATGGTCTATGTATACGAGAAATCTATACGCATACCTGCAGACATATTATTACCACCTCTCAAAAGCTTGATGTCATCTGCGCGAGGCAACACGATCTAGATCAATACCAACTACCTTCCTGGGCTCCGGATTGGACTCGGCCACCACCACATCCTGGGCACACCGTGGTAGGCCTCCATCACAGCGACACGGACTTTAACGCCGCAGGAAATAGCATTGCTAACGCCGAGTTTTTAAACGATGGATATGCTTTAAAAGCATCCGGAGTCATTATTGACACTTTGAAGAGTCTTTGTACGCCTTTCAAACGGTTTGGGGCCCAAAACCAGACCAGGCCGGCTTTGCGTATCTTTCGGCAGTGGTGGAAACAGTATGTTGATCATAGAGGCGAATCTGTTTCAGCACAAGCAGCCTTCTGTCGAGCTATCTCATGTGGAAATTGGGACTCTGACGTCGAGAATGGATACACCACCAAGCTCAATTCTGTATTCGAGTTGTATAATTCACAGCTGTCAGAACAAACCGAACGGCGAATGGAACCACTTCCTGTTGATGATACAGGCGATACGATCATTGTCCAAACTCCCAAGCAATATGAACAAGCCCAGGTTGCTACTGTCCTATCAGCAAGTCTTACGATGAATAAGCGGCGGCTTTTCCTTTCGTCTTCAAATATTGTTGGTGTTGCCCCATGGAACTCAGAGGAACAAGATCTCATTTGTGTGCTTTATGGCTGTCGTTTCCCTGTCATTTTGAGACGGCAAGATGAGCATTACATACTTATCGGTGAAGCTTATGTTGATGGTATCATGTTTGGAGAGGCTATAAGAGGAGTTGAGTATGGTACGTACTTATCGACACAATTTGAAATACATTGAAAGCCACCAAACGAAAAGAACCGGCCTAGAAACTCGCTTGGCTCTCACCCGTTATTGTATAAGAACTATCAACGCTGGCGTTCGCAAGGCACAATCTTAGACAGGGTGATAACCTGTCCAGTGCTCTAAATCAGTCTGAAACTTAGACTGCCATGAACTGCCATCATATTCACTCAACACTGCAGGTTGAGACTACACACATCTCTTTATAAGCTCCGGGACCGATAAGAAATTCCTCGCCGACTGCTAGTCCACTATACAATCAAGTTATAGATAACTTAGAAGATCAAGCAACCGATAATTATAACAAAGAAGCGATAATGCAACTTTAGTTCTGCAACAACTACGGAACATATCTGATATTTAATTACTTCTGCCTGTCGAGTATATTACGTTAAATATTGGCGCCAGATTTTAATGGGAGAACATATCAGCTAAGAAGTCATTGCAAGAGATGTGCTATTTGTATGCAAATTATACAAATTTTTCTCCAATAATTTGCGAGGCTTCTTTGTTCGTACGTGTTCGCATCGTTTATAGCCATGTTCATCCTCGAGTCTTGATAATCCCAACGTTGAACGCTTCATTGTTCACATAGAAAGTACGACCAGGTTTTCGCTTAACAGAGCGGCTTTGTTAGGTTGCACTGCATTACATATAATGGTTCAGCTGGCTGCTAGTATTGGGGATTTGGCAATGCGATCGAGCCAACCGCAGAATTAGGTCCCAATTTTCGCTTTTTCGACCACTCGTTGGTATCTCCTGTCTACAACAGTCAGGCATTTGCTTGGGGGCTAGAATCATTCCGTAAACTGTTCCGCCTCAGCTCCTGTTCGTCAATGATAATCAAGTTCTATCGCCCGCAGCCTTGTTTACTGTTTTAAGGTGCTCTGAATTACATGTTTGTTGCTACTCTTGACAATGTATTTCAAGATACTAAATCTTAATCTTTCCGTGCGCGCTACTCTATTGTGCCAGCTATCTTCTATGCTCGGTGTTGTGGGTAAACCTCCAGGATCTGTAAAGTAATACCTACAAAGGCCTGTAAGCTGCCTATGGTCGGACGTTGATATCACATTTTAACGAGTAGTAGGGCTGAGCTTCAGAGCCTACATCGAGACTATAGTCAACAGACGGATAGGTATGCCGCTTCTACCCCTTAGTTTATACTACTATGTCTAGAACAACCTAGACTCTCGTTACAAGCTTTGTGACCTAGGAGAATCTTTTATACAACAAACTCAATAGCGATTTAACGTATCATATCTTTAAGTGCGCCTTAAATCAGCCGGGTTTTCCTTGACTGTAGAGGACGAGGCATTTTAATCGCTTCTCCAGCACCTTGCCTTCAACACTTATTCAGAAAACAGTGATACTCGACAATGGCTAGCACACCGCTATCACCCGGAGTCTTACAAAGCGATCCTACAGATTCCACTCCTGTTAAAAACAACGCGACAGGCGAACAATCTCTACCCCTCACACCTCTATATTCTGAACCTCAAGGTCTCTCACCACAATGCGAGCGGATTGTGAGGGCTATAGCAGAAGTTTATAGTAGTCTTCGCTATGGTAAACCATTTCGGAGCAAGGTAATCTAGACAACATTCAGCGCATGGGAAGAAGCCACGGAATACTTAGCTGAAAACGAAGAGGAATTATCACACGGCTTTCACTTAAAGCAGGTTGAAATTCCCGTAGAGGCTAGAAGCTAACCCAAGGTACAGGTTTCTGTATGACGACTCTATAAACGAACTGCATATAACGATGACACCTTTCTTATATGACCAAGTCATGCTTTTAGCTAGACAAAAGTTTATCCACTAGATCGATGAGATGCGTAGAGGAGTTAATGGGAAGCTGCCACGTATTGGTGAGATTGGACGTAGGGTGAACTACGTGAATGAGAACGGCAAGAAGCTCTATAAAGACGCGGATTGTCTTATCGGAAGTCCTGACGATGGGGTGTGTGGAATGGCTTTCGAGGTTAGAAAACCCCAATCACCAGAATCATTGGCGAAGGCCGTAAAAGCCCTCATCTTGGGCACATACGGACGAATCTCAACTGTAATGACTTTAAAACTTCCATATGTAAGAAGTGAAACGTTCGAAGTCAAGGTTTGGGAAGCACGAGAAGATGATACCCAGGCTCTGCATGCCGTTGTGTGTCAAGATAAAGTAAGTAGCACATAGATATGATTTCAGTCTAGTGCTAATTATACTACAGGTTATCATTGGACAGGATGGGACGGTGAGAGCCTCTGCGGACACATACATCACGATTATGGCGAAACATTTTCTACCTTTCGACAAGCAGTCTCTGGCTTGGACAAACTCCCAGGCTTTAATATCTCTACCGAAGAGATCGATGGATGGTGGCTAGAGGCAAAGAGGTTGTTACAACAAAGGGCTGAAGATGATGCCGAAGACGAAGCAAGACAAGAGTGGAGGGGGTGGAAGCGAGAGTGGGATGAAGACGAAGAAGCCTACATAGATAACGAGGGCAGGATGAAGTTTCGCAAGGTATAGAGTGGCGAATTGTCTGGTGATTCAAGCCACTATACTGAAAGTGATCATGAGATTCATGACATATCAGGAGATTTCACTGTTGAAAGATAGTGAAGTACTATCCCATCCGTAGTATAGAACTGCTCACTCGGACCACAAGGACGTGCTTTCGCTCTACTACCTTAATCAACGCTTGTTACTACTGTTCTTGTTATTATTTAATCTAAACTTGGTCTATACACACGCGTCTTATAGGTATTAGTGGAACTCCCGTTGCCGCCTGTCAGTAGGGTGCTTAATGCATGTCGCGTGTAGTTCTATACTGCCGATCGGATATACTTTGTTTCTGCCTCCTAACTAGCACCAACACAATATCTAACGTAATATCTCCTAGTACCGCATCCAAGCCCGAATCCAACCACAAAACCGAAGCGAACAGTGCTTGGGTTGCTGGGTGCTTCGTAGTACCGCTCTTGGATCAAGGCCTTCAAGAGAGAATTCACATGTCCAAAGGCTTCGTATTGAGGTTCATGCTCGTTAGAGATTGTGACCAAGAGATAGGTAGTAGCAAGCGTTGTGTTGCGGAGAAGATCCGGAAGCAATGTGAGGTGGCTTTGTATAGACTGCTTAAGCCGTTGAGCCTTGCAAATAATGAGGCTGGTTCTGGAGCTAAGGCTGATATGTCTGGGCAGGGAGACGAAATCTTTGAGCCGGAGGAGGAATTGGGAATTGGTAACTTGTTCGTCTAACGTAAATATTCGAGTACATATTTCTTGTACTGACTTGTGATCTTTGAAAAGGAGTGAGTATTTGAACGCTTAGAAGATGGTAAGGCAGACTCCATCTTGCTCGGTCATTCACCGGCCATCGTGACTTCGCCCTGGAGACTCCCACCTCGGTAAAGCGATCAAGTTGGAAGAAGTTGGCATACTGCCTTGTGAATCGCTTCTTCGTTTGAAAAGCTCCTCCTTTCTTTTTCTTCGTCGTCAGCAAGCCGTAAATGATGTTTGAAAAACAATTTCCGCTGCGGGACCATGAGGTATTCTCTCGAGTCTCAAGTCTCAAGTCCCACTCTAGGTCTGTCTCTCGCTCGTTAGGCTTGGTCTAGAACAGAACATACTTCCAAGCGTGAGAACAGAGAGAATGAGGCTTTCGTCGACTTCGAGATGCGAAGATCAAAGTATCGCTAGTTGTTGTGATCGAAGGCGCGTCTTGTACTGTACTCGTACAGATTGACGCCAGTTCTGAGCTTCTGATGCCAAGTCCCTGCCTCGAATTCTGAAGTGCCAAACTCACTGGCATTGGAATGGTACTACAGTAGTCGGTCTTCGGATTCTTGATTGCTGCCCGACTGCCCCTATTTATCGATGTGGTACAGGACTGTCGTCTATGGTATGGGGTCTGAGGGTGTACCAAGCAAATGATCGGCCAAACGGCTGTCACCGAAAAGCTTGATACTGGTCTTGTTAACGTCGGTCGTCGGCTTCTTACACACCGAGGCTCCGCGGAAAACGGCACCTTGTATCTCCTGATGCTGTTACCGGTCTCACATGACTCCACTCCGCTCCACCACTGCAGATCTATAAAAAGTAGGTAGATAGATACGGGGAGGCTTGAACCAACCAGGGTCTGGAAGCTTGTGGAAAGTCTTTCCCCAGCCACAAAGCTTGTTCGCATCGACGCCCACTACATCCGCCGAATGAGAAGGCGCATAGCGTATGTATCAGGGGGGCGTCGACGCGTACTGGACCCGTATGTATGTCTCTTTCGCCGAACATCAACAAATAACTACATACAGCACCACACCCGAGTCCTGTCACCCTTTTCCAACTGGAAGACGACAGTACATTACGGTCCTTCGTATGTCGACAGGAGCAGAAATGAGCGCCGACATGATCGACTCTGTCATATCGACAGAATATTGAATAAATACCCAGGGCCACAGTAATGTGGTTGATGCCGCACAAAGGATCGAGAACTGACGGATGGCAATGTGGGATCCTCGTATCCCCCAGAATCAATCATGTCAACATGTGACCACTGACCATGGGGGGCCACTACTTACCACTCCGGGTAGCCTGTACGCACCCACTACGGAAATGCTGCGTGCTTAATAAGTTAATACGCCTGTGCCCCCCGAGTCGTGCTTTTCTCGTCGTCGTTTCTCGTCTTCTCTGCCAGTTGCCGCTGACAATTCCTTCGCAATCGCTTTTTTGTTTTTCTTTGCATCCTCGCTCGTCTGAGCCTTCACACATTCGTTAAGCACCCATACACAGAGGCACTCACTTCCTCAGACTTTCGTTTTCTTGCCTTGCTCAAGGACCGCCACGTCGGCCTTGACTTGTAGCATTTCGCGCTCTTCGCAACCATGCGTTCAAGCTGCCTCCCACTGTTGTTGGCAGGCTTCTCGGCATTAGCACAGGCAGCGACAAACGACGATTGGGCGACAAGGTCCATCTACCAAATCATAACCGATAGATACGCTCGATCGTCCACAGACTCTTCAGCATGCAACATCACAAACTACTGTGGAGGAACCTGGGCGGGAATTGTCGATCAGCTCGATTACATCCAGAACATGGGGTTCACGGCCATTCAGATATCGCCCATCAATGAGAACATTGATGCGACCACCGAATACGGCCAGGCATTCCACGGCTACTGGACGCAGAATTTGTATGCGTTGAATGCCAACTTCGGAACGGAAGATGACCTGAAGAGTCTCGTAACCGAGCTTCACAACCGAGACATGTACCTCTTGGTGGACGTTGTGGCATATGAGATGGCGTACAGTATTGGAGACATCAACATGACAGCTTCTACACCCATTGACTACTCTATCTTCTCCCCATTCGACGACGAGAAATACTACCACCCATACTGCCCCATTATTGACTGGACCAATCAAACCGAGTATCAGGACTGCTGGCTAGGATACACATATGTTGCCACGCCAGATTTGAAGACCGAAGACTCTACGGTCTCAAGCATGCTCGGCGCCTGGATCAAAGAGTTGGTCTCGAACTATTCCATCGACGGTATTCGCATTGATGGAGCTAAGCAGATCAATTATGATTTCTTCCAGCCTTTCATCTCGGAGAGTGGAGTGTATGCCATGGCCGAAGTAGACGACGGGGATGCTGCCTTCACCTGTCCTTACCAGAACTACAGTGCTGGTCTCGAGAACTACCCTGTTTACTACCAAATCCTTGCTGCTTTTACCGCCGGTGAGATGTCAAAGCTTGTCTCGCAGATCAGTGCCGTCAAGGCTGCTTGCGCATCACCTCAGTACATGGCCACCTTCGTCGAGAACCAAGATAACGAGCGTTTCGCCAGTTATACCGAAGACATGGCAGTGAGTTTCCCTTAAATGTCCATCCACCTAATAATCCCTCAGTTCCATAACACTAACAACCTGTTTTTCAGCTTGCTTCAAATGCCCTCGCCTTCACCATCCTCGCTGACGGAATCCCAAAAATGTACTACGGCCAAGAACAGCACCTCACAGGAAACTACTCCCCCTACAACCGCCAACCCCTCTGGGAATCCACCACAACCGCCTACGACACAACCGCAGACCTCTACGTTCTAACCTCAACGCTAAACAAACTCCGCAACCATGCCATCTCAATCAACACTAACTACGTCACCAACAGCAGTATCCTCCTCTACACCGACGACTCCACCTACGCCGCAAGCAAAGGACCCTCAGGATCTCAAATCGTCGCCGTTCTCTCCAACCAAGGAACAAACGGCGGAGCATACAAGTTATCTGTTCCGGGCGCTGCAGACGTTGGTACGCAGATGACGGAGGTGATTGGATGCACGACTGTGGTTGCTGGTGATAAGGGTACCATCGTTGTTGATATGGGAGAGGGAGCACCCAAGATTTTCTTCCCCACATCTAATATGCAGGGTTCGGGACTCTGTGGATACACGAATGCGACAAGTACTGCTACTGGTTCAGCGACGAGCGCGAGATCGGCGACTCCTACGAGTACGAAGAAGGGTGCTGCTGTGAAGGCCATGGGTGTTTCGTCTTCGTTGCTGTTGGGTGTTGTGGGGACTTTCTCCCTTTCCCTTGTATTGTTGTAAGTAAGTGGTTTGATGGGTCTTCCATAAGTAGGGAATGCTCAGTGCCAATGACTGAGAGACGAATGTAAAATTTAAAAACAAAAAACATATACATTATGGTTCTGGATAGGTATATTTGGACCTTATATAATAATAATAATTGAGCATTCTGAAGAAGAAACAGAACATACACCAACGCAGTGTTGTGCGTAGTAACGAAGTCTTATCTAATGAGATCTCGCCAAAACCTGCAGCTGACAATTTTGCGACACCAAGAAACTTGCGCGACATACCCCGTTACATTGTGAGTGACTCTTTTAGCAAGTCTCTTTGGACTTGCACCTTGGTCACAATTTGAAGCTGTGCACTTTAAGTCATCATTCATTCTAATCGTGTTGACTCGTCAGAGTATCATAGAAGTAGGAAATAATTATTACGACGTCATGTGTCGCTTTAACTAACTCTAGCTCCCTTGAAAAGAAGAAGAGCCTCTTCTAATCTTCAAAATTGATAATATTTACATGCACATTCCTCTATCTACTTATCTTAGTACTAGAGAACTCCATACTCTCTTTTAAGAAAAGTATATTATATAGGTTAAATAAAGATTTATGATGATGTGAGTCTATAAAGTAAGTTCTACCGTCTTTGTTCTAAGTAGAATCTCCTCTCTTTGCGCTCGAGATCGAGAAGCTTTTGGCTATGGCTATTTGACTAGGGAAAATAAATGTATGGATGTTGAATGAGAGTTTATAACTAGTATATATACACGTCTCGTCACTCTAACAGAGGGTATTATTCTTTCTAGCAATGCTATTTTCTTCTATACTGTACAGACTGACTTATACCCTTTGGCACGGGCCAAGAAATATCGCATTGGAGAAGCCTCGGTGTAACAGGTAAGAAGTACTTCTTACTTCGGTGTCCTCTTCCACCTTTCAATCTTTGAGACGCCTGAGTTTCACGACGAGCTGTTTGCCGATCTAGGCGTGAGACTTGACAGGAAAGCCATGAGAACTCTTAGTAGGCTGAGAGGTTGGGCGAGAGTGTGATTTGAAGGATGTTTTGCGGAGGATTGTGGGGGGCTGTGGAGGAGTTCTTGGAGCGTGGCGGGGGAGAGATATCGAAATAAACATAGCTTTGGGGATTACTCTTAAAATGCGGATTCAATGGGTAATTAGACAACTTTATCAAGTTGTGTAAATGAAACTACTGCAAACCGAGTGTAAAGATGGTCCTGTTAGCTAGACAACAATGATGAGGCTCGGAAGCATGAGGGTAGTATGGTCATCATCTTAGTGATCTAAGTTCAATTGATTTGTCCATGCGTTGCACTATGTAAAAATTAAAACCTCATGATTTATTGGCGTTGTATTCATGAGTCGCTTAAATTCATAGTCTATTTGACAGTAATTGAAAGCAATCTAATAACTGAGCTCGAAAATGAAATCATAACCATCAGTAGGGAAAGCGGCACATACTACGTAAAAATCATTAGCCAGTAGGATCTGTACTCTTCCACGAAGCACTTTAGCCACTGACTCAAGTTCCTCGAGGTAGGTTGATTGAGCGCAGCGAGTCCTGCATACCTATGTTCTCTTTTAACCTCCAGCAGTAATAAAGAACAACAGGGACGGATACGAAGCCACCATAAGCGGCCAAACTCCTATCTCTGTGCACGCAGCCGGGGAGTACAGTACAGTACCGATAAGAATCCTTCGAGAAGATCGGGTGGAGAAAAAAGGCGCATACGTCTTTTCAAGAGCAGAACAGATGGGAATGCACGCTCGATGGGTAAATCTCGACAGCCTTCTGAACCGTTGGACGTCAATAATCGCGCAACAATGTCGGATTGATTCCCAGCTGCTCGGTTAGGCCCTCAGGGGAATTTTGACATGGTTGAATCGTCCGCTAAAGATAACCGGAAGCCAGGGGATGCGATCTGTTGATTAGTATCGCGGTGCAGGCATTCGTTACTCGAGTAGGGTTCAGGGAAGAAATCTCCCAAGCTGTCAGCGAGAGACGTTGCGAGGGAACCAAAGCTTGACAACACTTCTACTACTGTACGGCTCCAACAGGCCAAATGCTCCAGATGAGTGTATACGGACAGGCAACATCTGATCTCGGTCGGTCAATGCATCCAATGCATCCAATTCATCCAATTCATTCCACGTGCCGCAAGGCCGGTGGTGGATGCTTTCCCATTCGCTGTACGAAAGTACAGTGATATCCGGGCAAGCCATCGCGGAACACAGCCTCTGGACAGCCTTGAAAGCAATGGAAGCAATGGGAGAACTGGCCCTACATCACTCCGAGCAGCAATGCGACGCACGCACGCTACCCCCAGGCAACAAGAAAGTCCACCACTTTCACTCTTTCCAGGGCGGACGGAGAGCAGAGAGCAGAGAGAGATTAGAGAGCTGGAGCCAAGGCTCACTTGAGCCGCTGTGCTCTGTCACCTCTGTCACATCCTCCCTTGCATCACTTGATCTCTGTCGCATTCTCTCTGCTGTCTTGTTTCAATTATATATTTCTTGTGCAAACCAAATACAGTTCTTGTATGTACCGTACCTGATCGACGGCGACACAGTAGCAACATCTGTCAAGATCGTCACCCTGAGGAGCGATAAGACTTTGACCGCAACGATACGAGTACTCGAGTACTCGTACGCCGGCAAGTCGTCGGGCCCCATAGAGATGTCCGTCGCCGACTTCGTTACGCCTGTCAAAGGCATCAACAAGGCTTTTGAGAATGGAATAAAGCTAGCGAGAGGTGTAGCAAGGTCAGCGAGCGATGCGCCCGCTGCTCAGGCTCTACACATTGCAGAGTCGGCGAAGAACCTCCAGAAATCTTTGGAGAATGATGGCAAGGCTGTCGGTGAAGCCTACAGCAAAGGCGTTGCGGATCTTGGGCAACCTTTCTCCAATGCCTTGGTTGAAGATAGTCAGTTGTGCAGTGCAGATTATTTTATTTTGCTAATAGGTTCTCAGAGAAGAATTTACGCCGGTTGAATGATTTGCGAATTGACCTGCTCGACCAGATCAATGACTGTCCCGACTTTGACGATGAACCCGAAGCCTTCGAACCCAAACCTTTCAGCAAAATCCAAAGACAGTCGAAGATATGTTGCGCAGAATGCCTGGAAATATTTGGTGCTGTGCGCGCCCAGCTGGTCGAAGCTGGCTTGCAGAGTTTGGAGGACAGGGCGCAATTGAGCAGTATGAGAAAGGCATCACCAACACCAGATGAACAGCCGCCTCCTCCAGTCCCACCGAAGCGTGTCCAAGTTCTCGAAACTTCAGCCGTCAAACCTCCGATGCCCAAGAGTTGTTGGAGTTTTGATACGCCTTTATCAAGCTTAGATTCCGGCTCCATCAGCTCGATATTCAGTGCGACAAGACCTCTCTCAGGAGAAGTATCACCTCTCAGCGAGCATTCTCGTTTAATACCGAGGGAAACGGTCAGCAATTGTCTCAACGCTAATGATGACTTTTTGGAGAGGCGGAGACAGTCGCGGATAATGTGGCATGATAAGATTCGGCAATTATCCATCTCCTCAATTTCAGAGAATCTGAACAGTAGCTCGTCTCCAATACTTTCGCCTCCAATGGGATCTTTCACGACAACAGTTAGCCCAATAGATAACCCTTCAAAACTCAGCGGCATTGCTTTTCCGCTCGCGATGGCCAGAGACCGGAGTCAGACGTCACAGGGAACAAGAAGTTCAACAACCAGCTCCCTTCTTCACGACATTGCCGAGCGTCCTAGGCATGACAGTACAACCAGCCAGGAGTCAATCTTCGGACTTCGTTCCTCAACTCCTTTGAGCCCTCCCGTGAGCGAACACCGCAAATCTAGTACGGAATGGGGAGCTTTAGCAACGACGCTTCGCGTCCCTGGATTTGGAAGTGGGGTTGAAGATGGGTTGGAAGTTTTGAGACCGGTTGACCACGGTAACGGATTAATGCTAGTCAATGAGAACCAGATTGCAGATCAACCTACCCCTACGACTTCTATAAAGTCTATCGATTATCCAATCCGGCACGATACCTCGTTCTTCAAGTTTGGCGGCTTTTGTGAGGGTGCGAGAACAATGCTGAGAGGGGAGACAGGCTTCAAGATTGTGAGGCGACCCTCGGTATGTGTTACACTATGTTCTTTCTCTTCCGCTAATATAGCAACTAACAGCCAATACAGGGACATTATAGTGCAGTAATTTCGGCAAAATGTATTAAGTGCTCTTATGAGATTAGCTATAAGGATGAAAAGCTCGATCGTAAGTAGTGGATCTTATCCATTCAAGGAAAGTATGAAATCTAACAGGATATTAGGTGGTGGTATCTATGCAAACTGCGGAATAAGATGGCGTCAACTTTTTGTAGCGAAGTCACATGTCAAAACAACATCGATTGAGGAACCTATTTACGCTTGCATATTTTGCATCGAGGAGCACAAGACTGTTGAAGAACACGACGCAACAGTCTTCTTCTCAATAACTTCCCTCTTCCGCCATCTTGCAACTCACCCCCGTCCTTTACCAACAATCAAGAACATAAAGACGGTCTACGGCCCTCAACCGTCCACTCTGGTCGACTTCGATGTCCATTTCACAACACCATCCCCCACGCCCTCCCAACTCTCTATCTCAGTAATTGCTACGAAAGTAGCAACTCGTCCAGCTGCATACGCCTCAACAACCCATCACCCGAAAAACACAACTTCTACTTTCTTCGATCCTGAAGGGAATCCAGCTCTGCATTTTGCCTCAGGCGCTCGAATAATTGGCATCACATTTCCTGTCCAGTTCAAAGGCGAGTGGTATACAGGATACCATGATGGGCAGAGAGGCAGTTTTCCCGCATCAGCGATCATTCTGGAGACCCCCACCCGCGAAGATGTCCTTATGAGTCCTCAGTCAAACCTCATCGCAACCGCAAAATGGGATTTCAAGCCGAAAGACGCAAAAGATAGCGGGTGGCTGAAGTTCTCTAGGGGAGATAGGATAATCAATATCGGCTATACCTTCGTAGACCAATGGTGTTGGAGTGGCCAAAATAGCAAAGGCAAATGGGGTCTTTTCCCGGCGGCTTTCATAGAAGGCTTGAGAGAGGGGCCGGGAACGGCTAGCTCTTCGACGAGTCCTGGCTCGGCTAGAAATAGTGTTCTAGGGGGGCTGAGCGGAAGAATGAGCGGATTTGGTGGACCATTGAGGAGGGCAGCTAGTGGTAATGCGACGAGCGGGAAGAGGAAGAGGAGCGCGAGTATTCGGAGTAATGGCAGTGATGGCAGCTTGGTTGGGGGACGGAGATCGGTTCCCCAGCCCGGGTTGGAGGTTGTGACGAGTTCGAATGGGAGTTGATGTGGTTCATGACCTAATGAAAATGCCAGCGGTGGAATTTGTATTACGTTTTATACGAGGAAGCTTACGGATAGAACATAGATGCGTATTTGACGGTTATGGGCGTTGACTAATGATGAAGAAGATCTGGTTTAGGTATGTCTGGGTGTTGGAGTTCATTGCTGGTGTCATAAAGTGGATGGATAAGCATTTTCTTGTATTATATGTAGCTGAATGTTGATACCCTTGTTTTTACATATATCTACACTATTTACCACTATGCGAACTAAAAGCTATTGTCTTTACAAATAGATAGTCAAAGTGCGCTAGCAAGAAGAAATTGTGATCTAAAGAAGAGAAGGTCAGTATATCCGAGATAATCTTGCTTCTTTCCCCTTAAATATCTAACATTAATTACTTAACTAAGGTAATATTAAGAATCTAGTGAATAGCTAGCTCTGGCTAAGCGACAACAAAGATCATCCCTCCCTGCCCTCATCTATGCTTTTCACTGCCCTATAAATTCCTATATCAACTAAATTTCACTAACTTGTTATGTTGTCAACCTCTGTCCGTTGTCAATAGCTGTTCATCGCGAACCAAATTTCCTTTGCCTGATCACAAAACTTATACTCCCCTTAAAGGGGAACGACAAGCTTCTACCTGTCTGTGTTATCCCTAAGAGCCTCTAAGAGTCTAGAGAACAAAGAGAAGCGCACGATCAATGACAAACCTCCTCACCATTGACTATGCTATACTACGACTCGACTCATTGGAAATGTCTATACCATTCTAGGTTGCTTGGAGTTTCTTTCTGTATCCTGAAATACTAATATCTGACTATCTTACTGACTGTAGGAGCACGTGTAGCAGTCTACTACGGTGCATATTTTAACCATAGACCTATATATAACATGCGTAGGTGAACAGTATTTTATATAGTCAGTTGTACAGGTGTATACATACACAGGGGGAGGTATCTATTACACACTAGGTTATATTCTTTCTCATCATCGAGCCCTTTGTAATAGTCATGCAGGTAGACTTCTTTTCAACAACCCAAGCCAGCTCAAAGACTCATAACCCAATATCTACTGACCAACTCTGAGTAAACACCTGTATCCCAACCCCTCAAAAAACATAATTCAACCCCACCGAGCACGGCACCAACCGACCTGGCAAAAACCGCTGAATCTCAAACTTAACCCTCCACCCAGAACAATGGCCCGGTACAAGCACCCTCGGATTCAACACCACAAGATCACGTATCGTAGCAGAAATTTGTTCTTCATCACTAGGTGCAAGGTGATAGCCTCCTACCACGGCGTATAAGGGTGCAGGAGAGCCAAGAGTAACGGTGTGTTTGGAGACATTGGTTGCGCCAGCGTGAGAACAGCCTGTGAAAGTGACTAGACCCTTGCCTATTTGGTGCATTTAGTCTTCGTTTAGTATCTCAATAAAAAGAGAATAGACGAAGTGGTACCACACCTTTCAAATTAACCATTAGGAACCGCTCGTCCCGAATCTCCTCATCAGGCGTCCAAGTCTCCGTAGCAGTATCGAAACGAATGCCATTCTTGACACCCAACTCATAACTCGTAACACGTGGAATTTCCCCCGAGATAAGAAAGAAGTCATCTAAGATAGTATGAGTATCTGCGTTCTTGGAGACTTTACCACCAGCAGCCTCGATCTCCGCGAATGAGGGATCGGCTTCGAGAGAGATGAATTCCTCTTCTATTTGGAGACCCCGAAAGTCGGGACGAGAGGGATGGAGATCTACCTAAAATGCCAGGGGAGAATAATAAGCCTTTCCAATAGACGCAAGGATGGGAGTCAAAAAGCGCTTAAAGCATCGGACAGAATGCCCGGTTTCGAGATACCTAGTGAGTGGTAGTAGAAACGAAGAAAGAAAATCCACGTACCATGACAGGAGTCTCGAGACCCTTTTCCTTCCTAGCAGCCTGAATCATCTCAACAGCCTTAACCAAGCCGCCCGAATGATCCCGATGCCAATGCGAAAGCTGAACAGCCTCGACAGCCGCCAGATCCGGCGCGAGTCTCTTGACATTGCGCTCCCAGATGTCGCCTTCAGGACCAGCATCGAACAGAACCGAGTGTTTAACACCATCCTTACTCGCAGTCTATCCTCATTCACATCAGTCCCCGATCCCAATCACAGTCGACAGTTCATTATACATCATCGTCCCTCCAACACCGATTGAACAAAACAAACTCGTGAAACAAGCTTAATCACTCACAATCAGAACCGAAAACCCATGCGCAGCACAACATATCGACTCCATCCTCAACTCTTTCTTTGCAACACTACGATCATGAGCCTCAAACTTCGTGCCTAGGGCTAATTGGGCGAAAGAAGTGTGGGTGATGGAGACAGTGTCAGGTGCGGGTTTGGACATGATGTCTAGTTCGTTGTCGATGATAATTAGGGCCTCAAGGCTGTCTACTTCTGTGAGCTTTGACATCGTGGGTGAGTGACGATGTTGGGTTTCTTGATTCCTGAGATGATAAGTGATGGTACCATTTACGGTGCATTGAGGCGTAGTTCTGTAAGAACGCTGTGTCCATTCGGCGGATACTGAGGCCGGTCATTATTACTTCACGTCGGCGTCTGCAGGATGAGGCCTGCCGCCTGCATAGTTTGTCAGCTTACTATTGCGCTGGTGCTCGAATAGACCTTTTCGCTAAGTGCACACAGCTGCAAGGCCCCTCGAGACGTATTACAGCCAAAGATGGAAGTCTAATGCTCTAGTTTTTATATTCTCTACTAGACTCAATACATTTGTAGGAGTCGGAAGTCATTAATCCATTGCCGAAAATCTTAAACCGCCAAGCGTCTAATATGAGCAAAAAAGAAAGTCATGCGTGCGCCAAAGTATCCCATAATAAACAGCTTGTGGTAACGATGTATGAATGAACCCAATATACAAAGCAGAAACAAATCTGCCTAGAATGAGGCAACGGCGATGGCGATAGCCTGGCTATCGGAGTGCGAGATTGATACGCTAATCTCTGTGACTCCTGCCTTCTTGGCTGCAGTTTGGGCATCGCCGTGGAGCTATTGAAAATTAGTAATAGTCCTGTACGTATTTGAAGCAATAGAACTTACAGTGACAATTGGTGCACCCTTATCATTGCTCGTAATTTCGATATCTTTCAGCGGTGCTCCGGCGCCCTTACTCGAAACACCGAGAGACTTGAAAACAGCCTCCTTCGCACTCCATCTTCCTGCAAATGAAGCCTGTGGGTTTGGTGCCTTGCGGCAGTAGCTTTGCTCCTTCTCAGTGAAGTTTCGCTGCACAAATGTGTCATTCTCTATGTTAATCGCTGCAATGTCCTCAACGTCAACGCCAACCTTGCTGTTGGCAGTGGCAGCACCCTTCGCCAGGGACTCGACCATCTTCTTTGTGCTTTCTGCCTTCTCCTTGTTGGCAGCCTTCTTCATGAAGTTGGGACCATATGCGAGGGCATCTGGTTGGTCCTTGACATGTCCAAGGGACACACGAGCATCTGGGTTGAGGAAGACTTCTCCTAGCTGAGCGTCCGTGTATGGAGACTCGGTCTTAGCAACGAAGATAGAGTTGTTAATCAGACCGTTGTGGAAGTATCGGTAAGCCTTCTTCTGTCTGGCCTCAACCTTCTTGCTGTAGGCGGCGTAGGTAGCCTCATCGAGAGTGGCGAAGAGATACCTGGGATGAATACCGATAGCTTGGGCACCCTTTTGACCGAAACCGAAAGAAGTGACAGAGAATGCCTTGACACCATCAGTTTGAATTGCACGACTTGGGTACACGATGTAGTCAAACTGCTCCATGACCTGGTCAACATTGTCGGCATTTCTGTTACCAGGAACGAGACCACTGTTCATGACTTGCAAACAGCCGTTGAACATCCAGGATCCAGCAGCACCCTTGGGATGCCCAGTGAGGTACTTCTGGAAAATACCCAGGACGGCGTTACCCTTCTTTCTGCCAAGATGCTCCAATTGTGCACAGATGACAGATGATTCGTTCTTGTCATTAGCGACAGTGGAGGTACCGTGGAACGATGCGACATCGAGATCATCAATAGTCAGACCCCAGGTTGCAAGAGCACCACGAAGTGGTGCAATAGATGGATCCTTCTTCCAGAAGGTGTTGCCAAGGCTGTTAAGAACCTCGGCCTCTTGTCTGGCGGCCTCGCGCTCAATGTGGTTGGCGCGTTCTTGTGCGTATTCGGACTCATTGAAGACGCTACCTTGTGCCTTCATTGCGGCAACCTCCTCGTGGAGATACTCAAGTTCAGACTCTTGCCACTGCTTGATGTTCTTCTTGCGAAGCTCGATTTGTCTGCGGCGGTACTTGATGTCAAGGAGAGGCGATGGGAACTTGCCAGCGTTCTCACGAGCGGTTGTGAGAACACCCTTTCCTGGTGCTGGGACGGATCGGCCAATCTTATCAGTGGCGGTTGTGGTCAGACCGATTATACCATGGATGGGGACACCCATATCGAGAGCAAGTCTGGCAGTCATGATAACTTGAATACCACAACCTTGAGATTCCATGAAACCATTTCTCGTGGTGGTGGTAGGACGAGACATCTCTTTGGGTGTACGCCCGTGGGCAAACTCTTCCACAGCATTGCTCGTGGCCTTCATGTTGGCGAACTCGTAAGAGCCTTCCTCTTGGAAATCATCGAAACCACCAACGAAGCAGACACGTGCCTTGCCCTCGACAATAGTCTCGTAACCAATATCAATGGACTCAACAGCAGTTGCGCATGCACCGACAGGGGTCTTGATTGGACCAGTGGATGACATGAGCAACATGTTTACCCAAGCGCTCATAGTGTTGATAAAAGACTCTTGCAAGATGTCCTTTTGCAGAGGCTTGTCCAAGAATCGATCCTTGTACATACCCCTCAATGCTGAAGTACCTCCAATACCGGAACCAATGCAGTTGCCGACCTCCGAAAGGTGAACATACTTGTAGAACTCGTATGGGTCGGTGATACCAGATGACAACAGTGATTCAACTGTGCAGACGAGGACGAAGAGAGTGACTGGATCGACCTGTGAGATAATGTCGTCGGGAATACCGTACTTTTTGGCATCCCATCCAGTTGGGATTTGACCAGCAACCAGTCTGTCGAACTTGAGCGCCTTGGGGATGAGCAAAGTGGCACCCTTCTTCATGCGCACAATGTACTCGCCAGAGTCAGGGATCTCAAAGATCTCAGCCTTCTCGCCATGCTCGCGTCTGAACTCCTCAGCCGTCTCCTTTGATGTCTCAAATGGCTCTAGGTCCTCTTCAATTACAACTTCCTGAAGAAGTTGCTTCTTGTTGGGGTCGTAGCCCTTGAATAACTCGGGCTCAATGAGCCGGATACCAGAGTGTTCAAGAATGTGCTTCTCGTACTTGGCCTTGATATCTTTGTCGTCAACTGGGTCGCCAGACTTGGCGTCCACCCATCCGGCGTATTGTTTGCCCTTGATTGGTCCATTGTGGTTCTTGATGAGACCCATGATCCAAGCCATTTCGACACATCCTTCGAGCGAGAACTCGCCGTATGCTTCCATCTCCCATCGAGTGCGAGAGTTACCCCAAGGTCCAACCTCTGCGAAACCGGTGACGACGACAACCTTCTCGAGATCAACCATTCCCTTCAGGTTCTCGTTGAGAGGCTCGATCTCCTTCTTCCAGTCTGGAAGGTGGGGGAAGTCGAACTTGATGTTTGCACGAGGCTCGATGTTGACTTTCTTGTAGAGCGCCTCGCTGTCTTCGCCGTTGACGATCTTGTTCTCAATAGCGGTCTCCTTGGTGACGGCCTGTCTGACTTCACTGGTATCCATGATTTCCTTTCTCAACTTCTGCATGAGCTCATTGAGGTTGGGGATGAATTGGAGACCACCGTTCAAATCAGCAAATACGGGTTCGCTCTGGCAAAGGTCGACAATCGCGGGTGACATGAGACCGAGCAAGTTGAAGGCCATTTCCTTTTGGGAGAAGGTGCGGACACCGTAGGCTTCAACCCCTTCAGCGACGACGTTGTTTCCGGCCATGAGACCAGTACCACGGGTCCATCCAATGACAGCACCACAGATCGTCAAGAAGTTGCCCCAGTTCTCTGAGTGCCATCTGTTGAAGAGAGTCTCCAGTCCCAACTTAGATTCAGAGTAGAGACCATCGTTACCGAACGTACCGTGGTTGGGCGAAAGAGGAATAACAACCTGGGCAGGACGAGTCTCGTATCCTCGCTCGGCCTTTTGTGTCTTGATAGCACCAAGTAGACGTAGGACGTTGGTCAACATTATACGATGTGCAAGTTCGGATTTTGAGTCGATGTTATCAATTTCGCGGCCATTTTCAGAAATTGCGGCGAATGGGACAACATAGTCTAGATCCCATCCGAGACCTGTCTTGGGATCGTAAATGTACTGGACCAGAGCCTCGACATCTTGCTTGCTACCACCGTTGAAGGGGACAACGATAAGTTGAGAGCCGCGCGAGCCATATCGGGAGTACATCGATTGGTAGTATTCAGTAACCTCGCGTGAGAAGCGACTGGTGGTGACAACCACCTTCGCACCACCACTGATCAAACCTTGCAAGACATCCGCACCAATGGACCCTGCTCCAGCACCAGTCATGAGAGCGTTCTTGCCTTGGAAAGTCACGCCATTCTTGGCAGCCTCCTCCAGGCCGTCAATGTAGACACCAGTGAGCTTCTTGCTGTACTCCCATCCGTGCTCGTCTTTTCTCTTCAAGTGCAAGAAAGGAATGGTCTCGACCTTACCGGTCTTAGTAGGGCCGGTTGCACGAATACCGTTCTTCTTGTGTCCATTCTCCTTAGGGATGATCTGACCTTCGCTCATGGCAAGTGATCGGATGACATCTCCGTAAAGGGTCTTGATTTGAAGTTGGGAGGACTTGGAAAGCTTGTGTTGCTGCTTGATGAGTTTGTAAATGCGGGTCAAATCGGCTTGGACTTTGGTTCGGTTGCCATACTCGGAGATCTTTCCGCCGTCAGCCATCTCGCGGACGTAATGCTCAAGTTTTCGAACACTTGGGCGAGGCACCTCTGCGTACGACATGTTACCACGGGCATCAATTGTCGTGTGAGGTCCAGTAGGAACAGAAACATCCTTGTAACAGGGAGGGCTATCCAGAACCTCCTTGCAGTTCTCAATCAGTTGCTCGCCGAGCTCTTTGGCAAGTTGGTATGTCTCGCCTCGCTCAGTTGGACAGTTATCGATGTGGTATTGCATGAAATCAAGGAGGGTAGGGTTAGAGCGGTTCATGATTCGGATGCACTGGCTGACAATCTCACGATCCACTGCCTTTAGACGTCCAAAGATAATATCGTAGTACATGGTCAGGGCATCTTGACGAGCCCAGTTCCAGGAGGAATCGTAAACTCTGGCCTTGAGCTGACTGAAAACGGGCTCAATACCCGAGGCGTAAAACTCACCGTGCTCCACATTCCAAAGATCTAGTTGTGATTGGAGTGCTTGCTGTGACTGTTGTGATCCAACGAAGGCTTTGTCACCAGCTCGGAGGTCCATCTTTAAGTATCTCGCGAAGAGCTCAAGCTGCTGCTTGAAAAGAGCTTTCTGATCTTTCGTTAGAGCATCGAGTGCTGCTGGGTCCATCATCATTCCACCACCACCGCCTCCGGCTGCGGCTGCAACTGGTGCAGCCAAGCTGATTCCAGAGTTCGCTGCATATTTGTTCGCGACATCATCGAGGTATGCCTTTGCATCGTTTTCAGCCCCGAGACGGGCCGCTGGCTCCATGGTCAAGGCTAAGAGCAGAACACCATCTTGTCGTCCTCCTGCGAGTCCCCATCTTGTTTCCAAGTACTTTCGCGCAGCAGTGATGTTGAAACCTCCAGGCATCTTCGAAGAAATCAACCTTGCAATGAGAGATGAGGATTGTTTTCCAAGTTGGCCATTGAACGTAGCCTGCATAGAAGCTCCTAGCTCGTCCAATGGGGTATCTTCTGGCTTCTCTGGCGTCGACCCAAATTCTTTGCCCAAATCACCGAGAATCTCATTTTGGAGGGTAGATTTACCTAAGAGAGAAAACTAATCAGTTTTGGGGTTCTATGTTGAAAGGACTGCACTTCACGCTTACCGCCAACAAGATCCTTAATAGCCTTGGTCAGAGGGATATCCAAGAATGATTTCTTCAGCTTTTGTGCGATGAGAGCCCTGACGATGTCCACGGCGCCAATTGGGGCATCAGGCACTTGTGCCGCAGGGCCAGCAGAAGCTGGAGGTGGAGCAGCCGCAACTGGCGCTGGACCAGAAGCTGGAGCGGATGCAACTGGCGCTGAATCACCAGAGCTCGCTGCTTGGGCTGGCTCGTCTTCAACCGGGTCTACGTCGTAGTAGATCTCCTTGGCATCCTTGTTGTAGCAGAGGACCTGTCGCTGAACAGACTTTGCTGCATCGTAGGCTTCGTATTTTGTCGCAATCGTCTGCAATGCCATGCCTCCAAGTGTATTCTGAGGACCAATTTCGACAATTCTCTCAGTCTCCTTCTCGGCGAGAATGACATCCTGCGTTTCAATCCACCTCACGGGCGAGGCAAATTGGTATGCCAGCAGCTCAACAAGGAGCGTATGGGCGAGCTCTTGCTCGACTTCGGGCGTCATTGGCATCTTGCGTATTGTATTTTACGTCCGAGGACGATTATACTGACTTGGAGAGGGTAGCCAGCAAGGTTGCTGGGGGAAAGGTGGAAAGTAGGCGGACCAATGCCTCGAATTGGTGGATGTAGAGTTCTAGGACGGCAGGCTCGAGTGAGAACAAGGACGGGCCGCTGGGGGGGAAGAAAGGGCAGTGGCAGAGCGCAAATAAAACACGATGGTATATGAAGAACGGGTATTATGGAATGGAAGAGAGAGAGAAGGGGAGTTGGGGAGATTTCTGGATGTCAGGAAGGCGAGGACAGTAATCTATTAGGTTGAGAGGAAGCTTCAAAGATTCCTAAGACCGGGCTCCTTTAGTTTGTTGGATGCTCATATTTTGATGGAGCTCAACAGATTTCTGCTAGACCGCAAGTGGTCGTAGCGCAGCGAACCCCCCCAAGCCTCAGACACCACCAACACACACCACCACACCAACAACGCAACGTTTCCCGCAGCGAGTGCCACCGGGGACGAGGTAAACCGCATCCGCACCAGCGCACGCCTCGAGGCAGTTGAACATCTTGAACTGCGCTTGTTGTTGTTGTCGCGCTGGTACTTCGTAGAGCAAGTAGAGTTGTGGCGATGCCCATCAGGATGCGTCTTCCGAATTGTCTCGATAATCCACCGGCTGAGAATGGTACGATGATGCTGACCCCTTTACCCACCAAGAATAAGAGGTGCCGGGGTGCAGTAGCCGAACAGAAAATGAAATTCCTCAGCCTTCCGACGAGAGTTTGATGGATGCACCTGGACAGCGCATCCAAAGGGCATTCAAAGGGCGGTGCGCTCTTCCACTGGTCCGTCGCAGGGTGAGATTTACGTCCTAATGATGGTACACACGCACATGCTCGATCAGAAGTAGAAGGGCCAGCAGCAACAGCTGCCTGAGTGGGATGTTGACTTGACTGTTGATGACTGCCGCACCCCAGAGAAGGCTGACAACTCTGCGAGCATTATGATAATATAATCATGACAAGCCACCACCAGCACCAGCACCAGCCGTCGCCTCAAGACCTCCTGCAAGCCCCACGTCCATGGTCCCTGACTACTGTAGGTGTGTTTTCTTCTGGCCTGCTTCTTTGGTCTCATGTTCTTCTGGACACCCTGAGCAAATGGGATAAGAGATAAGGGCCCACGAACATAGTTGACTTTGGCAAGGCGGGCAGGCAGAGAATGAATTGCTGGACTACTCACAAGTCCTGCAACACTCCGCAAATATCTGCGAACATCGCAGCGGCCACCGGGCAAAACTGGTTGATTCCTCTCACAAGCGTGCCTCGAAACCTTTCAACCAACCTAAGTCAACCAAACATCCCCTCACTCACTCTTACATCACCACCGCCCGCCGAGTCGCAGCCAATCACGCCTTGCCCAGAAAAGTTGTGGGTGGCATGCAGGTGCAGCCTGATCGCTCCTTCGTGCAGCCGGTTCTGCCCCAACACGTCGCGCTAGCGTAATTTTGGTTGAGCAACTCGAGCTTGCCCGCAGGCCCGAACTTTTTGTAACGGCTTCAATAATAATTGAACCACACTTTCCCAACTCCCACATCAATCTCCTCCTCCTCTTCAGTTCAAGCAATTCCGTGTTCATACTTCTCTCGCTCCCTCACCTACAGTCCCGTTTTTAATAATACCCTCCACCGCCATTGCAAGCTTTGTTGGCAACCAGAAAAGTCCCCAGCTGCGTTTGCAGCAGAACTGTTGATTCCATTCCTCCTGCTCTTCATTGAGTTCCTGGAGCTTCAATTCGGGTCAGTTAAGACGACGCTGCTGCCCATGCGCTTTGTGAAGACATAACGAACTGTTTCTGACCCTTTTCGGACTGCAGAACTTTGTAATTACTTCCCGACGCCCTCACCATGTACGGCACGTCAACCGGCCCCCAGACGGGCGTGTCTACTCCTCGATCCTCTTCCAATCTGCGACCTCTCGTCCTTACACATGGCTCTCTTGAGCATTCCTTTTTGATACCCACCGGTCTTCATTTCCACGCCTCGCAGATCAAGGAACGATTCCTCGCTTCCCTCCCTGAACCGACAGACGAACTTGCGCAAGACGATGAGCCATCATCTGCAGCAGAACTTGTTGCCCGATACCTTGGATTTGTGGCGGACGAAGTCGAAGAGGGCGAAGACGATGACCAAGGCTCCTACGAGGAGGTGCTCAAGCTGGTGATCGCCGAATTTGAGCGTGCATTTTTGAGGGGCAATGAGGTTCACGCCCTGGTTGCAACTCTGCCAGGCATTGACTCCAAGAAACTCGAGGTTGTACGAAGCTACTATGCGGCGCGCGCAGCCATTAACAGACCTATCCGCCCACACGAATCTGCTTTGTTCCGTGCTGCCAGTGACGAGACCGCAAAGGTCTACAGCGTCTTTGGCGGTCAGGGGAACATAGAGGAGTACTTCGATGAGCTCCGAGAGCTTTACAAGATTTACCCATCTTTCGTCGACGACTTGATTACCGAGTCGGCTGAGCACCTGCAGACTCTCTCCAGAGACCCCAGAGCAGAAAAGCTCTATTCCAAGGGTCTTGATGTGATGAAATGGCTTCACGAGCCTGAGTCGACACCCGACATCGATTACTTGGTATCTGCGCCTGTCAGTTTCCCATTGATCGGTCTTGTTCAGTTTGCACATTACAGTGTTACCTGCAAAGTGCTGGGCCTCACCCCGGCTCAATTCAGAGAGCGCATTAGCGGAACCACCGGTCATTCTCAGGGTGTCGTTTTGGCTGCTGCCACATCTGCAGCAGATTCATGGGAGTCTTTTGAGAAGATTGCCAAGGCCTCTCTCACCATACTTTTCTGGATCGGTTCGCGAAGTCAACAGGCATACCCAAGAACTTCCCTGGCTCCTTCAGTTCTTCAAGATTCCATTGACAGTGGCGAGGGCATGCCAACTCCCATGTTGAGTATCCGCGACTTGTCACAAGAGCAGATTATGGAGCACATTGCGGTCACCAACCAATATCTCCCGGAAGACAGGCACATTGGCATTTCCTTGATCAACAGTGCCCGGAATGTCGTTGTAACTGGTCCTCCGATTTCACTGTATGGTCTCAACCTTCAGTTACGGAAGGTCAAGGCTCCCACCGGCCTTGATCAGACCCGAATCCCCCACACCGACCGTAAGGTTCGATTCGTCAACAGATTCTTGCCCATTACATCTCCATTCCACAGCAAGTACCTGGCAGATGCGACTGAGCACATCAATGAGGACCTCAAGGATATCACCATTGACAGCAAGGTCTTGGCTATTCCAGTCTATGACACCAATACTGGTAAGGATATTCGCGAAGTTGATGGCAATATTGTGCCCACCTTGGTCAGATTGATCACCCACGACCCTGTCAACTGGGAGAAGGCCACGGTCTTCCCAAAGGCAACCCATATCCTTGATTTCGGCCCTGGTGGCATTTCCGGTCTGGGTGTTTTGACCAGTCGCAACAAGGATGGAACTGGCGTGCGCGTCATTCTTGCTGGTGCAATTGATGGTACTGTTCCTGAAGTTGGATACAAGCCCGAGATGTTCGACCGTGATGAAGAACACGCAGTCAAGTACGCCGTCGACTGGGTTAAAGAGTATGGCCCTCGCCTTGTCAAGACGTCCAGTGGCAAGACCTATGTCGATACCAAGATGAGTCGTGTTTTGGGTGTTCCTCCAGTCATGGTTGCTGGTATGACCCCCTGCACTGTCCCTTGGGACTTTGTTGCTGCGACTATGAATGCTGGCTACCAAATCGAGTTGGCTGGAGGTGGTTACTACAACGAGAAGACCATGACTGAAGCTCTGACAAAGGTTGAGAACGCTATCCCTGCCGGACGTGGTATCACGGTAAACCTCATTTACGTCAACCCGCGTGCTATGCAATGGCAAATCCCTCTCCTTGGCAAGCTCCGTTCTGAGGGTGTGCCCATCGAGGGTTTGACTATTGGAGCTGGTGTGCCTTCAATCGAAGTTGCGCAGGAGTACATCGAGACCCTTGGTTTGAAGCACATTGCTTTCAAACCTGGATCTGTCGAGGCAATTCAATCAGTCATCAACATTGCCAAAGCAAACCCAACATTCCCAGTTATCTTGCAATGGACTGGAGGACGTGGTGGTGGACATCACTCTTTCGAAGATTTCCATCAACCCATTCTTCAGATGTATGGCCGCCTCCGCAGAAGTGAGAACCTCATCCTAGTCGCCGGTAGTGGTTTCGGAGGATCCGAAGACACCTATCCATACCTTACTGGTACTTGGTCTGCGAAGTACGGATACCCTCCAATGCCCTTCGATGGTTGCCTCTTCGGCAGTCGCATGATGACTGCAAAGGAGGCCCATACAAGTAAGAACGCCAAGAAGGCCATCACAGAAGCAGAGGGCCTTGATGACAGCCAGTGGGAGAAGACGTACAAAGGTCCTGCTGGTGGTGTCATTACTGTGAGATCGGAGATGGGCGAGCCAATTCACAAGCTTGCAACCCGGGGTGTCAAATTCTGGGCTGAAATGGACAAGGTGATCTTCAGCATTCCAAACAAGGAAAAGCGCTTGGTGGAATTGCACAAACGCCGTGCATACATCATCAAGAAACTTAATGATGACTTCCAAAAGGTGTGGTTCGGTCGGAACAAGACTGGCGAAACGGTTGACTTGGAGGACATGACATACGGTGAAGTGGTTCGCCGCATGGTTGATTTGATGTATGTCCAACACGAGTCCCGCTGGATTGATAGCTCCTACGAGAAGCTCACAGGAGATTTTATCCGCCGTGTTGAGGAGCGATTTACAACCGGCCAGGGCAAGCCTTCACTTCTTCAGAGCTATTCTGAGCTTGACAATCCTTACCCAACAGTCAAGAAAATCCTGGCGGCCTATCCAGAGTCCGACTCGCAGCTTATCAATGCTCAGGATGTGCAGTACTTCCTTATGCTCTGTCAACGCCGAGGCCAGAAGCCTACAACTTTCGTTCCCGTCCTGGACGAGAACTTTGAATTCTTCTTCAAGAAGGACTCTCTCTGGCAATCGGAAGATCTCGAGGCTGTTGTTGATCAAGACGTCGGCAGAACCTGTATTCTCCAGGGCCCGACTGCAGTCAAGTACTCCAAGATTGTGGACGAACCAATCAAGGATATCCTTGATGGCATTCACAACGGACACATTAAAGGCTTGACGCAGGACATCTATGGTGGCAAAGAGTCTTCAATTCCAGTTGTTGAGTACTTCGGTGGCGAGCTCATTGAGACTGAGCCTGATGTGGACGTTGAGGGTCTGACGATTTCCGAAGATGATTCAAAAGCTACCTACCGCCTCTCATCATCGCCTTCTGCTACTCTACCATCCCTTGAGTCGTGGCTTTCTCTCCTTGCTGGCCAGAAGCGTTCATGGCGACATGCGCTTTTCACTTCCGAAATCTTTGTTCAGGGCCAGAAGTTCCAGACGAACCCAATGAAGCGTATCTTTGCTCCCGTCCGAGGCTTACTTGTCGAGATTGCATACCCTGACGATTCTTCCAAGACCGTCATCACTGTCAAGGAGCAACCAAGACCAAGTCACTATGTTACCGTCATTGAAGTTAAACTCAGCGGCAAGAATGAGATCCTAGTAAACATGATTAAGGAGACCACAGCTGTCGGAAAGCCTGTTGCACTTCCTTTGAAGTTCACTTACCACCCGGAGGCTGGCTATGCACCAATCCGGGAAGTCATGCACGGTCGCAATGATCGCATCAAGGAGTTCTACTGGCGTGCATGGTTTGGCAGCGAGACGCTTAATCTTGATGCCTCTGTCACCGGTCAGTTCAATGGTGGCAAAGCAACGATCACTAGCGAAGCTATCAATGATTTTGTCCATGCCGTCGGAAATACTGGGGAGGCATTTGTTGACAGACCTGGAAAGGAGGTCTTTGCTCCTATGGATTTCGCCATCGTTGTCGGCTGGAAGGCCATCACCAAGCCAATCTTCCCCAGAAAGATTGATGGCGATCTTCTTAAATTGGTGCATCTATCTAATGGCTTCCGTATGCTCCCTGGTGCAGAGCCATTGAAGAAGGGTGACGAAGTTGAGACCACTGCTCAGATCAACGCCGTCATCAACCAAGATTCTGGCAAGATGGTCGAGGTTTGCGGTACCATCACCCGAGAAGGTAAACCTGTCATGGAAGTTACGTCTCAATTCTTGTATCGTGGCTCTTACACCGACTATGAGAACACATTCCAGCGGAAAACAGAAACTCCAATGCAAATCCATCTCGCTACAACAAAGGATGTTGCTGTATTGCGATCCAAGGAGTGGTTCAGCCTGGATGACACGGAACATGAACTGCTTGGCCAGACCTTGACCTTCAGGCTTCGCACTCTCGTCAAGTTCAAGAATAAGACCGTCTTCAGCAGTGTTGAGACCATTGGTGAGGTTCTTTTGGAACTACCAACAAAGGAGATCATCCAAGTTGCTAGCGTTGAATACGCTGCCGGAGCGTCGCACGGCAACCCAGTCATCGACTACCTTGAAAGACACGGAAGTTCCATCGAGCAGCCAGTCAACTTTGAGAACGCAATTCCTCTGAATGGAAAGACTCCACTCCTCCTCAGAGCCCCTGCATCTAACGAGACCTATGCTCGTGTTTCTGGCGATTACAATCCCATCCACGTATCTCGTGTCTTTTCCAGCTATGCAAGCCTACCCGGAACCATCACTCACGGCATGTACTCCAGTGCTGCTGTCCGAAGTCTTGTTGAGACCTGGGCTGCGGATAATAACGTTGGTCGTGTCCGTAGTTTCCATGCATCTCTCACTGGAATGGTTCTACCCAATGATGACATTGAGGTCAGACTCCAACATGTAGGAATGGTTGCTGGTCGCAAGATCATCAAGGTCGAAGCTAGCAACAAGGAGACAGAAGATAAGGTCTTGCTTGGAGAGGCCGAGGTGGAACAGCCCGTCTCCGCATACGTTTTCACTGGCCAAGGATCCCAACAAGAAAAGATGGGTATGGCGTTGTACGACAGCAGCCCAGTTGCTAGGGAGGTTTGGGACAGAGCTGACAAGCATTTCATGGACAACTATGGTAAGTTCACCTTATTTTATGTTTTGTTTTGGAAATCACATAACTAACTCTGTTGCAGGCTTTGCAATCACTAACATTGTCAAAAACAACCCTAAAGAGCTCACCATTCATTTTGGTGGTCCACGTGGAAAGGCTATCCGCCAGAACTACATGGCTATGACTTTCGAGACCGTCGCTGCTGATGGAACCACTAAGTCGGAGAAGATCTTCAAAGATGTCACTGAGAAGAGTAGCTCCTACACCTACAGATCACCATCTGGACTTCTCTCTGCAACGCAATTCACTCAGCCAGCCTTGACGCTCATGGAGAAAGCCAGTTTCGAGGATATGCGATCCAAGGGTCTCGTTCAACGCGACAGCAGCTTCGCTGGTCACTCGCTTGGAGAGTACTCTGCCCTTGCAGCTCTCGCAGATGTCATGCCCATCGAAAGTTTGGTATCCGTCGTCTTCTACCGTGGTCTTACTATGCAAGTCGCCGTCGAGCGTGACGCTGAAGGACGATCGAACTATTCCATGTGCGCTGTCAGTCCCAACAGAGTCTCTAAGACTTTCGACGAGCAAGCACTCCAATATGTCGTTCAGAACATTTCCGAAGAGACTGGTTGGTTGTTGGAGATTGTCAACTACAACGTCGCCAGCATACAGTATGTTTGCGCTGGTGATCTCCGCGCCCTTGACACTTTGACCGGTGTACTCAACTACATCAAAGTCGGGAAGATCGACATCCAGCAATTGATGGAGACTTTGTCCATCGAAGATGTCAAGGCCCACTTAGTGGAAATGATCCGCAAGAATGCCAAAGAGACCGAAGAGAAACCCAAGCCCCTCGAACTCAAGAGAGGCCTTGCTACCATCCCTCTTCCGGGCATTGATGTACCCTTCCACTCCACCTTCTTGCGCTCGGGAGTCAAGCCTTTCCGTTCTTTCCTCCTCAAGAAGATCAACAAGACGACCATCGATCCAAGCAAGCTGATCGGAAAGTACATCCCCAACGTAACCGCCAAGCCTTTCGCGCTTACCAAGGAGTATTTCGAGGATGTCTACAAGTTGACCAACTCACCAAGAATTGGCCACGTACTGGCCAACTGGGACAGCTATCAGCAACCTGCGACGAATGGTGTGAATGGTGTGAATGGTACACATGTTTAGGGATGGTCGTTCTATGCTTTATCCTTGGGGCGTTTTGGAGACATTGTGATGAAAGACGTTGATATTATTAGCAAGCTTTTTGTAATTCGATAGAGGGCTTTCATTTGCACATGTATACCTTTTAGAAATTATAGAAGCATCTCATGGTTGCTCTGCAAATCTTTAAGTGACCTGACAAACATACCATTTCGCTTGAGAACTCGTGCATAGTAGTCATCGGCAGTAAGCCTGTGTGTATCCCAGCTCTAATGGTGTGTAGATAAAGGTCCTTATTCAAACACCAGTAATAATTTGTTTCTACTTACTTGTTGACCTTACTACGTGAATACCTTTTTTCTAGATTAGTTGGTCTTTTTTTATTGTGAACTTTTTTATCACGTGGTAAGGCTAACCAGTAGAGCTGTTTAATGTTAAGAAAGTCTTTAAGATATCTCTCTACCTCTCTTATATAAACGAGATTATAGTGTTAAGCCACCTAGGTTTAGTCTTATCCCCTCTTAAACTACCTACCTAGTATACTTATATATTAGCTATACCTATATCACATGTTCATGCCTCACCACCCCCGCCCTCCTCATGTGAGAAATAAGCGCCCGATTCGTCATATCATCAAATACAATAGAACCAAAACACCTTCCAACTACAATCAAAACCAACAACAATTCAATGATCAACCTGTATGCCTCCAATTCGAACCCCAAGGGCTAGTACACGCCCATGTACTCCCCAGAAGGCCTTGTGCATACAAGGGGACTTACAGCATCTAAAAACACCTGCTCGAAGTGGATTCTTCTGGACAAGAGCCTTCGCTCAAGAGCTAGGAGTCCGAATTAGTCAAGAGACCTTATATAACGTTACTGGTGTCGCTCCGCGTGGCCAGCATTGGATTCATACATTATATAAAGTGCGGACGCTTTATAATTAGCCTGATGTAGGCCCTGGATCCCCTGATTATATTGTGAATATAATACTAACCTTTACTAGGTCGAAAGAGAGCACTTACCCTGGACAAAACGGCGGCAATTGCTGACTATCTCGACGACTCTACAATTCCTATCCACGCTGGTATAGCCCTCCTAGAAACACACTATTTTAAGCCTACAGGCTATCGTATAGTCCAACCTCAATCGATCTAAAAGGCCTGTAAATATGACGAGGACGTTATAAATGTAGCCTGCCGGGAAGAGAAGGAGCTTACACGGCTATAAGCGAGAGGTAGACTTGATTAGATTGACGTACAACTACCAATAAGGCCACATTCGGAGGATTGGGAGGATGTTGCATTTTATGAGAAGCTTTACTACGGAATCGGCCCTACCTTTTCTTCGGCAATGGCGTCTTCTTCCCTTGATGGGGACTCCTCATCGGCAGCTTCCTCTGTTTGTACAAGGTTAGCTCGACGACGGTAGAATTGGGATCATTGTTCTTCTGATTTGATGGCAGTCGGCTTTCCTTGTTGGGGTTGCTGTTGAGTTTGAGTTGCCTGACGACGAAATTGATCTTGAGCTTGGCCTTGACCCTCATACGACGCTCGTCCGGTCTGTTGTTGTGATTGCCCTCTATTGAAAGGGTTCTGCGGACGGCTTTGATTTCGAAAAACGAATCAAACGAAAGAGAGGGTGTACATATCGGTATAAACTATACAACGTACATCGAAAGAAGGTTACTTCAAAGGATACAAAGGCAAAGACTAGGGAGGAAGAGCACCTATCACTTCTTAATGTCTTTGTTGTTATAGGCTATAACTATCGAAAGATTATTCCCTATAAAGTACCGAATGGGGTTGGAAAGATGACTACAAAGGTCTATACAGAGGTTATAAAGGCAGACTTTAGGTGTGATTTCAGCCAATAATATTTGACAAAACCGGGGGAAATCCACAGTATATGGATGTATACTATGTAAGATGCCACTCTGTAAAGACGGGCCTTGATTTGAATATTTTCATAGAAATATAGAGATTTGAATGAATGGAGGTCGAAAAACTGGCGACGTAGCTTGTAAGTTGTGGCGAAGAATCTTACGAATTCCTAGATTCATACGACGGGAATAGCCAGGTGGTCGGGCAATGTTATTCAGGGTCGGTACACCAATATGTACCGGTAACTACGAGAATGAAATATTTGGTTTATAGAGTAGAGTAGAGTTGCTAGATAATACTAAAACTTTCGCTAGGATGTGCGTTATTAGTTTACAACACTCGTCAACTGAAAAGCAATTTCCGTGTTAACCTAAGCACCTGATTGGTGTTAGCAAGTAGGTAACAATTAAAACAAAGCCGCTATTTGCTTTTACAGTTATAATCACGGCTATCTAGGTAGTTATAAAGTTAAAACAAATTTGTTGAAGGAGGGTTTTGGGGGAATTGGAAGTCCTGGATGTAGGTCACGACGGGCCAACGGTAGGGGGCATCATTATCAGCGCCTGAAGCCGTAACGCGATCGCAAGCATTCGGCGTCCAACTCAACCAGCCATCATGGCGGTTGTTGGCGATGATGACTCAGGCGTTGTGGGCAAGTATACAGGAAAACAAATCCATGAAAGTGACAAGAGAAGAGGGCTCAGCTCCCGGCCGCTAGATGTTTTCGCTTCTGTTAAAGTCATGTGACCAGCCAAGTCATGCTCCTCCCGCATGACGCCCAAATTCCAGTCGCGTTCGCCAGTAGCTGAGCAATTCACGACCACGAACACAGCAAGCTCCCATCACACTCACACACACTATTGAATTACTTCTTTGTTAGAACCCCTGAACTAAGCTCGGATAACATCACGCTACCGCGCTTGACGTTCAGCAAAATGCCACCCTTTCGAGACGAAAACATCCTGATAATAGCACCCGGCTCCCAAACATGTCTTGCGCAATTAGGCCTCCCAGAATCGTTCACACCTGCATCGCATAGATTCCCAACCCGGATGTTCCTGTCGCCTGATGGAAAGGCATATGAGCCATACAAGATTCGATCGAGAAAGAAGGCTGGTAGCAATGGCGCTGATACCGAAATGGGTGGGGTTACAGGCGGAGCTGCAGAGGACGAGGAAGAACTTGTTGAGATACGAGAAGATGATGAGGGCGCTATCTATCCTCTCAAGGGTATGTAGCATGTGCGGTGTTGCAGATGCACTCCAATTGACATTTTCTAGAGGGCCGAATCGAAAACATGCCAGCTTTCTTCGCATTTCTTCAATTCGTCCACACAACTCTGTCGCCCCAATTGCATACACCGATAATGTTAATCGCACAGCCGGCGTGGACTGCGAAGGATCATGAGGATCTTACACAATTTATGTTCGAAAAATTCAAGACACCTGCATTATGTATTATGGATAGCGCTCTGGCAACTTCCTACGCGTTTGGAGTCGAAAATGCGACAGTTATCGACGTTGGATTTGAGAAGGTTGATGTTACGGCGGTCACGAGTTTTCAGATATCTGCAAGAGGTACTACTCCAGCTTCAGGTGGAGAGGGCATGACACGAAGGCTTCAAGAGCTTCTGGCATCGAAGGGGTTCACAAGGGATATGGCCGAGCAGCTTAAGAGAAGCCCAATATGCGAGATCTTGGCACCAGGAGTACCACTTCCAGGTTCCGAGAGCCCTGAGGAAGTCATTAGCAATCCAGCGGCTATGGCATCAACCGGCGCACCAACCTCGGGGCCGAGCGTGAAGATTACGGAGGCTCCTCGAGGGCCAGGCCCGGACACAGAAGTCGGAGAAGAAGACATAGAGGAGGGAGCTGTCGATGACGGTGTACTGGATGTAGCAAGTATTGTTGCCAGTGGAAAGACCCAAGAATTCTTGGCCAAAAAGGAGAAGGAGAAGGCAGAAAAGGCTGCATCAAGGAAAGCTGCGAAAGAGGCAGCTGAAGCCGCAGCTGCTAAACCTGCCAGACTTCCTAACTCAAAGCGGCCTCGCGCTATCTTTCACTATGAAGAAAGTTTACAAGAGGCACCAAATGCCAAGAGGCAAAAAACACCTGAACCGGCCGGTGCCGACCCGGTTCAAGAAGAGCCAGTTGCTCCAGTGGAGGAGGTTCCGACTGCCGATGGAGCTGTCCCATCCGCAGATGCGGCCAAGGCTGCTCGCAAGGACGAAAGACGGAAAGAGAGAGAAGCAGAGACCGGTCGTGTTCGAAGAGACTTTGAGATTGGCACTGAGAGGTTCCAAGCTGCAAGTCCTGAATATCTGGATGCTATTGCAGACACTGTTTACAGAACGATTCTCTCGGTCGATGATGTTTCAAAGAGGCAAGACGCCTGGGATGCGCTGATCATTTGTGGATCCGGATCTAAAGTCCGAGGGTTCAGAGATTCTCTTCTTACCATATTGAATAATCGTTACCTTGTATCGCCAAGCTCAGCAACAATGTTCATGAGCGAGCTGCCATCGAATCTGGCGACTCCTAGCGGCACAGGTTCCTTGACACCAAATACCTCTTTTGCAACGCCACATGGACCACCAACTGCAAGCGCAGTCAACCCCCTCCTGTTGGCAGCAACCACTGCACAAAATCCAGCGCTCAATCCAAACTCGACAGCTCCATTCTCTGGTGTCAATGGCCACAACACTCACTCATCACATTCGCAAACACCTACTAGTATCAAAGTTGTCCAGCCTCCAACCTACTTCCCGGAATGGAAGTCTTATGAAGAGGCTGTGTTCTTGGGCTCGCAAGTTGCGTCGAAGGTCATCTTTGTTGTAGATCAGGGCGCTTCAAAGGGCTTCTTGTCAAGGGTCGAGTTTAATGACGAGGGTCCTTCAGCTATCCATCAACTGTAAGTCATCTGTTCTTGTCGCCTTCATTGCTGATCGCTGACTGGTTTGGTAGTGGTTTGGTCTTCTAAATTGTAATCGAGGATGTTAATGGCGTTAAATATATGATTCACATGAGAAACAGGTAATTTGATTTCCAGACCGCGTGGTTCTGGATCAATTCAAAAATATGTCCAGTGTTGTTGGGTTCAATTGAGTAGATTTAGCCCAGATCATAGTAGATACTTATCTAGGTAGCTATTGTCCCCTAAATCAAAGGTCTTGGGTCTCCAAATTATTCTGCGGGTGCAATTATCCGTTGTTTTGTCTAGGGGACTTCTTTCAAATGGCACATAGACATGCTGGAGCATTGGATTTTGTTATATGACGTGAAGTTAGATTAGGATTAGGGAGGCACTTACTTACCTGCCCTCCTATCACACAGCGTTATACGAAGTACTTTTGAACAAAAAGCTACACGGCAAAAGAGGCTGATCGCTGCTAGATTGTGTTCTTGGCAGTTCTTTGGTCACTGATGCAGCATTCATTGTACATGAGTAGTAGATGGTGTAAGGGTAAGGTATGCTTCATAGAACTACCGAAGCATGTTAATGTTTTACATCAACAAAATCTCATCCCTCCCTATACTAATTCCTTGTTATCGAAAATGACTATTGTAAGTATTTGTCTGTTCTTTTTCGTAGTTCTTTTCTTCATCCTTCCCTCTGTCCCTTGAACCCTTGCACTCTCTCCCTGTTCTAGATGCAAAGAGGGAGAGATTACCAGGCTTAAATGAGCTGTGTGTTATGTGTTGTGCCCTTGGAGAGTTTATATCTTAAGCTCTGTGTATAGTACTCTTATTGTGCTTAGTGTGTAGTTCTCACTTTGCGGACATTGTGGATCATGGCTAACATTGCGAATAAAAGCTGGCATTGATGACATTGCAGGTATAACTACTATCGCGGATGATAGTTAACTTTGAAAAAAAGCAACATATGTTACCTTTTAATAAATAGCGTAAATACTTCTTTTCTTACTCCGTTAATCCTGCTACACTAAGTATACTAATAACCCTACTATTCTACTAAGTAGGTAATTCCTAATAATTATACTACTGTAATGAATAGTAATTAACAACCCTATTATACTAAGTACAACAAGAGAAAGAGGACCTAGAGAGTGTAGAGACTAAGAGTGCATAGACTAAGAGTGTAGGCATTGTAAGGGACAAGGACTTCGCTTTATATGTAGAGTATAGGAGACGACTTGTAAAGTGTTGCTACTGTATTAGGGAATAGAGGTAGTAAGAAGCTTAAATAGAAAAGAGGTAGAAAGGGCTAAAGCGAGAGATATACTATATATAGAAAGGACAGGAGCTAGTGCTAGTGCTAGCCTCGTACATGCCTACCTTGTAATATGTGTACACTAATAGAAAGGGCTGTAGAAATTGTACAGATATTACAGGCTTAATAATCTTCCGCTAGTAAGTGCTTGTTCCCTGTCTATTTAAGTAATATCCTACAGAGGAGGTAGAGCTAAGCGATAGAAGTACTCCTCTGACTTGTAAACACAACACCCCTTCACTCTCTTCCTCTTAAAGACGCGCTTATCTTAACTTCTGTTAAAATGTACTTATGCTACTAAAATGTGTTACTTTTAATTTACACAGACCAAGCTTCTTTACAAACGTGAAGGACCTAGTTCTTGCCCATAGAGCTAAGCGACGCAAACCCTTAGCGACAACACTGGCCCTTCGTGTTCTTCTTCTTAGAGACACACTTGTTCTTCATCTTTTCACACTCTACATATGTGAGTCGACTGTGGTAATTTCACTTTACTCGCACCAAGCCCTGCTCTGTACTAAACTCTTGCTTGTGGTGCTAACCGACGCGACCACTTAGCCTTGGCGATAACACCCCTTAGCGACGACACTAGCCTCTATACCTTCTTCCCATCGAATACACACTCCTCGGTGGCTTCTTTCACACCATACATTCTCTGATCGGCTTCATCACTTTCAATTTACTGACGCTGAGCGTCTTTTTACACCAGGCCTTCGCCCATGGAGCTAAGCGACGCACCTAGTATCTCACTAGCGACGAAACCAGCTTGCACGCTCTCTCCTTCTCAAACACACGCTCCTCCAAACTTCATCTTTCATTAAAACATCATCTCCAAGACCCCAGGTATGTGGAATTACTCAAGCTATTCCAATGATCTAGACAGCTAATTTGACTGCCTTTCTAGTGATTTCATCATGGCGTCAACACGGGAAAGATCTACCTCATCAACAAAGCCCGCTGAGCCATCCGAATTATTCCCGCCTGGGGCCTCAAACACGTCTATGAACGAGAATCCAGTCACCGAGTCTATGCCTCTTCAAGATCCGCTCAATGCCACGTCGATCGTTGGTACTGTCCAACCTACAGATATCTTCCAGACCTTCAAGGCCAATAAACTTGATGTTCCTGATGGTGTATGCATCATCCGCAAGTTGAGCAATGGCTACTATGAAATTGCAAACTTGAACGCTGCGAAGGACACCGAGATGGGCACGAAGCAATTCGGCGATTTCATCGGGAGCGACCCGGGACGTCGGGATATGCTCGACATTCGCAAGGTGGACTGGCGCCAGTGCAGGTCGAAGTGTGTCCAAGGCGTCAGGAGTGCAGGTACGTTTGAAACGCTTTGTCAATCTTCGTTTCGTTGTCAATCTACCAGCCATGTCTTTCGCTGTTAGTCTATGGAACACAAGCTGACTCTAATAGACCGAGATATCTTCCGCTTCATAGATCTGCCGATTGTTCTACGGTACATGATTTATGATCTCGTTCTTCGCTCTGATGGTCCTATTTCTAGGCGATACAGACTGTGTCAAAACCCAGGGCTTTTCAATCCCCGACTGCTACAAACATGCAAACTCGTTAGAGAAGAGGCCTTGAAATTTTTCTACCGGAACAACTTCTTGTTCTTTGACCATGCCGATCGTTTGTGTGGTAATATATGGGAAAATACTAAGCAAACTACATTTTACTGGGGAGCAATGGTCAAAGACATTAAGGTATTGAGTGCCATGGGTAGCATGTCAAGCCTCGAGACGCTGAACATCAACATTACCAGCAAAGTTTTCAATGCGGTCCAACATCACAAGAAACCCCAGAAGCTTTACCAAGAAGTCGCGGAGGCTAGGTCGTTTTGCCATGCAAATGGCTTCGATCAGTTACTCAAAATCCGTGGCCTCAAGAAGGTCGTCGTCCAGAATTCGAAGTATGAACCCGTACCTATTGCCAAGGAAGAACTAGATGCATTCGAAGAATTCTTGAACGAGATTTTGACGCAAGCTAAGAAAGAGAAAAAGGTATGAATCACTGGTTTAGTTTGTATAAATTCAACCTGACTTTTTGACAGACGAAAAAGCCTGGCAAGGCACTTATCAAAGACAGCAAGGGAAAGAAGAAGGCCACTTGAGCAACTATGATGCGGGATTCCGGACTTGGCTTGATGTGGGAATTTGCTTGGGCGATGGATCTGATTGAATCCGGATAGCGATTTGGGCTGGCTGTACAGTGCCTCACGAGGTTTTGCATTACCTGCAGGACTTGCTTTGGTGCAGGCAAATATGCACAATGATATAACCTTTATGACGTGTTGATGATCCTTCTTGAAAGTGATTTACATGGCTACGGGAAATTCAAGCTAACACATTTATCCTCACCAAGCTACATAGTCTTGTCATTTACTTCTCCTTGCCCCTACTGCAGGTGGTACGCCGGGACTGCTGAGTAACTATATTAACTCGAGTAACTTAAATATTCATAGACAATCTCTATTCCTATTGAGAGGAGCGGGGAGATCGAAGGGGAAGGAAGTAAGTCCAAAGTCAAAGACGATCGGGAATTCTGAGTTTGAATTGGCAGACGTGAGGTGCATCAAGACGCAGACACTTTTAGATCATTAGCTTAGTTTAAGTTATCTCGAAGGTTGGAACATGAGCCTTCATTGTATTTTTTGAGGATGGGTTTCTTTAAAAGCTAGGTATTCCATATGCATGACGGAATCGGTTGGAATTTTGGACGACTCGCAGATTCCATGCCATGTATCTTCTCCTTGAAATTATCTGCCCAGCGTCTTCTTCCATCCATCGTCCCCGCCAAAAAAATCCTTTGACCTTGCTCAGCGTGTGTCCTGTACAGTTATTGCCGGCTTGCCAAAGTCGCTGCCCCCAAGACCATGCATGTCTCTCGATACCATCTTTGGCGTCAACCAACGGGCTGATAGCACTTTCTCCTATTATCTTCGCAAATTCTTGGTAATGGCTCTTTTCGGCTTCCTCGATTCCTAAATCATGTCTTGTTGCCCGAGTGACCCTGGTCCAAGCTTTCCATCTCAGTCTGCTCATATATGATGTGCTCTTCTTGCCTTCTCAAATTGTGCTTTTGACCACCCTCTCGTTGATTTTCCTTCCCGGTATCTTCCATCACCAAGCCCTTCGATTCGTTCCCTCCGAGACATTGTTTCAAGTCCTTGTCTCCGCCTGCTTCTCCGACTTGCATCTCCTTCGATCTGAAGCTCCCCATCGCGCTACTCCCCAAATCAACATTTCCTCTTCCACTCTCTGTCTCCTGACTCTCCTCCTCAATAGTCTCGAAAACCACCTCACTAAGACACTTGTTACAAACGCCATCGATCTGCGTTTCGTCTACCTCGATGAATTCGCATTCTTTCGGGTTTCCGGCTCGGTATTGTTTCTCGTGACCATGGAGGTGGTTGGTGTATGTTGTGATATGCTCGCAGTGCGTGTAACTTTTGTAGATTATTTGGCACATGGTGCGGTATTGATGGGGATGTGGGAGCATTTAGGCACTGGGGTCTGCAGGAATGATGTGCGGTGGAAGCGGTTCGTTTTGTGTATATGTTTCTGCGGTTGGGGTTGAGTCATTTCTTTCTTGAGAATCTCGGGTGTTGATTGAATCAGAGGGTATGCGTAGGAAGCAGTGCAGTAGACTGATGGCAAACATTGCTTCGGGTTTTAAAGTACAATCAAGCTGGAGTAATCTTTCTTGAGGAACTTGTAGTGAAATTCCTTTCCTATGGAGTGGGAAGTTTAATACTATAGTAAACAACAAACTTTGGTGCACCCGGTAGTCGGTCCTCCTACCAATTCTAAACCTTAGGTTAGCGGCTTCTGCTGTAATTCTAATAGAGTTAGTTAGTAGCGGGAGAAACTTTGTGCACTACTGTTTCTCTTTGAGTGCTTCTGCGCAACGCCATCAAATTTAGGGCGCACTTGCTAGGTGAAGCGAGCAAAGCCAAAGCGCCTGCCGATTCCATTCTACGTATAAAAGCTCTCGGAATTTCTGTTCTCACATCTCCAACAACAACTTTTCTCACTTATATTTTCAATAGGTACCTCTCTGTTCTTCAAGTCTCACATTCACAACAACAACCAAGATGTGTCACATCATCGTCACCATTTACACGGAATGCGGACACGAGAAGAGAATAGTCGAGAGGCCACATTACGAAACTGGACGCGAACAGAATAGCTGCAAGAGCATGTTTCTATCAGAGCTGCGCCTAGAGGGACAATGCGTCAAGTGCCTGAGTTCTAGGTTCGAGGAAGAAGACCGCGAGTTGTGGAAATGTCTGAAAGAGGCAGGAGAGTTATTGTCGGAGTTCGCTGCTTCAGTGGGAATGGACATTAGAAGTGTCGAGCCTCTAGAGATCAAGAGCGCTACCGAGGAGAGTTGAAAGACGTGACCGGAAGGCCTTTGTCGCTGGGAGCAATTAGGAGGTGTCTTGTCGTTTTGGGAAGCAAGCGTGCGCATGGCTGGAAAGTCTTGAAGTCACTTGGGATTGTTTATTTCTTCCAAAACCATTCAGCTCGTCAGGTAGTTTCGTTACCCAGGCTCCATTACTTTGTTCAATTGACCTTGCTTTAGTGATAAAGCCTCGTTACTCTGCACCCCAGCTTTAATCGGGCAGAAGAGCCCCATGCCCTTTAATCCCGATCTTACTAGCCCTTGTATCTCCATCATCCACACCAAACTATAATGTGTCAAATAGTCTCCGCACACTACTTCATTTGCAATCATTTCATAAACTCCGGTGGTAGTAACTGCAGCGTAACATAGAGACTGAAACCACTGGCACACCTTGATTGGATGGCTTCAAACAAGGCGTGGAAATGCCCTGCAGCAAAAGGAGACAATTTGGAGAAGTTTATTGAAGAAAGGCGTAGGAAATTTGTATTAAAAAAGGCCGAGGAAGGTGCTTGTATTCCGAAAGACAAGACGTAAGTGATAGCTGAGGAGTGGTAAATGTTGTGGATGACGGAGAGAAACAAGCGAGGCAATAAAAGGCGAGATTGAGTGTGAAAACTTGATGGTGAACCTTGGACCTTCGTCCTTGGGATTTGTGGAAATTTGTTGTGTGAAGAAGTTTCTTGGTCCTTTGTGGAATCTGTGGGTTTCACTGGAAGAGTTGGCGGAGATTGCGGAGATGCGAAGACACTAATTGGGATTACTATTGCAACTTCCTACTACCAGCAATGATCACCAAAAATGAGAAACTTGTTTGCTAGAGCAAGTAAAGCGAGAACCAACAACTATAAGATACAAAGAAAACGAGTCCACATAAAAAGGAAGTCAGTAAATTCCTTTCTTAGTGTTGAGATACATAGCACGTGATTTAGTTACGTGATTATCAGCGTGCTCGGCTGTGCTCGGCTACGATCTATAAAGACCAGTCACTCTCTTCTGTAATTAGTCTCTTAGAGACATACACACATATTAAATACAGAATCATACGGACCTATATTTGATCAGATATATACGCCTAGTGAATCCAACACTTAGCTTCTTTTCTTGTTATTCTAACTTTCCACACTCAGAAAGCAGAATAATAGGTAGAGGTACAGGTTAAGTACTACATAGACAAATGACAGCAGAATTTCAAGTCCTTGAGCTTATAAGTAATCAAACATACATACATTCCGTATTTGTGCAAATGCTATTTCGATAAATACTAGGCTTAAGGTCCCATGAAATTGCAACTAGCAGGTCTTTGTCTTAAATGGTCAACAGTGAATAACCTCAGTTCTAAGCTTTAGAAAGTATAATCATCTTCAGCAGATCTTATAAAGATTCACAGTCCTAAGACGCTCTGAATCTCTGTACATAGTAAATCACTTCAAGCAGTCAAAGAAAAATATAGTTCTGCACGCAGTCCTTCAGGGGTATAAATACTCTAGTTCAAATCCATTAGTACCATTACAAACAAAATGCAAACAACTTCACTTCCACAAGACATCGCAACATAAACAAAACTCGAATACACCTTGAAACAGCAGTACAACAAAATTGCAAGAGATAAATCTCTCAAAAGTACAAGCAGAATCCATTTACTACACAGATTATGATTCTCACCATCATCAGAGAACACTCAGTATGTGGCCACAACTGGAAGAAGATAGCGGACATCAATCTGGAAGGCCACAATGGAGAGAAATTCGCATGGACTTTTGACTATGTCAGGTGTCATGAGTGCAGTTTCAGATCAGGTGCAGCAGAACCAAACGACAAGTTCACGATGAACTATGAAATAAGTGAACTTCAGGAAAGGATGGGAGTAATGAGCAAACAAGACGTCTACGACAAGAATCACCTGCGCTTGGATGAGGTCCTTAAGTATTGCGTTGGTGTGAGGAAAGCATTGGATATGGAAGCAGAAGAACGTGTAGTGTTCGTTGGTGGTTGTCGTGAGATCAGCGAGTGGGAAAGATATGTGAGTGAAAGGGGATGAGTTTAGGCTACGTATGGTGCATGCGGCATAGTAATATCTTTTGGTGCGGGATTGTGCTGGGGAACTTGGTTTAGGATTATGCCGCTATGGAAAGGGCATAAGAACTCCTGTTTCAGGTGTTGTAAAGTAAAAACGGAGGAAATACATGGTTCTATCAACTCATTGCTTAAAAAATGGCTGCCGAAACTTAGAGACTTCTTAGTCTGTATATGTAGGGACTGAGTTTATCCGGTGCTCTGAGAAGAAAATAATCTATGAGCTACTAAGTTACGTTGAGTAAATGAAAGGTTGTCACAGCACTGACTAGAAAATATACATACAACAATATATTAATGCCAATCGTCAAAATAGACTTTTGTAGAATCAACCGATACATGAAAAGCAACAGCATCATCTCATTCAAAGAAAATGGCAGCGAAGCTTAACAAGAGTGATGTTTTTCATGAACCACATTCACAGTATATCTCGGTGCAAATTTAATTGAGTGTTAATCATGACCTATCCAAAGTTGCAATTCACTTGATTTTACATCAAGGCGGCGGAGATTCACAAGCACAGTTTAAGCTCTATGCTTCCTCTCTAATGCAAACAACTTTGCTTTAACTAAGACCAAGTAGTACAGACAGAAAGAATTACATTTACAAATGGAACATATAAACATGACACTAATAGCGAGTGTGAAGGAGCTAGTTTAAGGAAGTAGGTAGATATTTGAGCGCAGTGTGGTGGTTTAGAGTAACTATGTCAAAGTGATGGGAAAAGGGACGATGTACCTTAGATTCATACATGTAATGTAGTTGGGAGACGGTAAAAATTGTTAGCATCACATATTAAAACAGCTATTGATGACTAAAACGCTATTATTTAATTTGCTGTAAGACGAGTTGCTAACCTTTGCACCCTTGACTGATACCAACTGAAATCGTCATCGGAATCATCTACAATAATGATGCTTAAGCGTCCTATCATACAATTAACAAAATTAAAAGATTAGATGACTAACCTTTGTCTGAGGCATTTCTACTTAGACACTGAAAAGGTGAATCCCGTCTATCTAGTAGGTCTTCTTGGGCAGAGGCATATTCTGAATCTGTTTTGTCCTCCCACTTACTAGTTAGAGGTTCAAGCATCCCACCTTGAATAGACGAGCTCGTGCCCGTGACTGAATCATACTGCACTGCCATCTTTGCACACCTCCCATCGATCTGCCTTCTTAACTCCGCTCTAACGCTCGCGTTTATTTTGCTCGTGATCGCTTCTCTGATCTTGATAGCAACAGAAATCGGCACATTCTCCTCCAGGATATCCGGCGTTCGCCAGGTCAAATATAGCTTATTATGGCAAGCTGGCAGAATAAAGTTTCCTGGGTGCACGAGTATATACTGGAAGCAGTTGAAGCAGGCAGGCTTACTGCATCCAATATATGGGTCGTCATCATGAAAGTCAAATTGGCGCCAATAGAATAGATCAGCTAGGAGGAGCTCCGCATGAATTCGGGTCTTAAAACAGCATTCTTGCTGCAGACGGGCGGAAAGAGCACCATTAGATATACCTTCCAGTTCCTCGAGGGCTTCTTGGTAGTGTATAGCTTCGTGTTCTTTTGTGAAGATTCTGCTAGCCATGCCGCACAGCGTGACCGTGTGCGGCGATTGGAAATAGCAGCTAGACGGATGGGATGTGCGGACTTTAATCTCGAACTCGTCTAGGATCCCGGGGAAGCGCAAAGCAGCCAGGACTATGGTTTTCGTAGCCTTCAAGTGCTCTCCAAGTCTGCCAAGCAAATGACGGATACCGTCAAAAAACTCACCGTTGGCCTTTCCGCTGGTGGTGAGTTGAGCTAGAGTTTCGAATACTGAGCTCTTCCGTGCTTCAAAGCATTCTCGAACCAACTCAACCTTTTCCTTTGAAAGTTGTGGGAGGCCACCAAGAAACCTTTTCAGAACCTTTAATTCTCTTGGTGTTGGTTTGCGGTCTAGATGCAGTCAACCATTGATGAATGGAAGGATATAGTTATGTTCGAGTAGAAACTCTGGAAAGGACTCACTTGTGGAATCTTCAAGCTCTTCAAGCACTTCTAGGCGCCGAATACAAAGCGGTAGATCTTTCAACAGATTAGAACAATAGAAGGCTAGCCTATCCTTGTTGAATGCAACAATCAACGCCAGGAGCTGCGTTTCAGTCGTTTTCTTCGATGCTCCCGCTTCGACTTTCTTCACCAATTGAAGTACTTCTTCCAGAAAGATCGTCACTTTGGGCTTAACAGTTTCATTTGCAGCAAGCCAGAATACAACACCCTGATAAGTCTTTTGCAAGGCCAATGCTGTGACCGTCGTTCCACCTTTCTTGAAATCGCAGATATAGGCAAGCTTGTCCATAAATGATCTTCGGAGCTCAATTTCGTCTTGATCTAGCTCCCCGTGGTAATTCTGTCGCTTCTTGTGCTTTCCTCTAATTCTCTCAAGCACATACAGCAGGAGTTGGGATTCGTAGAACTGTCTTTCGACTATGGGAGAGATAGGAACCGGTGTCGCTACCGCCAAGCGGAAGGTCTCGTGGTCCAGGTCGCATTCTGTCGTCGTAGTCGCCGAACTTGAACTCCTCTCAGCCATTGAGGGCTGATGAGCCGCATCTGGAAGAGTGAAGTCACCCGGAGTATTTGCTTCTGACAACTCTACGAAGGAGCCTGCCACTGATGCCACTCTTTTCACAGCCATTGACTTGGAGCTAGCTCTGTCTACATTTTCCGGTGCCACGGTGCTTTTGCCTTTCTGAGTAGACGATGGAGATATTATTGCGTTCTGTGCTGGAGTCTGAACGGCTTTCTTGGACATTAATGTTGCTGGCCTCGATTCAATTTGCTTTGATTCCTGTGCCTGTGTACTTTTTCCCTTTCTGTTGGCAGACTCAGACACTGTTGCATACTTGGTGACACTTTGACTGGTTTTAGTCTGCTTAGGCATTTTGGGTATTGTTGGACCTTGTGATGCTAGAAACCATTCACTGTTAGCTAGAAGCTTCTGTCTTGCTAAGTTGCTATAGAGCGTCTGCAGCTCGATAGAAACTATTCCCTGGCACCTTTGGAGCTTAGAATTATCTCTCACCTTGCTTAGCCTTCTTCGCGTTCTTCGCCTCCAAATTTGAGGATGAAGGCTGAACTTGAGAGGCTTCTGAGGTTCTGCATGTAGGCGAAGCAGGAGCCGTTGTTGCTACTGACTTGTTCCTTTTCGCCATGTCGCCAATGTTAACTGTGTTTCGTGATTGATGTAGATGGTAGTACAATAAGTAATATCTCGAGCGTCAAGGGCAATCAACTTGATTTTAAGTACCTACGCATCATGAAAAGTATGACCGGAATATATCAATATGTTTATGAACCTTATTGTTGAGTCGAATTGCGGGGTAGTTCAAGTCCTAGCACGTGCATGCCAAAGGCGACTACACACTCGGGCTCGTACTTATTATACTTGTCTCTTTGAATTATTTGTATTATACACTGTGTATAGACGACCCGACAGAGCTAAGCTTAAGTATTACAGATATATACTTAAAGGTCTTATAAAAGAGTAGTTAGATAGGTATATTATCTTAACAACACTTTTATTTCTCGCTTATTAGGTTAATATTAATTATTACAATTGGAACACGCCTTCTGTACAAGTGCCTAGTAGATCTAAGAGAGAAGGATAGAAGTAGACGTTAATATAAATAAAAACATCTTTTACGTAACTACATGTCCACAGTACACCTTGGCTACCAATAATCTGTGTCTTGATAACACCTACGCTACATTGTTACCCATTTCCCTTGACAACTTAACTTGGCACAGTAAGCGCCCTATAAAATGAACGTATATCCTGCCACCTCCTAGATTGTAGAGCTGTTTGGTTCACACACAGCAAAGAAATCGCTACCTACACTCCCCAGAAACAACCTCCCAGTCTTCGCATCACTCACAGCAACAGTAGCTGTAGGCAAAACCTTGGCTAAACCATCCTCCAACACCTTCTTAACTTCATACTCCTCTCCCTCCACCCCCTCTTCCCGCTTGACTTTCCTAATCCTCCAAACAGCAGCAGGCGAACCCTCGATACTCGGATTCTTTATAGCTCTCAGGGTCCGAATTAGGTCCGGCATGGCTGCTGCAAAGATATCACCGTTTGAGTCGATTGACAGATTATCGAGTGGAACTCCGATGGTTATTGTTGCTGTTTTGATGAGATTTCCTTCTGGTGATGGTGAATGAACTGTGACTTTTCCCGCGGCCGTGTGGGCGACGTAGAAAAGTCCGTCTTTGCCACGGATGATGCCGTTGGGGAAGTTGAAGGATTCGCTTGGGGATGTTGCTATTTTGCAGGTTGAGGTTGAAGAGCAGCTACCTACTGTGCCTGAGCCGATGATGGGCGAAAGTTCAAAAGACTATGGGGGTTAGAGTTGGTAACTGGGTTACTTCATGGGAAACTTACGAGACTAGCTAGAGATCTGTTAGCAGAGTGTTTCCGGGGAAAATGGGAGGGATTTACTCTTTTGTGCATGATCGTTTGTGAAAACGAATCACCCTCCATCGCCTGCAGCTGCAACTGAATTTGGGGTCACGATAGCATCACCAACAATTGTCTTCACGTGTCTCAACTCGTCAGTCCCCTTTACCAGATCGAGCACCTCAAAGGTGCTATTGGCGCCGACTTTCTTGGTATCCAAAGGTAGGCCGGTGTCATCTACGGGAATACGGTGGTTTATCACGTAGAATCGACGAGTAGAATCAGGAAGAATTTCAACATCAAAGCCTAAAACATCCAGATTCTTCCCACCTTCAGCGCTGAGGTAGTCACCTGTTATCTTGAGTTGGGAGATATCGTAAAGGCCGTCTTCGCCTCGTTTGTCAATATCAAGGACGATGATGCGGTCGTTTAGTGTTCTGGCTGATGAATTGAGTTCTTGTACGCTGTAATCACTATCAGCATTTATTGAGAGGATTCAAGTTTGCAATATCTTGTCCGCGTTTGCCGTATTAGAAGATACAGGACTCACTTGGGACACCATCCCGCCCTCGAACTCAAGTCAACACATGCGCTATAGAGCTTCCTCTCCTTCTCATCAATCCACATATGTTCACAACTTTGTATCAAATCATGATATACTCTGGTACACGTATACGGGAATTCTTCAATGGGTTGCAGGGTTCGTCCTACACCGGCGAGAACGAAGACTACGTTGCCGAGGAACCCGCGAAAGTAGATAGCGAGGAAAGTAGTGACAGAGGCGAGGAGCATGCCCTTGGACACCATTTTGCCGTGAGAGGTGTGGGCAGATATTTTGATTGCGTGGGATGTCGATGGTTCGAGTTTGGAGATGCTTTATATTAAAATTAGACACGAATAAATAATGAGAGGGGATACCTTTTTATTACCGGTCCTTGTGGAACCAAAGTCAAACACACGACCGACCACATGAACGCCGCGGGGTAATACCAAACCGGCGGCTTAAGTACCACCTGATCGAAGGTAGAAAAGCATCTCCAGGCTTGGCTAATATAGCATGGCAGCACTGTAAAAGCCAAAGAATTGTTAATATAGCAACGTTGGAAGAGCACGGAATCGCTACTCTAGACTTTACAGTGTTGCTAACACACCTACTTGCTAACACACCTACCTAGAAGAAGGTAGTAATGAAGTATTACTTTTAGGTTGTGAACCAACTACTACCAGTACACCAGAGTAGAAAGATATTGTACGAGTAAGTCCCGAAGACAATTACTCGACTACGAGTAAGCATTGAGCTTTATATCCCCTTGTTGAAATATCCGCCTAACGTGCAAGGATCAAGCACCCCCTTAAAGCTGAAAATCATTTGGCACAAAAGCGTCCTTATTGAATAGCTTTGCTACAAAGTAATATCAGAGCTGTTATAGTAAAAATTGGCTATGGAAATGCGTTTGATCTGTATTTAAAAGGGGAAAAGGGGCCATTTCCACTAGCTCGAGCTCTATCGAAAACCCCAACGTGGGGATGAGGACTTCGCGCAGCGGGTACGAAGTAATGTGGCAAAAGAAAAAAACGAAAACCCAGAAACAAAACTAGGTATGCATTTACCATAGCAGCGACTTCAAAGCACCTGTACGAAGTACAGTCTGTACATATAGAGCCTAGAAACGCGCTTTTAGGGTTGACTGAACTATATCACGTGAAAGCTTGCACGGGATGTTGCCTCGAGATGCTTCCCCACAAAAGCCCTGCTTCTTCCCATCATCGATGCGATGCACACTAACAAACTAACCACCATGGTCAATTGAAATGCCATCTGCCAAATGGGTCTTGCGCATCGATGCATAAGCCCTAACGGCCACCAGCCAGTCAATTCGGCGATCTCAGGGCCAAAGTTGCAAAAAACCTGCCAGCTGCAGAGCAGGACTTGAAAGCGGGACGGTCTTGGGACTACCAGAACGTCATTGAGCTAGCTATCTCTGCAAGGCAGAGGAAACAACACACGACCATAAGTAAAGCCATTCTCTGCCCATTTCTTCCTGTTTTTATATATGCCATTTGAAAGTACTTGCCTTCAGACTCCAATCATCTCAAACTCAACAAACATCCAGCCCTTTTCCAGATTCTTTCCGACCGCGAAAATGGTCAATACGTACATCATCGTCTCCGCCGTCGTGGCCGTCATTGCCATGGCTCTCGGAGGAGCCTATGTCTCGGGCACTCTTGATCCTGTCATGGAGAAGATCGCCAAGATTCTCATGAAGGCAAAGGGCAAGGCCGAGCAGAAGAAGCTTGAAGTTCAGGGACAGAAAGAAGGCCAGGACTTCATGGCTGGTTAGTTGCTTCCATTGTCTGGCGCATTTTGTTTGGGAACTTACCGTGTGTTTCCCTGTGATGCAGATCAGCTCAAGGGCAACCAGCAAGCCGAGGGGATCGCCTCAGAAGGCATGGGTGGTCTGGGAGGTGGGCTCGGGAAAGTTGGAGGCGGCTTGAAGATCTAGGTGGTCCAAGATACTGTATATGTGGTGGTCATGAGTCTCCTTTACGAAGCGCAGCGCACGAGTTGTGGAATGATGGAGGATGATGAATGGTGATGAAAGGTTCACATGCTTGCCTTGCATGGTCTGGTATGGTGGATATGGTGACTGGGATGCTGGTATAATTAATGGGGTCGGAGTTTTGTGTGGGAATGGAATTTCTCTACAGAGAGTAGCTTTCTTTAGTACATTGCTGCAAGGTTGCCATCAATTCCAAAGCCTGGCTTCCCGGTTTCTGTGCAGAGTGGCCGACCGCTTTGGGCGTGACCAGTCCCTACGCTTCGCAGGGGGTTGGTGCTCTGGTCAGTTCAGGGGCCGTACTGTCAGCACGAAAGGGACATGAGTTTCTGTACCCAAGGACCGGACACCAGACCTCACTTCACGTATACTCTACTTCCCCTGAATATCGTTGGCATTGATTCCTGTAATTTGTCTTGTCCCTGTGAAAATTGAAGTGTGTCGCCTGAGCAACAAGCACTGCAGTTCTAATCTCGCAGATGACGTTGTGGTGTCCGAGAGGCACCGCATTTAGACACTGCCTGGCATGCTCCGATCTTGCCGATATAACAACAGACGGGGAAACTCAGCCTCAGAGTTTGCGCTCTGTTCGTCGTCTCTGAATTCTTTTCTTTCCTTTCCTTCCTTTCCTTTCTTTTCTTTCTTTGCTACCTCGTTCTTTGTTACAGCAGCAACGCGCCTTACTTTGCGGAACGGCGATGATGTGGTTTCCGGCCCTATTGGCTCTTTGATTACACGTTGAGCCGGCGCATTCGTTCATCTGATCTTCGTGTGTGTGTTTTCGTCAATCGTCACCTTCCCCGCCATCCGCACCGCAGAACAACAGCCTGAACTCCGGGCATTGGCATCATTCAGGCACAGCAGAACTGGCCTGTAGGGAAAATGCAGAAGATTGTCGGCGTGCTCCCGAGCTGGGATAAGACGAAGACGGGCAGCAAAAAAGGCTTCGATACTGTATGGGTGAGTCGGCTTGGAGTGGAGTATATGCGCCTACCGCCGAAGAGGGACTGACATTGTGTTTGCAGGGCTTTGCAGATAAACTGGGTGGTCCCGTGAATAAGATCACGAACAAGATAGGTTCAGAAGCCTTTTGGCCCACTACACTGTATGCTCTGATCATACAACGTTTACCAGTATTTGCTGACAATCGCCTGCAGAGACAAAGAAAGCGACAAGGCGGCCAGAATCCTCAAGTCTTTCTGCAGTGAGTGATGATGATGCCCGCGACTCTGCATTTCAAAAGCATGCGCTGACATTCTTGCGCCACTTTAGAAGATGGCTTCTACGCTGAGGAAGACCGACCCAGCTCAGCCGACCGACCAAATGATAGGGCCAAGCAGCGAGTCCTCAAGAAGATACCGCAGAGTGTCATACAAGAAGCTGTTGGCCTCGCAATCTTCACCACGATGCGAACGGGCTTATGGGTGTCTGGTGCTGGCGGATCTGGCGTGTTGATCGCCCGAAAAGAGGATGGATCGTGGTCGCCTCCTTCGGGTATATTGCTACACACAGCTGGGCTTGGGTTTCTGGTTGGCGTGGATATATATGACTGCGTTGTTGTTATTAATAATAGGAAATCACTGGAAAGCTTCACCAAGCTTCGGGCAACAATCGGTGGGGAGATTAGTGCGGTTGCTGGTCCTGTAGGTGTCGGCGGAGTCTTGGAGAACGATGGGAAATGGAAGCAGGTGAACAAACCCGTTTTCACGTACTTGAAATCAAGGGGATTCTATGCAGGCGTACAGGTCGACGGAACGGTCATAATCGAACGCACCGATGAGAATGAACGATTCTATGGGCAGAAAATAGGTGTGACGGATATTCTTGCAGGCAAAGTCCGGCATCCGCCGTACGAACTCAAGATGCTCATGGTAATTAATAAAACCCGGACGCGCGTGGGAATTAGCTGATCTGTTCTAGGAAACCGTGAAAGCAGCAGAAGGTCGGACAGACGTTGACACACACTTGATGGACCAACTCGCAAGCCTACCAGCGCCTGGAGATGTCGACGTAGAATCACCTACTTCCAATGGCGGTTTATTCGGTATTCCGGAACCAGAGGATCCGGATCCTTTTGGGGTTCTCGCACTCGAAAAAGAGGGACTTGAGATTCGGGAGGCAGGAACTGGCTCTCGGCCTATCTCAACACAATTCGAATTCAAACCGTGTCCCACAAGTCCGGTCTACAGCACATTCATTCACCGGAGGAACAGGAGTATTGACACATTGGCAACAAATAGTAACAGAGCGAGCTATATGTCGGGTAAGACGAGAACAAGTATAGACCGTGCTACGCAGACGATGGAAATGGGAACGCAGACAGACTATACACCCAGTACAAGCCCAAGCCTTAGCAATGAGAACAAGAGGATTGTTGAGCAGGATCTACCCACGGTGGTCACTCCGGACGAAATTGACTACACAAAGGTCGATCTTGGTCCATACAGCAGCACTCTGGATCAAACCCAAGACTTTGATGGTTCTACCATAAACGATAGCCCTCGGGAACACAAATTCGGTGGCAATAATCGCGATTCCATGGCTTCTTTCGTTTCGGAAGATGACGAAGAGGAAGAACCTGTCATTTTTGAAGCTGCAGCTGCACAGGCTACAGTTCTCTCGCCACAGACTATCAAGACCAGAGGTCTATCTGTTGTTAATATTCCCAAGAGAATTCCACCTCCGTTACCCGCCAGAAGTGAGGCAAGAAAAAGCAGGACCGAAATGAATGATCAAGCCAGCGGCAGAACTCCTGTGCAGGATGGGTTTGAAGAAGTTGACTTGGCTGCTAGTCCTCGGGCGAGTACTCCCCAAGGAAGCGCTTCACCACAAATTGTAAGTGCTCTTCCATTGTCTGAGTTGCTGAATTTAACTGGATGATTTAGAATGGGAGAAAAGTCTCATTTGAAGAGTTGAAGCCTGCACAGACTCTGTCGAATATCGAGCCAGTATCCGTCAACGGGACAAAGGCCCAAGCACTCGAGGCCACCGCATCGGAGAAGAGAGCGGCAGAAAATGAGGGAGCTGTAGACGATGTTTTTCACAGCATGCCAGTTACACCCAACTCCAAGGTGTAAGTCTACCACGAACTCGAGGAGTTTCGATTCGACGCATACAACTTAGAACTTAAAATGGTAATTTCTTAATGAAGATCAGGCGGGATAAATGGATGATGGTCAATGAGGCGTTTACTGGATCATGACTGTTAAGCGATGGAAATGAAGGATACCACATACTCATCACCAATGACGCATGGGGTTTACGCAGTTATGAGGGATTGAACATAACTTCTATTGTAATTCTTTCAAAGGGCAGGGAATTTCATGGGCGAAGGATGGAAGGATTGGTCTCATGGGTTGGCGGTACTATTTCCAATGAATAGTTGAACAAGTCCATGCATGCTTGGTAGTAGTATTGTTATAACTCTCTACCAGCTCCGATTCAACAGTTTGCAGGCACTCAAGATTGACTTGCTCCCCCCTTCTCGATCCTTCCCCCCTTTCCGAACTCTACTTTTATCAAGTCCTCGCACCCTAACCTCATAGCACACCCACATCGCAAGCCGCTTTGCAGGATTAACTTTCATCTTCCTACTTCCATATTCCACTTCAAGACAAGTTTGGCATAGACTATACACCATCTCGTTACCAGGAGTCCATGTATACGGTAGCAGATTTACAAAATCCTTACATCCTTTAATTGTCATGCTAATCTTATTCCCTTGATCTAAGTCATCCATTTCATCTTATTATTCCCTCCCCTTTCCTTCCCTTCCCCAAGTAATAACAAATAAAACAAAACCATCGAATCTAACATCTCCCTTTCCCCTTCTCAGTCCTCCCCATCCCATACTATTGATTCATCCAAAAGAAAGAAAACCTCCCTCTCTAACATGTCAATATACCTCTTCCTAGCCTCAGCTAAATACCTCGCTCCCTGCTCCCTCTCCTCCTCCTCCCAGATAAAACTACCGTTACCATCCTCACTCTCCTTCGATTCTGCAGAGACAAACACGGGGACACATGCGGGTGATTCCTCGATTCTTTCGATCTCCTTCCTGCACGTTGTAGCGCGCTTTTTCCTTTCGTCCATGCTCATGGCTTTGGATGTTGGTTCTTCTTTGGACGTTTTCGGGTCTTGAACTTGGCGTTGGCGCTTGACTTGGTGTTTTGCTTGCGTTTTGAAGAGGGCTTTGCTGGATTTGTGGTGATGTGAGTGTGGTAGTGGGAGTCGTTTTCTTGACATAGTTCGGTACCAACATGGGCTTTGTCGGTAGGCTGGAAGTGGTTGTGGGGACATTGAAGATGAGAATCCATTCTTGTCAAGGACTTTCTCGTTGTCAATCTGTAAGGACGAGAGATCTTGTCGGGATTTCTTGATATCTTCGTCTTCATCACTGTCTTCTTCTTTGCTCTCTGCCTCTGCTTCTACATCTTCTGGGGTAACTGAGTAGAGACCAAGCGAGCTCTTTGGAATTTTTAGGCTTTTGGGTGCTTGCGTATCAATATCGAGGGGGTTGACGTCATGGTGGGGGTCAGAGTCCCTGATGCTCTGGCGGATGGTAGATTGGTGAATCTCGTGGAATTTAGATTTGTGTAGTGTGTGGCGCTTTGTTATCTATAGACACGCATAACAGAAATTAGTCTTCTATTTGAAAAATTCCCCGTCCCTAAACCATATTCGTACGAGTTTTAGAGTCAAGAGAAAAGGATGGATTACTTACATAATAAGCAGCATTGAAAACATACTTATTCTTCTCCCATTTCCTAACTTGCATCTGGGCTTTAGGCCCTAATGTGTGGATCTGCGCAAACAGTTCCAATACTGTTGGCTTTTTTTGCTTCTTCTCGAACCAGTGCCAGCAGGAGGGTTTTATGGCGTTTGCGATTTTGCATTTGGGAAGGGGCTTTTCGCGGTGTTTGCGTGTGAAGAGTGTCATTTTGAAGGATTCGGTCCTCTGCGAGTTTGAAGATGGAGGTGAAAATAGATGGCCTCGAGGTAGGATCGTGCGGTTTTGATCGCCGAGGTTCGTTGATTGTTGAAAGCTGCGTATTTGTGCGTTTCCACCCTTGCTGTGAGAGAGGTGAATGCTCTTCGGATCTCTCCGGCTTCTCAATACAGAGATTTTATTGTGAAATTAAAGATTGTGATTGTGGTCGTGAAAGTTAAATAGAAAGATTCTGGGGAAGTCGAGTTGGTTTGTGTGACGGGTCACTTAGTGTGCGGGTATATTGTGGTACCAAGTCACTAGTGTTCTAAATCTTCGTGGGCACCACATTTAACAACCAACTCTACTTATGCCACCATTAGTTCAGTTAGACTAGTATTGGTGGCGTTAGCATTGTCTTTAGCTAGCTGTGTAGCCTGTGTTGTTAACAGTAGCTTAAAGCAACAAGGCATCCTAAAATAAGCGAGCACATCTAGAAAGAGGTAGAATGAGGGAATGATTCATTGGTGAGATCACATTACAAAGTATAATTTTGCTATGTTGTGAGACTTATTTGTCTTAAGAATTCTATAGATAGGGCATACTGCGTGTAAACTTCAGCATCAATTAGTAAGTTTGACAGCAATGCTTGTAGCACATATAGCTTACAGTGGTCAACTTCTCTTGGCAGTTTAAGTGGTCAAGGACACACCTAGTGAACGTTTGTAAAGGCACACAAGGGTTTAAGAACATTGCCTTTGTAACGACCAATTCAACTATAATTTTATACAATGGTTTGACCAACAACAAGCTAAGTCTGCTATTAAGTATTAAGGCACTAGTCAACGATGAAATTTTCCTTCAGAGAGTATCACCACTAAGACTCTACATAGGTGGCCAATCTCTACAATAAAATTCTGTCGTTTATCAGGGAACCTTTCTTACTGACATTAGCCGACGAGGATAAAATGTACCTTCTTCTTCCAGGCACCAAATCTACAGTGTCTTATCCGCTTGTGACATTCTGCTCTGTACTGTTGTTTACGATAGCAGACAACTTTAATTAATGGAGATGAGGTTAATCAAAAGATATAAATACCCACCTGCCTCTTCTAGAATATCCACAGATACGGCACTTATGAGTGATCAACCGGGATATTTTCCAACTTAGCGACCAAGAGAATTAGCGGCGGATAGAGGCAGTTGAACCCGGCAAATTAGACAGCAAGTAACTAGAAAGATCTGGAAAAACTAGTCCATTGCTAACATAAATATCCACAGGTTTCTAATCGCACATTTAGTGATGAGCTGTACAATTAATCATTGTTGTCCAACACCGAAAAGTTCTCAGTGATTGATAGATCTCGGCTTCGGATCCCGCCCATGCCTTAGCGTACTTGATCTACGGGGAGAGTGGGGTGGAGACATGAACACAGGCGCACCAACGAGCTCCTCTTGGGTCAATTTAATAACCATGCAATATGGATGTTTAAGGCAGTTCGAAGTGCGAGTAGTTGCAGCTAACCTACCTCTCTGCATGCGCGCGTAATGTAACTGTAGTGCACCTTATAGTACACAACCTTGTTGATGTCCAAGAGACAGATATAAAAGACCATTTACTTCCTCCCGGAAACAACTTGTTTCTCTGTAGCAGCCGTACAGCAAGCGCTTGCTTACTGTAGTGACAAGATGAAGGTTCTCCCTCAACTTTTGTGTTCGATTAGCTTGTTGGCTCTGCCGGTTGCAAGTCAATACATCGACTTTGCCTCTTCGGACTTCAGCATCAAGCTCAATAGCTCTACTCAGACGCTAGCTTCTCTGTCGCCAAAAGCGTTACCGGCATTTGACTTCTCGCCCTTTGATGTCCTAGCCGAGCGATCTCAAAACGGTAATCATCACACTGGAGACATCACGCTTCGGTATCGTGTTGGGACTGGAAATGCAGCATGGAGTAGCGTCGATTCGGCCTCTGACCAAGTCCCTGTCACTGCCGTATCAGCAGACAACACAACAAGTTCCTTCGCTGCTTCTAATCTCTCCCCGACCTTACCTCAGGACATACCACTCAACATCACACGAACCTGGGCCACCGAATCGGGAGACCTCACCTTGACCTTCACAGTCTCCAACACGGCCGACACCACGACCGAGATAGGAGAGCTCGGCTTCCCTATTGAGTTCAACAGCATCTTCACCAACCGCGAAAGCACCGACACCCAAGCAAACTGTTCGCTAACAGACCCCAACATCGGCTACGACGGGGGTTACCTCCGCGTGACTCCCTTGTCGGGAACAGGACCAGCGCTCGTCGTCTCCCCGCTAGGAAACACGCCTTTCGAAGCATGGAGGTTTCTACCCGAGGACGAAGATACGGTGCTTGGATATCAGGGTCAGACTTTCGAGGGCTTTTACGCCTGGGAGGTTTTCTCCTTGGCGTGGGCCGAGAACGAGTGGAATGCTACAGTGCCCTGGAACGAGCCGACCAGCAAGACCTTGGACGCTGGAGAGGAGTTTAGTGTTGGGTTGAGGTTTTCGTTGGCGGAGAGTATTAGGGGGATTGAGGATGCTGTGAAGGAGACGAACACGCCTCTTGCTGTTGGGGTTCCGGGGTATATTGTTCCGCAAGATCTTGATGCTGAATTGCAGCTTTACTACAACTCTTCAGTATCTTCTATCAGCTCGGTACCCGACGGAGCCTTCACTTTCACAGCCAAGGACTCCGGTTCCTACACCCTGTCACCAAGTTCTTCAGCCTGGGGCCGTGTGCGAGTGGAAATCCAATACGCCGACGGCAAACTCCAAACAGTCCACTACTACATAACCAAATCCGGACCGACAGCTCTCTCAGACCTAGGCACCTTCCTAACAACAAAGCAATACTTCAACGACACCAGCGATCCCTTCGGTAAGTCAAGATTTCGGAGGAACCTTTCTTTTCTAGGGATTCATGAATGCTCTTTACCCTGAGTCAAGTTTGAGTTAACTCACAGATTTTCCTCTCCCAGAACAAGCTGACTCCGAGTTCCTGGGTTATAGGACGAGCCCCCTCAGTCATCTCGTATGACCGCTCCGTAGACGAGGTTGTAACTCAAGACCCGCGCGTCTGGATCGCCGGTCTAAGTGATGAAGCGGGAGCTGGATCGTGGTTAGCGGCAACGATGAAACAAGCAGCTCAGCCCAACGCAGAGGAGATTGTGAAGCTGGAAGATTACATCCATAAAGTGATGTGGGGAAATCTGCAACAGCCCGATTACAGCGTTCGTAAAAGCGTGTTTTTCTATCAACCCGATGCGACGAATTATGCTTACTCTTCGTCTATCGATTGGGGAAACTGGTGGAGTTGGGATGTCGCGGATTCTTACGCTATTGATCGATCTTATGATTATGTGCACGTAACTGCTGCTTACTGGGCAATGTATCGTGCTTCTCGCGCCTATCCTGAATTGACGACTCAAGGAAATTGGACCTGGTATCTGAATCAAGCATACGAGACGGTGGCTTACTGCATGGGAAACATCACTACTGATCACCCTACTACGGGATATCAAGAGGTTGGACTGATGGGCGAGACGGTGTTTGGAGAGCTACTTGCCGATCTGAAAAGAGAGAACATGACGACTGAGGCAGCGGATATGGAGGCGATAATGAAGTATCGAGCTGAGTTGTGGGACAGTCAAGCTGTGCCGTACGGGAGTGAGATGGCGTGGGATTCAACCGGTCAAGAGGGAGTGTACTACTGGGCCAACTATTTCGGGCTGACGGCTACCGCAACCAAAACCATCGACACCATCTTAGGCTATATGCCAACAGTGAGCCACTGGGCTTGGAACGGAAATGCGAGAAGATACTGGGATAATGTGTACGGGGGCAAATTGCAACGCATTGAGAGACAGGTTCATCATTACGGTTCAGGTCTCAATGCACTCCCCTTGCTTGCACAATTCGAGCAGAATCCAACTGACACCTATCTCCTTCGCGTCGGCTTCGGCGGCAACTCAGGCCCCCATTCCAACATCGATGAAGAGGGTTTTGCATCGGCTTCTTTTCATTCGTGGCCTGAGACTCTGGCTTGGGATGCATATAGTGGTGATTATGGACCTAATTTCGTTGGGTTGGTGCTTGGAGCTGGGACGTACGTTGTTGATGATAGTGAGATGGGATTGGTAGCTTTTGGAGGGACTGTTGAATTGCAGAGTGATGGGATGACCAGTGTGGTTACGAAGGATGCCGTGCGGAGGAAGGTTTTCTTGGCTGAGTACGGCTTGAAGTTGTCGGTTGATGCGGGGGCAATTGAGAGTTTGCAATATGGAAGCGGTGGGCTGTCGGTTGTCGTCGCCCCGAGTATTGAGACTTTGGGAGACTCGCCCAAGGCTAGCGCGGCTATCTTGTGGATTGAGAAGACGGCGCAGGTTGGGACTATTGGTGATGTGTCGGTGCCGGGTTTGAACGAGGAGAGGGGTGGGTGGAAGGTTGACTTAAGCGAGGGTACTGTTACTGTAAATGTTACACTTACATAGGTACCTAGGTAACTTTCGTCCGCTAAAGTAGACGAGTTATACAATCTAGCAACAAGCAGTCCATTACCCTTTGAGCTCCAACGTTCAGCTCTTGAACTAGGTTTAATTATCGATGTTTCTTAAAGAGACAAAAAAGTCAGCTAGAGCAAAATCAAGGCACTTTATAAAGTTTCAAGGTCATCGATGTATAGACAAGTAAATATGAAACTTCTCAGTCCTAATGTTCAGCTTTCAAAATAGAGTTGGTTATTGCAGAGGTTTCTTAAAGAGATAACAAAGTCAGCTGCTGCCAAATCATGGCACTTTATACTTAGGGTTTCAACGTCATCGGTGCACAAACAAGTAAATATTATACTTCTCAGTTCCAACGTTCAGCTTTTACAATAGAGCTGACGGGATTATTGGCTGCAGCTAAATCACGGCACTTGATAGAGTTTTTACGGCATTCAGTTACATGGATTTATATAAGCAGGGGTAAACCGGCACTAGCTTTGACATCCCGTCACCATGGGTAGCTCGTCTACTTTGCAGGCAAATGTGAAATCCGTCGAATCGCAATCATTGAAGCCGCTGCACCTGAAGGACATAATCACTTTTGCTTTTTCGGGCGAAGACAGCTGTTGATTGGAATTAATGCGTCGCTGGAATGATGGATTCGCAACTGAGATATTTTATGATAGACTTCGTTCGGGATTCCTTTGTATTTGCCCCTGGATTTCCAGCTATCTGGTAGTTGTATATCCTAAGCATTCTCTATATGCTAGATGCCAGCTAGATGCCGGAGTAAGAATGATTCAAGTAGCTGAATGCGACAATCTTCGTTTATTTCCCTAGTTCTGCCTTACTCTGTAAGCAAAAGAACCCCTTTCTTTTGATTTTGTATAGAGGCAAGAGGTAATATATGTCTGGAAGCAGGGCATTATACGATTGACCCTCATTCATTGGTGGCAGAATATTTTGCTCCAAAGCGGTCTACAATGACTTATTGCTTTTACAAGTCCTGCACCTCCGGTAATTTACAAGGCGAGATCGGCCTCGTAGGCTAGTCCTGTACTTGCACTTTCAACTTGGCTCCCGTTGTGGGCTCGATTCTAAGTACCAAGTACCAAGACACAACTTTAAACTTCGTATTTATAGTACGAAGGTACGATCAGCCCAGTCTAGAACCAAGACTCTCGATATCAAGTCAAACAATCTTAAAGGAGAGACACGATCTAGACCTAATTGATTCTCCTGGCTAAGCGAAGGGCTGATTTCACTGGTGGTGGACTGGCTGTTGCTTTGGCTCTTGGCAAAAGGGTGTACGAAGACCAGAAGAAGAGACTTTGCGCTTCAACCTCTCGCAAACGCTGACGAAACATAAGAGACTTTGCAGCGCTCCTGCCGATGCCAATAATGTCTGTGGCTCTGGAGTGCGCGTGAGATGCGAGCCACGGAGGGAGAATGAATAGCTTCGTTCTGCATAGCTTAGTTTCTCGTAAGTCGAGTACGGAGTATACGACATGTAAGTATGATCTACCCTTAGGAGTCAGCATAGCCCCGAATCCCAGCGACCACGGCAGCGGGATCCCAACCCCCAGCAGAATCAAGCCTTTTAACGGAGCCGCCGTTGTTTTCATCTCATCATCATCATTACGGCACCGTACTCGCACAGTCTTGGTCTAACGAGGATCACCTCCTGTACTTACCGACGAGGGGGGGAGAAGGGAAACGCCCAACGGAAGCTCGTCGTTCGGAGAGGAGAGGACAGAGAGAGCATGGCGGTTTGGGACTTGATACACAGCTCGAGCGAAGGAACTCGGGAAGGCATGGGAAGGGGAAACTGGAGGGGAAAGTACCGTGTATCGCGGTCTTTGCTCCAAACATTAAACATCGGCACTCACGAGGATATAAAGACTTCCGACTCGGGATGTCGATGCTCCACGGATGTTCAAGACGAAGGTCCCGCGGGTAATGTACAGTAGTTATCTTATTGCTCGACGGCCATCCAGTCGCCATTGCGTGTCAAGGACCATGAAACCGGGCCTGTAACTCTGCGTTCGTTCGGCAGATGCGCCGTCGCTTGCCTTGGGGGTCGTTGTGCGACATCGACTGCCCTGTCGCTGTGTCGTCGCTGTGTCGCGGGTGGATGTCTGGCTGTCACTCCATGGTCGATGGCGATGAGATGAGCCGCACTCCCTGCACCGCTACACCTCCCGAGGCAACGCATCTCTCGCACCGACTAACTCACAATGGACGGGAGTCATGACGTTGCGACATGTCGGGTGCAACGAGCGTGCGATAATTGCAACGATGTAGAAATAAAGACAGGCAGTGATTTGCGTCGCCAAAGCAAACCCGATCCTCGCATCGTCTCTGTGATGGGATCGCGTGCAGCAGCAGGCGGACGTCGTTTGTCGATGCCAGTAGAGAGAGATATGTTTGTTTCTTTCTCGTACCGCACATGCATCATCATCTCCCAGCAGCGCACGCCTACAAGCCTTCCTTGGCTGCGGTCTTCCGTCCAGAACAGACTTCGGTCATTCTTGTCCATGACTGGCAGCACACAGAATTAGAATCCAGAACTCTCCGCTGCCCTTGCCGCGGGCATTCCAAGGACAGACATGCTCAGCACTCGCACTCAGGCACGTTGGTTCATCCTGTTGCACTTCTCATCAGTCATCGGTCATCAGTCACCATTCATCACCACAGCTTTGCAGGGCCGCCGCTCCTTCCCCAGCCTAAACCTTCTTTTGTTCCATATCTTAATTTGACTTTCACTCTCAGGCTCTCTTCTTCTTCTCTTCTCTTCTCTTCTCCTCTCACCTCGCACCTCTCACCTCGCACCTCGCACCTCGCACCTCTCACCTCTCACCTCTCACCATCTCCCCCTTCAATCTCTCCTTGGCGTGCACATACATCAAAAGGCCACATTCCCTCGTTTCCCCCCAGTTCCTCCTCGTCTTTGTTACCTTCTCCCCCCCCCCCCAATCCACACACTCATTGGTCCTCACGGCCACCGACGTCTGTCTGTCTGTCTGTTCAGCACCTCAACGCCTTGGGAGCACTGACCAGCAACAACAACATTCTTTGCGTCATCACTCTTGACGTCTTCGCCCAACATGTCTGAAATCATCATCCCTACTCTTCGCCCCGCCGCCATTGATGCAATTGAGCCCCAAGAGATCCCCGTCAAATCTGCACGACTCGAATCATTCGCTGCCTCCCGGGACCGTAGCATTTCCTGGGGACGGCGGGACCACCATGGCTCATGGCTGCATTCGCTGGGTTGCGCCGGCATGATGGTCTTCGCTCCGACCATTGTCATCTTCTGGTGGATTGCCCTCTCGTCCTTCGGTGGCTCGCTGGGTGCAGCGTACACGGCCCTGTGGGCCCTACGTCCTCTGGAGTTCCTGCGACGGTTTGCGCCCATGCCCAGCTTTGATGCTACCAAAGTGTATGCCGAGTGGATGGTCTTCCAGATTGTTCTTTATCAGTTCCTCCCCAGCAAGATCAGCACTGGACAACTCACGCCTGCTGGACACCTTCTCCAGTACCGTACCAATGGATTATCGGCATGGATCGTGACACATGCATTGTACCTGGTCTTGTCATGGTATGGCTATCTGGACCCAGCAGTGATTGCCAAGAACTGGGAGGGCATGCTTGTTACCATGAACGTTTGCGGTTTTCTGCTCTCTGGATTTGCATATTTGAAGGCTCATGTGGCCGCGACACACGAAGGAGATCGCAAATTCAGTGGTAAGCCTTCTGTCATGCCTTCTGTCATGCCTTTCAGAACAGGCGTCTGACATAATCACAGGATCAACGATTTACGACATGTATATGGGCATTGAATTAAATCCACGTATTGGAAAGTACTTTGACTTCAAATTGTTCACCAACGGGAGGCCAGGAATCGTGGCTTGGACCCTGATGTAAGTTCAAAATTTCCAATACCTTAATTGTTGCAACTTCTACTATCCGAAATGATCCTTGTATTGCAAACAAAAGACTTGTCAGGTGATAACTAGTCAACACCTGTGCTTTACTGACAGCAATACAGCGACTTTTCTTTCATTGCTCACCAATTCCAAACCTTTGGCTATGTCACCAACTCCATTCTCCTCGCCACTGCTCTCCACTCCATATATGTTGTTGATTTCTTCATCAACGAAGATTGGTATCTCCGTACTATTGACATTTGTCACGACCACTTCGGCTTTTACTTGGCATGGGGTTCTCTTGTCTGGCTACCCTCCATGTACACTCTTCAAACCCAGTATTTGGCTCGGAACCCTGTCGTTCTCCCTAACGCCTACGGATTCGCTGTTTTCTTTGCCGGTGTTGGTGGCTATGTCTTATTCCGCAGCGTAAACCATCAAAAGGATCTGGCTCGTCGCATGAAAGGGAACTGCTTGATTTGGGGAGCTCCCGCGGAGGTTGTACATGTAAAGTACAGTACCAGTGATGGGAAGGAGCATAAGAGCATGCTGCTTTGTTCTGGTTGGTGGGGAATGGCCCGACATATCAACTATGCTGGTGATTTGTTGCTATCATTTTCCATGTGTGCAGCTTGTGGAACGACGAGTTTGTTGCCGTGGACTTATGCTATCTTCATGACCATTCTTCTGGTTCATCGCTGCTGGCGGGATGAAGAGCGTTGTTCAAAGAAGTATGGAAAGGGATGGGAGGAGTATTGCAAGAAAGTCCGGTGGTGCATTCTTCCTGGTGTATACTAAAAAGAGAGTTCGGGGGTTGGTTTTCTGTTGCGTGCTGTACCAATGGTACATGGTTTTTTGATTTGGCTTTGCAGCAACTTTGTGATATGGGGAGTCCTTGCACCCGGGTTTAAAGAAGAGGTAGGAAAAAGGAAAGATACCCTTGCGAAGCGGTGGCGGTTAGAGGCATGATGAAACTAGAATATGGCACTCGCTTACCTAGACACAGCGAGAGCGCCGCTAAAATTGAATTTGCTTTCTATAAGTTCGCTGGTCGCAGAAATAGTCAAGTTCAGGGGACTTGTATATGGTTGGTGATTGTTTATGGGATCGCAATATGTCTTTCGGGTTGAAAAAGAAAAGTCTGATGTTCTGTGGACGTTCGTTCTATTGATGGTCAAGGGAAGGCAGTGCACTGTATTGTCAATTGAGTGCGGTTATCATTGAGAGGAAGAGGAAGGAAAGAAGACTTGGAACAATGTGACTCCCGAAGAAAAAGCAGTCAACCAGTTAAGTGAGATGGATTATAAGAGGGGAGTTTTGGAGCTGATGAAATTCTTAGAGCCTTAGACGGCAGAATGGTTGTGTTCATTCCAGATCTGGCCACTCGTTTGTTTACTCCTAGGTACTTACTAGGTACATACTCTAGTAAGAGTGTGTTCCTGGGCCATGATCATTGATGGTTAGATACCTCATTACTTCAGGGCACTATCAATCATCTCATCTCTGTTTCCCATCATACATTCAAGAAGACATCTCCTCTCCTTCCTTCCACTTTCTATACCATTGAATCTTGAACATTGACGATTAAACGCCATTGTTTACAGTCTCCTCTCTGATCGCTATGCATTCATCACGTTACTGAAAACACCCTTTATGACTCCCGTCTCTTAGCATCATCCTTCTTTTCCTCCTCGTCGGAAATCCGTTCAGGACCAAGCAGAAACGCTAGGCTCTCGCGCGAATTATCGTATACGTCGACGGACATGCTGGCATCGGGCGCGACGTGGACGAAGGTGCAGGCATTGCAGCAGATGTGTCCGCAGAAGGGGCAGATTCGACTGGCTGGCATGTTGATTGCACGGCACTGTTGGGGCTGTTGTCAACTTTGTTCTCGTTGCCATTTCTCTTTCGGCAGATCTTCGTGAGGCAGAAGAGGCCCGGCGGGATTGGGGGAGAGGGTAAGGAGTTGAGACGCTGCGAAAAAGAAAAAGAAAACTTACGGAATACACGTCTTTGGCGTGACAACAGATCCAGGCTTGGCGGAAGAGAAAGTCCTCCGAGAAGACGGGCTCGGCTAGGAGCTCTTGGGCTTTGCGTTGCCGGCAGGATATGTCGGTCTCGTGGGCGGGATAGCTTTCGTGGCATGTGCACTGGTTGGGTGTTGTTTGTTAGTTAAGAGGTTTAGTGAGGAGGGGAGGGCAGGGCTAGAGGACTGAATTTGGATGGCTTTTAATGAGTGGAGAGGAGAGGAGAGGAGCGTGGAACTTGCGTTCTTGTGTTTCCAGGTTGATGGATCCGTGCTTTTGGAGGCTCTCGCTGGCTGTGTAGAGGAACTAGCTGGGCTGGAAGAACTGGTTGTGCTCGCGGTACTGGTACTGCTTGCCTTGTTGCTTGCAGTGGTCATTGGTGCGGATTGGAAGGTTTGAGGTGTTCGAGTGGATTGGGCGGCTTGGGAAACTTCTTCGAGGTTCTTGTGTTGAACGGCCGGACTAGCTTGTGTGTGTCGAGGGACTTGAGAATCTTGAGCAGCTTGGGGATGTTTCTCGGGGTTCTTGTATTGAACTGCCGGAGTGGCTTGCGTATATCGAGGGACTTGAGGACCTTGAGCGGCTTGGGGAACTTCTGTGGGGTTCTTGGATTGAGCGGCCTGACCAGCTGGCGTGTCTTGACGAGTTTGCGCAGGTTGAGGGACTCGAGCATCCTGGAACATTTGCAAGGCTTTCAGGGCTTGCAGGGCTTGAGGATCTTTAGAAGCGCGAAGATCTTGAATAGCTCGAATGTATTTAGCAGGGTCAAAAGCCTGGGAAGCCATGTCGTTATCCATGCTGTTGTGCACTGATGATGTTTTTATTGCGTCGGGTTGTGTCGAGTTGAGGTGGGTTGCGTGAGATCAGATTCATATTCACCGACCTGATTAGGTGCCTCGCTTACGGGGCCAGAATTTTCTGCTCGCGTGTGGTGACGATTTGGGGGGGTTGAGTTACTAGGTTGATTTGGATTGCTCGGTTGGTTTAGATTACTGGATTTATCTAACTTACGGGGATAATTTTACGTACTCTTACATATACTACTTTACAACGTTCTGTCTTTACAATGATGTCTAGTTTTATTAATGCTTAAGATTAGCGAGGTCTGTCAGGGTTAGTGTTGTATGCAAGGGAATTCTAGAGGATAAGTAGGCAATTGAGAGTACGTAATTAGGGTTAGATCACCTAATGTTATAAGCAATATACTAATTAAGGAGGGTACTATTACATTAAAGATCTAGCAGAGTAGCTACTACTTAAACGATATATATAACAGACTACAAGAACTGCTATGTCTTCTTCTAAGTGATACTAGCCTTGCTATAACTACTGCGACAACAAACAGCGACCTCTAAAGGATGTAAAACAGAAGATGCTAGTTATTACTATGAAAGTGATTAGTAAAAAGGAAAAGGTGTTGAGTAAGTATAAGAAGCGTTGATTGTATTCTAGCAATTAGCACAAAGTGTTGGTTTGCATTTCTTTACAGCTAGTGTAGGAACGCAGGTATAGTGGCTATTTCACACTAACCTATACTAGGGTTTGCTAATAGGGCGTAGTAACATAGGGCAAAGTAGTGGAAGGTAGTAGGCAAAGAAGAGAACACTAACTAAATTAATAGAGAAGTATAGCAAAGTCTAGAGCAACGTCGGAACTAAGGATAGAGAGTCTGCTAGAGATATGCTAACAAGTCTATCCCCTCGGCAGTTAAAATCTAGACGCTGTGGTCACATGGGACGTATTACAGAATCCGTCTCCTTTGAGACTTAAATTGGTGCGTACACATATACAAAGCGCTGTAACTTGTGAACAGATAGCACGAGCTCGATAATCTGCCGCTGGTAAGTGCTTCATCCCTGCCCTAATTAGTTTTTAGCTGCTGAGGGGATAGATCCCTTGTTGAACTGTGCTAGATTACTTAAGCTATGTAAACTGATTAACTTGAGTACCGGAAGTCACCTTCAAGATGTGTTGATATACCAAAATCAAGTGGGCTACTTTCTTTAAATCCATGAATTCAGGAAGGAATCTGTGAGTTATGCGATTTAGGAGGGCACCGGCGCTGAGAACAATGCAGAAAGCAAAGCATAGAGAGAGGAAAGATGGACAGTTGGGTTAAGAAGAAAAAAAGAGGAGAGTAGGGTGCAGAGAGAAGTAGAGGGCCTACAGATTAGGCTATAAGACCCTGTATTCGAGGCTCTTGTACCTTCATCTTAGCTATGTACTGCACACCGACGCAATTAGCGAGCTACTAATTAGGGAATGCTTGATGTTAATTGGCGATGCCGTACCTGGTGGTCTCTCTTAGGGGCATGCGAGGCAATTGCCGTTGAAATGAGTGTCAAGTAGAAATAGGACAAGGAGAATTAGTGGGAAAAGGAGAACATGGGCTTTCGACTGGAGCAGAATAAAAGCAGATGGAAGTAAGAGTTCAATGGTTGATTCGTTATCACTAATCCTACACACTAACTATACACTTAGCTTACAGTGCTTTCTCCCTTGGTCCCGAAAGCCTTTCGAACTTGTCTACACTCATGACAAAGGTTCCTCTTCCACCAGTAAGACTCCTTAGATGCTTTAAATAGCCAACCATTTCCTTGAGGGGCACTCTCGCTGTAACATGGCGCTGCTGACCCGGCCCAGAAGAATCTCCGATACTCCCCGAAGCGAAGGGGTCAGGTGGAGTGTATATTCGGGAAGTGTCAATCGTTGGAAAGTCGGTGGCATTGTCTTCTGCCCCAGCTTCATTTTCAAGAGATAGCACGTGCCCTCCGCGAGCAGAGGAGATGTCGTGAACGATGTGTCCAAGGGAGGACTCGTCACAACTGATGACTACGTTCATGACTGGTTCCATGAGAGCCATGCCATTGTTGGCATGAGCCTCCTGTAGAGCAGCTTGAACGGAAGATCTTGCCGCTGAAGCTATTGCTGCCGCTGTGGTATCGGAGCCGAATACATCGGTGCTTGGATCAAATTTCAGCTGTATGTGAGTGGAATGCAGTGGGTATCCGCGACGTGGACCCCGTGCTAGAGCTGCTACAGCGCCGTTGATCAATGCAGCATGGACTGTAGATATTGGTAGATCGGTAGGTAGAGAAGTGTCGTCTTCGGAATCGAGCGACTTAGGTATTTGGATGGTAATCATGTTGCCATCTCTGTTAATGGCATAATGATTAATAGTGCAATCTTCAGTCGTTACCAAGTTTTCCTCTAGAGGCTCCAGAACGGCTTCGCACCCAGCCTTTCCTTTCTTGCCTGCTATTTCGCGATCAAATAGGGAGCGATAGGCGGAGGTGGGCGAAATGACACACTCGCGATAACTGATCTCAATATTTCCCATTGTTGCTTTCGCCTTGAAATCATTCACCAGACGGTCTCGGGCAATTTCAAGATGTAACTCTCCCATACCACTAAGCAGCATCTGTCCTGACTCCTCGTCAACATTTACATGTAAACTTGGATCTTCTCTCAACAAGAGCTGAAGGATCTCAGCAACATTCTTCTCTTCGCTAAGACTGTGAGGTTCGATGGCTGCGAAAAATACAGGTGGTGGGACGTCAATAGGTCGTAAATGCATGCCTACTAAAGGAGCCGGAGGACCAGTCTTCGGGTTCGATCCAGGGTATGAGATCAATGTGTCTCCTGTACGAGCATATTTGAGACCGGCAATAACACCAATCTGGCCGGCTGGGATGCTCGCTATCTCCACAGCATCTGATGCTTGCATTTGTAATAACCTCTGTGCCCTTTCTGTAACATGAAGACTGGTGTTCCAAAGAGCGGCACTCCGATGGATGCTACCGGCATATACACGCACATAAACAAGGACTCCGCGTTTAGCGTCATTAACAACTTTGAAAGCTAGTGCGCATGCCTCCAGAGCCACGAGCGAGGTGGTCTTGTTTGATTTCTTGGAAATTTGTCGATTTGAACTTTGGGAAATCGATAGTTTCCCCGAGAGAAGATCAGATAAGCTACCTTTCATACTCCCTAAACTAACTTCCGCATCTGGCCGTTCGGTAGGATTTGGGAGAAGGTCATTGACGGCATCTAAGAGGGGTTGAACTCCAATGTTGCGGAAGCTTGCGCCAGCAAATACTGGGATTAGTCGTCCTGAGCCGTCAATTATACAGCGTCGCAAGCTTTCTGTTATGGCTTCCGCAGGTATGGCCAGACTATCGTCATTGCACTCCAACCATGTGCCAAGGAGCTCCTCATCGAACTCGCATAACACCTCTACAAGAGCAGAACGAGCCTTGACGAGCTCTGCCCGGAATGCCACATCTTCTTGGGTAAGGTCATCAATGGAGTAGCTCTGGATTGTTGTGCCATCGCTTCCTTCAGCCCATTTCAAGGCACGAAGATTGATAGCATCTCCAACACCACTGAAGCGACCTTTCCCTCCTTCCCACCAGGGAATCTGGCATACAGCTGGCCAACCGCGTAACCTCGATCCGATTTCCTTGACAGTCTTTGCAAAGGCTGCTCCATCGCGGTCAAGTTTATTCACGAAAACGATTCTTGGAATGCTCCAGGCGTTGGCTTGCGCCCAGACTTTCTCGGTTTGCGCTTCGACACCAGCGACACCATCGAGAATACAAACTGCTCCATCGAGAATCCGCAAAGAACGAATAACTTCAAAAGTAAAATCGGCATGGCCAGGTGTATCAATAAGGTTGATAGTATGAGAAATGCTAGATCTCAGACCATGGGTTTTGGCAGTTGCTGTCTCCTGAGTCAGGGGAGGCCAGTGTAGAGTGACCGCTGCAGACTGAATCGTGATTCCTCGAGCTCTTTCCGCAGGCAGAAAATCCGTCACTGTCGATCCATCATCAACATCTGAGTGAAGTTAGTGGGCAATCGCGATAACAAAATGTCAAGGCCTAAGCATACTTCCGATTCGACGAGTAAACCCGCTATAGAAGAGCATTCGCTCCGTAGTCGTTGTTTTGCCCTGGTTACTGTGTTAGCTCTTTCTCAAAACAAATATGAAATATCATCTTCAGGGTCTTACGGCATCGATATGGGCAATGATGCCAATGTTCCGAGTGGTTTTGGTGAGCCCGTCATGTGACGAGGAGGATATGTGTCGAGATGACGTCTGTGAAATCAATGGCCTAGCTCCCAATTGCAGAGCAACGCTTCGAAGGCGTCGATGCCATAATTGACAGCCTCTTCCTGATGCCAAAAAACTCATAGCCCCTAGACATGACTTCAAAGAGGTGTTCGGTGATCTGGAGCTGGCAGAGACCACAATCTCTGAAGTCGCTTAAGCGGCGGCTATTGCATCGGCGCTTATTAAGTACCTATGCGGCGCTAACCGTCTTGAGGAAGGCAACGCTGATTGAGCATCCTCGCATCCTGGCATCCAACTTCCAGTGCTCGTCGATTGCTTCACCATTCGACTGCCTCTTATCCTGCAATCCTGCTATCCTGCTATGAACCTGCGCATACGGGTTCGCTGATCGATTCGACGGGCAGGAGGCCTCAATTCACTTATTCGACGTCATAGCTCCCTCCACCTCGACTTTGGTTGCGCTGTCTACAATCGAACGGCTCAACTCCAAATAATGGATTACTCTTCCACAATACACGAAGACCATCCTGCGGGCGTTTCTCCCTGGGGCAGCTCCCCGCAAGCGTCTCCGCAGCATGCAAAGACAACCTTCGGCGCATCTGGGGACACTCCAACATCTCCAACGCCCTACAGCGCACAATCATACAATGGAAGCTTCCCTGAGAATGATGCCATGGGCGGCGGAGGCTTTGCTAGGCCAGACAGCGCTGGAGCGACCTCTATAACTGATACGAGCAGTGAGGGCCGAAGACCAGATACTGCCGAGTCAGCTCAGAGCAGCAGTACTGTCGAACAACACCAGCCATATCTTGGTCAAGTAGAGACGCCCATTGAACAGCATTACCAGCAGCAACAGCAATACCAGGCACAAAGAGCACAACCCCAGAGATATCACGCCGTGGGACGTCAGCAACAACCTCCACAGCCCGCCCATTATAAGCTACATGCTAAGATCACTGGACTGGAACGCACTGGTAGAAAGGACCCCATCTTGCGATTTGATGTACACGTAAGTTTTTGAGGTGGAGTATTGTGAGAATAGTCTAACAATTTAGACCAACCTCCCAAAGTTCCGTACAACCCAATTCCGTGATGTCCGACGAACGCATTCTGAATTTATGAAACTTGCCGATCATCTTATATCCTCGAATCCCGAAGCCATTGTGCCAGCAGTTCCACCCGCGTTGACATCCGCTGGCGCTGGCACTGACGAGGACGAGGCTCGCGTAAAGGCGTCGCTACAGAGATGGCTTAATTACGTATGTTCGAACGATGTTTTGATGAGGGACGATGAAATGGTGCTCTTTGTTGAAAGCGACTTTGGTTACAGCCCGATGCTCAAGAGAAAGCAGCCAGCAACTGGTGTCCGGCGGAGAGTCATTAAGCAGTTTGCTCCTCCACCAGATGATACCCCTGAATTACAAGATGCACGCCCCATCGTGAAGCTCTTTTATCTCGGTACAATGGACGCTGGACACAAAGTGGATAAACTGGTCAAGGCCCGGAAAGGTGTGCTATGAAATATATTGCTAATACGATTACAAAGCTAATATATTACAGGATTGGGGCTTGCCGAGTCTGATTTCGGCGTCAAGATCGGGGCGATGAATGTACAAGAACCCCATACAGGACTTGCTAATGCATATCGGAAACTTGGAAAGACAATTCAGACAACTGGTGATTTCCACGCGGCCCAAGGTACTGCTGAAGCTACGACTATTGGGGATCCCCTTCAATATCATTCGCAGGATGCTTTCATCGTGAAGGAAACTCTCACTAATCGCCATATTTTGTTGCGCGAGCTCATCCAATCCGAGCAATTGACACGGAGCAAGTTGAACGCCGCGGATAGGCTCAAAGCTAGCTCCTCTGTACGCCGAGAGAAGGTTGATGAGGCAATTTCTGCATTGGACGAAGCTCGAAGCAATGAACTTTATCTCCTTGCAAAGACGCAACGCGTGACTCAAAATCTTGTTCAGGAACGACGAAAATGGTTTGCGCGAACTGCAGCTGACTTGAAGCTAAGCATTCGAGAGTATGTTATTCGCGAAATTGAGGCAGAGAGACGTACCCTTGCAACCCTCGAAAGCATTCGGCCTGATATTCGCGCCATCGATTCCTCTGGCGGCCTCAGCAGATTAGGAAGAGAAGCACATCCCGCAGCGAGGAGAGCAAGCATGGCTGCAAGTCAAGGACCAAAGGGGGATGCATGGAGTGGTCAACCAAGGCGGGTCGATGGATTGAATAGAAGCATTTCAGGCAGTTTTATGTCTGGCGTTGCGGAGGATGCCAATGGCGAAGAAGAGCAGGGAACTGGACGAGCTCGAGCGATTAGCGGAGCAAGTCTTACTGGTGTTAAGGAAGAGGATGATGAGGACAGAGTTGATGCACGAAACGCAGCCAGTCGGCTGGCTACGAGCACTTTTTAAACGACGAGATGGCCCAACATTTCGGGTCGCCATTAATGACAGAATTTTGTACTCCACACCTATGTATTATTCGAATAGTATAGGGACTCGAATTCTTTAAGATCGCAAAATATTCCCTGGAAAATATTCCCTGGAGACGAGAATGATGGCACCAGTGAGTTGTTCCTCTTCAAGTGCCGCACTATTTACATGCCCCCAGATTGTTCCGCAACATCACGGTCAGCTCACATGCTGGCCTCACCGCTCTGTGTGCCATTTTCCGAAAATCGCAAATCTTTCCATTCGACATGTCGCCTTTGAGAAACAGCCACTGCGATCTACTGATACGGCTACATCGCCAGTCGGAACAGAGGTAATATGTTCCACGAGCACTACTCTGGGTTCCCGACGTCTCAACAACATTTACCTGGTTTCAACAGGCTGCGGGCGGCCTCAGTGGTAGGCTACGCTTGCACACCATTGGTTGTTATAGACTACGGTCCTTCACACTCCAAGGTCAATCCCGAAAGTCGAAGTTCCCCCGTGCCTAGGACCCTTGGTACTTCCGGTACTTACGAGTACCTCTCTGGTCGTATATCGCTGCTAAGTGCCAAACAACATTGACGGGTCTTGGAGAGTTGCGATGTAGACTTTAAGTACCACGTCGTTCAATCTGTGGGCTCGGCCATGATGAGAAGCTACCTAGGTTCTCTTCTGATTTGGTACCTTAATGAGGCCATTGTACGACGACGGGATGCAACCTTATCAATATGATACAGGTAGGTACCTTCCGTAGAGTAGGTAGACTCCGTATAACATTTTAATAGGCCGAGTTCATGGCCCTGTTGCCTATCAGAGCTTCCCCGGACTGGCTGCGGGGTATCAGAACAGGTGGCCGGACGTTAGAGCCGTCCACAAATGATGGCACTTGCGGATTTCGAAATGCCTGCAGGTATCGCTCTCAAAATTAAGCGAGCTTCTGGGGTATCATTTACGGAAGTACATTATATATGTTTCTACAGACACGTGCGATGGGACAAAAACTGTTACCTTGTACGTACCAATGTGTGTGTGCCATCATTTTTGCCAGGCTGCAGTCATGTCTGAATGCCCGCCCACTCTTTCTCATTCATGCCCGCTCCCTGTCCTGGCATGTACAGTACATAGCAAACCGGTTGTATGCAACTGAGCATCGCATCCGAGTTCCCGGCAGGGCTTGAGCATGCATTCATGATGCATGTACATGGTTCGTAGTTCCATCCTCGGCGCACCATCCGGTAGGTGGTGCAGATTAGCAAAATAGGTAACTTCAATTACAATTTCAGTGCGACTTGCGGCGAGTAGGAGGCTTGTGGAGGGTACAACCCGACCATGAACCTTTAAAGGCCTGCAATAAGGTACCAAGTTGTACATCTAACTTTGCACCGACAAAGCAAGATATCTATTCGGACTGTGAGTGGTAGTAAAGGCAATACACCGCTCAATGGCTCTCGATGGCAACAGAGGACAAATAAGCAGTTCTTGGTATAAACACTAGTGGGGGACCTTCCCCCTTCATAGACGTTTGTGGAGGTTATCCGCTTGAGTCCTACTGGAGGTACGCTTCCCCACGATATTTCAAGTCCCCCACAGCCTTTTTACACACTTTACGTCTTTAAAATCGATGGCCCCTTCTGCTACAGCGGAGAATCTGCCGGTCTCTGAACAAGTCTCGTCCCGCATGAGCTTGAAATCTTCAAGTACCGGCAACGTCCAAGTTGTCGCATCCATCTTACATGGCCCAAGAGATATTCGCTTGGTAAGTTGGTTGGACCTAGTTCCAGGAAATGGGAATGCATCCCACTTCCCCAAGTACCCAATAAACTAATTAGTACGTACCTACAGGAAACCCGAACACTCCAACCTCCCCAATCGGGTGAACTACAAATTCAAATCAGATCAACTGGCATTTGCGGCTCCGATGTCTCTTACTACAAGAAATTCGCCAACGGTGACCTTTGCGCTTGTGCTCCACTTTCCCTTGGGCATGAGTCCTCAGGTGTTGTTCTATCCATCGGCCCTAACGTAAATGGAGGTTTCAAGATTGGCGATAGGGTTGCGTTGGAAGTTGGGGTTCCGTGTGGAGAATGTGGGATCTGTAGAAAGGGAAGGTATAATCTCTGCAAGAAGATGAGATTTAGGAGTTCAGCGAAGAGCGTACCGCATTTTCAGGGAACTCTGCAGGAGAGAATTAATCATCCTGCTGTTTGGTGCCATAAGTTTGTTCCCTCACACACTCTCTAGAGACTAAGTGGGACTGCTCGCTAACACACAAACAGGTTACCAGATCACATCTCTTTCGATTCAGCAGCCCTGCTCGAACCACTCTCAGTAGCCATCCACGCCCTCAACCGCGCCTTACCAACCCCCGGTTCCACAGCCCTAATCATAGGAGCCGGAACCGTCGGCCTCCTAACTGCAGCCATGGCAAGACAGTCCGGCTGCACCCTTGTGACAATCATGGACGTTGACGAAGGTCGCGTAAACTACGCCCTTTCCAAAGGGTTCGCGACACATGGTTACGTAGTCCCCAAACCCCTACACCAAGTCTCATCCTCCTCCTCAATCGCTCTCTCAACCTCCAACTTAAATTCGGTTTCCCACTCCGCTTCGGGAACATCAACACCGGCACTAAGCGACGGAGTAATAACACCCCTCTCAACCTACGACCAAAGCAACACGTCCAAACTCGACGCCGCCAAATCCCTTGCCACTGACGTCCTCTCTATTGCCACCTCTGAATCAGGCTGCGACAACGAAGATGAAGATTCAGGTGTAGACGTAACCTTCGAGTGCACCGGCAAAGAAACTTGTATGCAAACAGCTCTGTACGCAACTCGTCCCGGAGGCAAGGTAATTATGGTAGGCATGGGAACGCCAATTCAGACTCTACCGTTATCAGCTGCGCATCTAAGGGAAGTGGATATTCTGGGTGTGTTTAGGTATGCGAATACTTATGCTACGGGTGTTCGGTTGTTGGGTATGCGTGGGAAGGGCGGCATGGGCTTGCCTAGTTTGGATGATATGGTTACGCATCGGTTTAAGGGACTTGCGGAGGTTGATAGAGCTATGGAGTTGGCGGGTAGGACCGCGGATGGGGAGGGAAGATTGGTGTTGAAGGTTGTTGTTGAGGCTTGAGTTTGGTCTTTCCCCTAGAGATGTTTTCTGAAGTCAAAAAAGGCCTGGTGATTAAAAGGTTATGGAGTTTTGCGCGGGTTCATACACACGGTTGCAACGTGTTCACGCATAATAGAACGAGCATTATTACAATTGACTTATTTCGATATCTTTTGGGACCCTTTTCTCATTTGGTGTCCATCCACGCCATCCAATATGAATCGCTAGAAAACGCCATCTCACCGTTTCGCTGCCCCATATGCACCTTCTTACGCCTTACAAATGCACCAAATTTCTCAGAACTAGAGGCCCTAGAAACCCATTGCTTCCTCTAATTCATTAGATCGCCAACACCCATAACACCAGTGGTCCCGGGCTCTCCAGGCCAGCCACGCTTATCCTGTTGACCCTTGGCAGCTTTGCTTTCGCGTACGACAGCGTACTTCCGGCCTGTTTGTCGAACGTCCTTGACTGACTGTGTGAGAGTGCTGAGTAGCTTGACAAGCTCGACATCGTTTTGCTCGGACAGGAGTTCTTTTTCGAATGCGGCTGCATCGACTGGTATGAGGAGGCTCAACCGTGTGAGGAGGGCTTGAATAGAGCGGAGAATCGAGTGGTTTACTGGTGTATAGTTCTCTGAGTCGGCTCCCTCGCCTTCTGGAACAGAGTCGGATATGAAGGAGGGTGGCAGATTTTGTAGGTAGTTTGCAATCAGGTTAATTCGTGCCTGTAGCATCTTGATCGCGTTTGCCTTGGCTGTAAGAGTCGCAATAAGCTCTTCCTCCTCGCGTGTAAGAAATTCGGATTCCTTGAGCTTGCCCGCATCTTTGCTGGAAGCCTGGGCCTCTTCCTTCTGCTTTCCCTTGCCACTGGCTTCTGCTGCGGATTTCTGTGGCTTGCTGTCGATAGCTGTTGCATTTCCTCCACCGCGAGCGACGAAGTCAACACTGATCATCTCCGCTTCTCCGGTTTCGACGCTGTACGGTAGTTCCTTGAACTTTAATATTTGTTGGGCCTCGCCATCTTTCATCTCCTTGTCCTCGCCTGAATCTCCTTCCGTTGTGCCTTCATTCTCGAAGTGACTTTCATAGATTGTGAGAGGAAGCTTGCCACCAGCAGTACCCTCAAGGACTGCAGTTGGGTGGAAGCCTAGAAGGATCGCGGACTCGTTGTACTCGTCGAGGATTTGCCGGTGGATAGGTAGGTGGACGGGTTGAGGGCCAGCGGCAGGCATGATAGTATACCATCCAACGAGATCGAGCTGCGGAACCTTGTGTACATCCTTCACTGTGAAGAAAAGATCGATCAGTAACAGGTATTGCAAAGCAAAGCTTGCGACACTTACTCTGCTGCAGTCGCTCTTCGAACCAGGCCTGGCTCAGTATGACTTCACCCTCGTGCTCAATAAGAAGACACTCGAAAGCATGCTCGATTGTGATCTCCCGCCCATTCTGCTGGCCAAGTAAAGCTCCAACTACAGGCCCTTCTTGCCGGCGTAGAGTATGTCGCGTTATGTAGTCGGAAATGGTCAAGAGAACGAGGGGGTGCAAGGCTATCTGGAGACCAGAGTCCGACGACTTTTGGTTCGAGATCAAAGGGTTGCCAGGCATGGTCGATGGTGGTGAAGATGGCAAAGGTGACGGAGATGGCGAAGGTGGTACCAGTCTCAGAGTCCTGTCGTGTGGTTTTGGTTGAAGGTAGACCAGCGCAGGATATTCTGGGGGGGTTGGATAGCTCTCCTGGAAATCCTGATAACCGATATCAAATGCCATCGCCTTACTGATCCAGTCGTGACTTTCACGTGACAATAAGGAGGAACAGGTCGAGCCCATCTTGATCGCCGTCGTACTGGAAGCTCACGGAAGTCAATCTCAGATGGGAGTCAGATGTTGCGGATGCTCTTCCATGCTGTCAAGTTGAGTCTTGTTCGTGTTTCCTGTGCTGTCGCATGCTCAGTCACATCAGACGAAGCCCACAGCATAGGGACGATCACTACGATGGGGCGCCGGTCACATTCCATCTTCACGTTCATCCCAGCTATTTCTGTGATCTTTGGCCTTTTCTGAGTAATTGGAACCAGTTGATTAAGCAGAGAAAGATATTCTTTCGCCATTCAGATGCATTGAGATTGCCTGTGTGATGCAAATGGGGGTTTAAAGGAGCGACGGCAATGTTTATGCAAATATCCACGGTCGACTTATGCTTTCCTCCATTTCTTTGCTTCGTACTTCTCTTTATTTCCTTGTATTCATGTCTGTTCGTTCTATATATCCCAAAGAGCCTCCTCTTTAAGTATGTTGCCCTCACTTGGCTCTTCATCCTTCTGTCATGGAGCAGTCCGGTGCAGAAAACTTTCCAATTCCGACTGCTTCGTCCCAGCCTTCAGTGGACCAAGGCGAGAACGCAGAAGCAGCATCTGAGCCAGCATATGAGGCGCCTGCAACACAAGTTGTGGAAAGAAGTGCCAGTCAGGAGAATCAACAGCACGAATCCCTACCGAGAGCAGCTTCGACGGCGGCGGTGGCCTCAGATGATGATGTACAGTATCTCATTTCTGTACCAAGAAGGAAGAAAAAGAAGCGAAGGAAGTATGAGATTCTATTTGTCTTATTCAGAGGACGTTCCATACTAACTGGTATTTAGGATAGGAGCATTTCCTACATCCACTCCCGGCACGCAGGACGCTATGTTTTCTAGGCTTCAGCAGTCCATACTTAGACATCAAGTCCCATCACAAGAGAATCGAAATAACAGCGCAACAGTCTTAGGCAGAGTAGACGAGTGCCAGAATGAGAATTCTCAGAATCTCCAAGCCTCTTATCAAGCGACAGATCAATTCCATCCTACTACTCACGAACACTTTCCAAATTCTGCGGCAAGTGTACAAGAGAATCTGGCCCCATCCCATCACACATTAACTCCAAGCTTTCAACATCCCATGCGACCATGTCAATCTGTCTCATTCCCCCAGCAGGATTTGTCTTCTGGGTCCTTGGTTCCATCCACCCCGAAGCGCAAGCGGACAGAAAGTGAAGGCTTCCAGACCAGAGAAGCTGAATTCCAATTCCCGTATCCTCCACCACCTTATCCTCCACCGACAACCGCCCAGATAAGCCAAGTAAATTCTCCCGGCGCAAATACAACCTTCAGCAGCGTACCCAGTCCTGAGCCGCTGTCTCTCTTTGCACCCTTCTTCAGCGACCCAAGAGTGTTCAATTGGGATACTTTAACCTGGGAATTACCGCCACAACCTCAACCCCTTGTTCCTACAGCAAACTCGCCACCAGTTCAGTTGAGTGTGGCTACTGTCCCAGAAAGAGCTCCAGAAGTAAGACCTTCAGAGCCATCGCAACTACCTCCACAGCAACGGCCTGCTGCCTCCATGGGAGACCCAACAACTTCAAAGAACCCTCTAGTCCCTCGGGTTGTTCGTACAGACCCGGCTGATATACGGCGAAATCCGTCTCTCTACAAGATTCCTCCCTGGGATCCATCTACGGCAGCGCCCTCCACACAGAGTAGTTCCCTCCAAAATTCGAATGCCGCACGGCAAAGCTGTCCCAGGAACCAACTCAGCCCCCAAATTTCTCCCCGGACAGTACCTGTTCGGGCTGTTCCCCAGTCTCAAACGTCTCAACGCCCTTCAACTCAACCAGAGCCTCTCACAAATACGTATTTCAGAGCACCCATTCCAATTGTGCCCCCGATAAACCAAGGCAAGTATATCTCACCCTATGCTCCAATAAATCCTCAGTCACAATTGCCGAACAACCAAAGCCATCAGCTCGTTTTTTCCACGCCAGTTCAACAGCAGAGGGTATCCCACATGTCCTCCATGGCCACCAAAGAAACTCAGCCGGCGAGGCGGAAAACTAGCCATCAACATCAGCAACAAACGAATACAGCATTGACTCAGGGATTGACGAGGTTGTCAATCTCTCAGCAAAATCATCAGTCACCCAAAAGCGGTGGACCAGGCACCACTTCTTCTCGGGGGTTTTCTCCAAATCTGTGAGTAAACATATCCATTCTTCATGATGGCAAGGTGCTGAACACTCAGGATCGTCGACATCGCCGAGACCTGCCGAGAAAACTTCCCCTTCGAAGAGATAGCATGTCGTCACAACGTGAAACTCCAGAAAGTATTTGACACGTTCTCGGCAATCATACAGATTCCTCTTCTCAAAAACGCCACCGATAATCGGCGAAATGGACCGGAAGCCACCAAAAGGATGAGGGAATTCAGAGAAGCCAAGAGAGCTGCGAAGGAGGCAGCAGATCAAGCAAAACGCATGGCAAAGAGACGTCGTAACAGTGTTGATGCTGGTGACAATAGGAGCAGGACCCCAGGGCTACTCAAGGAGGCTTTACTGAACAATGCTCAAAGTGCTCAAGCGAGCTCGGGTTCTCCGATGTGCTGATTTTCTGTGTAATTGTATCCTTGTCTGTCTCAATATAGGAACCACGGTTCACGGTACTGGGCATCTGCATGTATAGTTCAGCAAATCTCAGGTCTAAATGTCAAGGTCATTTTGGAAGTAAAAGCAACTAACATTCTTCCCTACACTCCCCACCTTTTCCCCAATCCACAACCCCATTCCACCGAATCTTGCTTGCAGTCCTTAATTCTCTTCCCCTTTCAGCCTGCTCCTCTTCAAGTGCGTGCTCAATATCAAGAGACTCCTCCCTACTCTGAGCATTCCGGAGATTGGCCATTAGTGTGCTGCGCAGGTTGTCGTGCCGCGAGTTAATTTCGGCCATAAGAATGGGTGGATGACAGGATGCGCAAGTATCATTTAGATACTGCCTTGGTCCTTGGAGAGTCTCGCAGGGAAGCTTGCATTTCTTTGTGTAGTGCCGGAGGACGTGGCCGCAGCCAACCATCTCTGTTGTTGTTCCCTGGCACATTTTTGCTGTACAATCAATATTGCACGCGAAGCTAGTATCCCACGAAGCTTCTTTGATTGCTTTTCTTTGGATGGAGTCTTTTGATGGAGTGGTCTTAAGAGCAAACGGGCTCAGCAAGTTTAAATACTTCCTTTGTTGCTGCTGTGGAACACTATTTTCTCCATCGCTGCACTGTGCCAGTGCATCGCCGCATCGCTTCACGCCACGTCAATATTTCTTTGTCTGTTTGTCAAAGAGTTGTAGCACAAAAAGAAGAAGTGTCTTGGAATTGTGTTTGTGACATAGCTACACAGACCTTGTTTTTCTTGTTCTAGAATGGTTAGTGCTTCTCGGGTGTTGTAAGTGGCAACAAGGCTATGCTGTGGAATCTTGTCCTTCTGTACACAAACAACATAACCAGGCGGTGGCCTGTTCAGCTGTAAACAAAATACAGTTTGCAGATTAAATAATTGTTCTTCTTAATTTACGATCTTGTCAATATTAGAGTTTGGTTTTGGTCTTGTTAAGGATTTGGGCGAGGTTTAAGTACCACTTCAAGAAGACGTCCTGAGAAGGGCTGTCAAAGAGTGAGCTTGATCATTAGAAAGATTACTATTTTCATAGGAATGATGATGATTTCGACTCTTTGCCTGGATGCTTAGAAATTTGGTTTAAATTACTGAAACCAAGAAATATGAACCACCCAGGATGTGTAGTGCCATAAGTACTCTAAATATCTCTTTCCATTTACTTAACATAGTCTGCATATTTGAACCTCCAGCTAAAGGTTCCCAAGTGACTTTCTTCTTTCAAGTCTCGGAGATGTTACTTTTCGTGAAGTGAATTCGTGCTAGTTGTGTTATTTATAGATGTGACTTCTCTAAGGTAATTTTCTATAGTTGACTTAGAGGCTAGTTTCTGTAAAGAGTATTTGTAATAGTTGTTTTGCTTCAGAGTTAAGACTTGTGTGTCCTAGCAAAGTTAATAACTATAATTGTAACAATATGAACGGTAGAATAGAGGGAGATACAATTTCTAGAGTGTGTAAAATGAAGTTGCATTACTATAGCTACTGTAACGAAACAACAAGTATACATATAGGTATCTAAAGAAGGATACGTTTTTTACAATACTATCTTCTTAACGATAAAAGTAATACCTGCTTTAATGTAACTAAGTTATAAAGCCTAAAATCACTGTTTCCTACCATTAAACTAGCAAATTATCTTACGTTGAACATTTCTCAGGGCAAGCAAGTAACATTTGAACAGAATTTATAGGTAGTATGATAGTGTATATTGTATAGAGTATGATATATACATTCTTATAGAATCTGCTTGCTTTCTCGTTAGTGTACTAGTACTACCTATACCTACTCTTTTACTGTAAATCTTATAACTACTTACCTCGCTATTGTTGTAATTTTATATGTTTCCACTTGAAAGAATAAAATGTACATCCTTCCTAGGAGTGTAAGTCAAAAAAAACTAAAAGAGACTTCCTATAAGCACTCCTATCAGGGTTTAATATCCCCTCTCCCCTTTCTCTACTGTAGGTGGTAAGCTATTGCTCTCTTTACGTTACTAAGTTGGGTGAAGTGACCTTAACAAGCACTTGCAGACCACCAACATTAACGCTAGGAGTTGGGCGGAGCGTAAAGTCCTTTTATAGAGGAAGTGTGAATCACATCTCAGCTGTATTGTGTCTGGTGGTCCATGGCCTCAAGCGAATAGCGACCTTGCGAGGTTTTGGCCTTAAGCGACCAAAAGGGGGCTAGCTCGCTTAGCAAACTAACTCCCTCACGAAAACCATCAACGCGTCTTTCTCCATTCAGCGAAGAACTCCAGCACACTGTTATAACAACGGATCAAAGTATCACCTCATCGGTCCGAGATTTTCCGAGTTCAAAGCCATCATCATGGAGGCCTCTATTCACTGGAAGGACTTGGGCTGGACAGGAGATTATCCGACGCTTCTCAAATATCTCGATGAAGACGCGCCAACCACCCAACCCGCCACAATCGAAGACCGCAATTCGAAGCTCAACGTCAATATGACCAAAGATCTCACCCTTCCTTTGGCGCACCGAATCAAAGTCACGCCTGAGGAGATTCAAGAACGCGTCCGTCTCAACAGCCAAACCCATGAACAGGATCAACTCACCATTTCCTCCGAAATCTCATCAACGATTGACAGTCACGACGCAATGTCAGAGCCGGTACCAATTGGCGCGGAGGTGCCCCCACCACAGGGTGTTACCTTCAACGAATGGATCAAGTTGGAGAGACAGGAGCAACAGGAATTGGATCGCATCAGCAAAGCTACAGCTACCGACCATGGCGCGACACCAGGACTAAGGAGAAGAGAGCGGGAGGGTGATCTCCGTGGTGTTGTCAATGCCCAGCAGGTTGCCGAGGAGATCGCTCAGAGTGAATTTCCCAAACTCATGGAGAGACTGCCCAAGATGAAGAAGCCAGTCAAGACCAAGCCTGCCGAGGGGACGGAAGAGAAGAAGGGACGATTCTTGAAGGGTCGTTTGGGTCGTTTGGGAACCAAGAGCAAGCAAATACTTCGCGGTGCTCACCCTTCCGTGAGTTTTGATCTATATCCAGCTTTTTCTACTCAAACTAATGCGCTGTATACAGTCTGGAAGTGAGAATGCGGGTTCGATTCCCAGCAAGACTGACCTCTTCGAGCCCCAGATCAAGGACGATGGAAAAGGTGGCAGGGTCATCATTTGGCCGGAGTTTCGGAATGCCGGCAACGGTGTGTGGGAGAAGCACCTGGGTCATGGTCTCTATACTAGGGACTATGAGACGAAGGGTCTGTGATGGCTACCTCGTGAAGAGCGGGCAAAACTGGAGTTTACAGACTGAGCTACTTGCATTGAGGGGACGAGGGGATGTGGGGTGTTGAAAGCGATATTAATGTTTAATTGGCCACGAGGGCATAGTAGCAGAGACAAGAATGCAATCAATCATGAACGTGGGTATCGTATTTCTAGCAGTCTACCAAGCTGTGATATCTTCCACCTCTGCTTCACCAAAGGTGCTAGTCTTAGTGACCACACCAACACTATCGTTGGCAGTAACATGTTCCCTGCCGGGTGCTTCCATGATGTCTGGAAGTACCTCCCTCAAAAACTCCAATATATGTTTGTTGACCTGCTCGAATTGCAGCAAAAATGCGTCGTGTCCTTCAGGCGAGTCAATCTTTTTCAACCTAGAATCTGGAATACCGGCAGCGATCTCTTTCTGTTCGTCAAATGTGAACAGTCCGTCGCTCTCTATTCCGATGACAAGAGTGGGTTGCTGGATTTGGGCAAGAGCATCTTTGATGGGCGTCTTGGAGTCGGGCGAGACGCGATATCGGGAGACGTCATGAGTGTCAAGCTTGCGAGTTATTGCGATATAGCAGTTTCCATCAAAACGTTTTACGAACTTGTCACCTTGATACCGAAGGTATGACTGCGCAGAGAAGTACGTTGAGGCTTTCCTGCGCTCGCTAAGGGGATTTGTCCTAATAGGAGAAGTGGATGCGGTCGCTCCGTGGAACTGTGGATCCACTCGATCCGAGGCAGTTGTTTCGTTTGCTACAGAGTTCCCGTTGGTTGAAGGTATCTCAAAAGTAGCTGAGCTACCTGACCTTGAAAGCGGAGAACGTGTTGCTCTGTGGCCATCATTGTGAATTGTCCAGTGAACCTCGGATGGCGTGGCTGATCGTTGATCATCGTTGATTGTCTGCTTTCTTGAGGCATCCGGAGTATTTCTTCCAAATCTGGACTCGAACGAGTTGCGACTTCGATATGTGAGTAAGGCAGACATGCGAGCCGCTCCCAAACCAGCCGAAGGAGGGTCCGAGAATGGATAATATCCATCATCGTATTTCGGATCTGCATAGATGCTCTGCCTCTGTGCCTCGCCCCAACTGATACACCATGCGCTGTGACGACCAGATGTTGCAATTGGTACAATTGATCGAACATAGTCTTTCCCAAAATATGCCCATTCTAGCACCAGCATCCCGCCCATGGATCCTCCTACTACCGCCGCAATTTGTCGTACACCTAGATCGTCCAAGAGCAACTTGTGAAGGCTGATAACTGTCAGCATGCTGCAATATAAGGATATCTTGACTCGACCCACTTCACATCGTCTCTTACGGTTGTTAGAGGGAACTCGGGGCCGTATCGTTCGTTCTGCGGATTGCCGTCCTTGCAAGTGACAGGACTCGCACTTCCATAAGGACTTCCTAAACTGTTCATGCAGATCACAAAGAACCTGGAGATATCAAAGGCACGACCTGGACCTCCGAGTAACGGTCCCCACCAGTCACTGACGTCCGCACTCCCTGTCAAGGCATGGCAGATTACCATAGCATTATCGCGATTTGGTGACAATGCCCCCCTTGTGCTGTAGGCCAATGGCACGTTGCGCAGAGTCACGCCTGACTCCAAGGTAAAAGAAGGGATTATGGCGATGCTTTGGTCGGGTATAAGAGCAGCGAAAGGGTTTTCGGGCTGCTGTTGCGTTCTTTCTTGTACGTATTCAGTTACGGGTCTTTTGGAGGGGTATTCGGGACAGGAATCGGGGAATACTGACCGTATTTTGGTGGTGAATCTGGCGCATCCAAGCCATTAGGCTGAGCAAAACCAGCCATTGCGTATAATTAAAAAAAATCTCTACGAGAGGCTTGAGATAGAAAAAATTGTCAATTGCAGGTTGGTAGTAGCCCCGAGACGTCATTATTTAGGTATTTTTTTTTTGGACGACCAGAGGGGCATGACTAAGCCTAAAGCGTCCTAGCCAAGAATCATCGCAGCTTTCGCTGACACGCTTTGGTTGCAAAGGTACAGTACGCGATAGATAACCTCAAAGAAGTCATTCATTCACCGATCGCAGATCAGAGTTGTTTTCTTGTTCGGAGACTGCGCCAGCTCGAACAGCATCTCATGACGCTTGTCATCTAAACTACACGCCCAGCTTCACCCTAGTTGTCGCATTTCTCACAGTTCAGGACAGCTTCAAAGACAATCCGCTGGTGCTGCTTGCAGATCAGGCTGCTGCGCACATGTTCAGAGCTTGAAAACAATTGAAACAGTGGCGGCGATGGGTCCAGGAGGTGGAAAGCGGAAGAGAAATGAAAGGGCTTCTGTGGACTCTGGTGAAAGCAGACCGTCACCCCATCGACCTGGACATACAAATTTAGGCCAACACGACCGATACCAAGATATGCGGGATACCAGACGGTCAAGCCGTGGTGGAAGTGGTGGAGGTGGAGGACAGAGAGGAGGCCGCAGAAATGATGGACGTCGTGACTCGAACCACTCAATCAATCCCAATGATCTGAAGGTCACAGCCAGAGCGACGCCTGGGCCAATGTCACCGCCCATACAGGCGGATCGTCCCTCGAGCGCACAACAAACACCGACTACAATGTCACATATGATTATCGATACACCCAGTCCTGCACTAAGAAAGGAAGCAGCTGCCTTCGACTATGTCTTCCTCACCGACGATCGATTGTCAGCATGGAATGAACGAGGACGGCAAGAACTTGTGCAGGCGGGAATACAGGCTCGGGAATCGGAGGATATACTGGACTTATCAGTTGTGTTTCAAGAGTTAATCCGCGCGGTTCTTGATGGCCGCATAGATCCAGCAGAAGGGGGCTTGTGTGTCCAATATATACTGGGACCAGATACTGCACCGACTGAGGAGGCAACTAACTTGTTCGAGCCCCAGACGCTGTTTCTCGACTCCCTATCAATGGTGTTTGATGCGGAGGATGGGCCATTCAATACAGATCTGCGCACTTTCACTGCGGCGACACAAATACCTCCCTTGGTTATGCGCCAAAAACTTGATGCCCAGCTGCTACAGAACTTAGGGCTCACACGCGACACCTTTATCCGTGTTGGTATCCGCCAAGCAACAAACCTTCTCTACAAGCAGGCGAATTACAACCTGTTGAGAGAGGAAACTGAAGGATACGCGAAACTTGTCACAGAACTTTTTGCAACCAGTGGTGGGGAACCACCGTCTGCTGAGATTGTTGAGGAAGCTTTTGAGAGAGTGAAAGGGCTTATCGGTACCTTTGATTTGGACGTTGGGAGAGTACTTGACATTACGCTCGATGTATTCGCTGCCGTTCTCATCAAACAGTTCCGATTTTTCATCAAGCTGTTACGAGTAAGCTCGTGGTGGCCTCGCAATGGAGAAACAGATAGCGCTGCGGCATCACGGTGCGGCGGGCTTCCCAAATGGGCTATGCCAAGCTCACAGGGATGGATGGCGACGGAAGAGGACGACGAATTATCCAAGCAGCAAAGATATGAGAGAGACACCATCTTCTGGAAACGGGCTCGTGAAGTTGGCTTGGATGCATTCTTCGAACTTGGTGGAAGGCAAATGGTTGATCAGGAAACAAAGACCCGGTTACTCAGTGGAAAAGGAGGCGATGCAGAACTTGATGCAGACCATCAATGGATTCAAGCAACAGGAACTTTACCGCCCTCAGGAAACCGAATCGCTGCGCAGCTGCTCGGATTTAAACTTCGATTTTATGCCTCGGCAGCTCGCGACAGCGATGATGCTTTGCCGGCAAACCTCATATATCTTACAGCGCTGTTGATCAAGATTGGGTTTATTTCTCTGAGAGATTTGTATCCTCACCTGTGGCCTTTGGACGAAGACATGCCCGCCGTAAGGGAGAAAAGACGGAAGGAGTTGGAAGAAAAGGAGAGACTGAATCGACCAGGCGGTGGAGCATCGAACGCTTTGACTATGGCCGGCGCACTTGCTGATGATATGCCACCACCTGGAGCACGAGTACGCGAACCGGTTGCTACTAGTAAACCCGATTCTTCGAAACCAGTAGAGGCTGAAGATACGGACAAGCTTGAAGAGCCTGCAGACCAAAAGGTGCAGCTCTTGGTCAATCTTCTCACTATCGGTGCTTTGCCTGAGGCGCTGTTCATTCTTGGCCGTTTCCCTTGGCTTCCGGAGGCATACCCAGAGCTCATCGACCTAATCAATCGAATTTTGAACCAATCGATAAAAGATGTGTATGACAAGAGCCGCCCTTCCATCCCTGAAGGGTCAGAATTCGTGCCGAAGAATGTTGCCGATTATGATCAAAATGGCGTTCCAAAAGGCCAAGTACGCCAATCTCGATTGCCTGTTCGCAAACAACTTCGCTGGCCATTTCCCGACAAATGGGACACAAATGAGAGCAACTGCTATCGATTCTACTGGGATGAATGGGCCGACAACATTCCTGTGTGCCAATCTGTGGACGATATCTTCACACTCTGTAGCACTCTTCTGAACTACTCTGGCGTGGGCATCGGAAAGGATCCCTCCTTGTTGTCAAAACTTGCTCGAATTGGTACACAAAGTCTTATGGATGATCATTCTCAACATAATCTTGCAAGATGGGAGGATTTACTTAAGCGACTTCTTGTTCCAGCACTCAGCTTGACAAAATCGAACACGAGCGTGGTGAACGAGATCTACGACATGCTTCGATTTTACCCCGTGTCCGTACGATATTCGATATACGCAGAGTGGTTTGAAGGACAAATATCGAGGTTGCCAGCAATGAAGAATGCATTTGCCCGCACAAGACTGGAAACATTAGCGACTATGAAACGTATTTCTATGACGAATCTCACGACCATGGCACGAAGCCTCGCCAAGACTGCCTATGCCTCCCCTGGAGTAGTTTTTAGTGTCGCTCTCAGCCAAATTGAAGCATACACAAATCTTACTGAAGTTGTCGTAGAGTGTGCAAAATACTTTACCGACTTGGGATACGATGTACTTGTATGGTCTCTTATGAGCTCCCTTGGAGGGAAGGATAGAAATCGACAAAACTCTGAGTTCGCCCTTCTTCCTAGCAAATGGCTGCTAGCATTGTCACGATTCTCCGGCAAGGTCTTCAAGCGCTATTCGATCATGAATATCTCTCCCATTATCCAATACGTCAACGATCAACTCTACAAAAGCAATTCTACCGACCTTGTCATTTTGAAAGAGCTTATTGCCCAGATGGCCGGCGTAGTACCAGACACGGACTTCACGGATGCTCAGTTAGCTGCTATGACTGGAGGTGAAATGCTCCGACGGCAGACTCTCATAAATCTTCAGGACAAGCGCTATGAATCGACCAAGACTGCAAAGAGACTAATGAAAGCGTTGGCTGAAACAAAGCTTGCAGGTCCTTTGCTCCTTTCTATTGCCCAGCATCGTCAGTCTGCCATATACGCCATATCGGACGACGAGGCACATATTAAATTACTGGCAACCATGGTTGACGATGCGCAATTGATACTATTTCAGTACCTTGACCTCCTACGCAGCAATTTCACAGTTGAAGAATTTGATCTGCATGTACCCAATGTATCAGAGTTGATATCAGATTTTGGATTAGAGCCAAAACTTGCATTTATGATAGGCCGCTCAAGTCTCGCTCAACGGATAGCAAAAGCAGCCCCGCCAGCAACCAACGGCACTACAAAATCACTTCCAGCAACTCAAGCCGATCCGCTTATCACCAAAACCGATGCAGATGGAGATGTTGGAATGGATGCCACCATACAAATGCAGACAGATGGGGAACAGATTTCGGAGGGTACAAATGGAAAATCTCTATCCGAGACCGAGCAAGATGTCCAAACGGCTGATGCCAAGGAATCTAACACGCCACAGCCAATACCTGGTTCGCCTTCCGCTACCTCTGAACGCCTACAAGAGGTTCTAGAGCCAATAATAACCACGGTACAAGCCAGATTGCCTGAAGACTCATGGAATTTTATCAGCCCTGGATTTTATGTTACTTTCTGGGCATCTACGCTCGGCGATCTTTCCATTCCCAGCAGCAGTTACGAAGCTGAAATGGCCCGTCTTGTTAAAGAGCAGGGTGAAATACAGAAAGATCGCTCTGACATGAGCAGACCAGGCATGGCGCGCAAAGAGGAGGCAAAGAAGGCCTTAGCGGCCACGCGAGACCAACTCCTGAGCGAATACGGCAAGCAAGTTGGCCAGTACAAAGCTAGCAAGACACGTTTACTCAAAGACAAAAGAAGCTGGTTTCTGGGTAGAGGAAAACCAGATGATGTTAGCGACTCCTTCCTCGAGCGTTGCTTGATCCCACGCCTGCTCCTCTCGCCAAGCGATGCCGACTTCTGCTTCCGAATCATCAAGTTTCTTCATGAAAATGGGACCCCTCATTTCCGAACCCTTTCTTTATTCTCCAGAATTTTCAGAGCCAATCGTCTACGAGCATTGATCTTTACCTCGACTGTACGTGAGGCACAGAACCTGGGTCGGTTCTTGAAGCTAGTCCTTGCTGACCTTGCTCGATGGCATGCGGACAAGTCGCTTTATGAAAAAGAAGCTTGGGGTGCAAACTTGGATCTACCAGGTTTTGCAAAGGGCGTTAACGAGGACTCGAAACCAAAAGGCCACATTGAGCACGAGGGCGGCAAATTCGGTTTCAAGGCGATTCTTCTTTCCTGGCACAAAAACTTGAATACTGCTCTTCGAGACTGTCTTGAAGGAACAGAGTGGATGCACATTAGAAATGCAATCTCTATCCTCACACAGGTTGGCCAAGTCTTTCCTGCTGTGGATTTTATGGGAAACAACTTCATGAAACAACTGGAAACCATCACGAAGCGAGAGAAGGGCGTCCGCGAAGATCTGTCGCTTACGGGAAATGCAGTCTTGGTACAGCTGAAGAAGAGATCAAAATTCTGGATGATGGTACAAGGCTTCGCTTCTAACATTGTAAGTACCACGAGGTGAAAATAGGGATCATTCAACTTACTTTGGTAGAACGAACCGGGTCAAACGAACGGCTCTACCCCCAAGGCAATAGCAGCAACTTCAGCTTCTCAAACGATTTTGAAACCCACAGCGCCCGAATTCAAGCCTCAATCTAGGGCAAGGTATGTTGATTCCATGATACCTTAGTTTGTACTCTTGACTAATGTCGCCAAAGTTCCATGGGTGTTGCTACACCGAAGCCGCATGAAGTCGAAGATGGCGAGGTTGATGATGCGAAAACAGCCTTAACCAAGCCTTCTAATTCTACGATGACGCAGAATACTGCCCTTCCAGACAGCACCAGTCAAAGCAACAGAAGCGCCGCGCCAACTGCTCCTGCCTCTAACGATATGCGGACAATAGATCATTCTTCGACCAGAAGAGATCTATCAATACGGGAAAATGCTACAAAGCCATCAACCCCAACACCGCAGCCAACAACTCCTCACCGTGCCGACAATTTAAGGAATGCTTCATCGAGTACTCTGCCCGACCGAGGAAATTCTAATCTTCCAACACGCCCTGAAGTTCCAATTCCGAGTCGGCAACATTTGGACCGACATACCTCACGCCATGGCGAGCGAAGAGATGGCAGGGATTCTCGAATGCCAGAACCGAGTCGCATGGACAACAGACCAGGTGATCGCCCTCGTGATTTCCCAAGCAATGATCGGAGAAGCACGGAATTTCCTCCAAGAGACTTCAATCGCTCTTCGGACCGCAATCATGGCCCTGAAAGAGAACGTAGCCGCATCACAGAGCCCCCTCCACGGTGGACAGCTCCACATGAAAACCTTGATAGAGCGACCACAAATGGTATTCGACTGCCCGACACAACTGGACGTTTGTCTCGCGATAGTGATATGCCTCCACCAAGGTCATCAGCGACAGCATCAGACCGTGGTCCTCCAATCAGCCAGGAAAGACTGCCACTTATCAATTCAGAACGACAAGAACTTATTAATCCAGAACGTGCCGCTCTAATATCAGGTGGTACGGAGTCGCCTCGCTCAGACTCACTTCGACAGTTGAGAGACGACTCCAGAACTCGGCCCACGTCTCGACCACAATCTCCACGCAGACATGGCTCGGAGAGGGATGATCCAAGACGAGACGACCGATCGAATCGCCACGGGCCATCTGAGCCATATGCTGCTTCACGCAACCGCACAGAAGATACTCAGAATCCTCCAGCAGGTCCTCGTGGTGACAGGTCAGCCGATCGAGTTGGCGAAAGAAGCTCTTCAGACAGATCCCGTGACTCCTCTGCATTTCAGCCAACACCTCTCGTCAATCGACCAATTGATCCCAGTCATGGACGCCTGAATATTGGATCAAGACAACAACCGGACCCTAACTTTGGGCGACTCTCGAATCCTAGTCCTACTTCGGACATTCCTTCAGGGCCCCGAGATAGAAATGCAAATTCGCGCACAAACAGGATGGTTAGCGCTCCTCAACCACGTCGGGATATTGGGCCCTCAGATGTTCCACGCCCTCCGACGCCAGAGCGGCACCCACCTACAGGTCCGTCCAATCGACATACACGAAGATCGGCCTCGGGCCATTTTGATCCAGTGCCAGCGGCCCCTATTCCACTTCCAACAACAACTGTCGGTACGCCTCTTGCGCCTCCTGTGCATCCAGATCGAATGAAACACCTTGGTGCACAAGCTATCATGCCACCGCCACCGCCGCAGCTGCAACCTGTAACCCCTGCTGGCGGCATGCATCCAGATAGGATGAAGGCATTCAGCAATGACTCAGCGAGCAGACCATCACCCCCTGCCAGTCAACCAGTCAACGCTCGATCAAGACCAGATCTGTCTTCGCTAGTGACTTCCGGTGCACCTTCCGGCCCGAAGATGGCACAGCCCAGTCCAACCAACTCTGGTCCTAATGTCCTTACACCACCTACAGGGCCGGCATCTGCTAATGAGCGTGCTCCACGTGGACCTGGAGGCAGGGGGCAGCGACAGTTCAGCCAAATTCAAACGATGTTGCAGCAAGCTGGACAGCAAAATTCTCCAGGGGAGCGAGTCAACAATATTCGTGGTCGAAGCAATAGAATGAGCTCAATAAGTCAACCCTCAACACCACAGTCCGGCCCTTCGACCCCTGTAGGAGCTTCGCAACCTCCACCGCCGCCTCCTGGACTCCCTCCTGCAAGGCCTGAGCCTAGGAATATTGGGATGGTCAATCCTGAGCGAGCAGATCTGATCACTGGCCAAGCCCCTGGCGAAGAGCGGGATCGGAGTGGTCGGCATCGATCCGGACATCATAGTCGCAGAGGCTCCAAAAGTCCAGATCGCAACCGTGAGTCGAAGAGAAGTGCCACCGAGGACGATCGAGGGTCACGGCGTGAGCACCGAAGTCGAGGTGGGTCTGAGAAAGATTTTGAGCGAGAAAGACAAAGTGGTAGAGACCTAGCCGGAGGGCGCGATCTAATTGCTGGTCGAGATGCTGGGGCCAATATCAAGGAGAGTGGCAGAGACCGAGAGAGGGAGTCTTCTAGACGCCATACCGGCGAGCGTGAAAGAGGTCGAGAGCCTCATGATCCTGCGTGGGCAGGGCCAGCTAGCGTAGAGAAGAGTGCACGGAGTAGGGACATTAGAGGCGAAGAAAGGCGAGATAGTCGTGGCCCGAGGGAAGATGGAAGGAAGAGGCATAGTGAAGGAGATGCATTAGATGGTAGTAGAGGCCGTGAGAAGAGACCACGCAGATGATGAACAAATGGGAGTGCACATACAAAGTGCAGAGGCACTCGAATTTACTTTTACTTGTACGATTGATTGTTGAAGATACCTATTGCATGGGCGGGCGTTTGCCGCATTTGGCATTGCTGCATTTGGCACGGCGAAGTGGTTGGGAAAGTGACTTTACAGATTGGGGAATTCCTTCGCCCCTCTTCTTTCCTTGCGTTATTTAGCACCAAGTAAGATACATGGTGAGAAATAAAAGAGAAATAAAAGATTACATACCTTAGGTTGTGACTTCTCGATTTGGTGTTATGATACCTTTCATAGAATAATGATAAGAATTGCTGTCGACGTACTTGACTTAAGTAAGAGTCTGCTAATGAAGGGATTCAGAAAATTCTGTATAAGTCAATTAAGTATCAAGTCCGTGTGCGTGGGATAGCTCAAAGTTTGGGGTTGTAATATCGTTAGTGTTCCTGTACTATGTGTAAAAAAAGAAACAGGGAGGAAAGATATTTTATGTTGAACCGCTTTCGGCGGAGACTGCCTATGGTACCTCACGAAGGTACAGTACCGTTGAATAGTTTTTCTATAATAGGGATTCTTTTAACGCCGGTCTAATAACCTCTGGTGGTGTTCACCCACTCTCACCCTAAAGTAGAGGAGAAGAGCAACTGCTGGTCTTCTTTTCTAATCGTGCTATCTACGATGTTGAAATTCTTGGCTTCCTGTTCCTTCCATTCCTGCTCTTTTCGCGTTTTCCTGGCCATCTTTCTTCTTCTTTTTTCGGGCCTCAAATGTTTCAACATTTTTATGTTAAAATTGGGAGGTTCGGCTTAATACATTAATATGGGATGAAGTGGGTCCATGGATTAGGTAATAATGACGCGAAAGCGGCCATGTTTGACTACCTATGTTAAATTTCAAAGTTGATTAAACGCTTTATGAGCAGCACCATAAGGAAACCAAATTCTAAATCACAGTAGTCGGCAAAGCTGCTTAGCATCTCCTTGCGAAAATCTTTGTTAGCAACGGGAAGTTCTTGAAACCAGTCCTTCTGTGAAGCACGATAAGCAGATTTCGACAAGTTGTTGAAGATCCGCTGCATGCTATCAGGTCGTTTGTTATCCTTGAGCACCCATAACAGTTCAATCGCTTCATGCAATTGGTTCTTCAGTGAGCGGGTCAGAATGTGTCTGTCGCGATGTACAGCCGAGTGGCGAAGTTCCTGTGCATTAACAAAGAGTTTTTCGAGGTCTTGACCAGGCATTAGATTACCCGCAGCTTGTTCAAGGAGTAGGTACTTGGCTTTGATAGGCGCATACCACAGAAGTCTTTACAACTCTCCGTGCTTGTGATGGGACCATCGGTTGTTTGTAAGGATATCTGGGGAGTGAGCAGCAGCCCAATCATAACAAGCATCCTCCAGTGTTCTTTGAACTGTCTACAAAATTTGTAGTGATAAAAGCTTGACTGGTGTGGCTGGGAAGTCTTAAGGCTTGACATGCTATTTAATTAACTTTTTTCTTATAGGGAGGTTGACAGACTGAACAACTTGTTGACACTGCTAAACAAGGCATGCGCCCGTCGATGGCCGAGTGCAGCTTTACAGCCTTAAGCAACGAAAAAGAAAAACGCTGGAGCTTGAAAACCCGAATTCCGCGAAACAGAATAACAATAAACCGAAAACCGAGAATTCACTGCAAGCATGTTGCTCTTTCAAGATACCTTTGTATATCACTGAATCACTGTGCTTTCGCGGCTGCACATTGATGCAAGCCACTGTTCCTGCAGCTTGCGCTTAACAGCTCTCGAGTCCTCAACTCTTGCAGACGATCTTCTCTTTCATCTGCCTAGCACCAAGGAAGAACAAGCTTAGGGCAATATGAACTGGAGCTCTCCAGCGCGGCTGTGTTTCCTCTTGGAAGCACACAAATGAAGCGCGAGACGACAGCCTATTGATCCCTTTATTTCACGCCATGTCACCACGGACGTCAAAATAAAAGAGACCATTGAATTGAATCAGCAGCTCATGAATGACTTCCATCCATGACTTGAAAGCCCCTTGCTCTTGAGGGTTGGTCGTCTTGTCGCAGATGGTTGATACTATTCACTACCTACCTAGCTACCTATTCACTAACTCACTAGTTCAGATGAAGTGACGTTTGAAAAGACTTTGGCGCTAGCCATGCACTAGTGTGCCCTTGACCCATAATAGCAAGTCAGGTGCCGTGTAAACCTTTAATCACGTGGGTTCTCGATTTTCCAGCGCTCCGTTGCAGATACTACAACTTCACGCAACATGTCAATTTCAAAGTCTTCACGATGTGTTCAAATTACATTTCCCTCCAAGATGGTATAGCAGCATACCAAACTAACATCTCCTGCTTATTTTGCACCCTCAGTGCTTCTGCCTTCGCAAAACCACCTCCCAACTTCCCAAGGTTAGTTCAAAACTTCACAAGCACTTTTTCTGCACCGGAATGCAATGACACATGCTTGGCAGACAAGTGCGATGAGTTTTTGTTCCACAACGTCCAGCGAGGTGCCAATTAAGCCAAGTCTTGAACGGCTTCGCCTTACTCCAACCCTCAAGTGCAGCCGGTAGCCCATCATGCACCATGCAAATTATTCAAAGGTTGATGGATTTTCCACATCATTTAACTACTTTCATACTTATGATGTTCTTTCAAAACCTCGAGTCTCATCCTCCTCTTTGGCGCTTTCCTGCCCGTCATCAGTTCAAATTGCGCGATCGCTTGCTCTGGCAAGACCTCGAGACCATCCACGATCACCCATGGCTGCTTTGTCTCTTCACGTACGCGCCGAATTTGTTTTACCAGTGGCGTGACGAGGGGGAAATAAGCAAGCTACAAACGCATTAGCAAGTTAGTCACATCAAAGAAAGAATCCAGAAATGGACTCACCTCAGCAACAACTCCTCCGGTAGTGCTTCCAAGCCAGTGTAACGGCATTTCGAAGTTTGCAGGTCCATCGGAACCAACAGCTCGAGCGGGAACACAAGATACAATCATAGTCGGGAGTCTGAATGCTGATGGCCATGGCTCGTCCCTTGATTTCAAAACGCGAACGATCTCTCCATCACTGCTGAGCCCAGCTGTCCAAGAGTTGAAATGACGCGCTACCCTTTCGGAGTTTTCAAAGGTGCGATTCAGGAGGAATATTTTCCGGCATCCGAGTTGGATCATTGCATAAATAGCTGCTCGCGCCATACCACCTGCACCAATGACAAGACCAGTCGTCTTTGAGGGTTGAACTGCATTCCGTGGCGAAATGTTTCGGCGGAGACAGGTCAAAATGCCAATGAAATCAGTATTATCACCATAATAAGCGATTACTGGGCCGGCTTTGCTTCTTTGGTTGGCCTGACGCAGTAGTGACTGGGTGCTCCCGTCAATTGGAGCTCCCCCAGGTAGCATTCGAAGAGGCAGCAAAGTGTTCACTGCACCAATAGCCTTCGCATGATAACTTTGTGCTGCAATGTGACCCATAACTTGCACCTTGAATGGTTGCGTGACAGCCGCACCTCCAAATGTTGGACTCTGACAGAGGCGATGGATGTCATCCATTGATGATACCTGTAAAGAGACGAAGTCGTGGCTCATTCCGCATACCTGATATGCCGCTGTATGCATAGCAGGTGACAGAGAGTAGAAGACGCTCAAACCGAGATGGAAGAAGTGGAGGGGGTCCAGAATTGACATTTGGTAAAGTGATTGCATGGCCTCTGCTGCTGTTGGAAGAAATCTTCGCATCTGGCTCTTGCTGATGGTGGTGTTCATAGCGGGATGTGTAACGGGTGTAAATATTTTGTTATTTATCAGTGACGGCCGGCCAAATTCGCCAAGATTGTAAGCTATGACGGGAAGGTGCGACGGGATTGCCTCAATCTTCTTTAAGAATATCCGGATCGTATCGTTGTCTTTTTCCAAAGAGGTTGCTCGCACGAACCGTACCATGTCACAACCTAGGTTTTGAGCTTTGCGGTATTGAATCATTCTTGACTCGTCGTCCCAGTCCCAAGAGTTCTCCGGCCTGGCCAGATAATGCCCGATAACTTTGGTTCGTCCTGATCGATGGATCAGTTGAGCGACACGGTCTGGAGAATACTGAAGATCCACGACAAGATACTCTACCCCAAATCGCAATCCGTACTCCAAAAGGCCGAAATATATATCCTCCTTCTCTGACTTTGAGAGCACCGCATCTCCGAAAACATAATCTTCTACGTGGAAGATAATGGGTACCCCAAGCTTTCTCCGGATAGTGGCTACCTGTTTGCCCATAAACTTCTGAATGTCGGGTCTCCAAGCGTCGATCTTTAACTGCACTGCATCTGCTCCAGCTTCCAGTTGCTCAAGGTCGAGATCTGGAATGCAGGCCATGCGAACTGAGAGGGCATATGTGTAAGCTCTGAGTTCTGGCGGCAATGCTCCGAGGGAGAAGGGACTTTCGAACCCGCTTCGAATCACTCCTTGGCCTGTCACAAAATCGAGAAAGTCAGAGAAATCTTCCTTGGCATGCTTGAGCCTCGAAGATATATTTGGGGATCCGTGATCTGGAGTAGTCTCCATACCATCACAACTGGGATCGTACATATTGTAATACTCCAGGTTCGAGCACATTTTGTGAGCTAAGTCCGCAGTTTCGAGGCGTGTTGCTTCTTCCTCGCCAAGGTTGAGGAGTTGCCGTATCCTTTGACTATTACGAGTGATATAAATCACAGGATTCGTCTTTGAGTATTCAAACAACGCCTTTTGCGCTTCCTTCGCGAGACTCCCCATCCCACACTCAATGATGCATCCAGTTCTGTTGGTGTCCAGCATCTGTCTTAAGACCTCCACATTTCGCCTATAAAATTCTTGATTTCCATATTGCCGGAGGAACGAACCTCTTGAGGTTCCAGTTGCCTCTTGAAAGTAGTGGTCTTCAGTGATGAACTTTCGGCCTAGGTGTGTCGCTCCAATGAAACCCAGGCTTCGTTTGCCGGAACCTCGAGATCCTATAAGCACGATTGATGCGTTTGGTGGAAACGCTCGTATTCGCCCCGGCTGTTGTCCTGCTTCGAGTTTCAACGGGGACCCGACCGACATCTGCTCAAGTTGGGTCATCACAGACATTTCGTCTTCTTCTCCTTCAAAGTCGGACCCTTTTGAAGTAATCTATAACATGTGATGTATTTAGAGTCGTCTCTAGCACCGCATGCTGACAGATTGTGGAATTCCAATACGTCCTGATCGTCAACTTCCCTTTGGTGGGTTTCCTGCTAGCTATCTGGTCACGGAGGCTATGGTGGATGTTCCAATGTATAGTGAGAAGAGAGAAAGGAAGTGAAGAGCCAGAGGTCCAGCAGAAGAGGTACTTGCTAGTGGGGAGATCTAAAGTCGGTTCATTGAGGTCGTTCGACTTGCCGGTCCATTGCTGGCTGGGCTTGTGCAGGTCAACGTAGTGTTGGACCAGAATGCCCTGTGACCAAGGGTCTCGATGCCACGCTTCTCTATTAGCCACTCACAGACCTCACATTTACAATGACCCAAACAAAGGATACAGGGCATTATAGTCCAAATCAGAGGCGGAAGAGTTTTTACCCACCCGACAGCCTCCTCTCAACTGTGGGGTATGGGGAAGAAAGGAAGATGTAAGATCCCAACATCATGACAATGTCTGGGGCACGCTGACCATCAGCTGCCTGTACGAAGTATAACTCTGTGCATTGCATCGTGCACCAATCCCCAGGTTTCCATACACGCCAGCAGGTAGCAATTGACCGACGGTACGTTGCTGCTTATCCATCGACAACACGGCCCTCAATGATGTATAGAGCACGCAGCTCAAGTCATTAAAAGTCACAAGGCGACCAGAGCCCACGCAATCCGCATGCGCGACCTTGCACGCTCTCCCCAATGGGCCTCTACACATACCCAACGAACACTCGCATCGAACCCCGCGCCAACTGGCTCGAGCAAAGGCCCTCAGTAACTGAGATCGTTTTTTATCGCCCCCAACAGTGGTGGTAATGGACCTTCAGAATGCAGAGTCGAGACAAGGAAAAAAGCTACTCAAGTCGAAGAAAGAGGACGCGGGCCACAGAGAAGATGTCGCTATTGGCAAGAATGGCCCTAGAAAAAGAGTCTCGCAAGCATGCGATCGCTGCAGGAGCCGCAAAGACAAATGTGACGGAAAGAAGCCGGCTTGTTCGACATGTGTGACGAATGGGAGGAGCTGCTCATACGATGCGAATGTAAAGAAGAGAGGACTGCCGGAAGGCTATGTGCGAGGCCTGGAAAAACTTTGGGGGTTGGCTATACGCGAGGTTAAAGATGTTGAGGACACAATACTGTTTGTTTTGACCGGCGAGGATGGAAATGAGACTCTGATGAAATTGTGGAATGAGGACGGCCCGTCAGATACTCTTGTGGAGACATGGAGGAAATCCAAAGTCTCGCAGGAGCTTGAACGATTACTGCCCATGCTCGAACCTACCGACTCAGCAAAGAGGAAACGTATTGATCCCGAGGCGCATGCTAGCAAGCGCGTTGATATAGGTTCGCTGAATCAGACCGCTCTCGCTCCTATACGTGATGAGCCCATTAGAGCTTTGGGGCAGAGCTTGCCCGACAGAAGAATTGGTGTCGGGCCGTTGAATGGATCTCAAAACAGACCTCCTTCGTTCGATAGCGAGTCAGCTGCAGCCGCAAGACTCAGCGCGTCAATTGTGCCGTCTTTTGCTAACTCCTCCACCAAGCCAGAAGTTCCAGATTTGCCCTCCGATACCTGGCAGCTACTCGATGTTTACTTTTCCTATACCCACTGTTGGTTCCCCATAATTGAGAAACATGATCTTCTACGGACCTCATATCAGTACTCCCAAAAGCGAGATATCGACGAAGCTCCAAACCCCATGTCTGGCGCATATGCAGCATTATGGGCTGCAATAGCGTATTCCAAGTACCAGCACTCATCAATTGACCAAGCATTACAGGCAAATGCTTCTAGTAACATTGAGTGCAGTGCTGAAAAGGCCTACTCCCACGCGAGAAGCTTAATACCGGACGAGGAAGGAAGTTTTCAGCTAGGCCATGTTCAAGCGCTCTTGATTCTTACACTAGCTAACATGGGCTTTGGCTTATTTAGTCGGGCATGGCTGCTCATAGGGCAAGCTGTGCGCATTGCCATAGATCTGGGTCTTGATTGTCCCGCATTCACAGGTCTGGATGCCTCCCGGTCCAGCTTGAGAAGTAAGCACGTCTTTCTGGGTTGTTTTGCTCTTGATACAATCCTTGCTGCTAGGTTGGGCCGTCGACCACATCTTCGGAGTGAAGATGCAAATCATGTTGGATATCTAGACGAAGACGGTTTAGAGGAGTGGGATCCGTGGACAGATTGCCTTGGATCTAGGAAGAACATTGTTGGAAGCTCTAGGGGTCCTGTATTAATCCTGAGTACCTTTAACAGGCTTGTTCAAGTCCTCCAAATTCTCAACGATACAGTTTTCGGTGTGTCCCGCGGTACCAAAAGACGATATATTACCCCAGAAATAGGCACAGGCCTTCTGGAGCGACTGAAAGATTGGACACTGGCGCAACCACCAAATTTCTCTTTTGATACGACTGCCATGGAGAGTGGTACTGTGCCGCCGTTGCTACCGCAACAGTACCATCTATACCTCGCATATTCTAGCACATTGTCTACAGCACAATTGCTTTCATATCGTCACAAGCAAGGAGGCTCAAACCTTGAACAATGTGCGACAACAGCGCGGCAATTTGCAGATCTTCTCAAGCACCACACAAAGTCATATGAACGACTCATTGTTCCACCGACCTTCGAGTATTTCATCAAGACAGCTTACGACACTGTCCACGAGGTGCAAAGCAGCATCGAAAGCACTCATATAATCCTTGATGACTGGAAGTACAACATGGATAGCTGCATCGAGGCCATGGAAAGTTCATGGCCAGTATTTGAATCATTCAAACGTAGCTCGTCATACATCCCAGTATCAAGAGGTCGTAGAGAAAGCGAGGTAGCATTTGAACTTATAAGCGGAATCATACAACAAGCAGATACACCACGATCTATCAAAACTCCTCAGACAAATGCCAGCTTTGAGATCGTCAACCCATTTAGTCCTCATGTGTTCCGATCGCAATCAATAAAGGGTGTCGAGCGGCCACAGCCCACCCAGGACATGCCACTGAAGGCTATGGCAGCACCAGTTTCACAAAGATCGACATCATTTACATCTTCGCCATCTAACCTACGACCGAACCTACAGCAATTATCTCAAGTGCCCTTCAATATACCCAGTCCTCTCCAAAGTGACGCATGGTCCCTGAATAGGCAAGCACAGCAGGTCCTAACAAACCAAACCCCCATTAATTTGCAACAACCCCTCCCATCTCAATTCCAACACGCCATGTCCATCAATTCCGACGTAGAAAGTGACTCAATGTTCAACGAGTTCGCTGCACTCGACGCTATGGAATGGTTCGTCTTTCCCTCCTTTCCCTTTCTCCCAAGTCCCAACCTTAACATAGCCCTCACAGGAGCGACAACTGGGACCAAAGTCTAGTCAACCTCGGCTTTACGGACCCCGATAAAATGAACCAAGACTTCTACGCCATGAGCCGTGAACCTGATTCAGTATTCCCAAACACTGTATTCCAACGGCTTCTTGCAAATTCGAATGTTGAGAACTCGGGCCTATTGGGCGGTGCTGTTTTCGGTGATCTAGGCATGCAAGGCTTCGGGGGGTGGTCAGCCGCTGATGGGAGCGAAGGGATTGAAGCGGGTCAGATCCTGCAGGCTTTGAGTCGAGCAGAGGAGCAGGGTCGGATGGGTGGTGGGCATAGCTGAGATTTCTTTTGATATATTGCCACATTTTGGCTTGTTCACCAGTCCATAGGCCATTACCGGTCATGTCTATCCTGTATATAAAAGTATATAATATTCTGGGGAGGTTCCTTAATACCTGTGCAGCGCTCAGAACTAGATACCATTGGAAGGAAACACATCTATGAGCAGCCAATGCAACTTTAGGAGGCACTGTCTGGTCGTCCAAACTCTTTTTACAACCACTTTTTATTCTCTTCCCCCGAACAACACTCAAGGTACGGTACAGTTGCGAACAAATAACCCCGAAGCATTTTCTGTGCAAGTAGGAGATAGATAGCCACCTGTGGATTACGTTAACGAACACAAAACAAACTCGAAACTCGACTTACTTATAACAGAAGTTTAGAAACTATCTTAAAAGTTCAACTTGGTTATCTTTAAGGAGCCTATTAGGCACTTGCTATGTGCACACTAGTTGTTTTCTTGTCAGTATATATTTCTAAAATACTACTACTTAGGTTCTAGGGCTTTTATCTATCTAGAATACAGTTGTGATAATTCTTAGTTTGACTATAATGTTATACTTTTCTTTGTTGTCTTATTTCCAAGTAGCTAATTTTTGTTTGTCGTGTTAATTAGGAGTGATTTCACTTGTGAATTCTTTTTGTGTATATAACGGATTTGGGAATGGTTAAGTGTGATGTGTGAGGTTTGTTGTAGGTTTGTTTTGATAGAGATGTTGGTTTGCTTTTTGTGACTTCGAGGTTATTGGGAGCTATAATGGGTCTGTTCCTTTTAGCTCTTGGATTTGGGTTTGGTCTTGGTCTTGCTTTGTACAGAATGGTGAAGTGGAATATCTAGGTATTTTCGCTTATATATGTTCAAGAGTTGTTGCTCTCTATAAGGTAGCCATCGAATAGAATCGAGACGAGCCATAGTCCAAAGGAACGTGGTAACTTGAATTACAAGTACATTCAAAACATTTTAAGGGCTGTGTCTGATCTATTTTCATCTATTTCAATACGTGAATCATATGAAATTACATCAAGACAGCACAGTCTTCTCCTCAACCCCAACCGGCACGCCCTTCTCCACATCCCCGGTAGCAGGTCCCCTCACACTCCCGTTTCCAGCCCCACCGGCACCAGCACCAGCACCAGCAATAACCTCTCCAATAACTAACTCCGAATCAAAATGCCTCTCCCCATCAAACACAATATCCACCTCCTCCAACGTCATGCCCCTCGTCTCGGGAAAATAAACCCACATGCACGCCGCCTCCCCAAAACACCAAAAAGCACTAATGAGGTAGAAACCCCAGCCCGACCAGGCCATCGCGTATGGGATGACGTAGGTATTGAAGAAGGCAGCGGTGTAGCAGGCGCCATTGAAAACGGAGAGACCGTTGGCGCGTAGCGAGTACGAGAGGACTTCGATGGGATACAGGTAGGAGAGCGGGGTCCAGACCAGCGAGTACCAGCCGTAGAAGAAGAAGATCAGGAAGACGATTGCTGCCGAGGCGGAGGAATTGTCGGTGCCGGAGTAGAGTCTGGTTAGAATGGCCATGATTATTAGGACGAGTGCCATGGCAACTGTGGATACCATGAAAGCGGCTCGTCGGCTTATCTTTTCTACGTATATGCTACCGAAGACGGCGAAGGCAAGGTTGGATACGGAGAGACCGATGTTGATGGCGAGTTGGGTGTTAGTGTTGGTAATTCCTGCTGTGTCGAGGACGGTACCGAGGTAGTAGGTTATAGTGTTGTTACCGGACAGTTGGCAGAAGACCCCTACAGCGATAGTGATGCCCATTCTCCAACGGTTGGGCTTCGTGTTGAAGAGGGCCTTGAAAGATTGCTGCTGCACTGTCTTTTCAAATTCTAGAGTCTGGCGGATCTCTTCGAATTCAATGGCTACGAGGGTTGAGTTGGGATCGCCAGCCCCGTGGTACTTGATGAGCATCTCGCGGGCTTCGTCCATGCGGCCTTGGTAGACGAGCCATCTTGGTGACTCGGGGATCCAGGGCAATGGAGCGAGGCAGAGGATGGAAGGCAAGAATTGGAGGAGCGAGGGCAGCCGCCAGCACCACGTTGAGGTGATGTATTGACTTCCGAATGTGATGACTGCTGCGAGGATTCCGCCGACGTACCAGAAGGCTCCGTAGAGACTAGTCAATTGGGCTCGGTATGACGGATGTGAGATTTCTGCTACATAGGCGGGAGCTACGACCGAGCCAAGAGTGATGGAGAATCCGACGATGAACCGTCCGATTATGAACATGGCTTCATGGACGGCTGCTCCTTGGATTGTGGCTCCCACAATGGCCGTAAGTGCTGTAACGGCGATGCCCCATTTCCTTCCGTATTTGTCGGGCACGTAGCCACCAAAGGGCATGGCGACTATTGACCCCAGGGCGACAATGGCAACATTGAGAGAGATCAATGCTGTGGAAAGATTGAAGTACTCCTCATACCCAGGCAGGATTTGCAGACCATTCTAGAGTTGTTTATTAGTTTCAACGAAGTCTTTACATGAGAGAGCTGCATGAGACGTACCATCATGGAAGAGTCGTATCCCTGGGTTGCACTGTTGGCAGTAGCAACAAAGCATACCATTGCCATCATGTACAGACCATTGCGGTCTAACGACTCTATGGGTACACTCATCCTGCTGACTGCCACGAAATATGTCGTACTGTTGGCCTTGACTTCCTGCAGAACAGCTTGAAGAACGCGTTCAAGACAACGAGGGACGGGTGGACAAGACTGGTGACATGGTGTCGAAATATACTGGCCTATACCCAGTATCTATATCCAGGTCACAGCCCGGATGCCCGTGGCGGAGTCTAACAATGCTGATAAGATAGGTAGCTGATCCGTGAAGACAATGGAAAGATAAACAATTGTTGACCCCATACTGTATTCGAGAACCGTAATACGCCTCGATGCATCGAAGAAGTCGGTCCGCATCAAAATACCTCCATAATAATTCCCAGATGGCTGGTTCTTATCCAAAAGGGGGTTTGTCCATGAGCACTTTCTCCGGTAATAAAAGAATATAAATAAGGCATGAACCTGCATTTGCCTGAATATGGGAGACATGATTGGGTACCTTGAGGGTAATGCGTAATTCGAGGTGGAGATGCCCGAGAGTAAGCTCGCTAAAGGGGGATATTCGGGGATGGTGAATTCTCCCGAGGTGCTTCCGCTGGTCAAAGCCTCAATAAACTTCGTGTCGGCGTCTACTCTGTGAACGTCCTAGGGTGTCGGCTGTTGCGATGCTGATATTGCAAACGAAATCCCGACCCCTAAATTGCCCTTCACAATCGTCAACAGTGGGACTGCGATTCCGGCAGGCAGGAAACGAACAAATACGCAGGTACAATGCAAGAACGAGACATGCTTTCACAACTCCGGCTACAGAGATATACAGACACCAAGATAGGAAAGTAGAATCAACGAAAGCAGCAACCATGGCAAGGGAGGCTCATCTCAAAAACTTGTTGGATCAGCTCACTTTGGAAGAGAAGGTTAGTCTTCTGTCTGGTACAGATGCTTGGCAGACGCAGGATATCCCAAGGTTGGGAATTGGGTCATTGAAAGTAAGATTAGCGAACAAATCCGTTTCGAAGCTGTGCTTGACCTATGCTAATTACTAGCAGACCACAGATGGCCCAGCCGGAGCAAGAGGTGCCCTTTCAGTTGATGGCCCTTCGGCAGCATTCCTGCCAGCTCCTGTCTCCCAGGCGGCAACCTGGTCCAAAAAGCATATGCATGCACTTGGACAGTTGCTATGTCGAGAGGTGAAGACAAAAGCAGCCCAGGTCCTATTAGCGCCAACAATATGTTGCGCGAGAAATCCTTTAGGAGGTAGAAACTTCGTACGTTGATTATCGAAAGTACCTCAACATAACTAATAAGATCTCAGGAAAGTTACAGCGAAGACCCTCACTTGAGCGGAGCTCTAGCTATCGAGTATGTTCGTGGAGTACAAGAGACAGGAGAGGTTGTTGCCACCGTGAAACATTTGTGAGTAAAGTGTCAAGCCGAAACTCGATGACCACTTGGCTTGATTTGCTCGATTCAACCGAGTTATTGCACGCCAAGGGTCCTTAAGCATCACCACTTTTAGCCAAGAGAAATATATTGATACAAGGAGACAGTGTAGCCAACGAGCAAGAGTACGAGCGCTTCACAATAAACGCCGAGATCAGTGAGCGTGCTCTGCGAGAAATATACCTCCGCCCTTTCGAGACGGTCATCAAATCCGCAAATCCACCAAAATGTGTCATGACAGCATACAACCTCGTCAACAGCGCTCATATGGACGCAAGCCCAATCATTCAAGAAATTCTTCGTGGAGAGTGGGCTTTCAAAGGCTTGGTCATGAGCGACTGGGGAGGCACAAACTCTACTATCCAAAGTCTCGTGGCCGGGTGTGATCTTGAGATGCCTGGACCGCCGGAGAAAAGAGGAGCCCAGCTACTTGCTGCGGCCAGAGATAATGCATCAAAAGAGGTTCTAGAGGCAATTGATGCATCCAGTTTGAGGGTCATTGGACTTCTCGATGAGCTGCACTTGCTTGACCTGTCGGTCGAAGATGTGGAAAAGACAAGGAGAGGAATAGAAACTTCGTCTGATAACAAAGTAGATCAGAAATTCTTACGAGAGGTAACTGCAGATGGGATTGTACTCATCAAAAATAGCCACAAAGTGCTGCCACTTGCACCCTCGGAACTCTCGGGGAAAAGAATCGCCTTCATAGGTCCCAATGCGTTGAATGGAACTCCTGGCGGTGGCGGTTCGGCGGCAATGGTTCCTCCGTAAGCCATACTCTTCAATCTCCCAAGCACTAACTCACATGAATTTCCCAGTTACCAAACACAGCCGATCGAAGCTTTCAAGTCAGTGCTATCAGAGATGGGTATCGAAGCGGATATCAAACACTGTCCCGGCGCTTTCATCCATAAATGGCTCCCTGTAACGTCTCCAGTTCAGTGGTCTGCAAAGAGAGATGATGAGCCAGAAAGCCAAGCCATGTTGAAGGCGGAATTTTTTGCAACGAACGACTTCTCGGGCCCAATAATCGAAACGCAGTACCGAGACAATTCATATTTTGACTTGTTCGACTCTGCACCGAAATTCTGGTACGAAGACAAAGGTTTGCACTCTATGAGGATCAGTGGCCGTGTTACACCAACGAAAACTGGTAAACACTCATTTGGCATTTCAAGTGTTGGCAATGCTCGCCTGTTTGTGGACGGTAATCTCCTAATCGACAACTTCGACTGGAAAGTGACAGGAGAGACATTTTACTCCTTCGGGAGTGTTGAAGTCGAAGCCTCAATAGAGATGCAAAAAGACCAAAGCTACGAAGTCGTCGTGGAAGCCGCGTCTCGTAAAATACCCAGTGACATCAGAAGCGATGATCCAATCCAGTAAGTCAGAATCTCGGAGTAGAATTCCCTCTCTTGGAATTAATGTTCTTTACTCCTGAATCATGTTTGTTACTCTTGGATTTTCGCAGCATAAGTAAGCTGACTCCGAGTTCCTCAACTACAGCGTCTTCGGTGTACAACCAAGTGTGCGTGTCGCTTTCCTCGAACAGCTTCCAGCAGATCCTATTGGCGATGCTGTCAAACTGTCAAACGAAAGTGATATTACCATTGTGGTACTTGGGTTGAACGGCGAATGGGAAAGCGAGGGCTATGATCGGCAGTCCATGAAGCTGCCAGGATGCCAGGACGACCTGATGAAGCATCTGCTACAGCATTCGAAGAGTCCAGAGAACATTATAATTGTAAACCAGTCAGGTTCGCCTGTTGAGATGGACTGGGCTGATGAAGTTGGGACAGTGGTCCAGGCATGGTACGGAGGACAAGAAGCTGGCAACGCGTTGGCGGATGTTTTACTGGGAAAGGTAAATCCATCTGGAAGACTACCAATTACATGGCCTCGAAAGTATGGGGACCTCGGATTTGAGCCCAAGACGTGGCCAGGCATTGCGAGTGTGGTCAAGTATGAAGAGGAACTCGCTGTTGGTTATCGATATTACCAGCAAGCACAGATTCAGCCGAGATGGTGGCTCGGACATGGGTTGTCGTATACTTCTTTTGAAACAAGGGAAGTCACCGTTGTGGCGACGGAAGCTGGCTGGGACGTAAAATTCTTGGTCAAGAATGTTGGGAACGTTGAGGGCAGGGACGTTGTCCAATGCTACGTATCGCGGTCCGGAGAGTCTAAGCCACTGCGAGAGCTGAAGGGCTTTGCAAAAACCTCATTGCTGAAGCCCGATGATTCTGAAGAGCTGCAGATAGAACTTACACAAAGGGACTTGGCCCATTGGGATGTTGACACGAAAATGTGGCTCTTCGAAGCTGGACTTTATGACTTGGATGTTGGCAGGAATGTCGGAGACGAGAATATGATGAGGAGACAGCTTAGCATCTCACAGTCGGTCAGATGGCTTCCATCGGAGTGATCCGAAATCCGAATGAAGATTGAAAATTGAAAAACGTAATCATTCCATTGCTTAGGTACGATATGAGTCCTCTCTGCACAGCCTCGCAGTCTGGATATTGCCTCCGGTACGTTGCGTAGAATGAATGCAATGCATTTGCATCATGCTCTTGATCTTGATGCATTCGAGGTCTAAAGAACGGCGAAGGGTCTTATTTGAGTAGACAATGTTTGAGCTGAGAGATTTTGAGAGGAAGAGAAGAGAATAGAAGGGAGATGTCACATCGAGAGATAGGTATAACGCGCCAAGAAGTGTTCTGTTGCGCTAGGAGCCCAATCACATGATCTCCCAGAACCCCTCGGCAGAGGTCTTACCCCTGAGATCAAGCCAACCCCACCATCGCTTACCAGCGGCCTCTGTCGGCGACGAGACTTCACCTCAGCTCACAAAGACCGTATCTACCTACTTCCAACTCTCAAATTCCACTCCAGTCACGCTCCAGCCATTGCGAATCCAACAAACTAATCAGCCTCCAAAATGACATCTTCAATGAGCACCGAAGAGCTGAAGGAAGTGTACACCTTCGCTCTGAAGCTTGGCCGTGATGCAGGCAAGATTCTGATGGCCGGCGTGGACAAGAGGTGTGGGGCGGAGCAGAGTGGGAGGGATGATATGGGAAAGCAGGAGGAGAAGATGAATGCTGTTGATATTGTTACGCAGACTGATTTGGGTATGTTGTGCCGGCTTTCTATTCGAATTGCAGTTATTAAGGTAGTTTGCGCCTTTCGGGAACTATTAGCTGATCAGCTGTATTCGTAGATGTCGAGGCTTTCGTCAAGAACGAAATCACTAAGAAATACCCATCCCACAAGTCCGTCCTCCCGGCCATCACCTCCCCAAACAACCAGGTGATTCTCATCTTGTCAACTGGTCCAACTAACCTCTATCAGATTTATTGGTGAAGAAACATACTCAGCTGGTTCCTCAAAAGACTATCTAGTAGACAACTCACCAACCTGGATAGTTGACCCCCTCGATGGAACAGTAAATTATACACATCTCTTCCCTATGTTTTGTGTCTCCATCGCCTTCTGCTTAAATGGGATCCCAATCGTTGGGGTAATCTATGCTCCGGTATTGGACACGACGTATTCTGCTCTTGCCGGTCATGGTGCCTTTCAAGACGATGCTCATGTTACGAAGGGGAGGAAGAAGCTACCGTTGGTTAATGGACCGAAGGCTGTTCTAGGACCCCTGGCTCCTAAGGGATGGTAAGCCACCTCACACGTTGTTATGAATCCAGTACTTGAAGCTTGGAGTCTGATTGAAAAGGACTATTTTACTCTTTCTCTTCGGGGAGCTCGGTTGCTGATGAACTCCGCAGTATCTTTAGTTGTGAATGGGGTAAAGATAGGAGGGATGTCGAAGGTGGAAACATGATGCGGAAAATCGGCAGCTTTATCAACATGGCGGCGGAAATCGGTGGTCGAGGTGGAAAAGGGGGAATGGTACATGGTGTTCGGAGTCTAGGAAGGTTAGTTCTTTCCTCACCCCTTCTTCATAGCCTCCGGGATCTCCGAAATCCTTATTCAAAAAATACAAAAGAACTAATTGGCAACCAGTGCAACCTTAGACCTTGCTTACACAGCAACAGGAGCCTTTGATATCTGGTGGGAAGGCGGATGCTGGGAATGGTACGCCCCCCTCGCTAACTTCTGCTAAATTTTAAGCTGCCATGCAAGATCTTCACCTTCGAGGCATCCTAACAAAAACAACAGGGACGTTGCAGCCGGGATTTGTATTCTACGAGAAGCAGGAGGACTAATTACGACGGCCAACCCGCCAGCTAATCCAGAAACTGATCCCATTGAGGAGGTGAAACTCGGGAGTCGATTATATCTTGCTATTCGGTAAGTCCTGATCCTATTCAGGTCGAATATATTCTGAGAACGTGGTTTTGGGGTCATGAACTAACTATAATGGCTTCTAGACCAGCGGGTGATAGCGAGAATGAGACAGGCAGACAGGCACAGGAAAGAGTTGTGCGAGAGACGTGGAAGCGTGTTCAAGCTTTAGATTATTCACGTCCCGGAGCCTAATTCCTCCCATCTGTCCAAACAATCAATCAATCAATATAGACATACACCAAAAACACCCAAATCCAACGCCTCCCCACCAGTTTTCCTCACACCCAACCCCCCAGAACCTCAAAGCCTGGCCTTCCCCTCCACATTCCTGCTCACCCTCCCCCTAATAACCTCCATAACCCTCTCAACAGGCAAACTCGCCACCTCCCTCCCAAGCCAAATCCGATCCTGCTCCAAACCCTGCCAAATCATAGCCTCGGTACCCTCAACAGTGAACCAACCATTCCGCCTAGCCAAAACCGCAATCGCCGTATCGGGACCCTCAGAATAACACATCTCGAGCAACACGCCCCCACCAGGCCTCCCTAGAATACACTCGACGATCTTCCTCGTCCGCACCTCCTCTTCGGTCTTAGGATCGAAATCCGGAATCGCTGAGACGATTACGGCAGGGACTTCGAGGGCGGCTGCTTCGGATACAGATGCAATCCAGATTAAACTCTCTCCGAAACCTTTGCGCTTACATTCTGCTATCACCTGATCAACCTCGCTCTTTTCCCTATTAACGAGATAGATTTTCGTGCAGCCTAGGAACCGTTTCAAAGCGTAGATAGCAGCACGACTTGTTCCACCACCTCCAATCACCATACCCGGTCGTCCCTTCATAGCGGAAAGCGTACTAGATGAAGTATTCTTCATGACAGCATCTCGAATGCCCACGCAATCCGTATTGTGACCACCTAGTCTTCGAATCCCCTCGTTCGCTGCCCCTGCCATTGGTAATAAGAAGACGGTGTTTACGGCACCGATTGCTTCGGCCTCGGGCGTGAGACTGTCGAGGTAGGGGATTATGCTGACCTTGAAGGGCATGGTGATGGCTGCGCCGAGGAATTTGGGATTCTGCATTAGCGGGATGCAGGCGTCGAGGGAGGTGGTTTCGTAGAGGTGCTGTGCGTAGTTGAGGGTTATTGATGCGTGGGTGTAAATTGTGGAGTGGAGGAGTGGTGAGAGCGAGTGCGAGATTGGGTGGCCGAAGAGGTAGAGAACTCGGTCGAGGTGGGTGGTTGGGGGGATTGGGGGGATGGTTTGGGGTGGGAGGGTTGTTGCTGTGGTGTTGGAGAGGCGGAGGGACATTTTCTGGAGGTGATTGATGAGTTTGTGGGAGAGGTTAGTTGGAGCACTTGAGAGTGGAAATAAGTCTTTGGTCTATTGCCAATGGGGAAGTATAGGGTTTTGCAAAGGAAGTTCATTTGAATGACAACAGTTCAAGAGAATGGCAAAGCAGAGCAGGACAGAGAACCGACAGAGCCCGCTTGCTAGCAAAGCTAACAGCTGCACAACTGAATCAAGCCAAGGTAGCAAAAGTCTTGGTCAGGACTTGCGTACATGGAAAGTGGGTTCGACTTGCTCATGGACAGGTAGAAGTGCGTAGAGATAGCTCGTCAAGCAATCAGTTCTTAGAGGGGTACAGTACAGTACACCGCAAAGCGCGGAACAAACAACGCCTTACTCTAGACCTTCCGCACCCTTGATACAGGACTGTACGTCACGCTTCCTCCGATGGGTAAAGTAAGTAAGCTTGCCTCTTCGTTAGGCGACGGTTGGAGACGCCCAGAGCGGGTGAGGATTGATTGACCGACATGTTGGGGTCCAGCCGTCGTAAGTCTTTACCCGCTGCTGAGTGCTTCGTAGGCAGGGTAGGCACTTCGTAGGTGTGCAGAACTGCCTGACTACCTGGGTCTGCTTGGATTGAGCTGGGAGAAGTGCCGAGTCGACCGGCCTATTTCCGGGCATTCTTTTGCTCAACACACCAACCAACCTGGTACGGGGGATACAGGACATTGGAAACAAGCATTATCTGGTCCAAGTCAAAGGTGGATGTCACGAACGCCTCGTCAATGTCAATTTGCTCGTATGTCGCATCACGGCGTCGAGTCTACGTTGAGAAAGTTTCGGTAAGGGCGTTGTCAGTTGATGGCTGAGGAGGGGAGGCTCTTGCGACATGCTTCAACCACAGGACATGTCCAGTATGCATCTTCATGAGACAACGACAAGAGTCATGGCGAAGAGAGGCAAAGAGAGAGCGAGAGCGCAGAAGCTCAAGAAGCACCGTCGTTCTTCGGCAGAATAGTCGTAATGCGAAGCGCGCAACCCACGGCAAAGTCTTCACCCCAAAAAATGGCATTCCATCAGGGTCCCAGGGCCAGGGTTCTCCAAGTCTCCCAGAAGCATGGAAAGAGACTCGGGGTCTCCGCATCCAGCAACCATTGCATTGTGGCTGTAGGTCTTCTCGTGGCCATATACCAGTGTGCACAGCGACCAGCCAGTCACCGCAAGAGCATTTCACACGCCTGGCACGCGACTGTGTGGGCCTAATCTGGTGTAATCCTCGGTAAGCGTTTTTCTGTTCACACTCACTTCCTGTCCTCACTCTCCCCGGACACGCCCCGTCCTCCGCTTCCTCTCCACCATGTCGTGCCCTTCCTTACCCATGCCCGCGTAGACGGGACGGGCATCGGGACAGCCAGATCTGAGGAATATAAGTAAGGTTGTCCGTGACGACTTCCCTCGGGCCTTCTTCAAGGTACATCTTTTTTCTAGCCTACCTAGGTACCTTACGCTGTCTTACTTGTCGACAACATCATCTCTCTCTCTCTCTCTCTCTCTCTCTCTATACCTTTCCCCTCCATTCAAATTTCCTTTTGAGACCCACTCCATCACTCGGCAGCGGAGAGACTGTCATCTTTTCTTCTTCTTCTTTCTTCATCGCTTGGAGACTAGATTCGAGTCACCCATTCCCAGGAACAACAAGGTCTCAAGAAGAATAGACTGAAGACTAACGAGGAGACGCATTACCCCTCAGGAAGAGAAGGTATATACCTCGCAAGATGGGTCTCCTAACCCTCAAAGAAGGTACCTACGAACCAATCCCAACCACCACCAAACAACCCATCTAACACGCCACAGACCGACCAACCCCCCCATGTGTCTACAACTTCCGCGTCTACAGCTGCGCAGCCGTCGCCGCCTTCTGCGCCGTCATGATCGGCTACGACAGCGCCTTCATCGGGGGCACACTAGCCCTCGACTCCTTCAAGACCGAGTTCAACTGGGCCCAGTACAGTACCGACCAGGCGAACTTGATCTCCGAGAACATCGTGTCGTGCTATCAAGCGGGCGCCTTCTTCGGTTCCTTCTTCGCTTACCCGGCTGGTCACTTCATGGGTCGTAAACAGGGACTCCAGGTTTTTTCGGCCGTTTTCTTGCTTGGTGCGGGACTGATGTTGGGGACTACCGGGGCGAGGGGGCTGGCGTTGATGTATGCGGGGAGGACTTTGGCGGGGATTGGTGTTGGTGAGTTTTTTTTTTTCCTTCCTATTTTTTTCTCTGTTTCTTTATCTTTTCTCCTGCTGAATCTGGAAGAGAGGTTGTTGAGAAGTGTGTGCTAATTTGAACAAAATAGGCGGTGCCTCTAACCTAACACCCATCTACATCTCCGAGCTCTCACCCCCAGCAATCCGGGGTCGACTCGTAGGATTGTATGAACTGGGCTGGCAAATAGGAGGCCTAGTAGGCTTCTGGATCAACTTTGGAGTCGCGGAGACCATGGCTCCAACACACACTCAATGGCTAATTCCATTCGCTGTAAGTCAAACCCCAAAACTCTTCTCTCCATCAGATTATCCCAAAACCCTCACTCATCTCCCACCACAAAGATATACTGATTCCCGTATTTAGATCCAACTTATCCCCGCGGGCCTAATGTTCGTGGGACTCTTCTTCATCAAAGAAAGTCCTCGCTGGCTCATGACACGCAACAAACGCACCTTAGCCCTCAAAAACCTGTGCTGGCTCCGCAAACTCCCCTCAGACGAGTAAGTTCCCAATCTCTCATCCCTACCCCTCCAAAGGAAGAAACCCCCCAGCAAAAGAAAACCAAAAAGGCAAAATCAAAACTAACGTCCACCCCCCACAGCCTCTACATGCTAGAAGAAGTCTCCGCTATAGACGCAGCCCTCGACCACCAATCCAGCACCGTCGGCCTAGGATTCTGGCAACCCTTCCACGCCTTGGTCCACGACCGCAAAGTACTGTACCGTTTCTTCCTCGGCTGCTCGCTCTTCTTCTGGCAAAACGGGTCGGGAATAAACGCAATAAACTACTACTCGCCGACAGTCTTCAAAGAGATAGGAATAACAGGGACCAACACGTCACTGCTAACGACCGGTGTTTTCGGTGTGGTAAAAACAATCATGACGCTTATATGGCTGTTCTTCATGATTGATAATTTGGGACGGAGGAATTTACTTATGTATGGTGCTCTGGGCGGAGCGTTGTGTCTTTGCTATGTGGGTGGGTATATCGCCGTTGCGAAACCTTCACTCTCGACCTCCACGTCCGGTGAAATTTCATCGGGTGGAATCTCCGCAATGGTATTTTTCTACCTGTGGGCAATGTTCTACACGCCCTCCTGGAACGGCACACCGTGGGTGATCAACTCCGAGATGTTCCCACAGAACGTGCGAACACTAGGTCAAGCCTTTGCCGCAGCGTCGAACTGGCTGTTCAACTTCCTGATCGCGCGATTCACGCCACAGATGTTCACGGCCATGGGCTACGGGGTTTTCTTTTTCTTTGCAGCGCTCATGGCGTGTAGTATTGTGTTTGTATGGTTCTTGATTCCGGAGACGAAGGGTGTACCATTGGAAAGTATGGATCGGTTATTTGAGGTTGCGCCGAGGATGGCGAATAATGTTGTTATGGCGGAGCTGATGGCTGATGAGGCTGAGTTTAGACAGAATGTTAAGGGGAGTGGGATTACCCTGGAAAAGGAGGATGAGGGGACAAGAATGGAGCAGGTTGAGAAGGTTTAGAGGCGGCTTCATGGAGAAGGGAATGGGAACGAGGGAAATAGGGCATTGGTTGGCGTTGGGGTGGTATCTTGTGTACGTATATATAGACGTGGATGAGTAGATATCAGATTATGAATATATGAAGATGGATCTTTGAAGTATGGAGGAGTGAGCAGAAGTGAATGGAGTGAAAACAATCCAAGTATCTTTTCTCTCTCCTCGCAGTCGTGGTCATACGGCTCAAACCCGTGGTTGCTACTCCAGCTACTCCAACGCAATTGTCGTCTTTAACTCCGATGGCATTCGGATAGTCTCGGCCATTTGCATCGAATTCTATCCTCCATCCACCACATCTACTCCCCTAAAAAATCTCTACCGGTTGCTCAGTAATCATACTATTCCTAATAGCCTCACATACAGCCATAGCCCTCAACGCAGTATCCCCATTACAGCTTGGTTCTAAGCCTTCCATCACTACGTCAACAAAATGCTGCACTTGCAAATTAAACGGCACTTGCCCAGCATCAACCTCCAAATCCACAACAAACAACGGATCCTCCCAAGCCCCATCGCCACCTGCCCCACCATACCCCCAAACCGTCATATCCGGCACGCTCAAACTGCCATGCGTGCCCATGATTCTATAGAACCCCCCTGCACTAGCAAGAGGTGACACCTGAGGAATAATCGGGTTTTCACCCGTCCCCGCCTCGAAATTCCAAGGGCTAGGGACAGCATCGCTAAGGATGAAAGTTCCGATCGTTCCAGATTGGAACCGGAAGATAATTGCTGCTCCTTCCTCGGCTTCGAAAGGTCGGGTTTTCGTGGCTGAAATGGCTGAGACATAGATGATGGGACCGAGCATGTACTGTAGGAGATCTACTTCGTGGATCATGTTTATGAGGACAACGCCGCCACTTATGCCGCTCCGTCTCCATTCGCCGATTCCATCGTAGTATTCGTCTGGCTTTTTGTTGGCCCAGATGCCTTGCACGGCTATTATCTGGCCAAGAGTTTGGGAATCGAGCGCCTTCTTCGCGGCAAGGAGATAGGGATTGAATCGTCTGTGGTGTCCAACTAATAATTTTACATTTGCTTTGGCTGCTGCTTCGATGAGCTTTTGTCCTGAGCTGATGTCTGTAGCGATGGGCTTTTCGACGAGGACGTGGATCCCAGCTGCGATCAATTGGAGCGATAGGGCGACATGTGTGCTGTTTGGTGTACAGACTATTGCTGCGTCTGGAAGGGGCGAGGTCGAGAGAAGGTCGTCGATGGAGCGGAAGTAGTTCGTTCTGAGAGAGGCAGCTATCGCAGCGCCATGTTTGACTGGGTCGACGAGAGAGTGTAAACGCGCAGCTGGATTGAGAGAGACTGCTCTGGCATGGCGGGGTCCAATGTGTCCGCCGCCTATGATGGTAATGTTGAGGATCTTTCGAGGTGGGGGAGCTGTCATTGCGCGGGATATTGTCGAGCTGTGAACAAGGTGCGGTACAAAGAAGCTATGCGGCTAGCTCAAACATAGGATCTGCCATATGAAATAGGGTAAGGAGAGAGAATCTACCTCTACGACAGCGTACTGTACCAATCATGGCCATCGTCCACCAGTCCTTCACAACTCCAACTGGAGAAGCAAGCACTCCACCAGATTCTGGGGTCAAATCATTCGATTATTCGATTTTGGGGAAAGTCCTCGGCATCTCTGTTCCCCAGATCCTGGGAGGATTCCCTTCGAGCTGGGCACATACCGACCTGAATCATGGAGTCTCCTCGAACAAACGACGTTGTGTCAGGGAGAGGAGGTTTGAGCGGGCGATGCTGATCTCTCCTGTAAGCGAGGGCGGAAAATGATTCTACCACTAGCCTCGCTGCACGTGGTGGATAAGACTTTTGGAGACTTCGGCTCGAGACGACGACCATCACCCATCACCATAGCTCCAACTTTTGCATCGAGATGGTGGGGAAGAGGCCGGCTACTCAGTCCTCATGACCTATCAAATGCATCAAGGCAAGTATCATAATACCATCCGAATTCAAGTTTCCTTTGTATCTTGCTACTCCCAGTTCTACCTATTGAGATTTCCAAGCTCTAGGTCCTGCTTGTTGTGTCGTTTATATCATACCTTTATCCATTGAGCTGCTGCTGTACTTTCTGCCCAGTACAAATCCAGAGTATACTTAAGAAGAGCTACGCAATTCGCCCGACTTTTATATTTCTATAAACACGCCATCCTGATCTTCAAGGGTATACGTAATCCTACGGGCTGCGACTTTTCAATTTTCAGGATCCTTCGTTCAACAGAAGCTTGCGTTGTTTTGGCTATCAACATCACAACTCAACCTCTATCATGGTCTACAAACTAGCAATAGCAAGCATGTCCCTCGGCGTATGTACCCTTTCCCACTTCTCCTCTCTCATTCACAAGGTATTAACACAACCACCAGCGAGCATGGGTACACACTATCCCCAAGAAATTCACAGCCGCCGCCGCAGCAGGAATCCCAGGCATAGAAATCTTCTACGAAGACCTACTCTATCACGCCCAATCCCTCCCGGGCGGCCCAACACCCAGTAACCTGCTCCTCGCCTCTCGCCAAATTCGATCCATCTGCGACTCGCTCTCCCTCCAGATAATAGGCATAGGTCCCTTCTACGGCTACGAAGGCATCCTCGATCCAACCATCCGAGCTGAGAAACTACAGGAACTGAAAATATGGTTCCAGATGGCTCGAATCCTGGGCACAGACATAATCCAAATCCCGTGCACAATGATGACCACGGGAGTAACAGGCTCCAAAGCGCATATCGTGCGAGACTTCAAACAGATAGCCGAGTTGGGAATGCAAGAAGATCCCCCAATTCGATTCGCCTATGAGAACCTCTGTTTTGGAACCTTTAACGATACGTGGTCGAAAGCATGGTCGATTGTTGAAGCAGTCGATCACCCAAACTTCGGCATGTGTCTCGACACCTTCAACATCGCAGGTCGCGAATACGCAGACCCTACTTCTCCAACCGGAACAGTGCCAAATGCCTCTGTCGTCTTCGCAGCCAGCCTCAAGAAAATGGTGCAGACAATCGATTTGAAAAAAGTATTCTACATACAAATCGTCGACGCAGAACGCTTAGCTACCCCCTTAGTAAAAGGTCATGAGTTTTACGTCGAAGGTCAAAAGGCAAGGATGAGTTGGAGCCGGAACTGCAGGCTCTTCATGTGTGAGGAGGACAGGGGAGGTTATCTACCGGTTATGGATGTATTGAGGGCCATTTGTGATGGGATTGGATACGAGGGCTGGGTGAGCATTGAGCTATTCAATCGTAGTTTGGCCGAGGAAGGGGACGAGGTACCCAGAGAGCATGCCGCGAGAGCAGTGCAAAGTTGGCAGAAAATCGTCAAAGCAATGAAGTGGCAGGGGAAGACCGAGGAGATCAAAGCTATCGGAAAAGTTGCTGGGTCGACATTGGGGACAAGAAGGGAGGTTGAGAGGAAGGTGGATGAGACTTTGGCGAGATTGTAAATGTTTTGGCTTTTTTGGAGGCTCAGGGTTTTAGGGTCTTGGAGTTGGGGGGCACTCCTGCATTTTGGTGGCATTTTGGTGGCATTTTGGATACCATTTCGGCTTTCTATAATATTTAAATTGGATAAATGACATGTATAAATAGGATCTGTGTCGTTCCAGGGTTGGGTGCTTGAAAGAATACTTACAAGTTGACAAATCAAGGCACAAATACAGCATGTGCACCTTGGCTATGCAGCATGAGGGCTGTTGCTCGCGACCTACTCGGTTTGAGTGGCTCAATGCAGGTGCGGCTTGAGTGGAGAGAATTGGAGGAGGCCGATACATCAGGTAGAGCCAAGATGAGACATGAAAAATTTGGCCCTCCTGCCAGAGGATCAAGAGACAAGAAATGGAAATGTTTGAGAAGTTCTCTTGCCCCTCATCCCCCACCCTATGAAAGGATGTAGCCAAAATGCATGAATGAGGTGCCTTCTAATCCCAAAACTACCCACCGTTCCCTCCCGAAGGAAGGTCAGGTAAGGAGCAAAATCAATCTGCCAACGCTCCGTTAAGAACATCTTTCTAGATGAAAGAAGCTCCTGCACTCTCTACAGAATGCATCGCTGGGGTTCAAAGCCATCAGTTCCCCACACTTCACTCAGATTGATAAACGACAACAGAATATCTAACGTCTATTCATTTGGCCTATACCCTCGTATCATCAACTCGTGAGAGTTGAACTGAAAACTGTTTGCCTTGCCATTTATTCATAACTCCTGACCGGTCCTCCCGTGCATCATGTGCCACTGGACGCTCCTGTTACCCTACCCAACGCCACGCTTATGGTATTAAAAGGGAAAAATGAGAAATTTACCACCGTGTTCCCTCAAAGCCTGCTACTTAGTCGGCAGTATGCTGGAAAAGTGGTGAGATGCCTGAAAGTACTTGATTAGCTTCTGACAGCGTGGCTGAACCTCGTGATACTTACTCTCTCCATAATGATTCCTTCGAATAGCTTCTGAAAGCAGATCCGATAAATCCAAAATCACCAACTTATTTGCGGCCCGTACCTCGGCAGCGGAAATAGGGAAAGTGTTCGTGACGACAATCGTGTCAATGCATTCGCAATTTTGCATCTGTTGAAGGCAATCACCACCGAAGAGACCATGGGTAGCAATGCAGTAAACCTTTTTAGCACCGCCGCGTTTTACAACCGTCTCAGCAGCAGCAATCCAGCTTCCAGCTTTGTCGATCATATCGTCAATAATAAAGACTGTCCGCTCCTTCACATGGCCCACGAGAGTAATCATCTGCTCCTCCTTCAGATTATCCAACCCCTCCTCCTCCTCGTCGGATGCTGTAGCGTCTGCACTACCGCCAAGTGCATGTGGCTCAGGATTGAAGAATGAGGAAGCTCGAGACTGGGCCATCGGATCGTCATCGGGGTCCAATATCGTCGAAGTTGACATGCCAGATTGACTTGAAGGGTAGTCGTCGGCCACAATATGACCTTGTACAAGTCTACCATGAATGACCTCTCGAGCTCGTTCATCGGTGTATTCCAAATCATCATCTTCTTCTTCACGTTCAGGGGAACGCCTTAGGCTCTTAGACTGCGGCAATGTAGTGGACTCCGTGATGTGCGCCTTCTTCAGCGGCGAAGGCCAATTGGGTGCATGTGGTGGGGATCTTCTTGGGGATTGGTGGCGTGGATGGCTTCGCGGGGGTGATTGCTTGTGCTTTTCCCTTTCCTCAGTTTCGGTATCCTCAGCATCTAGATTCAGGTTGCTTGGCTCGCGCTTAGGCCCTCGTGTTGGAAGATCACTAATTTGTAGATTTGTGACGTCTGAATCCACGTCCAGATGAGCAGCATCGTCCAAACTATGCATAATCATGCTTGCACTCATGCTATTAAGACCATTGCCTCGTCTCCGGTCTGTTGTAACCATGGCAAAATCAAGATTCAGTGCGTCGGCCAACGAGGTAACTCGTTTAGTACCACCAGCGTTCTTCGAAACGCAAACAGCTTCCCTCCAGCTGGGCACATTACGTCTGATCCATCGAGCTATGTGTGGTTCGGCGTGTAGGTTGTCTACAGGACATTTAAAGAACCCCTGCATCTGGGATGCGTGTAGATCGATCGTGATGACATGGTTGACACCGGCAACATGGATCAGATTCGCCAGCATACGGGCAGTGATTGCCCCTCGATGGGCTTTCTTCTTCGATTGTCTGCTGTATGGGAAGTAAGGCAGAACAGCTTTGATAGTCAGCGAAGCAGTTCCGACGTGCTCGGAGATCTGAGCTTTCATACCTGTGATTTTGTTTGCAGAACCACCTTTGCAAGCAGATATGAGTATCAGCAGCTCCATAATACTATCATTGACCTTGCGGCTGCCCGATTGGACTACAAATACATCTTTCTCTCGAATGCTGGTCCCGATCTTGACGCTGGTCTCGCCCTGTGGTCTCATCAGCCTCACCTACCTCCTGTGACCAAGATGCTGTGTATTTACATTTGAGAACTGCGAGAGCTCAACTGGAGCTGGAGCCATGCTCAAGTTCGAGCATATTGACCCAGTAAGGTCGGGGCAAGAGCTGCCCGCGAAGATAAGTGTGTTGCGCATCGTGGGTTGTTTGTGGATAGAAGAATTTGGTTGTCGGCAGAAAAAAAAATATAAAGTATTGGAGTCGGCGGCCGGGGAAACTAATGGGGGGGTCGTGCAGACGGTTGCCGTACGGAGGAGGGGAGGGGCCAGCCAGGGTCCTGTAGGTACCTTCGACAAGGTAGAGTAGAGTCGGGAAAGTATGTTGAAGTCAAGGTATTCTTGCACCAGTTGGTGTTGAAGGTACTTGCATGATTGAGCAGCTTATAGCAGGTCTAGCTGTAGACTAGACTAGGTAGGGAGGTACCTTAGGTATCTACTCAAATACTTCAAATACCTCCTTACTAATTGTATCAAAATTACCGAGGAAGCTCGCCGATTCATGCTGGCACAACGTTCTGCCCAAGGCGGTCTGCAAAATAATAGCCCATGGCACGACTTATGCTGTCCCTCCCTCCCTCGCCTCTAACAAAGACAGTGGCGCAAAAGCGAGCATTTCAGTCCCTTCGGTGAGATGGGTGTCCCTCATCTGATCACCCTTTTGCGTCCGTATGCTGTACATACGTCGCTCGCAGAACAGGATGTGGTTATCGATGGCCCTGGTCTGGCTTACCACATCCACCACATCTGCTTGAGTGCCAGGACTACTGCGAACAGCCCTTTTGAGGCTGCACCCTCTTACGCAGAGCTGGAGAAGACCGTTGTGGCTTGGCTGGACCGTATTCAAGAGCTCGGTGCCGTGGTGTAAGTTCTATCAAATGCCACTACTTCACTTGCTGACTTGTCTTCTTCCCAGAAAGAAAATATATTTCGACGGCTTCTTACCCCCCTCGAAGTTTAAGACACGGTCTGATCGGTCCGCATCCTATACCAAGAAACTCATGGAATATCAATCAATATATCAAACATGTGTGCCTTATCGAGCACCCCTCGCAATCGAAGATCCGAACCAATACCTCTTTGCTAGTAGACCTGTACGTCCACACTCCACAAAACTCCCCGCAGTGCCATTCCTGGTTCCAGCCATTCTCGAGGCACTTCTGGCCTCTGGGAAGTACAAAGACACAACGGAAGTTGTACCCGGAGAAGCAGATCTATATTGCGCAAGATTCGTGAAATCCAATGGTGGCATTGTCTTTACTGGTGATTCAGACCTCCTCGTACATGACTTGGGATCGGAGGGTGCTGTCACATTTTTCAAGGAATTAGATATTAAGTATGAGGACCCTACTACAGGATCTCTATTTACCCAAGTGTATTGTCCAACTGCTATAGCAAATCGATTGTCATTGGCAAACCCATATGGCATGCAAGCCCTAGCCTTCGAGATCGTTATGGATTCTCATTCAAGTTTTCGAACTCTTTTACAAGATGCTATTAAACTCAAATCTATCAAACAACACGAGAAGATGTACAAGGAGTTTGCCAAAGAGTACACACCACTTCAAACGGAAGAACTCCCGTTGAATGAAGGATTGTCGGATGTTGAACTTCTGCTCAGATGTCTTCATCCACGACTCTCAGAATTTGTTCTTCAATTTCCGCATCTCGCCCAGATGGCAGGACAGTCAGTGGATGCTACACCTCAGATGAGTGATGACAAGGAAATGCACGTGTTCCTCTCATTTCTGCTTGACTGCCCAATTCGGACCAATGCATGGGAGATGTCCAGAACTGTCAGACAACTAGCCTATGGACTTCTGAACCAGATCGTACCAGAATCAGAGCAAACTTTCACAGTTTACGAGCATCGGAGACAGCAGAAAGAATCCACTGGAAGAGCATTGCAGCTCCCTCTAGTCCTAGAGCTGCCTGAAGCATGCACGCTTCTTATCGACCTCTTGGACCAGATCTCCATAAGGTTGCCTCAGCTTTCTGGTATCGATGTATGGACAGCCGTTGCCGTGTATCAAGACGTTGAGCTTGCCTCTTCTCACGGCAAGGTTGCATTAAGTCAAACGTTGGTGGAGTCCGGGCGGGAGACAAAGGTCAAAAACAAGCTGACTTGGGATCTCATTCATTTCATAGCTCAACTCCAAGGCTCATTCTACTCCTTCATGATGATTACTCAGGTCACAACTCTTGTTATTGCCTACAAAAAGTCCGCGAGATCAGAACCGGTACCAGAATACCTAGATAAGCTAATGGAGAGGCTTAAAATGCTGCCCTCATTGAGGAATATCCAGGAAATAGACCAGATCACTTCTATCATCCAAAGTATCTCAGCAACAGGCATGGTTGAAGCCGCGAAGGAGTTATTAGGTATTTCCAGTCCGAAACAATTCGAAGCGCCTACAGAGAAGAAAAAGAAAATAAAAAAGAAAAGAAAGAGAGACCAGACAGTTGGACAAGCAAACCCTCGAAGTCGTTCAAATAATCCTTTTGATTTATTGGGTACTGAATGATATTCTACATCGAAATCAAAGTATAGGGGAAGCTCTATAATTGCATACGACTCCTGCACTAGCCAATGATTGCAAGTTATGCACGCGTTTTAAGTCATAAACTGCGAGAGCAATCGCTTGTCAATGTCAACCAGAGTAGTTACATGCATAAACATTTACCTCACTCACTCAGCGCGGCGTAAACAGAGGGCTTTGTGCAGATATGAACTGCCAGGAGGCATCCCTTTTGAATTGATCGATTAGTATCAGTAAATCTAAAAATCTCCTTGATTTCATGCTTCTTTATAAATACCCTGCCATGTGAACCTGGAACTTTTCAAGGTCCTTGACTAGAACTCCTGCCTACGGGCTTGGCGTAGCTGTGGATGTGGGAAATCAGTAACTCACACAAGACAATCCTTCTCTTTCCCAGTCAAATAAGTGTTCTATTGGTCCCCAGAGATTTTAGAGATCGGGGGCACGTGTGGGATATAGCGAATGGAAGGAGCTTCCTTTGCAGTGTTGAGGATATGCATTGCGCCTCTAGGTGACGCATTGGCTAAACAGAGGGAATACGGGGTATAAGTGAAGATTGTATGAAGATGATGAGGATGGGATTGTCTGTTTGATCTAACAAGTGTTAGGACCTTGAAAAGCTCTCACCACTGTTGTAAGCCACCAATAGCTAATCCTGATATCGTAGCGCTTTATTAATGGGGTTAAAAGATCTACAATAAGAAGTATAAGCTCAGCAAAGTTCAACGAAAAATATTAACTGCGACATTTGGATCTCGAAGGAAGATAGCAAATACTGGTGCGATCTTAGACGCTTACACCTTGGGTAAATAAGCTTTGAAGAGACTGGTGAGAAATGAACTCGCTTAATTTACGCGAAAGTACTGCGGAGAAGAAAGGAGGAGCTCGAGAAGCATAATCTACACATCAAGTGGGCGAGTATGATGATGGTAATTGGTTTGCATCGGACGTTCGTTGGGTTTATACGAAGAGAGATGGGAAATGGTCTTGGCTCACTACTCAACTACGGGAGTAAAGTTGGGGATTCAATGTAGAATTGATTGAGGCTATGCTGTGTGGGTATGTAAGAGACAATGCTAATGAAGCACATAGCAATAAACTTCGTGCCGTTAGCTTGTAACATAACACACATCTATATAACAATGCACAAATATTTAGAGACTATCTCACAGTGACTTAGCTTAAAATGAAAATTGAAGAGTTTTACTGCATTAGGGTATTTGTGGTGACAGTTTATGCCGGCTTATACCCCTTGATCACTCTGCATTAATTTGGCATATTCATAGCCTATGCTTACCTTGTGGCTAAGATATTCTTGAAAATCTACCGGATCTAAGGTACAACTTTGCATCATAACAAGTACTCCGGAGCCATGCGGCACGCCCAGAGGTTGAATAACCCCCTCCAAAATGCTAGTGCAGCAACTTGAAACAAGAGTATCCAAAAAGATGGAGCACTTTGAGAGTAACTATACCACTTAATGTCCGCCAACAGAAATATGGAAAACAGAATCAGCCTAATGATTTCACAAAATACCTTCTTCATCCACTTCCAATCTGGCCCTGGCGTAGTCAAACCATAATCTTCGAAGATATATGGAACCAGCTCCATGTCATTGAACAAGCTTTCCTCCATAACGACGTTGTACTCGCGTGTGCATCGTGCACACCGGTGCATTCCAGCCTTGAACTGCTCGAGAACGCACTCAAATCCGAATACGCAGCCGCATGGTAAACTTACTGGATAACCACCAACACAAGCCATATCAACAGTACCATCAGGACCGGAGTTATGTTTTGTGACAGATGAAAGACAGATAGTGCAAGTGCTTTTGTCTTCTGTAATTGTTGAGGGATCCACCCACTGGAGTAAAAGATGCTGAAACAGGTCTGACTTTTCAGGAGGAGGGTTTGGATCGAGGATATATGTTTTCTCCATGCCACGAAGCTCGGGTCTACCTTCTGCAATCCAAATTTGGGTATAATAATCCCAGACGTCCGATCTGACTGAGTTCTGAAGGTTACGATGACTCAAAAGTCTCTTAGCCCAGAGCTGTTTCTTGGTATACCTTAGTAAGAATTGGTACGGATCAAGACTGCATTGGACATCGCATATTCCATAATGTTCACCGAAGAACCACGGGCCTTCTTGCTGGTTCCATATGTAGCCGTTACGCCACGATTTTCCCCAGTGGCACCTCGGACATTTGAATCCTAATAGATAGCTTGTGAGTTCCTCTTCTTTCCTGCATTTTGTGTCGAGTGTCGAGCTTTCTTTCCACAGTATGTGGCAACATTCGTGGAAGAATATTTGTTCCTTTATTCGGCACATCTTTTAAAAGATAAGTATGATGATTCCAGAGTGTTATCCCTGGAGAATTAGAAACTTATGAAACTATAAGCTCAAGGGACAATGTTTTGTTTATTAGCTCTCTTTGTTGTCAACAATGAAATGAGAGACTTCGTCGCTTTGTGCTAGTCATTGTCTTTTTACAATACTGGATGAAAGCATTTGAATATAAATTCGCTCTTTGTAGTAGCAATGTATAAATGTCTATGAGATGTTCTGCTATCGTCTTGGGAGAGGGCCGTGGTCGGTAATTTGTTTTAGCTACACACACAAATGGTCATTGAGGAGGATGTGAACTGCACAATGGCTATGTGTGAGACTAACTAATTAGTGAACATCGTCAAATTTCTGATCGTCTGACTAGTTTTTATATTTAAAGTTCAATAACAACATACTAGTCTGTTCAAGTACTGTATTTTGCTAGTTTTAGGTTCTACCATGTGTGCACTTACACTAGGAAATTAGGTAGTTTTCATGCATAAACAGAGGCCTCCCCTCCCTACAAGAGAGAGGCCACTGGTTTACAATCACATAAATTACACCTCACTTTGCCTCAGTAAAGCAACTGACTTGTAATAAGCGGCCGCTCGAGACTATGTCTCATTAAAAATGATAAGGAGGTGTCTCGGGGAAGATTCTAAACACTTAAAAGACACAAAAAAGGCTTTGTACACATTATCACAATTCAACCTTCGGTCTAAAAAATGGGATATCACAACCGATCTTAGTATTGATGTACAACACAATATTCGCTACATGTACTATTAGTAGCCGGTCGAAATCGTGTCGCCAATCTTGTGCTTCACACCAGAGAATGTAAAGATCTTTTAGGGGCGTTGTTAGTTATAGACGGGGACCTATAGAACTAAGTCCAATTGGACTGCAGGGTTTAACAATGAGAATTTACATAGCTATAATCTGGTATCTTAAAGGATCTTTTAATCCGATACATCTTATTAAATTAAGTCTAATCATGAATTCTGTTCAATACTCAATGTCTTAAGATTAGCGAGAACATCCCTTAACAAACATAAAATTAACGACTTCTAATAGATGGTCTTGAGCACCTACTTAACAACGCAATGGCAGATAATCGACGAATTATCCTACAATTGCGTTCTCTAGTAAACTCCTTTCTATAAGTGCGCAACGTGTAACAACTAGCCTACAATTTAGTAGACTTAAAGAAACTATTTATCACGTGTCTAAGAGAACAGTAAAGTATATACAATATAAGTCTACTCGATACTGATTCTATAGAACACTAGGTGTCTATAAGTGTTGGTCTCGTATAAGTTAGGTTCCTAAGAGAAAATGTTTCGAAGACTGTAGAGGAGTACAGCTTAGGTAAACGGCTGTTAGCGTCAAATTTGCCAGCTAAAGCTAGATACTACAGTACAAGGCTAACACCTTTGGTCTTGTTAACAACTAGCTGTATCTACCAACTTTAAACTGTTATCTATTATAAGGAGGTTTCTACTTTCTAGCTTTATTTTTAGCACACGTTGTAAGTATAGTTTTCGAGGGGCTATTCAAGATCACTTCGCTTCAAGAGAAGCGTCTCACAATAATGACCAGTGACTGTAATCTGAATTAGATTCTTTATAAGTGTGCTTCAACATTTCAAGCATTTATGTTTCTCAGATTAAGAACATACTGCATCGAAATTGCTCTTTATGCTTCTCAAGTCAGTACTTGGCTTGACCTGTGATCTTGAGGGGAACAAGGACAAGGTGACAATCTTAACGACCTTAATAAGCTTACTACTATTGCGTCATCACTCCAGCAAGCCACCCCGTTTTCATCCCAAGGCATGAATTGTTTCCATTTCTGTGCTATCAGGATTTCGCATATTTACTGCCGCATCACGGCATAATACATTTTTGGTTGACCTCGTTGCTATATCTTTTCTAACCTGTGAATAGAAAGCGGGGGTCACTTCTAAGCGATGAGGACTTCTCTGCATGCTAGCATTAGATCAAGATTAGGGGACCGTGGTTTCGATAGAAAGCGTATTAGCTACTTAGTGTTTCAAACTTGTATATAGGTTGTGAATCTCTAGTGAATGTCAATTGTTTTGTGCAAAAGACTGAATAAAGGAAATGCTTAGTTATACGTGACCTTTCAATAAGTGGCACCGCTTTGACTGACGTTTTTGCCAATTGAACCGACAAGTCCATACACCATGGAGAAACTTTCGATTTGCAGTTTTGTATTTCATTCCTCCTGATTATTAAGAGAAGGCTCACAAATAATCATGAGCACTCTATTCTAGCCACAGAAACCCCAAATCTAGCTAGCGTCCTATTCCTGGGGATTATTGATTCTTGGCTTGACAACAACCTCTTTTACGTCAACTTCGCACCCCCTCCTTCATCGCACTCGCAAACATGATATTTACAGCCATGAAGAGATATCCCAAAGCCACCGAAAACAAGACCCATGCAAAATCATTTCGAAAAGATGCTGCGATCCAGAGCTCCAGATTGAAATTTCTCAGGGCAGCAGCTGCTCTTCCTCGGGCTTTTTTCTTATATCTTTGGCTCTTTGTATCAACAAACCTCACACGTACACAATATGAACATTCTATTTGTTGATTATGACGGTGGCATTGTGGGAGATTCTATTCGGGCTGCTTACACATCGTTGAAAGGCAACAGCTTTCCAACTTTAGTTGAGAGGCCTGCTTCTGAGTTCGGGGCGACGAAGGAAATGAGAGAGGCTGTTTGTAAGGTTGATTATTGGGCGGCGATCTACGTGTTGCCAGGAGCTTCAACGCGGCTGGATAGTGCCTTGTTAGGATCGGAAGATTCGTATAACAACTCAGATGTATTGGCATACATCTGGAACGAAGCGCGGTACTCATCAATATCAGACATCTTGATAGCTGCAAATCTTCAAACACTGGTATCAACAGCACGGACAGTATATACTACCAACGCAACGACAGCCACACAAGCACTTTCCTCGAACAGCAACAGTACGGCAGCTCTTTCAGCGTTCGCTAATCCATGGCAACTCGTTCCACACAACATCCAGATAACAAATCAAGGCGGCCGATTAATCTATAACACAATCGTCATAATCCTAATCCTAATCCAAGAATTCTTCTATCTTGGTACTATCAATGGCCTATATCTGCAATTCAAATTCTACACCAAACTCTACCCCCGGCGCATAATCTTCTACAGACTCTGGATCTCAACAACGTACACCTTCATAGGATCTCTTTGTACAGCAGGAGCAATCTGGGCTTTCAAATCAGGATGGCATGTTAATGCAAATCAATTCGCTCTAACCTGGGCTGTGCTCTGGCTCTTTGCCCACGCTAACTTCCTCACTTTAGACGTCTTTACTGTCTGGCTTCCTCCTCCTTACGTACCTATGAGCCTGATCGCATGGGTCATAACCAATATCAGTTCAATCCTCATTCCATTCGAGCTCATGCCGGGCTTTTATCACTGGTCTTACGCACTACCTACAAATGAGGTGTATCGAGTGCTCACTGATATTTGGTCTGGTGGTTGCAATCCGCAATTGCGGATAGCGTTGCCAATATTGTTTGCGTGGGAGATTTGCAGTATGGTGTTGAGTTCTTTGGGGGTTTATAGGCGGTGCCATTATGCTGTGATGGCGGAGGAGGCGCAGGAGAAGTCTTTTAGAGAGAGGGTGGATGCGGCGATTTCGTACGAGAAGGAGAGGGAAGGAGAGATTAGGAAGGAGAGGAGTGTTGGTAGGGAATCAATATCGAGACAGGAGATTATGCAGGACACGAACAGTGAGAGACAAGAAGCCGACGAGAGAGGGGAGGAGAGGTTAACTGGTCTCATAAGAAAGGAGGATGAGGAGTTGAGGAGGGAGCGGACGATTTTGAGGCGGAATGAAAACTTTGGGCCTTGTTTCGATGTAACTTTTAGCAGGGGTGAGGATTAGTTTCGTAAGCACTGGAGAAAAGCCCAAAAGCTTTTGCCATTGCTTCGAGTCTCACACTAGGTTCTGGGATTTATCTTTAGTAAAGTATGAGTGAAGCTGACAAGTAATGCCTGCTCTTCTTCCACGGTGTGTTATATACGAGGTAGTCACAGTTGGGGGAAGTGTATTAAGCACGTGTAAGCCGGGATATATATATGTGATTTTTGGAGAGAAAATTATTTATGGAGGTTTGAGATGAGAGATTATAGCTGAGTGGGGTTGTGGTCATAGATGTTCGTCTTGTAAGTGTTTGTAGTGTATGTCGACAGTTGTGGGTTATTCAAGTCAATTCAATAACTTAAATTGTTCCGTAACTCAAGCTAATCTAGTTGGTTAAGCTATTCTAGTTAGGTACTTGGGTTGATTTTACTCAACTCATCATATAGTCACACGACTTAAGTCTAGTTGTTCAGCTTAGTCTATTATGTACTCTGGTAGCTTCTAGCAACTCAATTTGAGCCAATAGTTCAAATAAATCTAGTAACACATAGTTCTATGTAGATTCTTGAGCTTTGTTACGTCACTACATAACGTATGAATGTTCTGACTCGCAACAAGCGGCTCGATTGCTCCGGTGCTCCAAGGGGCTTTACTTAGTCAGATCTAAGGCATGTCCTTCCTATTCCGCGCGCCCTTTGTGTCCTACCGTAAGCGATTATCCCGTAGATAGCCGAGCATCACCTCACAGGAAGCTAGCTTACATACCCCGCCAAAATATAAAACCTTTGCCGTCCACAACATCTGCCGTCCTACATCAACAACGATACATTATATGTGACCATGTCAGGCCCAACGGTTTCTCTCGGAATTTATCTATGGAAGCGTCTTGCATCGCTTGGCATTGAGCACGTCTTTGGTGTTCCAGGAGACTTCAATTGTAAACACTCTGAACGCACCTAAGCCCAACCTCGGTATGCTTACTTCTCTCCAGTGACGCTTCTCGATCAAATATATGAGGTCCCTGAATTGACATGGCTTGGCGCCTGTAATGAGTAAGTCCCTAATTCAGTGCAAATCCGTGGTTATGCCACCTATTCTAAGAGCACAGATATGGCCGTGGTTCACGGATCGTATTTCTCTTTCACGTATCCAATTGAAAGGAAAAGAAAGAGATAAAAAGGCTGGAAAAGGATTTTACTAATTTGAGAACCTCAAGGCTCAATGGAGCATATGCGGCAGACGGATATGCACGTATCAAGGGCCACCCAACAGCACTCCTGACAACCTACGGAGTGGGAGAGCTCTCTGCCATGAATGGAGTCGCCGGAGCTTATGCTGAACAAGCTGGCATGATTCATCTTGTCGGAATGACCTCACGACCCAGTAAGTCTAGATACTTGAAGGTGCCTGTGTCAGTTCTTCTCTTCTTCCTAAGGGTGCTAGCTGATTGATGTCAACGCCAATTATAGTACAGAAGATGAGAGCCTTAATCCATCATACAATGGAACCTAATATGGATCACGCTATATACGTTGGTATGAGCGAACCCGTCCGTAAAACACATACAGTTCTTATGAATGATGACACAATGGCTGAGGAAATCGATCGGGTCATTGTTGTGGGTGTTCAAAGCAGATTGCCAGTATTCATTTATATCCCATTGGATGTCGTTTCGGTTCAACTTGATGCAAGTCGCCTGGAAACGCCCCTTGACACCACTATCGCGACAGAGAATAGTGATGTTGAAGACTCCATTGTTGGATCTGTACTGGAACTCATCAAGAACGCTTCGAACCCAGTCATTTTGGCTGATGTTTTGACAATTCGACATGGGGGACGAGACTTGACCAGAGAGCTGGTCGACTTGACATCCTTTCAATGTTTCTCAACGCCACTATCAAAAGGAGTCATCGATGAACACCTTCCAAACTATGGAGGAGTCTACAACGGCACAGGTAAAATACTTCTTAACTTGGCAAGGACAATCCATTCATACTAAAACCCCGAATAGTATCTTTCGCTGGTGTTGCAGAATCGGTCCATGGCTCTGACCTGGTTCTTAATATTGGCCCACTACTCTCTGACTCGAACACTGGTGCCTTTACACGAGAGATCAAGGATGAAAACCTTGTTCACTTAGGCCATGACTTCTGTCAGATTCCCGGCAACAAATTCGAAGATGTTCATTTCCTACCAGTACTGAACCGCATTGTTGAGGAGCTGAAAAAAGCGCCCAGTCAATACAATATTCCACGACCACCCAAGACTGAACTTCAGGTGAGCATGTTCCTTAAAGAATCTGCGACTGACTCAAACTTGCTTCATACTTCGTTCTTCTCACATCCTCTGGTTGCTACTTACTAGTGATATGGTAGTCCAGACTTTGAGTTACTCAAAGCTGACTTTTGCTAGCCACCAGTTCTCAATGACACGGTCTCTGGCCCGATTACTCAGTCCTATGTGTGGCAACGCCTTGGCCATTTCCTAAAACCCAACGACATCATCCTAGCCGAGTCCGGGACTGCACAATTCGGAATTTCGGATGCCACTTTCCCAAAGAACACACAGTTCATAACTCAAATCTTCTGGTCTTCGATCGGCTATACAGTTGGAGCATGCCTTGGAGCATGCGTGGCAGCCAAGGAACTCAAGCATCCTGGGCGAGTAATTTTGCTCGTGGGAGAAGGCTCACTGCAGATGACAGTTCAAGAGGTTGGTTCATATATTCGCTTCGGTTTCAAACCAATTATCTTTGTAATCAACAACGATGGTTACTCAATCGAGCGAGCTATCAATGGACCGACGCAAGGATACAACAACGTCAGCATGCTCTGGGACCACCAGAAAATGCTAGAGTTCTTTGGAGCAAGAGAGGAGACTGGGATCAAGAGCCGTAGTTTCAAATGCAACACTGTTGAGGAACTCGAGGAGGTTCTGAAAGACGAGGCTTTCGGAAAGGCGGATTGCATCCAGGTGAGTCTTATCGCATCGGCGGTGATTTGCATTGATGAGACAAAGCTAATGAGATATGGTAGCTGTGCGAGATCGTGATGGACAAGTTTGATTACCCGTGGCGCTTGACAGACCAGATCAAGATCTCAAAAGCGAGGGCAGTTGCTATGTCTAAGAAGCGCCCGGCTGAATTCTACTAGTGCATAGTCAATCAAGCAAGAACAGTTAGAGACAGGGCAAGTTTCTTGAATCCCTATGAGAGTTTTCTCCACTTGAAATGGCTGTATACCACAATATGGCAGTGACTAGACTATCTCTACTCAAATCTAATATCCTTCCTATATCACCATTCCCATCTCCTAACGGTTCGTGATACAGGCCCCCTCCTCCCTGCTAGTGTCTAACTCCTTAAGATAATATACGTGTGCAAGTGACTTACTTAAGTTGACTTATCAACTTCACAGAAGCTCTGGTTATAGACTACCTACTGAATTCCAAGGGGAAAGAGAAAGAGAAAGAGAAAGAGAAGTCCTTGGGGGAATATATTTAAGCGTATAAAACTATCCACCTATTCTTTTCAGAGGCTGTAGCAGGTATTTACCGAAGTGATAATAACGTTTCAGAATATTCTTTGTTAGCTTTAGACGAATTGAAAAAGTATAACTTCATGACCGTCGCTATCCATATTTGCTAAACTATTTGCAAAACCAGCCCGTGTTTCTCAAGCCAACACACAATCGCCACTTATTCGGCCCTCTACATTTGAAAGGGAGTGCAATATATACAAATATAAGAACTGTGCTCGTACATACGACCATAGACTTAGGAGATTTGGGCTATCTCAACAGTCTCGAGTTACTCTAGCATCGACTACAGAAGTTACTCATTATCGGAAATGGTTTCCAAGATCTGTTTTCTTTTTCGCTTTCCCCCTTTTTTCGAGATCCAGGAAGTTGTATCTTAAATCACAACCACTCACGAGAACTTCGTTTCATCTTGCATCATCCGCAAATTCCCAAATCTAAATCCACGATGCTGCTCTGTGAAGAGAAGCCATTGCGACCAAGCTCAAGACTCGGGTGGACTCTACATCTCCGCCACTACCCCCTCAGCCTGTCCTCCGAAGTCCGTGTAGGTACTTCAGGAGCCGAGTCACCTCTGCCTCTGCCTCTGCCCTAGTGTTCAAGCGCTCCTCCCTCTCTAGCCCTCCATCTATTATCTACCCTTCGTCAACTCTTCATCCTCCACCAACTTGCTCTCCCCGCCCAGCATCTCCTCCTCTTTTCACCTCCCACTTGCAACCACTTGTTGCACCGTATGGCCTGTGCATGATTAGATTGATGAAGAGATCTAATCGTGAGGTACTTCGGTGCTTCCATAACTCAAAATCAAAGGCATTCTCACTCCACTTAATCACTCAATCATCGAGTGATCTCACTCCTTTGTATCAACTGTGTTCTGTACCTAGAAGCTCGTGAACCAGTTTAATCCTAGGACTAGAATCAACCATTAACTTCCACCAGAAAATCCACTCACACTTCAGATCCATATCTTCAGACCAACTGTGCAACACCACCTCAACTCGGCCGTACTTGATCGCACAATTCAGAAGCAGAGGAAAACAGTTCGCTTTGTATCACTATTTCCGGAGAAAAACGACGCATCAGAGACAAGAGCGTGGATTGAGGAGAGGGTGAAGAGCAGGAAAAGGAAAGGGGAAAAGTGGAGGGACAAGAAGGAGAGGGATGAATGGGAAAAGACGAGGCAGGAGAGAGAAGAGAGAGAGAGAGGAGGAGAACAGGCTAATAAAGCTAGGTACAAATACAACTTGGACAAATTTGGAGTATGAAACCGAGGAGGAAACGTAGGCGAGGGAGGATAGAGAGTGGGAGGAAGGATCAGTAGGCTTTCGCAGGTGGATGAAAAACAGGAGAGGGACAGGCACGGTTGGTAACTTTGTTATTTGGAGGGCTGGGTAATGTGTTCAGGGCTGAGCAATGCGTGCTAATTTGCTTTTGCCAGTCCAACAACTTCAATCACGGTGGGCATATGTCGTATTAACTGCAATGGAACATATCAAATGTTAAGATTTAAATTTAAATCTAAACCATATAACTTTGAAGACCCTAGAATGTACTCAAGAATATGTAATAAAAGATAAGAACTATCATCTGCCGCTGATTGAAAGGCTTTACTAAAACCATGAAGAGCTCTTTCGCTACCTTAACAGTAGATTTCCTCGGCAAGGTCCCACTGTCCAGATGGTAACACCCATTAATAGCAGTATCAAGAGCAAGCTGCAACACTGGGCACGTTAGTGCAGGAACCATACTTCTTCCCACCGGTAACAGCGACGCTGGACCAGGTCCAGCTAGAGCAACCGGAGGAACCGCACGTGATAACCACGTCGTAGCCGCTGCTGGAGACCGCACCGGTGCCGACGATATTTTTGATGGTCAGATCGGTGATGGGGACACCGCTAGAGGCAGTACCTCCATCTAGATCGCCCCCGTCGTAGTTTTGCTCGATGAGGATACCATATCTGTGGATGCATGGTCAGCTAACAAAACATGGACGAAGCTGTGCTGGATAGAATATGGTGGGGAGAGGCATACTTGGAGATAGAAGACAGGGTGATATCGTCGTATTCCACATTAGTGATGGTTCCAGTGTCGCCTTCGATGGCTTTGATGCGAATGCCTGTGTGGTGTGCGTCAGACGTTTGGAAGAGACCGAAGAAGATAAAAGCTCAGCGCTTACCATTTACCGAGTCGGTAACTGTCGATGTAGTAAAGGACACACCGTTGACAGTGTTGTCGTCGCGGCCACCAACTGAACCGATGGAAAGACCATGGCCACCTGAACAGTAGCCGTTCCTGAAGATGATGTTGGTACCGGAGTTTACTGCAACACAGTCGTCTTGGTTGTAGACAGTAGCGTATTCTGATAGGCAAAGTTTAGTTAGTAGCGACTTCAATTGGTATACAAAGGGATAATTATGATTAGTTTGAGAAAACTTGCCAATGGTAACAGTATCCGAGGAGCCGATATCAAATCCATCCGTGTTTTTGGCCAACGAATCTCCAGCCGAGGCGTCAATAGTAATGTAAGCTAGCTCAAGGTTGCTAACACCATTGATGCTAAAGACTTGCACTGGAGGGTTGAGAATGGTAAGCGTTTCGATGAGCGAGTCGGTCAAGTCGTGAGCCTGGAAGAATTTGGGTTTGGTCACACCACTGCTGCCACCGCCACCGTCCCAATAGGAAGCACCGTTGCCGTTTAGAATTGAGCCGCCGCTGGCCTCACCAGCAACTTTGATATTAGTGCCGCTGACAGCGAAGAGCGGGCCCTCCCACTCGCTGTACGCAAATGACGTCTCTCCTTCGAAAATCACGACGGTGTTGTCTGGTAGGTCCGTCACTACAGCAAATTAGTACGATACTTTGTCTGAGAAGAAACAAGCGAGCAGGTTGGAACTTGTTCGCTCGCTTCCCAGCACAAACGCAGAGAGGGGACAAAGATCTTTCTACCTACAATCCAATGTCTTGCCCGCCGGCACTGTTAGCGCGTCGAGAATGATGGTTGAGCATGATGCCTTTGAAACGCTGGCTGATGAATAACCAAGTGATCCCGAAAAGGAGCAGGTCGCAGCACGCTTCTCAATTTCACGCTCTTGAAAGGCTTGTTCAACTTCGAGGAGGGCGGGCGCTGCGGTTGGTATTGGAGCAGGAGAGGCTGCACATGTGGCAGCTAGCAGCAGCGCTGCTAGGACTTGGACTGTATTCTGTAACATGGCGTCTGGTGGAGGACTGGGACTATGAGAATTGCCTGCTTCTGGAAGCCAAGACGGGGCCAAGGTCTTGGTTCTTATACTCCCACGAGCAGGCCCGGGATTACCTGCAAGAAACTAGTGATGCGGAGTAGCAGATCGCATCCACAGAATGTGACTTCATTGTCCAAAGTTCTGTGCCTGCTCTTGAGCGGGCACAGCATGACTTAGGAGATATTATTCCGCGTCTTGGCACTCATTTGACAGCATTTTCAAGCATCGTGAACCCAATGAGTGGACGCATTAAAGATCATTCCGTACGACTCTCCGAACGTCGCTTTTCTCCCCACGCTATTCGGATATTTGACCTAACCATGGAATACATTGCGGAGAATCCTCAAAACTTATTAAATTTGAATTAGCCGAGCCACCAAGAAGCCCTCTTTTACAATCTAGGAAGTTGGGAGATGGTTGACCAGTCAAAACGGATGCTTTGAGTACTGCTCTCGTTCATAGTCGCTGAAAATATATACATAGCTTTGAGTATGGCAGGAAATCTTCTCCAAAGCCGACCATCAATTGTCAGGTATAGACGAACAGTAAAGGCATATCGTGGGGCACCCATGCAAATGCGGGTACTATATTTTGCACCACTCAGCGCGAGCGTTAACTCCCACGTGCGGTGGACGGGTGTGACATTTGTGGCTGGAGAACGCGTGTTACAAAGTAAGCAACCCGCTGAACAGGGTCGATTTGTATGCAATTGTGGCACACAGGAGATTGCTATGGCCTGTATGTATTCGTGGACTTTCATGTTTTCCACTTCAAAATGCCAACCCTGCCCATCGCACAATGTGGGACTTAATAGTACCGTATTCTACGAATCTTAAGGTACCTTATTGAGGGACAGGCGTTCTTACTGAGATCCACGAAAGATTGATTGCGGATACTAAAATCTCCGGAAGCAAGAGGATAATTTTCCGTGTTAGGAGTTTTCAAGGTCAGTCTGCGGTGCTGTGGGATGCACTAATCGAAGGACAGAAACCACCTGGGCACTAAACAAGGACTGTAATGTATTTATTTTGATAGAAGAAATGCTGCCACATACGACCATAGACTGAGGAGAATTGGGCATCCCGTCCGCTCTGCCATACACAAGCCTCAGATCGGTAGATTAGTAGTTGGGTGGGTGACCACCAGCGAATACCTACTGTTGTATGTTACTTTTATTTTGGTTTTGCCTTCTATCTTTCTTTTGGCTTCTCTATTCTACTAATGTAACCGGGGCCGATTCTCGCGGTGCTGAATTGCAAGGAGCTTTTGTAGGTAGGTACTGCATTTGCATATTTTCTGGGCACACGTTGAAATTTATTAATACCTTATACTCGTATTGGTCTGAGGTACGAAGTCACTACAGGCAAGTTGGACTTCAACTTCGTCTGTCTGAAACGTAGGCGTGTTGAAAACTTTGGAACTGTGTTCATCGAGGAGAGGTGCCTCTGGGTTATGAATATGAATTCATTTCTCGGCTACTGTATGCTTTTTAAGGAAATGAATAATTATGGCGTTGGAAAGATTTCTTATAATCGAGCTGGCATTGTTTCGACCAGTGCTGACGGCATCAAGGCAGTCAAGTCAATACAGCCGTCAAATAGCGTTGCACCAATGATATTCTTCGCTTTCGCGGATTTGTCAATACTCCAATTCCATCTCACGACATCCACGCTGTTTGTATAATAGACATTGATGCTCGATTAAATACAATGGGGCCCTATACTTAGAGCTGAGCTGAATAGTGGTACATATTCCTATTTAACAATACACCTAGCTAGGTAGTTTTAAACAGCAAACGCCTCTCCAGGTCCAGCGAAGAATTTCTTGCTCTCGGCACATCTCTCGCTCGTACATCCAGGACATCTCAATCCCATCTGCTTACTGCAGGTCACCCCGCTATCTAAATGCTCCTTGGCAATATCTGCCAATGCCTGGATAAAAATTGGGCTGCCGTTCAAGCTCTCACTCCTCTTGATTGTATCTGCGTGCCCTGATTCGCCAATAACCTCTTGGTCAAGTTCGTACAATGTCTCAATGTGGTCGGATGTGAAAGCAATAGGAATGAGAATCAGGTCTGTTTGGCCTTTCTTGATGTAGGATGTTACGGTGTCGCTTGTTTGGGCACCAAGCCAGGGTTGAGGTCCAACTTGGGATTGCCAGACTAAACGATATGGGTTGCAAAATTTGAGACGCTGCATTACAGCATATGTAGTAGCTGCTACTTCGGCAGGGTATGGATCGCCTAGATTATGTTAGTACGGTCTCAGATGCTTCGGAGTGATGCTTACCTCTGTTCACCACAGACATAGGTAAGCTGTGGGCCGAGAACAATAAGACGACATCCTTCCGCTTATCCTCCGGGAAAGTAGCAAGCTGATCCTCGATATTCTTTGCGAGTGCCTCCGTGAGTCCTGGGTGGACCGGCCAGCGATCAATCACACTCCAGCTGATCGTACCATCGTTACCACCACCAGCAACTTGCATGTCCTTGCTCGCCTTGCCTTCCAGTCTTTGTCTCCACTTCCAGAGTTCGTTCAAACTGCTTCCGGTGGTCGAACAACTGTATTGCGGATACTGTGTAAACGCTACTGCTCTGCCTCCCTTCCCATTTCCGAACCCATCCGCAAGCAACTTGTTGTACATGTCTTCCGTCAATGGGTTAGCATATCGAAACGCTACATATGGTTTGTGAGGTGCTGTTTCCGGAGACATTTTGTCTAAAAGCTTGCACATCTCTGCAGCCTGGTATTCGGACCATTTGCGAATTGGAGAGCCGCCGCCAATCTCAGCATACTGTTTCTCGATCTTCGGTGTCCGTCTTTTCGCGATCAGGGGCCCGATGTAGTTCTGAAAACGTCCAAGGGGGATGAGATCTGCGTCCGCCTGTTGGAGGAACGATTAGCAGTGAAGCATGCGGCGGAGGAGGGGCAACCTACAAAGAGATTGCTGAGAAAGGATCCAACTTCATCAGTTGTTGACGGACCACCCATATTCATGAATACAATAGCCGTAGGACCCTTGGAACCTGTTGCATTCTGCGTTACCGGCGTTGCTGCCGGCGTTGCCAGCGAGCGCCGTTGATGCTGCCATACCGATGCGACCGGTGTACTTGTGAACTTGGAAAGGGCGGCTCGTCTCGAAAGTTGGCTCATTGGATTCCGTAGAGCCATTGTCAGAGATGGTCGCATGGAAGAAGTGATGGAAATGAATTATCGAAGAATGCGCATGTTTGTGAGGCTGATGAGAACAGAACAAAAAGAGAACAGAACAAATAATTCGGTCAAAGTAAGCTTCACTGAAAGTCTACCAGGGTCGTGCTCTCGATGACGAAGATCCCAACCAGCACACGCCAATCGCGAGAGTCGATTTAAAATCCCAGCACGTGATCGACGTGGCAAGGCGCGCGGTCGAGCACCACGTCGCGTCTGCCTGTGGACCGACGCTGGGAACGTTGACCACCACAACGACGCGGATTCATCTCTCGCATCACAGTGATTATCAATCACGACGCTACCCGGTACTTCGAGTAGTCCAAGCAATTTTTCTCGAGCTGGTTGAGTCTCCAACACCACACAGCATGGCCGACAACGAGAGCTGGAAGCGTGACGGCGAGGAAGAGGAGGAGGAGGATGAACTGGATGAGACCGTGTGTACAGTCCGTTCCTGCGCAGCTCTACATCTGACATCTTCATAGAATTATCGAACGGACAAAGATGCAGTGCTCTTTGCCATCGATGTCAGCACTTCAATGCTTGCCCCTCCTCCACCATCCGATGACAAGAAAGCCGATAAAGACAGCCCTACGTCGGCGGCTCTGAAGTGCGCATATCAGATAATGCAACAAAGAATCATCTCGCACCCCAAGGACATGATGGGGGTTTTATTATTCGGTACCGAGCAGTCAAAGTTCACCGGCGAAGAAAATACCCGGGGCACCATTTCATACCCACATTGCTATCTTCTCAATGACCTTGATGTGCCATCTGCCGAAGATGTCAAGGCACTTCGAAGCATTGCGGAGGACGAGGAGGTAGCCAAGAGTCTATTGGAACCCGCGGACGAACCGGTGTCAATGGCCAATCTATTGTTCTGCGCAAACCAAATCTTCACAACCAGAGCGCCAAACTTTGGTTCCAGAAGACTCTTCATCATCACAGACAACGATGATCCACATTCAGAGGACAAGGCGGTCAGAAATTCTGCTACCGTCAGGGCCAAGGATCTCTATGATCTTGGGGTACAGATCGAGCTCTTCCCAATCTCAAGACCCGCTCATGACTTTGATATGACTAAATTTTATGATGTAAGCACTTTTACTGATCTCTTACCTTTATACTCATAGATTTCAGGACATCATATACCGAGATCCAACTCAGACAGATGTGCATGCCTTGGGACCTGCGGGTCATCAAAAACACAAAGCTGGTGCCGACGGAATTCACCTGTTAACAAGCCTGATCTCAGATATCAACTCCAAACAAACGCCGAAACGATCATTGTTCTCACATATGCCCTTGGAAATCGGCCCTGACTTCAAAATATCCGTAAAAGGTTATAACATCTTGATGAGGCAGAAACCCGCGCGGAAAGACTATATCTATGTCGATGGCGAGCAAGCTCAAATTGTCATGGGCGTAACTGAAAGGACAGCTGAAGATAAAAAGCTAGATCCATTTCAGATCAGGAAAGCCTACAAATTTGGTGGCGAACAGGTACTATTTTCGCCCGAAGAACAGAAAGAGCTGAGAAATTTTGGACCAGTAGGCATTCGTATCATAGGTTTCAAGCCGCAGTCTATGCTTCCAAATTGGGCATCGATGAACAAGTCTACTTTTATCTATCCCAGCGAGGATGATTATATAGGCTCAACTCGAGTCTTCTCTGCACTATGGCAAAAGCTCCTGAAGGATAAGAAGATGGGCGTTGCTTGGTTTATTGCTCGATCTAATGCTACTCCTATTCTCGTCGCTATTCTTCCATCGACGGAGAGACTAGATCCAAACTCCGGTGGCCAAATCATACCCCAAGGCCTTTGGCTGTATCCTCTGCCATTTGCTGACGATATTCGGCATCCACCTGAGACACAAAAGCCTCTAGTAGCCACGGATGTGTTGGTAGATGCCATGAGGGTTATGGTCCAACAAGTACGTCTTGATTATCTTGATGGTAAGGTATATTACTTCAAACTAACTTTGTATGCAGCTTCAACTTCCCAAGGCTGAATATGATCCAGCCAAATATCCAAATCCCGCTTTACAGTGGCATTACAGAATCCTTCAGGCTTTGGCTCTAGATGAAGAGGTCCCAGAAACCCCAGAGGATAAAACCGTTCCCAAATTTCGTCAGATCCACAAACGAGCTGGAGAATACGCGATCCAATGGGGTAGGTTACTTGACGAACAGACTCGGGCACTGCAGAAGCGTCGGGGATTTGCTGACGACGATGACGATAATGGACAAAAAAAGAAGAGGGTGAAGAGTGAGCCCAAAGAAGAGTCATTGGCCACCATGACTGCAGGAGAACTACGAGATGTTGTTACTTCGCTGAATAAGAGAACAGTGGCCGAACTCAAAGAATTTTGTACGGTCAAGGGTCTCCCGCTTTCAGGTAGAAAACCCGACCTCGTGGAGAGGATTGAGGCGTGGATTGAAAGCAATTGAAAACTACAATGCCACATCTAAATATCTGTAAATGACTATAGCTTGATACTTCGATACCTCTCTCGCTTCTCTTCCCCCTACTATGACTTGGTTGTAAGCCGGGGCCCTTTAAGTTACTAGATTAACTAAAGTAATTAAACATATGTTATCTAGCAATAGACAATCTACCTATATTAACACTGAGAGAGAAGTATAGAATCTAAGAGGGGTAGACCATGTATTACAAGCTAGAGCTAGCGCATAAAAGACATAAGTTTAATGGTTGGGGTCTTATAAGCCTTAGTATCAATGTTGTTGGAAGTCTAAAATGACAGAGATGGGATAACCACTTTGGTAGATTACATCCCAAGACTACTTAATGATTCCCGTAACCAATTACTACTTCCTCCTACTAAAATAACCTCGCCAATCTTTCTTACCATGGAGCCTCTCTCTGCTTCTCGATCATTTCCACCAACATTTCCTCCTCCCGTTCCCAATATTCCCGCAGCCGTTCTATTCCTTCGACCACTCCGTGAGAATTGATCATCACCTGACTGAACAAACCCATAAAAGTAAAACACACCTGGATTAGAATTACAATATCATCACCCTGATTCCTGATTCAGGAGCTGTTAATTCTATAAGTAAAGCGCTCTCTGAAGATCACTTTCGACCTCAGCAGCGGTTGTTTAACTTGTTTTGATTCAGACCAAATTCTGAGGTTGTGTTAAAGAGCGAAATTTGGATCGCCTCTTCTGTTCCTTCTATTGGAGCTACTTACACCCACTGCCAAAGAAACTTTCAAAACTACAGCTACACTATTAGACTCGACAGGAATTCAAAAATCCGTCTTTTGATGGAAGAGTCCACAAGCTGTCCCCAAGCCACATTCGAGCTTGTTAGGGACGCTTTTTTGTTTGCCAGTACTTTTTCTTTGTGGTAAGGAAGACACCTCCAATAATGACAAAAGGTATTGTACTAGTCAAAGCCAATTTTTCCTTGTTGTTTAAAAAGCTTTGTGATTTGAGCCTCCCTTTGTGATGCAACAATGTAGGATCTACTATTTAATGCTTTAAAAGTGCAGCTTCGTGCCCTCTCGAAGCACCAATAATTCTTCAAAAGTACCCGATCTTGACTTAGCACCTTAACTTTCTCATCTTACACACGAGTAAAAGTCGGTTGGTAAAGATGTGTCGTCTAATAGTGAAGACTTACAAAGGATGCGGTCACACGATTGCCAAACATGAACTCTGCCGCTGGACAGCACGACTGGGCACACCTCCTGCTACTTGCTATAAGTACGGTATCAGCTTCAAATCAACGAGGAGTAAGTGCAAAGACTGTAGAGAGATAGGCGAGAGGATTTGGCCACGAAGAATACAGAGGTTCTTTGGTAGGTTGTTTCCTTTTGATTTTTCAGATGGTTCGTTTTGGGCGAGTCAGACTTACTTCAGGAATTGAAATAGAGTTTATCTTGAATGGAATACCTTTGGATATACTAACCTTGCAACGTGCATGCATTTATGCAAAACTGACGAGAAGTTAAAACTATATTGAGATGAATAGAGCACGAGTGAGTCGCTTAAACCACTGGAGTCTAGCGAGCCGATAAGGGGGTAGTGATTAAGGGTAGTGGGTTGTGATTTCACGATACTTTACCCCAGTTCCTGAAGACAATAACGCTTCTTTTCTTCCAATCGGTTGCAACAACGTGAGTGTGAAACATTGCATGGAGTGATAGAGTACTCATTTCGAAGCATCTTTTCTTAATACATAGTATGATAGGTAACGTTCAGCACATGTGTTTTTAGACTCGTGCCCGCTACGAGGCGACAGAATAGGGGTTCCCTAACTCGAGATCAAACACGACTTGACCTTGACGCTTAAATTCTCGAAAAACTAGTAACATAATATTGCGAATATGTAGGTAAGTCTAGTGATATTTATGAATCGAAAAGTAAATAATTGCCATTTGGTATAATATTCAATTAGAGATTCAAAAGGTGTTCGGCCACAAACGATCTTCAGTCTAACCAACCTAGTTCCAACTAGTTTTTGGCTCCTTTTCTTTTCGTCGCCACCAGCAAACAACTTATCGCAGAGTACCATTCCCTTGTTTATAGAGTAGTTATCGTCATACCTACTCTTCAAAATATAACCACAATCACTGCGCTCGAGGAAGCGAGACGAGGCCTTATACTTTTCATGTTCCAGGAAGATCCACACTAGTGGTTAAAAGCGGAAACTCTCGGACCGCTGAGTTTTGGCCATTCTGTTTGCAAACATGATCTTCTAAACAATTTATGAAGTTACAGCTGCGTAAGCCAGCCACTTCTTCTCTATGGGTTTTTAGAGTACACGCCTTGGGAGAACTACATCGTAGGAATGGCCCACGACGACAGAATTCGCCATGTCGCCAGCGACGTAGGCGCTACCTCGATGTGGTACGGACCCTACAAAGGTGAAAGGCTCGACAAGGTAGATGAGGCCTGGGTCAACGAAGAGCTGAACTACCCCGAAGGCGACGATGCAACTACAGACGTAAGCATCCTCCCTCACCATACCAAGTTGACCGCTCACACTTCATTCAAGGTGTCCAAGCTTAGAATGCTGTATGATGGATACAGAAAAGAAAAGAATCTAAGCCCTGGCGAGATCAAGATTTGGTTCGGTCAATGGAAAGGTCATGACTTTGCAACAATATACCATTCCAAAGAGTCCTGGAAATGGCATGTGGGTGAACGTAGCAATGGCCGCCTCAACTGTAAGCGGAGACCGAGACTGCTCCAAATCGCCAACCAATACGAGGAATGGATCCGGAGCAACAGACCAGAATCTGATATTGGTGCTATATCCCCTCAAATTATCGTCAATGCCAGGGCCGAAAATCAAGTTCCGGAAGTGGAAGACCAGAGTGAAACGCCCAACACCCCTGTTCAGCCAACGACCATTGCGTATTTCTGCACCAGAACAGGACTTAGATTTGGCCGAGATGTTGGAGCGCAAGCTGGAAGTTTGGTGCATGAACTGGAGGATTCACATGAAGTAAACTCAGTCCCTGCTGCTACGACGAAGCGCAAGAGAGTAAAAACGCAAAGAGAGATGCCGGCGCCTAGAGTTGGCAGGAAGGCGCCATCACGAACAAAGAAAACGATACCAGATCCAGAAAGCAATCCTTCGCATAAAGCCATCTTGATACCGTCTAAAAGAGTCAAAGAAACCAACAACTCTGGAGACCAGACAGTCTTGAGCTCAGGACCGAGTTTCCATCCGGCCGAACGCAGAGTCCTCGAGCACGCAGCAGACATCCTATCAGAAAAGCTAGGCTCGAAAGTAACAGTTAACCAGCTCACATCAATCACACAACCAAGCTTCTTTACAAATTCAATTCCCGATGCCAACATAGGAAGTGGTTCAGAGTTACCCAGAATGAATAGCAGAACTTCTGCATCCCATAACGCATATCCGAGCCCCCCGATCTCTAGTAAGAGCCTCCAGCAGAAGAAGCGTGCTGTGAATCATGGCATGGGGAATGAGAGTAGTAAAAGAAGGAAGTTGAAGATAGCACAGGACACTTCCATTGCTGCTATGCTTTAGATGGAATATAATCCACTATCCATGAATATGGAACAAGCCCTTGCTATTAAATGCTCATTTTTAACGAGGCTATGCCTATTTTCAAGTAGAAGTACACCTGCTATTATAGCTAAAGTCACAAAAAGTCTACAACATCTCGCACCTTCAAACATATCGCGAGTCACGACCCTTTAACCTCATCCCTCCGCCCCTAACTTAATATAGCCCACCTATTAGCCAGATTGATACCTATCCCAAAAGAAACTAGAAACATATCAGCCGACTATGTTTTAAAAACAGGAAAAAATTCAGATTAAGACTAAGAAATAATAATCCGGAAAACGAATCCTAGTCTCCTACTCTCGCCTTTACATTCAATTCCTGTTCCCAGTCCTAAAGTATCAATCGTCCTTAATCAGGCTTCAGAAACTTTCAACTTCTTTTACTCCCCTATATCCTTTCACTTCTAGGCCTCAACTTACCGTATCTTTTATCTCTATTACAGCCACGACTTACATTCCTCACTAAGTGAAGAAACATAAACCTAAATTATAACTGTCCTCGCTAAAGGGTAGACGGTGTAACTTAGTGCCTGTAGGACTAGGTAACATTACTCCTATGTCTCTAAACCCAACATATTTAACCCTTGAATTCCGGTACCTATTATCTATAGGTAGTAGTACCTAGTTAAGTAAGTGCCTCATATCTAAGCAAAGCTATAAAAAGCCAAGGTATAGTAGGCCTATGTTCCAACTTCCAAGATAAAACCCGATTTCGCTAAAAGCATCACTTACTATATCTACTAACCTAAAAAAACACAGTTACTCCTCTAATGCACCCACCGACACTAATTCCATAACCGTAGAAAACATCAACGTCACACAACAGTAAGCTATATCATACTTACCTCAAGTATAGGGTATAAAAGAAAGAAATACAAGACATAAAGACCAGCCACGCCTAAAAGCAATCTTTAGCAAAGTCAGTGAGATCCGACGTAAGTTATAACACAGTTCCAGCCCAAGGCCAGCAAGCCTTTCCCATGTAGATTCTAGACACCACATCACGACACCAAGATAGAAAAAGCAAGAAGGAGATGCACTCATCATCTACCACCCCACCAACCCACGCACCAAGACCGATCAAAGTTAGGTTCTCACTGAGCCATCACCTCAACAAGCACCCACCACCTCCAGAATCCAGACTTTCTAGAACCGTGCGTGCGTGCGTGCGTGATCCTGGATACCCACCGCGCGCTCTCCCTCCTAGCCAACAGTCAGTCAGTCTCCCGATTCCTCCCAAGCTCGCGCCATGCCATGCCATGCCACCCCCGCCCCCGCGAAACCAAAAGCTCGCATGGTCGGCACGCTTCTTTGAAAGCCACGAGATAGCAGCACATCAACATGATATGATGCCCAAGCAACCAAACAAACACTATGAAACAACAAACAACAAACAACAACAAGCAACAACAAACAAAACATCACCCCACCCACACAACCCCTCCCCACGCCAAAGCTAAAACACACACTCCCCATCTCATCCCACCTAGAGTCCAGAGTCTAGTTCACGCGATTCAATGCAGCAGTAGTATACACATACACATCCACATACGCATACGCATACGCATACCATTCCAAAGATTCCATCATCCGTCTCCAAATCGCACCAAGACACCAAAGAGTACGAAAAAGGAGAAGACCAAACGACACGGATGAGGAGGTTGGAACCTCTCGGTTAGTTATAAGCCATGGATCGGTTCAGCCTTAGCGGTTGATTGTTTAAAGTAGCCATGTCTCTGTCCTATCATACAGATAGATCTACACAATATACCTACCGTAGCAAAATGTACACCACCATATTGCTCCCTTCTATATCTACCTCTAGCATCATGCATCCCGTGACAAGCATATTACGAGGACCTTGTGTGAAGCAATTAGTAGTCATCGGGAGAGTTGCTCAGAGAATTAAGCCGTAGCTGGCGATTCCAGTGCCTCGCTCGGGGTAAATAGTTCTCTGAACTGTACGCCTCGAAAGAGACAATGCGGTACCTTTGACGATATCCACAGAAAGCTATAAGCCATATCGCTCAACAAGTACGCATTACCACTGCCATCACATCACCAATCAAATGAGAATTAGACGAAATTAGAATATAGTATCAATCTTCCATTCTTCCTTTAAAAGAGATTTCGAGTTCCACTCATTGTGAATGTACACGAAAAACCAGCCAGCGTACATAATCTGCGCCCAGCTCATATCATGAGTAGAAGCAAAGCAATCTGTGCCCGCCGGCTGACGAAAGAATATCCGCGCCGGTCCCAAGGTATCAATCTGGTATGTATGGTCCAATCTTTTGACTTTTTGATATACCATTCCATCTCATACCGGATGTGAGCAGAAAAACAAGACAAAAAAGGCAAAGAAGCGCGCTCAGCGCAAGCAAAAGAAGAAACAGACATATCAATCGTTCTGCCCTCTTCCCCCACGTCCATGACAAGCAGGCCGACATAGAAAAAGATGAAGACGGCGCCAAGACCGAACGAAGCAAGGGGTATGCAGCGGAACAAATGAGATACATGAAGAAAATAAGAATTAGTAACGTGTCTGAAGAATGCCAGGGACCCGCGTAGAGCACATGAGAACAGATCACCGACGAGGATTGACCTCCCGATGCTTGAGCCTGCTTGTTCTCCATCCCTCGTACCAGAGCTCTCGGCTTGCTTCTCTGAGCTCTCCCCTCCACTCACTGAAGACAGCGTCCTTCAATTTGAGGAAGTCACAATGCTCGGCGTTCATTGGGTCCGCGAAACCCCATGGAAATTTCCTGCCGAGGACTTCTGGCTCGTAGATATCCGGACTGATAATCGAGAGCGGGAGATAGGGAGATTCAGCCCCCTCTGATCCTGTAGAGCTTAGCTTGCGAATGGAGCCTGACGACAGACGATTTGATCTGGGTGATGTTGACTCTTGGTTTGCCTCGGGGCTTTGAATTGGAAGGTCGCCGTCACTTCTCTCTTCCTCCTCGGAGTCTTCCTCCTCTTCTCCCTCGTCGATTCGATGGGGGTTCCTGGGACTATCTGATCCATCATCATCGTCAAGCCCGAGAGCTTCGAGGGGGTCGAGATTGGCTTTGCGCAAGCTGTTCCAGACAGACTTCTTCAAATGAGCCATATGTGCGGTGGTGATGGTGTCGGCTTTCGAGATGACGGGAACAACGGTGGTCTTGCCTTGTAATGTGCGAAGGACTTGCAGGTCAAGATCTTCGTCCAGAGCTCCAACAACACGAGTCTGAGAGTTATGCTTTCCATTGCCGTTGCTGCCATGGTATCCATTTGCTGACGAGCTCTCCGAAGCAAGGTTACGATCGAGACGAATTGGGTCGAGGACAAGGAAAGCACAATGAATATGGGTATCTTGGACACCAGGTGCTCGGACGACTTTCATCTCTTCGGTGAAGGTCTCCTCAAATTTGCTTTCCAGGAAGGAGGACATCTCCCGGAGTTGAAGATCAACGACGTTCTTCTCCAATCCTTCCGAATCCCACAATGTCAAGCCGATTCTTTCCCCATCGATCTCGCTCTCCAAATAATGCGAGATGAAGTTGCCCGATCTTTTGCCCTGTGGAGCAAAGATATCATCTGCAAGCTCGGTGGGTCGGTTGCTTCTCTTCTTGGGGGGGAGTGCAAGAGACGTCTTGAGGAATTCGAGAAAAGAGGTCTTTCCAGCTGACCGGGCGCCGATAATGAGGATGCTGTGTAGATGTTAGCAGGAGTCAATGTGGGCGGGGAAGGCAGGCCAACTGACTTGAAGGGAGTCGGGTCCTTTCTTCTTCTGACTCTCCGAGGACTGTTGATGGAGCTGACTGCACTGCTGGCATAGCTGTACCGACCACGATGGGTCATGCTCTCGGTGCGAGCGTAGGGGTCAACCCAATCACCATTGCGCTGCGTGCTTCCGGGGATGGGGGGGACTGGCACGTTGCTCACCATGGGAGCAGATCGCGTGGGCTCCATTGAGACACGCCCTTGGTTGTGGCCGCCGTGATGTCTGCCCGAAACAATTGCAATGGAGTCAGGACGGGGATCGTCGCCACCAAATGATTGAAGTTGGGGAGGAGCAGCACCGTTGTATAAGTCCGGCAGACGCGGGGGTGATTTGGGGATGGCCGCTGCCTCTTTTTGTTGGCGAAGTAGCTCCTGCTCGCGATAAGCCTTCTGCTGCTTTTTACTTCCCTTGAACTCTGTTGACTTCGACCGTCGCAGCAAGATGCCCAGAGACGACCGTCGTGGGGGATTGTCATCACTCTTCTGCAATTTGTCGCTGGGCGGAGAAGCACCGGCGCTGGGAGTGCGCGGTCTCGTTGCGCTGACCATGATGATTGGATATTAAAGTGCCGCAGATGTGACAGGGAAGGAGGAAGCTCGTTGCAATTGCAATTGCGATTGCTTCTCCCGTCTTCAGATGGTATGGAATCGGGGCGGTGGAAAGAACGATGTCCCCGCGTGCAATGGCTCCTAAAGATACAGAAAGGACTCGCGCCTGTCCTTGCAACGCCGTGTATTGTATGTGTGTTGAAGGCGAAAGGGTCTCGCTCGAAGGATCTCTCTCTCGTATATGAGGCGGGCGCGCGAAGATCCGAGGGATCGATGGAAGCTGCACAATGGAAGGATGTCGGTGCAGGAAAATGTCGACAATCGCCGGTGGGATCGTGGGAAACCGCCGGACGCGTCGAGAGCAGAGGAGGGCTAGGTCGAGATGCACTGACTGGCGCAGTGCTAAGAATTGAAGTGGCTACTGGACGGTAGGTATGGTATGGTATGGTATGGTATGGTATGGTATGGATGTTGGGTACCGTGAGGCAAAGGAAAGTGGTGCGCGGAGCCTGGCCGTTCGCGTTGTAGACCTCACAAAGGTTGGTGTTGAAGCAGAGGCCCTCGGTACGACCCTTTTGATGGGAATTGGGCGCGATGGTCGATGGGTGTATGTTCACGACGGAGCAGAACAATGCGAAGGGACTTGGAACTGAGGCAGAGAACCGGTCTCTCGCTCTGCCTCCCTCTCTCCCTCTCTCATGCGCAACTCAGGGGGTGCAGCAAATGGCAAATGGCCGTCGATGGTGAGGTGGCCACGAGCCAATGAGACACGCCCACCACCAGGACATCGGGACATTCTGCCTTCTGCCGGGATGTCAGGCCCGTTCAATCACGATGTCCCCTGGAAGCGCTGGAATAGTATGTACCTCCGTACTCCAGGACTAGGCCACCTCTCGACGCAGGACTCCCTCCCCCTTAAGAGCGCGGCGACAAGTCCAGACCCGACACTTCTGACGTGTCTTTGATTGTTTATTAAACGCTCGCCAACTCCACAATGCACCAACAGTTGACCATCACGCCTCTGACAACAGACCCAGAACGTAGCCTCGGCATTGTGTCTGCCTTGATGCAGAGTGAGTCGAAGAAGGCTGCAGGCGATCGATTCCGAGCTCTTCTAGTCCGGCCCTGCCTACCTCCTTCGTGCCTAGCGAGCAGCCGACTGTCGACAATGGAGACCGCCAGCAGGGTTCTCTGTAGGCACTCACTTGTGGGGAGAAGGATGTATCCTGGCACTCTCGCTTAGGCGCCATGGCAGAGAGCTTGCAGCTTGGAGCTTGGAACGTGGAAACTTGGAGTCTTGGAAAGCGCCCTCAACATGCAATGCCCTCACAACAGAGTCCAGGACAAGGCATCCTTTGATCTATCGTGGCATGAGCCCTTGAGAGGCTCGTGGAATGCCCTGCACATCTCTTCATCCTTCAACTCCCCCTAAAGGTCTGCTACACACTTCGCTCTTAGCAAAACCACCGGTGCATAAGGTACTCAGGCAGGCTCAGAAGGCCTAGTTCAACGCAAGTTCGCTAACAACGGACAATAATAGCTCTCGGGATTGCCCAGATGGGAATACCTGAGGACCCATCATCTACAGGACTGTTCAGCGTCTTTTTTTGTTCTTGCATGCATACAGGATCGTAAATGCCGTGGTGCTTAAGAACTGGACAAGATTGCGGAGGAGATTAAGCTAATATATTTGATATTCCGATGTCCAGCGATGATGGAAGGGGTCTCCCGGGCCAGTAAAGCAGCCATGCACCAAATTAGAAACGAGAAAAACTCTGAGCCGTGATCTGAGGCCATCTCATATTCTGTTGGCAGAAACGGTGCATCGTTGGTCAGATACCGTACAGGACGGTGCAGAACGGGCTTTATGGTTGTCTGCAGAGGTCTTCCAGGTTGGATCTTCCCGATGGTACTTTTATACTTCGTACAGGTGTCAGAAATGCTTATTAATCTACCAGTAGGTGGTGCACTGGCGATGCTGCCCCGCCGCTTTGACAGTTTGACAGTTTGACAGACCTACGGTAATCGACGCTTACGTATCACGGATGGCGGGGCACCAGGGCAAACTTGAAAGCTTTCATCAAAGTACGAAGTACGAGAGCAGGTAGGTAGTGTTTGGTGTGTGTGTGCAGGGTGTTCGACAAGGTCTCTACGGCAGGTGGAGGCTGGTGCTCGTAGGCGACGATGATATTCTCGATACAGCTGGGAATTCCTAGGCATGGCAGTCCGTCCCCATGGCGCCGGTGAAGATGTGTGGGCGGGATCGCTGATGCAGCTGACTCTATGATTGGACAGGTGTGACATGTACGCTGGGCGGCGTTCGATGGCATCGGGGGATAAAGATGAGAGTCGATCTTGTGAGTGTTCTTCCGGGGGTTTTCTGTGCCAGCAACAACGTGCTGCGTGTGCTACAACAATATTTCCGGCCGTTGCTATTATTCGACAATGACATCATCGGTGAGTTGTTGTTTTTAATGGTGTTCAGCTCTCTCACGATCTTTAGATAGCTACCTTACGTATATATGATGTGGGCTCCCCACAACTCGGGTTTATCTGACACTATGCAGTAGCAGACGGGGGAGCTTCAAGAGGGGAAAACGATTGATTCGAGATTGAGCTAGTGAGCTTATCGATCAACTAGCCTAGTATGTCTAATATCAAGAACTGGTCACTGGTGTAACTGTTACCTACCTAGTCTCTGCTGCCGCTACACCATAGCGGCTGCTCGGTTAAGTATAAATACTATAAGTTCTTCTCGCAGATGCTGAGAAGCTGATCGGTTTGAAGACGTAGTGATGGAATCTTCGTCGGTGTACAATACTTTGTCGGTGTACAATACTTCGCCCCTTTCTTACAACATCAAGACGCTTACCCTCCTCTTGCTCTCGTCACTCCTCCGGGCGGCCTGGTATGCAACAACTTCTATCCGTTGTATAACGTTAAGCAACGGAGAGATTACTACTCCCGCGGGTGTCACGGTCTTCTTTGAGAACCCGGCAGGTAGACTAAGCATCGCACCGTTCTGCAATAGCACTAGCGTACCGAGCGGTTACGTTACTTGCGAGCACACCTTGCCGAGACACTGTTAGACTTCATATATAACGACGGATTTGGATAGAGGACTATTAACCATGGCATTTACACCAAGGACTTCGCAGTATCTCACGTTGGCCTTAGCTAGTGATATATTAAGCTAATCAACCTTATATTGGGATTCATGCTATATTGTCGGACGGATATAACGAGTGCGCCTAATATAACAGACTTTAACGCGACGCTATAGACTATCATTAGCAACGACGCAGTAAATCAACAGTAGGTTGGTGCTATACTCTCCTCGGACCTCTTAGAGACCTTATCGCCAATACGATCGTTTACGAACTCGACTAAGTCGACTTATACATCCGTCTCCAATATTAATAGGTAACGCTGCTATAGAGATCTTCATAGAAGTAGAGTTACTAGGTTATCTTTAATTACTTAAACATATCCAATAACTTTCTCTTTATATTATTCCTGCCTTTGGCTCCTCTCCCTATAATTATATGTTATTAGCTAATGCTTCTTTTAAATCACTAGACTATTTAACTTAACTTAAACATATATAATCACTTATATTCTATATTATCTAGTAATAAACAGCCTATATAAACACTAGGAGAGAGACTTTAGGAGAAATAGTTAGTGTATATAGCAAGACATGACTTGTCACGTGATAAATCGGCTTCATTTCCCGCCGCTTTGATGATGGACCTGCTTAATCGAGCTCGTATTACGGGTGGCAGAACCGCAGAGGAACTTATCAAGGTGTTCGAACTTCGAACACAGCATCAACATCCACTCTTTACATATATTTCTCATAAATACCCTACATTCCGCACATCAAAGGCTACGTAGCTAAAGTTCCGTGATGCGTCTCCTTTTATCCCTCCAAATCCTCGCCGGCATTGCCGCAGCATCTATTCAAGCTCCATTGTTATCACAATTGGGACAAGATCTCTCAGACTTCGCCATTTACCAAAGTCATGTATCCCCATCTCATTCCATCCGCATCAAGCGTCAAAATGCCACGCTATGCAGCACTGCGGTAGACCAATTCACTGGCTGGCTGGATGTGGGCTACAAGCATCTCTTCTTTTGGTACTTCGCAGCCGAAAATCCAACCTCGGATTCAGCATCCCCGTTAGCACTCTGGCTAACGGGAGGTCCTGGTGGCTCCAGCATGCTTGGAATGCTTCAAGAGCTGGGCCCCTGCTTGATCAATGAGCACGGTAATGGGACCGTTTACAATCCTCATGGTTGGAATAAGGAGACAGCCCTTATATTCGTGGATCAGCCTGCAGGCGTTGGTTTTTCATATATTGATGAGGGAGAGCTGGTACCGGGAGACTCATTTACGAGTGCAGCCGATATGCAAGTCTTCCTTCAGATGTTCGTCAGCCAAGTGTTCCCTGAGCATCTCGAGGGACCGCTTGTAATCACGGGCGAGTCTTACGCCGTAAGTCGAGCCCCATCAACTAAAGACGAATCAGCTGATATGTACTGTGTAAGGGGCATTATCTACCATCATTAGGAGCAGAAATCGTTCGCCAGAATATCCTACACCCTCACCAGCCTCAAGTCCCATTGAAGTCCCTAGCAATTGGCAACGGATATGTATCACCGCTTGACACTACCTTTGGATACTGGGAGACCCTATGCACTACCAACCCAGGTGTTGAGGAGCCAGTCTTCAATGAGACTCGCTGTGATATCATGGCAACAAATCTTCCTCGCTGCATTGACGTGTTGAAAACCTGCTATGAGCATTCTGACCCAGCAATCTGTGCTGCTGCCGACAAAGTATGTTGGGATGGCGTTGTTAGCCTCTATGACTCTGAGTCGTACGCTGGTGGTCGTAATCGATTTGATAGTAGGCCCCCACGATCATTTATATACAGATGAAACATCAAATTACTAATTCCATACAGTCACGGCTCCTTGTGAGATTGACGACTTTTGCTACGCCAATACAGGACTGATCGAAGAATATCTTAACCTGCCTACTTCCTTCGCAGCCCTCAACGTCCCTTCTGCCATCACAAACTTCACCGTCGCCTCTGAAGCCGTTGCGGGCGCCTTCCTCCTAACCAACGATGTAGAAATCTCCATGATGCCTGAGATCCAATACTTGCTCGCTTCTCAAATTGATATTCTAATCTACCAAGGTAATCTTGATCTCGCTTGCAACACAGCGGGAGCGAAGAGTTGGATGGCGAGTATGGCATGGAAAGGCCAGGCCGCCTTTACTTCCCAGGAGCTTAAACCGTGGAAGAGTGTGGTCAGTGGTGAAGCAAAGGACGTGGGGATGTGGAAGGAGGTCAATATCAAGATGGTGCCTGGAGATGACAAGAAGACTCGGTTTGCGCTTGTGACTATTGATGGGTCAGGTCACATGGTATGTACCTTCTCGCGTATTTTTTCCAAGGCAAAGATAACTAACTGGTGTACGAAACAGGTTCCTCAAGATCAGCCTGAAGTAGCACTAGATATGCTGAACAGGTGGTTGGCAGGGAAGTCCTTTGCTTAGGCTAACAGTTCCGGCGGAATGTATCCGTCTCGCAAATTTGAGCCTCAATTCAAGGCTAAAAGAGGCTTCTTGTATTGTAGCTATTATTAGCGTCCGCCAGTAATGATATTCAATCAATAGAAATGACAAATACTGCGCTATCTAAAACTTCTAAGACATCAAGAATCGAGCTTCGCCGAACTACTCATGCGTCGCTTGAATTACAAGTTTCTTCCTGTGAAATCTAGGAGTTCATGGAAATAGTCAACTTTATCTAGATAATTCACCTAATCTGAGTACTCCGCATTCTGAGTCACTCAATTAATCTAGATAACTAACTCACTTTCTAGATAACCCATCTACATTCGGTAACTTACTTAATCTAGGTAGCTTACTTTCTAGGCAATTTAATTTTAGACAACTTATAGTATAGTTAGTACTTAATTTTAATTTTACTTACGTTAAATTAAGATAGTAGGATTTACCGATAAATCTAAGAAAATTAAGCGATTTATAATCTCGATAGAATAGAATTCATAGCTGTCTACAAGGAATAATCCTTAAAACTTAATAGTTAAGAAAGACATAGGTAGTAGTATTATATATAAAAGGTATCCGAGCCTAGGTACGTCTAACATCCCACCTTGCTTAAGCTCTTATAAGAATCATTAACAGTAATATTTTACCTTGGTCTTGTCGAAGGGGATATACTACGACTAATTGTACAAGAAGTATTTATTGTAAAGGCTATGGGATGTAGAATCCACTTTGTCTCTCTGTCAATTACTTCAATTTTTCTCCTAATTTCTTATTATACCTTACATTAGCGCGTACATATATACATATATAAGGATAAACAGACAATTCTCCTCTTTTAGTATAGCTTCTTCTTCTCGCGAGATCTTAATCAACCTAAGCGAGCTTCACAAGTAGGCTTTTCTATGGAACCACTAATTAACGCGATCCTAACACAGACTAGAAATCCAAACCTAGAGTCTAATCTTTCACCTTGGGTTCGTCGGAAAGGAGGTGAGAGGTTCCAGGAGCCCAGACTGTGCCCAGGATGGGGATATTTCCTTCTTGAAGGTGCAGCGGAGCACTATCCGGTATCTGTACTTCGTTAAGTCTTTGAGCAAAACAATGGCGTGTATTGGCCCTTGGAAAATTACAGACGACGAGAAGTCACCCACGGACAATAGAACCCACCTTCCCTTGCACTGAGTAAGTTGTTACATAAATTTGTTGACCAGTTCAAGGTTATCACCACTCCTGTTTCTCACGATTCTATGGTTGCACTTTCTCTCGCTTTTGTATGTGAATTACGTTGAAATGACTGTTTAGTTTAAAGGTGTTGTGAGGGTGATGAGTTCTTCTGTCTCTCTATTAGTATTAGTATTAATCATTGTACAGACGCATTGATATAGGAGATTCATGGAAGAGTATACGCTCCTTGGGATAGAGAAGGCAGGGGGGGAAAGATGGTAACGTGTACAAGAGGAGAGGGAGATTAAACTCCGAGAGGAATTGGCGTGTTGAAACAAGGCCAGCACACCGGAAGCAGTGCTGACCAATGTTGTAGTTCCTTTGTAGCGAAGGTGCCTCGCCGAGGTAGGTACCTCTCAACCGCCACCCCATATTGACGAGGCTTTTTGAACCTTTGAAGCATGCGTTGATAAGATGTGCTTGTTCTAGGCTTGCGAGGAGCCAGACGCACATTCCCGGAGGTGGGCTGCAGTTTCCTGGGTGTGTACTTCGGATGGCCCGTTTGTAAAGGGACACATAGAGCGCCGGTCAACAAGAGTGAAAGAATGCACTCCTTTGTTCTGAAGAAGATAGAGATGGCGAGGAGTATAATGGAAGAGCAGGGAGAAGGGATTGACACAGTGCTGATTGTGAAATCCATGGGCGTGAGGAACCGCTGTCGAGATCACTGCACAAGGTAGAAGCGAGCTCCCCTTTCTTAACGCCTGTAATCTACTTTACGGAGAATAATCTATTTGCTAAAGCTATTTTACTATAGCTTATAAGGTAGATATGTACGAGTGATTCCTATAGAATGGACTTCGCGGTTTATTATGTTGGGTTAGGTAAGTAGGTAGCTTAAAAGTCGACGGTGCGACGAGTAATAGTGACAGCTCAAAGTATTAGCTTGTCGAACACTAATCCTAAACCTCTGCTGATACCTCTTTAAAGTCCTTATTTAACTCCCCTCGACTTGAAGAGTCACAGCGTATGGCTTACCGTATACCAATCCCATCTAAAATACGCCATGCCAATGCTACCACGAAAATAAAGTATCCAAACGCTTTGAACTCCAGCAAATACTTGTAAGCACTTCTTCCCCTGCTAATAGCAGTCCCCGCTCTCTAATTATCATTGATTCCAAAACTTCTCTCCAGCCCCCTCTTAATAACAGCAACCTCATGCTTCTTCGCAAACAAGATCTCAGCTCTCATCGTGACATTCATAACCAACTCGCTATTAACCACCCAATCAGCAGGAAGAACGAAATGGCGCCCGAAACTGTCACTCCCGAAGGTCTCTCTCGTCGTCGAACAGATCCACCCATCGGAGTGAAGGAAGATGAGGCGTGGGCCGTGGCTACCTATCAAGTGCTCCATGTCGTTAGCGAGCGCCTGGTATTCCAGGATCGGAGTGGCTGTGTCGGAATCCAACGTGAAATTTGAGGCGGGGAAGAAGAAGAATCTGGATTTCTGGCGGGTGTTGGGGTCGGAAAAGATGGCTGCGAGAACGGTGCCGTTGAAGCAAGGTACCAGTGATTGGATTCTAAGCTCAGGAAATATACTGCCGGCTAATAGAATCCCGTCATCGCTTGTAAGTCGGCTCAGAGACTCCCACGAGTATATGTGCGCAATGTTTTCTGAGACCAGGAGAAGAAGTTCTTCGTTTGAAGGGTGCTGTCCCCATGCGAAAGCTTGCCTCTCTTTCCACGGAAGCGTCTTCATAGTCTTTCCCCTGTCACAGAGAAGCGTGTCCTGTTGGTCAGAACAAACAAGGATTCTTGTCATCCCTTGGTTACAAATAAACTGCTCAACAGCAATGCCATCACCGCGACGATCGAAGACCAGCTCTGCTTGCCATTGCTGTGCTTCTTTAAAGATCTTATGAAGCATGAGCCGACCGGCAGAGTCGATGCTAGTTGTCTTAGAACTCTTGTTGTCGTACACAAGGGACACAACCCCGTTGCCGTGCTTGAAGAGAGGTGCTTCATTTAGAGGTCGTCCGTCCTTCGTTCTGTATACCCAAGCCGAACCGTCTTGCTTGCCAACAAAGAATAATTCCCCTGTGTCATAGCAGCTAATTGCGCTGATCATAACCATGTCATCTGTATTGTTGACCTCGCGCTCGAGCCCTTCACTGAGTGTGGACAAGCTCTTTCCACTCTCTCCCACAATTGCTCGACGAAACAAGGCCGTTGGATCCCATACTCGGCATTGGCGGCCACCTCCCCTAATATCGAGTAGTCTATAGCTATCGTAGCTAAAGGATAGCGCTGAAATACCGTAATCCTGGGTCTTTATTCGATACAAAAGACGAAGAGTCTCAAAGTCCCATAGCTCAATTGTGCCACTTCCGTCACTCCCAGCTAGAGTACGGCCGTCTGGAGATGCAACTAACTCTTGTGTGTTCGTCGTCGTCGTCGCCTTTATACTGCCAGTAACAGTATCAAATAAAACCAGGTCGCCAATGTTATATTTGACGGCAAGCAGCGACACGCCTGGCAACCGAGTGAAGGCTAAGCAGTCAACAGAGACCATGGGCTGGACAGGCGGGTATGTAAGCCCAGCATCCTTATTGAGAAAAGTGCAGCTATTCTCTTCATAGTTCCAGAGCATTATATCCTGTGCTCTGTAAACCACAGCAAGAAGGTCAAATTCCAAGTTGAAAGCAGCACAGCGTGGAAATTTGGCTCGAAAGGTATCGTAATACTGTGCATCCCCATTATCAATCCAGTTCACTTCTTCCATCGTCCTGCCTTCAAGAAGGTTCCAGAAGACTAGACTGTTGTTCTTCAGTGCCGCCATCAGTAGCCTGTCGCCATCTGCAAAAGCAAGCGCAAGAATCTCCTTGCCTAGCGAGAATTCAAACTTTTGTCTCCATGTTCCTGTATCCCAAACACGGATCTTTCGGTAGCTCGCAGAAACTAAAAATTGACTATTGGCACTGAACTGTACAAGATGAACGCCAGCACCGTGGAGTAGGATGCGCTCTTCTAGGCAAGTCCGTTCGTTGAAGATTACTGCTCTTCCCCCGGAAGTTCCAATCGCGAAGTACTTCTCTGATACGCCTATGGACAGCAACCTTTCATTCCCAAGTTCGCTTTTGTTTCTCTTATCTTGGAGCGTGATAGTGCAGAGGCAGTCGTCCCAGTCTACTGCAGATAATCCAGCTATAGAGAGCCCGTTTCCAGTGGCGGCTGTAAACGGGGCAGTATTTGGTGGACAAAAGGCTGGGATCGAGCTAAATATCGTAGAAGGCTGCGCCAACAATTGTCGGCCAAATTTCGTCACAAGCTTTACAAGGTCGGTCGACCAAGCATCAACAACGATAACATCATTGCCGAGCAACAGATTCGTCTTTGATCTTCTCCTTAAAAATGTCTTGAGAGCATGTCCAGTCTGAAGTAAGGTCTCCAGGTCAGAAATTTGTGCAAGGTATTCTATCCATGATAGAACATTTTGAGATGCAAGAAACGTTGCAAGTTTTGTCAGTATCTCATCGTCAGTTGATGGTGCCTTGTTGATGTGCTCAAACAATGCCTTACATGCGTAATTGACGAATGGGGAGCGGTCTTTCTTAGCGGCAACTGAACGTTTACGTTGAATTTTACCCTGCATCTCGGAGCCATTGAGATAGTCAAGACAGACAATCGCTAGACGCCTGTGGCCCTCGTGCTTGTCAATGAAAATATCAGAATCACATTCATTCGGTCTGTATCGAAGCAGAAAGTCTCTGGCTGAACTGTGTAACATCCTTACTCGCGATTGTGCATCGATGTATACGAGCTCATTGCAATTTTTGGAAATAGCATGACTGACACTGGGAATATCATCATTGATATCGAGTTGAAGTGCATGTTGTAGCTCGGTGGTGCTCATTGGCCGTATTGCGAATATGACCCAGGTAAGAATTGGCTTTGCGAGGCTTCGCGAAGGATTTGATATCGTTGTGAGAATTCGAGAATATAGATCATTCATCTCAGAAGGGATATCGTCTAGAACTTCGCGGATAGCTTGCGTAGTGTCTACAGCCTTGAGCTTTTGAAGGACGACATGCACCCATAGAAAACATCCAGATGATTTGTTGAGGATCTGGGCTATCATGGCCTGTCGCTCAAAGTCGCTTTCTGCAGGTAGTTCGTTGGTGTGCTCTTTGAGATATAGTGAGATATCATGCTGCGTATCCTCGATGGATATGTCGTGGGGGAAGATGAGTGGCGGCGTCCGTTGGATATCGAACTCGTTTCGGCAGGTTGCGAAGACTCTAATTGGCGAGGATTCTTGCATCTTGTCAAGCAGGACATTGAGTGTTGCTGGCGACTGACACTCATCAACTGCATCGATCACAATATACGGCGTCGTTTTGAAGGCAACTTTCAGAATTCCTTCCAACCAAAGCTTCCTCCATATCAATCTATAATCCGCCGCTCGACACAGGCTTTTGTCTTTTTTCAAGATGGTAAGTAGAAATTTCCGAATTTCTGGGTATACCGCGGCCAGTTGCCAAGCTATAGTGGTCAGGAAAGAGGAAATTGAAGATTTAGTTCTGTCGCCGTGCATGAAAAAGTGATAGCAACAGTTGAAATTCCGCTTTAGCAAAAAGTCGATGACATAACCACAGGCAAAAGACTTCCCAGTCGCCGGTTTTGCTTGAAGCCAAAAGATTTGGGGCTTTTTGAAGGGTTCAAGCCATCTCTTAAAACCTTCGTTCTCAACGAGCCATTGACAGGAACCACGTAAACGCTCTGATGTCACACGATACAGGTCATCTTCGGGCTGCTCTGTGACCCCGAGAAATTCGTCAATAAGTCTTTGCACCTCGGTTTCCTGTTCCTTTACGGACCCCGGCACTTCCATTGTAACTTCATTTATTGTTCTGGCAAGTGCATTTCTTATGGCTTGGTAGTTTGTGTCGGAAATGCTATCAAATTTGCATATACTTCGATGGTCACCATTTAGAAGCGCTGCTCGTTCGTTCTCGTAACCCAGCACGGCATTATCCTTGGGAACGATGATAATTCTACCCACTCCAAAACTAAGCAGTGGCTGCGTTTCGTAGAAGGATTGTAGCTGCAAGTCTTGGCTATGCTGAGGAAACTCGTCGTTGATAGACTGTACAGCGATTGAATTCCGATGAAGGTCTTTTAGAAATGGCCGCGTACCAGGTGTGACTTGTAATATTCGGCCCAGCGTCTGTGCATAATCCGAACCCTGATGAGGGGTAGCGAGGAAGAAAACAGCACGAACACGTTGTGCTACCGATTCATAACTAGATATTTGCTTGGCCAGGATGTATGCCCTCTTAATTACAAGTCCTCCCATACTATGGCCGATGAGAATGATGGGCGACTGTTTGTGGTCAGTAGGTATATTCTCTAAAAGTCTGAATATTTGAAGCAAAGCAAAGGTTGTTGATGAGAGTCTTAGTGAGAGCTACTGCCATAACTTAAGGCACACTCAGCTTTTATTCATTCAAACTAGTTCAATGATTTAGGCTAGTATAACCCATCGAAAGGGCTACTTCTTGCAACGTTAAGCTACCTTGAAAAGCTTGAGCTAAGTGTATTGACACCTAGCGTCTTGGGTTATTAGAAGAAGTTGGGTAACTCAAGCAGAGTGTGCCACAGAAATACCCACAACTCTTAAGAAAGGCAAATGCCAATGGCTGACTGAGAAGTGAGGAGACACGCTTCACTCATGAAGTGGGTTTCACTGTGTCGAAGACCTTAAAAGCCGTCCACCTCCCCGACCACTAATCGAAGAAACAGCAGCTCAGAGAAATGTGGATAGATATACATTAAAAAAAGTCACTGGGTTTCTCTGTCATGCTTTTGATTCCAATGGCAGTAAGATTGATAGCCTACTTGAAACGAGGTGTACTCACGGCTGAATTGAGCATAGCAGGGCAATCCTGTATACAAGCAAGCAATGACTTCGAGAAGTCATGAATCTCCAATATACTGCTCTTTTTGAAGTTCGAATCATATCCAAAGCTATGAAAAGCGGCATTGCGAAATGATGGTTCATTGGGGAGCCACCTCTTTGGCCAGAATAATGTCGGATCGTTGGATTTTGTCCATGTGCTTTCAGAGCCACCTCCGAGTCCGTGAACAAACACAAGGTGCACCACGGCTGGTTGAATAACCGGCTCAGATAGAGTTGTCAGACCGAAATCACCTTTCGTATTATTCGCGGCTGCTGCCTCTTTGGCCTCTTTACTACTACTGCCCCGAGTTAGCGCTCGTGTCAAAAAGGAACGGCCCGAGGACGATGAGCCATCAGTGGTGAGCCTTCGTTGCGGTTCCATGCTTCCGAGTACCGCGTGCTATCATATTGAGCTTGGTCGACTCTGCGTTTGTTGAGCTACTTGTGTAGTTGTTCCGTGATGGACTTGAAATCTGTTGTAGCTGGGGTTGTGGGTGCTTACGAGGCTCTGGTGAGGCATGCCCGGACGATGCATCCATTTTGGACGCAGCCGCTGCCGCCCTACTCGTATTGCTACAGTCCAATAAGCCACTTCGGCTCGGCGTGTCTTAACAAACGAGAAGCCTACAGGCCCAAAATGACAGGGAACGTGTACGCTTACTGAATTTGAGGGGTGATCACGACTGTACTGCATGTCCGCCCCGTCAGAGCTGTTTTATATAATTGGATTCCTGATCAGACTGCTCTGCTGTCTTCTACCATGCGTAAGTTGTGTTGCCCGAGAGCGTCTGTCATTGCATAGGGCATATCCAGTTGGAATTACCCAAATTATTCTGTATAAATGAGAGACATGAGATCACAATTTCCATATCAATCCCTCGGATTCATTGAACTGTGTAGTAGACACCCTACTACATCTTTTCATGATAAAGATAGTTTGAGTAACTCAAATGAAATGTGGCATTGGTAATGACTCGAGGTCTTATCTGCAGTTGGTTCGTATGAGTGAGCACTCTGGGATTTTTTGAGTTTTAAAGATCTACGCTGAGGCTTTGCGTGAGTAGGCTGGTTCTCCACGAGCCTCGGCCCACTGTTCATATGTTTCGGGGTACTTTTCATCGAGTTCTTTCAGTAGCTTGTTCGACCTGTATTTCTCAGTCAAATTATCAATCCTGTTTATGTCTAAAATAGGTACTTACACTTCTCTGAACATTGCTGTCCCAACCCAGCAGGCAGCAGCTCTCATCTCGAAAGCACTGTATCCTTGATTAGTCAGAATTACAATAAAGTGGCGAAGATCCCTACAGTGAATATAGAATGTTACGGCCATCGTGGTCTTCCTCTGGTGCTGATTTGGCGAAGAATTTATGGTAGCTTTCGATGTAAGGCATCCCCGTCTTATGCCGAGGAACTCTCCACGGACCAAGGTCAACTGGCACCATTAGCAAAATGTCTTGTTGGGGATGAAAAACTTTACATTCATTATGAGCGAAGAAGCAGGAGGGATCGAATATGATTGGGGCCTCAGTCTCCGCATCAATAGCAGCATTTCCATCCCAGAGGTCACTGTGGATCAATCTTGGCCGGATCTCTCTAGATCCTGTTTCAAGCGGCCTGAGGAGACGCGGGATAATTCGATCAAAGAGGACATTGGTTAGTCTCTCCTGCTCTGCATCCGCAGGGCCTTGGGATATGCGTTCTGCCGCTATAAGGTGCCTCATATAATTTATATAGAATTCTTCCCAGGAATCAGTTTCTGTTACGTACTGAGGCAAAAGCCCCGTCATTGTTTGACAATGGAACCCGTATTTTGTTCCGAGTCCATTCTTGTGTAGCTCAGCAAGCTTCTCCGGGAATGCGTGGATGTCAGGTAGGCCGTCAACCATATCAATGAATTGGGCAAGGAAAAAGTAGGTTGGTGGATTTATGACAGAGGCATATTTGCCCCAAGCAATTGGTCGTGGAACCAAATCAGGGCATGCATCATTGAGTGCTTTCAGACTCTCGAATTCGCCGCGAAACATCTTCAATCCGAACTTGTTCTGTGTGACCTGTCACGATGGTGATCAGCACGTTGAATTGAAGTCGAAACTGCAGTGTTGCACACCTTTATAAAGAAGGAGAGGTGAGCTCCATCTTGCTGTATTGTCTGGATTTCTGCTGTTCGTGACCAGTAACTGGCCCCATGAGCCCGAATGCCTTGGATCCTAGTTCCTGGCGGCAGTTCTGCAGATATGATCAGCATCTCATTCAGAGAGACTGTTGAGAGACTGTAAATTCACGAGCTTTAATATTGTGGTCCACATGTTCAATGAGCTGGGCAGGAACATCAATCTTGACATCCCAGCTGGTAGTGGCATCCCAGGTAGCGTCCTCGTCTAGAGTTGTTGGCGACGTGATGGGGAGGATTTGTGTTTGCATGGCGTACAACCCACGAGGTCTTTGGCAATGCGAGTATATACACTTGTGTTGAAATGGGAATGTAAAAGCACCTCAGGAGCAACAACTTATATAACTGGCGTTATCGCGAGGCTGAGATGAATTTATAAATAGAAACTTAGGAGCCCACACAACTCGCAATGGAAGGTAACATTACTAACCCCGCATCTGCAAGCCAGACCGAAGGAAGCTACCAGATCCATTGAGCGAGGAAACACCCATGCTCTCCTGACACCACCTGACTGTTAGCTCCAACGCTGTTTTACTGCAATAGAGGAAGAGAGCCGCAAGAGGGATTTTCGCCCGAACGCAGGCTTGCGATCAACTGGGTGCATGGAGTTGACTTCAACTCCAGTCTCAGCTTCAACCCGTGATAGCAAGTGGTAAGTGGTTGCTGGGAATGCGTTTTCCAAACAACAGCAATTGCGCAAACGACCTCAACATGTCGACAACATCCAATTTAGAAACTGCAGTGTCCTCCCCACGCTCACATACTCCCAAGCCAGAAAGGCAGGAAATTGGGCAAGACAATGAAGTACCCACGGCAGCACTTCCCTATACAGTGTTCTCACACAACCAAAAGCGCTTCCTCTCCATCATCCTCACGCTGGCTTGCCTTGCTTCAACCCTAACGGCAACGACCTACCTTCCACTTCTCCCTCTACTCCGAACACAATTCGACTCCTCCGCCCAAGCAATCAACCTCACCCTGACCTTCTACATTGTAATTCAGTCCATCACTCCGGCCCTGTTCGCACCAGTGTCCGACACACTCGGTCGCCGGCCCATATCCCTCTTCACGTATCTGATATACACATGCGCGACACTGGGTTTGGCTCTCAACAAAACTAATTATGTCGCCTTACTGCTGCTCCGGGGACTACAGGCTCTGGGAGCCAGCGCATGTGTCGCGATTGCGTATGGAGTGATCGCAGATGTATGTGTGCAGAGCGAGCGGGGAGGGATGATTGGACCTGTGATGAGCGCGACGAACCTCGGGACTTGCATTGGGCCTGTGGTGGGCGGCGCAATTGCATGGAAGAGCGGAGGGATCGAGTGGGTATTTATAGCTCTGGTGGTTTATGGAGCAACCACGATGTTGCTGATGGCCTTCTTCTTGCCTGAGACGGCGAGGGCTGTTGTTGGCAATGGTGCTGTGGTGAGGGCAGCTCGTGAAGGTAGTTTGCGTGGACGCTTGATAGCTTGGGTGTGGCTAGGCCAGCGCCCGGCCCGAGCCGAAGAAGATCCGGTCAACATGGCTGAGAAGCAAAACGACAACAGCAAAGCCGATGAAAGGAAGAAAGTCAAGATACCCAATCCACTTGTATGCCTCAAGATTATGTTATGGAAAGATACAAGCCTTATCCTTTGGTTATCGGGCTGCAACTATGCAGTATGGTACTGGGTCCAGGCATCGATCCCATCCATATACAAAGACACATACGGCTGGAACGAGATGCAAATCGGGCTAGCCTATCTGCCCGGGGCTTTTGGTGTTATAATTGGCGGTGTGCTCAATGGAAAACTGATGGATTATAAGTACAAGCTTACGGCAAAAGAAGAAGGTGTCGAAGTGGACAAAACATCCGGTGATGATTTAAGCGACTTTCCCATTGAGAGAGCAAGGACTCGTGATTTACTCTACCTGTGGATCATCTACAATGGAGCTTTGTGTGGACTCGGCTGGGTAGTCCAGGCTGGAGTACATCCAAGTGCCCCATTGATCTTGCAGGCGACGGTTGGATTTGTTGGTACTTTCTTTTTCTTCTGCTTTAATACTCTGTTAATAGACGTCCATCCTGACTGTCCTAGCACTGCTGCAGCTGCATCAAGCATCATGAGATGTGGGCTTGCAGCTGCAGGGACAGCAGTGTTGCAGCCGCTCTCTGAGGCAGTTGGACGCGGATGGTATTTCACGATACTTACCATCGGTGTTGGTGGTGCCCAAGGTGCAGGCATATGGGCTGTGCAGAAATGGGGGAGGAAATGGAGGAAGCAGAGGATAGACAAGATGAGAGGCGAGTAGAAATATAATGTTCATTGGAATTCAATCCCGGGAGCAGTATTGCTCTGAAGGATAGAATCTAGCACTCCTGTGGTTGGCGTAAACTCTCGATCAGATTTAAACTCAAGGGGACCTCGCTTAGACCATAAGTTTATTAGGCGAGGAACGACGGTGGACGAGGCCTATTTACTTTATAATGTACTAGGTAGGTAGCATTTGTACCTAAACTATTACTTTGTTCTAATGAAAGTTTAGGTAGCAAGGCAGTACGGGCTGTAAAAGTTACTCCTATACAGATATACGATTTGTTATGATCGAAGTTGAAAAGTATTTCAGGGATTAAAACACCGACCTAGATCAGCGGGCAGGAAGGATAAACCTGAATGGAAAGCGGCAGTTGTAATTTTGCCCCAATGTAGACTTGGGCGGTGTTGTCGAAGTTAGAACGTGGGCTTAGGCATTAGGCTGCATCAGCGGGCAGGTCGACCACCAACATAACAAAAGAACTCGGGAGGTATAAATAATCAAAAGTCAGGCGGTTTAGGGTTTTGGTCTACAGGGTATGCAATGGAAATGCAATGTTGAATTTTTTTTGTTCTTATGATTTCGCGATGCGCTGACTTTGAAGTTGGCATAACTTTGGAAACCCGGGTGCATTGGACCTTTTCTCTCTGACCGACCACATCATAACTTCACTCCCAGGTGGATACTTCGCTGGTGCCTTATCCTTGCAGATATCTCATCAGGTGACCATAGCGAGGACAACGGTTCGGCCGGAAACCCGACAGATGGGAAGGGGCTTGGAGGGTTGTCAGGCTGCAGCATGTTTGCGTCACCACTTTCGATGCGCCACGCAGAGAGATGGGATGAGACGAGGCAGCCGAGGCATCGCGTTGTGTACAGCTCACAATCATCATCATGCCGCTGCTCTCTATCGAGTCGACGCAAACGTGTTCCTGAATTGCACAGAACAAACACCACATGTTGGTAGCTTGCGTTGATGCTTTGGACCTTTTCGTCTTGGAAAAGGTGTGCGGGTGCTCGCACCTCAATGACAATTAACTTCCGAGGCCTACAATGTGCCGTCGCGCGGCCTTTACGCATCCAGACCAGCCTAAATCCGCTGGTCGTGAGCTGCCACAGCGCACCGAGCTAACTTTCTTGAAACCAAGCAGACGGCGCTCTGATACGTTCGACCGTATAGGTCGCCATGTTAAGGAGGGCATTTCCAATCATTCCACAGCCCGCGCATCTGGTGCATTCTCCCCGTGGACGACGTACCTATGGGGACCTTCGAATCTCGATGCTGCCGAACGTTCGGACGTGGTTCAGGCGTGGTCCACGTATCCGCCAGCCAGATCTACAAAGGGAGCACGGCAGCCCCATCTCGATGCGGTCGGTACCCAGTGCAGTGCAGTGCAGTGCATACCTGATTGCTGGCAGAGATAACGACCCTCAGTAGTCCTTGCTTCCTTCGACCTGCCCACGACATCCATCACATCCAAGAAATGTTCCGGTAGTGCGACCAGCCCTTCATCTCTGCAGCGCGAAATACGAACTCGTCATTGACGTCTCGATTCCGGTTTGCGATAGCGTCAAAGCGAGGAAGCTCGACATACCTATCTATGTATCGTACGGTACCACAGCACGCGATCAAGCCAACCCCACCATATCAACGCCATGAGTAACTCTCCGCCGTACAAGGACGCCCCCGTCGAGCGGGTGCGCGACAGTCTGCAGAGCGACGATGGTCAATTACGAGCTGGGGGAAGGGAAAGGGGTGTCGGAGATGATAAGCCGCAAGTAGAGACTGAGGCGAGCGCTTTGCTCGGGGACGCTGGCAGTTCCTCAGGTTTCACCAGAACTGGCACTGAAGAGTCGGAGTGGGCTGGACATGCAGATTTTGAGGGCTTGACCTGGTGGCACAAACCTTCTGTGAGCATCAATTATCGCCCCTGGAAGAAAGAATCACTTACTGACTGTTGCCCGCAGGTCTACTGGCTGTTGCCCCCATTCTTCTTGTTCTTCCTCGCCTTTGGCGGCATCATCGTCCCCAAACTCAACCTGATCCTCTCCCTGATCTGTCGACAATACCTGGCCGAGAAGTCTGCCACCGAACCCTCCTTCATCTTTGCGCCGGTGGTGACGGGGGGCGATAACCCACAATGTCGACTTCCAGAGATCCAAGCCTTGGCTACCAAGTTCAGCCTATACCTGACCATCACCGCTGGGACTTTGAGCGCCATCATGGCACCAAAACTTGGAGCTTTTTCCGATCGGTATGGTCGAATCAAGTTTATCGTGATAACCAGTGCCGGAGGTTTCCTTACGGAGATCATCACCATTCTGGCTGCCAAATACCCGGAGAGCATCAGCTACAGTTGGCTCCTTGCTGGCTCTGTTTTCGAAGGTCTATGTGGTTCTTTCACAGCTGGCATGGCACTCAGTCATGCCTATGCAGCTGATTGTACGGCACCACCAAAAAGAGCTGTTGCATTCGCTTATTTCCATGCTTGTCTCTTTTCCGGGATCGCTCTTGGGCCTTTCTTGGCCGCTTTTACTTTCAAGGCAACCGGTTCTCTACTCACTATGTTCTACGGTGCTCTCGCTGTTCACACTTGCTTCATCATCTTTATTTTCTTTGTGGTACCCGAGTCCTTAACGAAGAAGAGACAAATGCAGGCTAGAGAGAGATATGCGGTGGAGGGTGAGAGCATTATTTGGGATGGCTACTCTTTCCTCTGGGCTATCCGGAAAGGAAATGTCTTCGCACCTCTCAAGGTTCTCTGGCCGACTGGACCAAGGACTGGTCATCTTCGTGCTAATCTGATCCTGCTGTCAATAGTCGATACTATCATCTTTGGTACAGCTATGGGCGCCATGACGGTTGTAGTCTACTATTCTGGTTTCCAGTTCGACTGGGGAACGTACGAAACAAACCTCTTCGTTTCTGTAGCCAACACTTGCCGAGTCTCGGGCCTTCTCCTTGTCCTTCCTCTTCTCAACTACATCTTCCGCTCGCGGCGCCGCAATAAGCAGCGCCGCGAGTCCGGCTTCGCAGCACCCGAACCCAACTCAGGTTCGGACTCCTTCGAACTCTACATCGTGCGCCTTGCAGTCTTCTTCGAACTTTGTGGCTTTGGCGGATATGCTGTAGCGAGAACATCTGGGATGTTTGTTCTCTCGGGCGTAATCGCAGCATTAGGAGGCATCGGCTCACCAACCCTGCAATCGGCACTTACGAAGCATGTCCCACACGAGAAAGTAGGACAGCTCCTTGGTGCAACAGGATTGTTACATGCTTTGGCTAGGATAGTATGCCCCTTGGTCTTCAACCTTATCTACGCGAACACCGTGGGCTCTTTCCCACAGGCGGTCTTCGTTGTGTTGACAGGCTGTTTTGGCGTTGCTTTCCTGGTCAGTTGGTTTATCAGACCGAACAGTAAGTTACTCGTCGATTGACATCTAGGATCCATTACTTATATTGTTTAGTCTATGTCGAGGAGCCCGAGTCTGAATCTGAGGATTCGCCCACAAACCGGTTCTTTAACCGCATTCAACAGAGCACGGAGGGCCTTGTCGACGAAGAGATCGCCGGCATCTGAAGCATACCCGTCATAACCCTTTTTTCCTTTACTGTCATACATACTTACTTGATTCACGATCATAGTACATAAGCCAAACGGCTACGAGTGATAGCCATTTTCTTTTTTTCACCGGGGACGGCGTCGGGAGGCTTGAATGAGAATCATCTCACTGATTTATGCGTTTGATGTATAAGTGATCGGTTGCGGGAGAACATCTTAGAATTAGAGGAGTTAGCATGACATTATAGCATGCTCAACCATGTTCGTCTTTTGGTTTGGGTATGAGCAATTTGTCATTTCAATACCCTAACAGTTTTAATTGTTTTTATTTTTGTTGCGCTAGATACCTTTTTAAATAAAAAGTGCCAATATGGTGAGGAGAATCGAATGGCTATTATATAGTAAGCACAATGTGAGAAAGTAAAGCCCTGAAAATATCTTATCTTATTTTTAGTGCCCTATACTAATAACTTGTAATTAACACAAGCAGGAAGAGAAAAGAGAAGGGGGAGCTAGTAATACACGCTCTCTTTCCTAGGACTATGCGCTCGCTCCCTGTCTAATTCTATACTAAAGTCAATATCTAACCTAATAGAGTTAAGTAGAAGATTTTAGTAGATATTTTAACTATGTAGAAAGATACTATCTACAGGATACTCAACCAAACACGTGACTAAAGCATGTGATATTTATTCTAATAATTCTATATATAAAATAAAATTGATAAACTATAGACTATATAGACAAGCTAATATTTTAAATATATAGAGGAATAGAAGCTAAGCTATATGTACTCTATATACACCCGACATTGAAGTAGAAAATGATATATAGTAGGCTGGTGCTACGTGATCCCGGACCAGGTTGTGGGCGGGCTTATCGTATCATGCGTATTATTAACAACATTTTATGATCCAGTTGCCACAAACATTCCTTCCTTCTTTGTTTCCGACCTTGACGCAGCGTGTGCCGATTGAGTACGTTCGGAGCTCGTTCGTCATCCTCTAACTTTATCATCTTGATTTGAGTGACTGAAGCGATGAGTACCGTACGTCGTGTAGCAACCTTGCGACCTGAATCTTTTTACACTGAGGACCTTGCATGAACCACTCGGTGCGATACACTATGCGACTGTCGTGTCTGCGATGAAATCGATAATTAGATCGCGATGCTGATCGTGATGATGGTGAGAACTTGAATGCTTTCGTTGGTAAATAATCTTCCTGTTGCTCTTTGCGAGTGAAATGAGTTAATCACACCATGTTTTAGACACGACCATTAATCCCATATTGAGGATTGCTAGTCTTCTGCAAATCGAAGATTGCACCGTCCGACGATCGTAAAACAAATAATCCGCGATCGCCGTCTGCCTAATGGAACAGCAACCAACTGACACATGTCAATCAAGTCATTATGACCACAACACCAAATATGCGGGGATGAACATAACCATAAATCCCACTGGGAATTTTAGATATTCCCCAAGACCCAAACCCTCACTCCAGACTCCAGATTCCCCATCTCCCATCGAAAATGCACCCGACGGGGGAAGTGGTGTTATCCCCAAGACTCGGTCTTATCATTCGGCCCTTCTTCCACCTCCCCAAAAGCCTGGCCTCCCACATTATCTTATCCCACGAAAGCCCGCTTGTTACCGAGAAACAGATGGCGGGAATAATCTGAGACTTCTCTCCAAGCTCCCCAGGAAAGTCGAATCTTGGATGTGAGATCCTGGGGAAGCAATAAGGCCGAAGAATAAGGATTTCGAGACGAGATTGACGACAGAGAATAACCTTCTGCGACAAGATGAATTGTTCGCGAAGCAGGATCGTAATAAAGGACGATCTCGAATATGGCTCGTGGCGCAGTGCCAGAGAAAAAGGTACTGTTTGATAAGGGACACGAGTCATTGAATGCTCACGAAGTAGAGATTTCTATTGCAAGCGTCACTCGACATCGCAACCCGCGCTTTTATACTCTGTACCGAATGTAAAGTTAGAGTCGTCGTCAAGACTACAGAGAGAGGAAAAACAAGAAGAAAAACATTTGGAGAAGATGGAGGTCTGGAGACAGTGGAGAAAAGAAACAGTACTGTAGAAGCGGTTGAACGTGGCCGTCGGTTTCTCGACTGGTGGACGGACGGGGGACCGGGTTGAGCAAATACCGGTCGACAGTGGACGAAGAAAAAGCCATCGGCGTGGGTACGCATACACTTCGCGCCAATCTCGTGTGAACTCGGATATCTCATCTGAAGGCTCAACAAGTCAACTGTCAGAAAAAGGAAAGGGGAAGGAGAAAATGGCGGAAATCTGGGTCTGAAAGCACCCCATTTGGAGAGCCCTCGCTGGGGATAAGGTCTTCTCCGTACACCTGACAAAAACCGGAGACGTGCGCGCTGACAAGACCCCTGAGAAATCCGTCGATGTGGTCGTGTGGGCAGTGGAACGACTGGAGACTTTGCAGAGAACGGCTCGTCAAGCTCCTGAAGCTCCTCAAAAGGACCGAGATGGCGCACCGTATTGTTGTTTGTAGTTTTGTTGAAGCTTGGAGTTTCTACTTACCGACCAAAGGCTTGCGACGACGACTGGTTTGAGAGGTCAAGGTCCACTCCCTGACACGAGCAGTGGGCCCCCGAAGATGAACGCAAAATCCATGATGGCGACGATTAGCCGCGCCCTGGTTGACGTTGGATGCTTAGGCACCACAAAAGGGCCGATGGTCAACTCAGGCTCAGATTGCGGGCGAGTGTTGCGGAGTAAGGACGGAGTCGCGTTGCTGCTGATACAGTCCGGAGTAGATGAAGAGGCACTTCGCCATCGTCGGAAGTCTGTACGAGAGGAAAGCCCATGTAATATAACTTTGCGCAACCACAGCAAAGCTCAAGAGTGGGCATGCAGACACCGTCTTAGCGAGCGAGCTTAATTGATCATCCTGGCGACAGAATTGATCGGGAGGTGGCTGGGTGTAGCTGGTTGAAGCCACGAGGCTCGCGTGGCTCGCTAAGCACAACCAATTTCAAAGCTTCAAAGCTGGGGATGCTTTCCTCCATTTTTGCTCCCACATGAGGTAGAAAAGGGCCGAACTCCAGGTCCCCACTGACTCCAGGGCGCTCCTTGCCCCGGCAGCCAATACTCCAAACTGCCCATAATTCTGGAATTCCTGGACGGCGGGGGCTCCAAATGGGTGGTATGGAGCCGGGCTTCGGGGATCGTACGAGTAACTGCACCGCAATAAAGCCCATTATGGAGGATCTTAGCTTTGCAATCCTTACCAATTCCCCCAAGTTCTGCCGCTGCCTCCCCCCGTCAAGGTCTGCATATTTTCTATAAGATCGGCGGGTGCCCAGCGTGAAATTCAGCTTTCTCATCGCATCTCGTTTTCTGGCCATTGCAGCACCCTTGATTGCTTGTGCGCATCTTTACTTGGTTGCCTTCCACTTTCCTCGACTTCAAGTACATCCTCGCCGAAATGGCTGGAGGAGCTATTATCACCGGTACGGCCGATACTGGCCGTATCGAGGCACCGGTCACTGTAAAGGCATACTTCATGTGTGCCTTTGCAGCCTTTGGTGGAATCTTTTTCGGAGTATGTATTTCCTTGCAAGTAGGCCGGTCAGCAATTAACTAGACCGGCTCTTACAACAAACCAAGAGGCCGAGGTCTCTCATCAAATAGACACCGCTGACAACAGATTTAGTATGACACAGGTTGGATGAGCGGAGTGTTGGCTATGCCTTACTTCATCAAGATGTACACTGGCATGGATTACCCCGACCCAAATGACGCCGCTGCTGAAGCTGCCTTTGTTGTTCCCGCCAATGACCAGTCTCTTGTTACTTCCATCCTCTCTGCCGGTACCTTCTTTGGTGCTATCATTGGAGGTGACTTGGCCGATATCATTGGACGCCGTTGGACTATCATCATGGGATGCTTTCTCTTCTGCATCGGTTGTATCCTAGAGGTTGTCTCAACCAGTGTTGGCCTCATGGCTGCAGGTCGTGTTGTTGCTGGTTTCGGTGTTGGATTCATCTCCGCCGTCAGTAAGTACTCATCGACACCATTTTTGCACAACAGTAGAGTCTAACTTGAGCAGTCATCGTCTACATGTCCGAAATCGCACCTAAGAAGGTTCGTGGAGCGCTGGTGTCTGGTTATCAATTCTGTGTCACTATTGGTCTCCTTCTCGCTGCTTGTGTCGTCTATGCTACCAAGGACCGTAAAGACAGCGGGTCGTACCGTATCCCCATCGCTGTTCAATTCCTCTGGGCTATCATCTTGGCCAGTGGATTGTTCTTCCTCCCAGATTCTCCCCGATACTTTGTCAAGAAAGGCAAGCTCGAACAGGCTGCTAAGGCTCTCGCATCAGTTCGCGGTCAACCTGTTGAGTCTGAGTTCATTCAGGATGAACTTGCAGAGATTATTGCCAACCACGAATATGAGGTCTCTGTTATCCCACAGACATCCTACCTCGGAGGATGGGCCAACTGTTTCTCTGGCGGTATTAGCAATGGCGGCTCGAACTTGCGCCGAACTCTCTGCGGTATCTGGTTGCAAGCGATGCAGCAATTGACCGGTGTGAACTTCGTCTTCTACTACGGCACCGTCTTCTTCACGTCTCTCGGGTCCATCAGCAACCCATTCTTGATTTCCCTCATTACCACCCTTGTTAATGTTTGCTCGACCCCCATCGCATTCTGGACTATTGAGAGATTTGGACGCCGATCCCTCCTCATCTGGGGTGCCTTGTCTATGGTTGTGTGCCAATTCATTGTAGCAATTATTGGTAACACCGCTGGCCAAACCTCCAAGCACAACACCAGCGCAACTTCCGCCATGATTGCGTTCATTTGCATCTATATTGCCACCTTTGCATCGACTTGGGGACCCGGAGCCTGGGTTGTCATTGGCGAGATCTTCCCTCTCCCAATCCGAGCCCGTGGTATCGGACTTTCCACCGCCTCCAACTGGCTCTGGAACTGCGTAAGTCTACTATCTAACCTTTGCTCCTGATCAAGACTAACGTTCATCTCAGATCATTGCCGTCATTACCCCATACCTTGTCGGTACTGGCAAGCACGATGCCAACCTCGGATCCAACATCTTCTGGATGTGGGGTGGTCTTTGCTGCGTTTCCGGTGTCTTCGCTTACTTCTTGGTCCCAGAAACCAAGGGCTTGTCTCTCGAGCAGGTTGACAAGATGTTGGAGGAAACAAACCCAAGAAACTCTGCCAAATGGGTTCCTCGTAAGTCAAAATTTTATATTTTTGCTCGATCCTCTTGGATTCTCTAGAACAAATAAGCTAACTCCACCGACAGACGGAACATTTGCATCAGAAATGGGCTTGACCGAGAAGGGCGTCAACACCGCCACAGGCGTCTTTGGAGGTAACGTCGCTGGCCAGCAGGTTGAGCACGTTGATCACACCGATGTTGAAAAGTCAGCTGTTTAAATACTGCAGACTAGATGGTAGATCGTGAAGGGTGGAGTCTTGGAAATCAAGAAGTTGATGATTTTATGAGGATACCCGAGTCGATTACGAAGTATGATAGATTAATAATTTGTATATGATACCATAAGACAGTTGATAATTGGCGAAAGCTGTTCTGTTCTGCCAGTTTGCGATTTCGAAATGTGCGATGTCGATTGTTGTGTTTCCCTGCCGTGCCTCGTGGAGATGCTGTTCTCGGGCTACCGCTATAGAATATACGTATCGCTTGTCGCACAACTAACAGCCTACCCCGTATTACTCTACTATAAATTGTGTAAGAAGGGTTGCTAGCAGAGAGTTATATGGAAATACAACTATATAAGCGAAGCTAGCTAAGTCTAATAAGATCTACTTATATAATCTTACTCGCTTCTTACTGGCTAGGAATATCTACTAGTAAGAATCTTACTGTTATTTACTATTATACTTAAACTCTAGAAACTAGGGTTTAGTAGGTAGTTAGTAGAAGTTGGATATAGGTAGCAGAGTTTTATATATAACTATTGACTAGGTAATCTGCTGGCAGACTGCTATTTTCCCCTCTGTTCCCTGTAAGGTAAGGATTAACATGAATTAGTACTCGTAATAGCAGCCAATCATAGAGCCCTCGGAACGAGCCGTGACTTAGTCAGATCCTCAAGGGGCACGACACCACCAGTCTTAATAGGAGAGTTACGAGAGCCCAACTCCTAAACTCCACACCTCCTCACAACATCGGTTTTGGACAAATTACCGTCCTTTGCCAAACCCGACCACTTGGCTGGAGATTAGCGGATCAGGCTTGTTGGGAACCGAGAACCCCTGTGGTATCTTTACAGTCTTTACTGTTGTGGACATGCGGCGGCGACATTATAAGACGAGGAATGGCTGTTCTGAGTGTAAGAGGAGAAAGGTCAAGGTTAGCGGACCTCTCAAAGCCCTGTACAATGGCGTGGTCTCCAAAGCGAGCAGCTTTGCGTTACGGGAGATCTTCACAGCTCGCTAACGTTGGATTAGTGTGATGAGGGCAAACCAACATGTCGGCATTGCCAAAGACAAAGGCTGCAATGCAGCCTTGCTTTTCTAGTTCCCAGTCGTCCCTGTGCAACTTCTCTCGGGATCGAAGCTCAACCAGCAGCATCCAGCTCTTCACGGCCACAATCTCTCCCAGTATATGTAGAAACAGAAGACGGCACATTGCAAATACCGTCTTCTGGACTCCGCAGTCAAACACCCCTGCCAATTGAAGATAGCCTTAAGGTGGGTACAAAATCATCTGAAGATACCAAGGCACTTGGCATGAAACCTCAATATCAAAGCGTGCGATCGAAGGAGGCGACGCTGTCAATATTGAGCCAACCACCTTTGCCCAACGAAGGTATCATACCCCTGGACATGAAGAGCCTCGAGCTCCTTCATCACTACACATCCACGACATACCTCACCTTGTCGGAAGGTAGGGCAAACGACATCATGCAGATATCTGTACCACATATCGCACTTTCGCAGCCCTTCCTCATGCACGGGATTTTGGCCTTATCAGCCATCCACCTTTCAGTGCTCCAACCCACAAGGGCACATGAATTTTCTCAACTCGCTTCCCTTCACGAACACACAGCTCTCCCGCTTTTCCGTCGAACAGTCTCGGGGAGCAACAACCTGGAGCATTGCCATGCCATATTTGCTTTCGCCGCTTTCGTTGTCCCATACGTCCTGGCTTCGTCAAAATCTCTGGGGACGAATCAAGCAAGAATCCCAAGCCTGGATGATGACTTCCCCCACTGGTTTCAATCTTTACAAGGCCTCATAGCCCTCGTTGCGTCTTACTGGCCTTTGCTGGTGAAAGGACCCTTTGCCCGTATTCTATCTCCTACCTCATCTCCAATTGACATTGACTGGGCCAACAACCCAGATGACAACCATCTCGCGAAAATCCAGGAGCTCCTCTCACCCAACGACTCCTCCTTCGCCACAGAACAGGACTTGGAATCCTGCCAACATGCACTGAATGTACTCCGCAATGTCTTTTCCCTGCCGTATTCGCCCTGTAGAACATTCAAATTTGGCGCAGCAGTGAACATATGGCCTGGTATGGTTGCAGGTAATTATACAAGGCTTCTACACGAACGCCAGCCAGAGGCCTTGGTGATTCTGGCGCATTATTGCGTGCTTTTGAAAAGGATTGACTCGCTCTGGTATTTCGAAAGTGTAGGGGAGAGGCTGCTCCAGACGATTCGGAGTGCTTTGATGGTGGCATGGAGGCCTTGGATTGAATGGCCTTTGCAGCAGTGCATGAGCCAAGATTAGGAACGACCCGGACCGATGCTGGTAGAAGAAAAAGATATGACTTAGACAAGAAGTGCCATATTATATCCCGACTCTGCACAGGAGAATTAGAAAGGGGAAAAGACGAATATGGTTGCTTGGTACCTACTCACCTAGGTATGTAAATAAACACGACGTGGGCGGACTTTACTTGATGAATAAATCGCCTCCCTGGCATTGTTGTGTTCCGAGTTGTGAACAGAACACAACGCCGTAAACGCATTTGTTCCCTCTAGAAAACCTCATTGCTACACTGTTGGTCGTTTATCTATTTCAAGTCTTGATCTTGCCAGAGTCCGTCCCCCAATCATGATTACACGCGGTGACGAGGATTAGTTAGGAAATACAAAACGTAATTCATTCTGTGAGGATGAATGTGGGAATCCTGGGCCACGATGAAAGATCATCGCGATAGCCAGCCTATAGATGACATTAGTGTGTCATAGAAACAAGTATGCCTTTTCCTTTCTTGTCAAGTCGTCAGAAATTCAGAATATACAAGTGTATCTCGTATGCTTTTCAAGTTGATATCCCATCATAGTTTTGACTATCTAGTTGTGGCGAGTACGGTTCAACCAACCCTTGTCATTAGGCACATAAGGTCTCCCATCCAAACTCTTAATCTCCTCCTTAGACCCAAGCCAAAATTCCACCATGGCAGGCGATTTCTGGTGGGCCTCTAAGGCCGGCAAAGTCGCATATCGCTCAAAGATTCTGACTTGATCATCACAATCCAAACTCTTCAAGACGAGGAACGAATAGGTCCCTTCTTCCATCTCTTCCTTTGCTGCAATGGCGGCCAACTTCCTCAATACCGCATCACGGGCACTGGAAGAGGTACAGAGAATCTTGGTATCATGGATGACAGCACACTCCTTTGCTGAGCCGGACTTGTCGAGGAAGCCTGAGGTTTCCGTGTAGTGCGTCAAGTCTAGGCCACAGGACATGGCGGATGGGATTGCTTTCAGAAACGGACGCATGGCTGGAGAGTTGAAGTGCGTCTCGTACAGGTCCTGCTTTGCATCAGCAAATATCTCAGCTTCCATCTTCCAAGGCTCATGGGCGTACCTCGCGTGTTCCATATCGTTCAAAAGCTAGCATCTGGTTTGTCGCTGAGAAGTCGTCTTTGCTCTCAAGAGGTATACCAAAGTAATAAGTCAGAGTGGTCTTCTCGTTGTCCCAAACATATTCGTCCAGTTTGTCGTATCCTGCTTGCCACTGGATATAGAATTTCAATACGAAACTCCCCATACATCGATGTTTAAAGCCGACAAGTGCGACTTACTTCATCATATTTTCCAGGAATGAATTGCACGTTGCCGTAAATTGCGAACATTTTGAGTGTGACAAGGAAACTTGCTTGGGATCTGGGTTTCAATTTCAAGTCGTGTTTTGCTCTATCCTTTCAACACATACCGTATAAAGGTCCTCATGATTGTTCTCACATATCTTAGTCCCGGGTACCATTCTCCGGAGCGGGAAGCTAAACTCCAGACCCGGAGATCGACGACCGGCTTCTAATCCCCTTCCCCTTCCCCTTCCCCTTTGGTTCCACTTTACATTAGCAACGCTCCCATTGCTAATCCTACTTGCAATATACGAGCACATACTGGTCCTAACCACAAGCAGAGTGTAATGCTTTTCCAAAATTTGGTTTATAAGCACAGTAATAGCAGATGTTGATTTCAATGCTCGCCATACTCGTGTTTTTCTCCAAGCTCGGGCGTCTGAAATGGCAAGAAATTGTCGTTGTGACTGTCATGGCTATCTTTAGCACATTGCTGGCACTTGATGCACTAAATAGCATTTCTCGTCGTCTCTCTGAGTGGTTACTAAGCATCGCTGGGCTATTTATGTCTGCATCGCTTATACGCAAATTGTAGTGGTGAAAGAAGACTTGGTGCAACTTGTGATTTTTCAGGAGCGAGTGACCGATTCGCTGGGGGTTCTATCGCTCAGGAAGATTCGCTTTTGCCCCCATCCCGTGCTTTTGTTTGGGTTTTCTAAGAAGGCTGCAAAGCGAGTGGGAATTACAAGTCTAATTGTTTGTCATGCATCGCTGGCTTTTGTGATCATGTATATGGCTTTTTGTCTCTGCTGCGTGGATATGGAGGATAAGATGGCGAACAAGATCGATGATTCGATGTGTGCGAAGTACCTTGAAATATTAAGATGGCGGGGTGAAAGCAATACCCTTGACTTGAAATACTATTCAAGACCTCAATAAAAGAAGTAAGAACTTTTAAAGCCGAGCTGACTTTGGTACTTATTGGACTTAACTACCTGAGAGAAATCGCTGAGTGAGACTTCAAACTTTATTTTAACTCGGAAGTATTAATACTTTACTTATAAAAGAGCATTTCTGAGAGATATCTAGCTTCTGAGCCATTATTCAGTTGATCTGAGCAATAAAAGCCAAAAGAGCTATAAGGGCTAACCTTGATTCTGAAAAAGATACAGTTATGGTGGTCTCCTCTGAGGTTAGCGTAGTTGATGCGTCACATTCTACCACTACTTGATCCGCCCAGGAGGCATGAGCCCATATGCACAGGGTCAAAATGATGATGGTGCGACAATCAAGGCCTTACTTATGCACTGAAGCCCAATGTCAAGTTGATGTCCGGAGGGAGGGACAGAATGGTGTTTCAGTGATACAGGAGATCAAGGCTTCTTTGGTTCGCATGCAATAGCTACAACCTACTGGTGCTAGATGCAGGGAGTACAACACATGCTGTATACTGCATTGCAGTGTTTGATTCCACACTTGAAAATATGAATGTAAGCTATAGAATTCCGATGCTGATATGTAAAAAGTCCCTTTTGTTTTCTTTTTTTCATGAATAAAAGTCCCATGCCACTAGCTACCCAGCGAAAACTTACTCTATGAAGAAAGTGGCATACTATATTCCTTCAGTAATCCTCGAATCTGAAGGTCTTTATCCCACTGCTCTCTATTATCATGATCCTCGTTCGAATGTGCGAGATACTACCAGTGCTTCGAATAAACGGCTCGGCTAACACTGGCCTAGTCTCTCACCACCAATTCTTTGAGGTCAGGTTCGAGTCGTGTGGGCTCTGGTTGCAAGTATAATGTGGTCTGAAGATGTAATTTGTTGAAGCGACGAATGATTGCCAATTTTGGGTGATGGCTCATAAGAGATGCTATCTTTGCATAACCTTCGTCGGCCATGCCAAAGATGTGAAAACTAATTGTTACCGCATGATGATAGATATTCCGCCTCAAGAGTTGCTTTGGAGTTTCTTCAAAATCAAGATTATGTGCGCCACTGACGCCCTATGCTTTGCCTGATGCGTTTCTCTATGCATGTCGATAATTGGAGCAACATTTCCGCCAATAGGTGCGAACCTGCTCAGTGAGCACCTCGTAACCGAGTGAAATGAAGCCTCTACTTTTAAGGCTGTGCTGAGGAGAATGCCTTGCAAAAAGTCGCCGCTGCTCGTTGTCCCTCGCACTTTGGCTTAATTCATGAATTGATGGGAAGGAATACATCTCGAGACTGGTGTAGCGGCGATTTACTCCAACAGCTCATGGGCGAAGGCACATGCTCTGCGCGCACAGATGGTAGAATAACGCTGGCTTAGAATTTAACGACAGCAACCAAATACAGGAGACAGTCTTCATCCTTCATCCAGGTCTGAAATCGTTGGAATGTGATTTTCTCTTCGGAACAAAACACTTGCATCTTGGATCTGGGAGATTAGCGTTTAGGTTTTTAGCATGGCTTTTGGGAGAAAGGGTTATTCGCCAGCATACATATGCACTTAAAGGAGTTTAAGAGGGAATACAACTCAAGGCACTTGATTGTTCTTAAACGGAAGAGCACCTACAGGACTGAATGTCGACCAAGGGATTGATACATGAAAACAGCCGGTGGTAATTAAAAGCGGCACACAGTAAGGACTAAAATTAAGTTGAGAGATTCTTGGTCACTCTCTATGTCTGACAATTCATGTAAACTTTTACTGGAACAGTCTTAGGTGAAAAAAAGCTACAAGGCTTTAGAAATAAGAGCAACAATAAATTAACTTCCTAGTTATTGTAGCACTTTTATTTCTATAGTAACACGGCGAATTAGCTGTGCCCGCCAATTTACTACTTATTTTATTTCGAACCTATCATGTACCGGTATTGTTCATATGCTGAAATAAGTACTGTCACTGCCACTTACTAATACCTCGCTAATTTAAAGTTATTTAGACAAACATCTGTAGCAAGTCGAGTTCCTTACGAATTTCAAGCAACCTAAAGCTTACAACATCGACTTTTTAAGATCATAGATAAGACGTCTAAAAGTAGGAAACTTTCCATTGCTAGGCCTAGATCATGACAGCTGGTCTCCCGAAAAGAACGATAATCTCGTGGCTGTTAGTCGTAGAGATAGTACTGATCCTCTTTCACGATAGCTAATTAATTCCTTTATACCATGGTTTTATCAATAAACTAGGAGGTAATTCATAGTTTACTTCTAGGATTATTTCATGATACTATTAATCGCTAATGTTTAATTAAGAAACTAATCTTATAACGAGTCACGATCTTAGCTTAAGATAGTCTAATATATAGGGGGAAAACTATACAGTATAATTAACATTCTCGTTACTGTTCTAGTATCTTTAGTACCTATTATAAGTATCTTAGTACTCTATTTCATGTCGAATATACTAGACCAGCTTGTAATTGTTATTATATTTATAGTATTGTTCGCTTTTTATTTAGTAATCACTATGAAAGTAAGAAGAGTCAAGGTCTTTAGTGCTATTTTAGTGTAAGACCTTGCTATTATTCTAGATAAATTAATTCACTAAATATATACATTAATAATATAGTATAGCTTTACTACTATACACTATTATAGAGAGTAATAAATATACTACTTTATACTTTTTATACCTCTTAAATATAAAAGAAACATTTATACTTCTATAGCCTATATAAGATCTATAAGATCTATAAAACTCTTTTAGTGTTATTATATATTTATTTTTAATCCTGTTATAATCATTATAAAGAAGGAGAAGCTAAAGTGAAGAAATTAAGCGAGATATATAGTAAGTTCTTAGTCACCTTAAAAGGACTAGAATTAAAAACACTAAATAAAATTAACATTATAAGATAGATTCACTTATTAATTACTCTAGTGTCACTAGTTTAATTTTTATAGTATAAAGTAAGACTAACCGTGAATAGAAACCTTTATTCATTAGTTTAAATAACTTAGTAGTAGCTACTACTATATGTAGGGTTTTATATAAGTTTAAAGATTAACGTAAAGCTAGTCCTAACATCTCTCGCTTAATATTAATAAGCTTCGCCGTATTACCTTCTATTTACATTGTTATCTTTTACTAACAAGGTATCTTTTATACTAAGAAAACACATATAATAAGTAGGTCTAATAAATTCTTATCTATTCTCTTTAAATCACTCCTACTACTTCTTTTCTAACTCTTTAGACGTTAGCTAAGTATAACATTTATATAACGTCGTAGCTATATATTATCTTTAGTAACTTACTAAGGTTATTCTAGTAACATATAATGTTATAGCTATAATAATTGTCTTTAAAAATAATTTTACTCTAGCTTTATAGAAACCTTACATTTATCCTCTATAGTGAACCTTGTACATTAAATATAGACACATGTCTTCGTCTAACATCTAAATATATATAATATATCCTACTAATAATAAATACTAAAGGGGTTCTATATTATATATAAGCTTAAGTATTTAGTCATTTCTAACATCTCATTGAGGAATAATCTATAATATCTAGTTGTATTTAAACTGCGCTGATTTCTACTAGGTTATTTCTTTTTTCAAAGCTGAATTTAGGAGGTGGTGGAAAGGACCGTCGACATGTCAATGTATAAATAAATCTGTGAAATACCTAATGACTTTCTTAACTTTAACAATCTACACCTAGAACGTCTGATTACGTTAGGTGGCGTCCTGGTTGAAAAAGAAATGTATCTAAGAAGCTAGTACCGGCAAATATTCTTCTTGGACAGATTCTCGGAGTAATGTTGGTAGTATAAAGGAAGAATCACCTTATACTATGTCGACACTCTCTATGTTTCTCACAAATCAGGTTTTATTATAAAAGAAGTCTTTTTACACAGACTATAACGTTCTAAGACACAGGACACTAGGTAACCGCTTGAACAGTAAAGTAACTTCTTATCCTGTATCTATTCGCGAGTGATCTACAGCCTTTAAGTTTTATTTTGTTCAATATAAGAACTTTGTAAGACCTAGTGAGCACTCAATACGTAGTCCACTTAATTCCGTGCTTTCATTCTTAGCTTTACTTGTGATCTAATGTTTGTGTTCTACGAATGACAATCCGGAGACAGCCCTAGAATGTTTGTTCTGGGTCTTGTATTGGCCGTTGTAGATGGCCAACAGTCACCGACTAGGATCGAGGAGAGGGGAGCCATCCACCATCCCCAGAACAGAACATGTACCAATCTTTGAAAACAGAGTTCATGTATTCTACAAAACCCAAACGCTAAAATTCGGTCAGCCCATCATAGGTGGCAATTCTAAGTCAGCCAACGAAGAAAGTGGCATCACTGATGCATACCGTATACCCACTTTCCAGCGACCAAGTCTCAAGCAGGAATCCAGTTCGCAATGCGATGCGCGTCCATGGATCTGTTCAGGCACTTCGACCGAAAAAAGGCGGAGGAAGGAGCGGAAAGTAGTGTAACTGGGGTAACATTGAACCATGGCCACCCGGTTTCCAAGCAGCTGAACGACCTATCGCAGAGATCGTCATTCTCTTCCGTATCGAAATATTCTCGGTGCTAGTTGCCTCCGCATTCAATATGCCGGCAATCGTTTTGATGTGCTCGAGTCGCAGGAGTCACTCCAACGGGATTCGGCGGAGATGTTGGGGATAGCCATTCGGGTCGCTAGCGGATTGGTTTTGTTTCCGATTTGATCATTGTTTGCTTTCTGGGATTAGGATTTCTCTTGCCGTCCGTTTTTCAACGGCTGAGAAGCAATCTTACGTACGGGGTGCCGAGGGTCACTTCGTCACGTGTACTCTAGTGGTCTTGGGCTTTAGCTCGTCAGCCGGAAGTGTAGATTAGATTGGCTGAGAAGTGTTTTTCGTAAAGGTATGATGCTGCATAGTGAGTCTGTGAGTTGAAACAATGGAAAGAGGGGGGGAGGGAGGGGGGAGGATGCATGTGAAGAGGGAAAATGTATAAGAACAGCCTTGAGTCTCTCCTTTGCTGGGAATCAAATACATACTATATATTGAACAACTCATTCCTGAAGTCATTGCTCAAGAATCAAAATAGTCGTCATGTTGAGCATCGTGCAACTGTCAATTCTGGCTCCGTGTGTAGTAAGTTCCAATTCCAATAACTGTTTGAAAACCAAAATAAATATCAATTGTCTTGCAGGTCATCATATGGATATGCGCTCGCATCTTCTACAATCTCTTCCTTCACCCGCTACGATCCTACCCTGGGCCCAAGCTCGCCGCAGCGTCACGGTTATGGTTCAGCAAGTACACAGTAGCTGGAACCATCACCCATGAAGTGGCCAAACTGCACGAAGAATATGGGGATGTCGTACGCATCGCTCCCAACGAGCTATCCTACATAACTGCCAAGGCCTGGACTGATATCTATGGTCTTCGAAATAATCCGGAATTTCTCAAGAATCCGGCAGACTACTTGGAGGGTTTCGATGGCGCGCATAGCCTGGTTGCTTTTCCGACCAAGGAACATAGAGATGCCAGGAGACAGCTTGCTCATGGGTTTTCGGAGAAGGCTGTGCGTGAGCAGGAACCAATTATCAAGCAATACCTTGATTTGTTTATCAAGCGCCTGCATGAGAAGTGTAATAATGGGCTGGAGCCTATGGATCTTGTTTCATGGTTCAATGTAAGATCTTAAAATCATCGCCAAACTCCAATACTAATCTCGCGTTAGTTTTTCACGTTCGACATCATCGGAGAGCTTGCCTTTGGCGAGCCTTTTGGTTGTTTGCAAAATTCAGCGTACCATACGTGGGTTAGTGCGGTCTTTACCAACATCAAAGTCGCTACATACTTGCGAACAATCCTATCCCATGGCTTACCCAAAAGCTTCATTGATCTTTTAGCCCCGGCTTCAATGATCCGTGAGAGTAAGGCCCACGAGGCTCTCACAAAGGAGAAGACACAACGCAGAATGGCATTGAAAACAGAGCGGCGAGACTTCCTACACAACGTTCTCAAAGTGGAGAAGCGTGCGTCAGATGGTGAACTCTATGCTTTAGGGAGTGCCCTGATCATTGCTGGCAGTGAGACTACTGCTACTCTCTTGAGCGCTCTTACCTACTACTTGCTCCAGAACCCGCAAGTTCTGGCAAAACTCCTGGAAGAAATCAGAACTTCTTTTTCAAGCGAAGAAAATATCGACATGGTTTCAGTTGCTCAACTCAAGTATCTCAATGCTTGTTTGCAAGAGGCTTTGCGTATTTTCCCACCTGCGCCTGTGAGCCTCCCGAGGTTGGTCCCCAAAGGAGGAGCGATGGTGGATGGGAAATGGGTTGCTGAGGGGGTTAGTCCAATTCCTAAACTCTTTTCAAGATAATGGTTAACCAAAATTATGTATACAGGCCAGGGTAGGTATAACTCATTACGCTGCATATCATTCTACTCGGAATTGGACCCTCCCGAAATCCTTCATTCCCGAACGCTGGCTCGGCGACAAGAGGTTTGAGAATGACAATAGAGATGTCCATCAACCGTTTAGCTTTGGACCTAGGAATTGTGTGGGAAAGAAGTGAGTTGGACTTTACCTCTTGAAGAATCTTGCTAAAACGATGGCCAGTCTTGCCTACGCCGAAATGCGTCTCCTGGCATGCAGACTATTTTGGAATTTCGATATACAGTTTGATCCTCGAGATGTGGGGTGGGAGAACCGGAGGATATTTACCCTTTGGGATAAAATCCCCCTTTACGTGTACCTGACGCCGCGTGTACCTTCGTAAGTGGCGCCCTCCTTCTTTAGTGACTCGGGCCATTTCAATGATTCAGATGATGACTTGGTTTCCTCAGTTCCACCACGGCACAACCACCAACATGAGGAAGAGCAGCAGAAGAGAGATGAATAGATTGGCCTGACGTGAGAAAGCGTCAACTTTCCTGTCTTTTGGATCGCACCGCTTGGTAGGAAGACGTCTCGTGCTGGGCTAATCCGCATTCTTCTTGGGATGGCTGTGGGTTTCTTGCGGTATCCCAACGCAGTCTTGCGTTGGAGTCGGGACAGATAGAGAATGAACGGAACCAAGGAAGTACACATAGATCCATGATGTAAATTGCAATTGAAGCACATGGCTCGGTCTACACATCCTTGTTTGTCAAACACAATTTCATGATTGAGCCACTGGGCCCGCAGGGTCGATTGTTTTCACATAAAGCCACAGTAGAACAATGTACCTTAGACAAGGTTCAGTTGCTCATCCATACTGTTATCCTCCCGCTGCTGTAGGTTGTGGTCTTCGATGTCTTTAGACACAGTTCTGAGGTGCTCAAAGCAAGTCATAAATGCGAAGAGAATCCCATTTACACTAAGAAGGGAAAAGGTACATACATCCGCATCCAAGAAGTTGAGTTGACGTTGGATTAAAGTGGACCGGACAGCACATTTCAGTTGCGAAGTCTCGTAAATGATACGAGTACGAGTGCGCGTCTGCTCCACCGCGACCTCGTATTCGCTCGCAAGATCGGAACCACTAGGACCATCATCCCATCTTCTTGGTCCGGCATGACGATAAGTCAAGACGCCCACCATCTCTCGGCATTCGCGGCATTCGTATTGTCGTATTCTCGCATTCATGGTCTTCATAAGGAGAGGGAGGAACAGTGGAAACTTCTGGCTGTGAGCTTTGAACTTGAGGAGAGAGAGTTGCAAGCCAAAAGTTTCAATATAAACATCGCCATCGCGACCGAGTTGCGCTTGCAGAAGTGAGCGCCTCGTCTTCCTTATCATTTGCAAGATTGGAGTTCGCTAACATATATTTACAGTGGATAACAAACTCCCTCTTTCAACCCATTCACCAAAACCTCACACGGAGCACTCCAAACGTTCCTACGATGAAACGAACATACTTCCATCTCCTACAGATGGAGAGACAACTTGGCGGCTATTGTTACCAGTGCAAGGTCCTAATAAGAAAGCGCGGGCGGACGTAAAGCCAGAGGAAGGCAAAGAGCGCAGCGTAAACGTGCAAGAAAATGTAGATGAAGACGAGGCACCTCGGCAAGATGCGATAGGTCAACCAGGGTCTGGAGAGCTATCAGCTGTGAGGGATGCTGGAGAACAGATGACTAGGTACCAGACGAATGCCGCTACCGAATCTAATTGGTCTTGGTCACTCCCAGGAGATGAACAGGCGCCATCGCCTATTCGCGAATCTGTACTTGGGCAACCACCCTTACCCAGAATCAAGACAGAAAGGCGGGCAGAAATATCACCAAGTCCTGAGGTGACTTGCTTTAACCCACAAAGGAAAGCATACGTGCCACTTCACCTCCGGGATTCCCAAACCCTATCACCACTTCAAAGGGCCAAACTTGACCAGGGCGCGATCTTGACGCCTATCTCTTTGCCCCTTTCTTCGGCCTCTCACAACACACCTGGCTCGTTGGCTGCTGCTGAGACTATAGCCTCGAAAGATGTAGAAGGGCAATCATCGTCGGATATGGAGAGGTCTTCTACTGTTAATTCGGTACATGCTGTACCTGGGCAAAACACGTCACTATCACAGATTTCTTCTCCCACCAGTACCACTCCGACCATAGCAGACTTCATCCAAAGCATACAAGAATATGCCCATAACCACCAAAAATCACCCATGTATCAGGGAGCCCAAGCAGGTCAAGTCCCAACATACTATTCTCATATCAACCCCACAAGTCCACAAGAGGAAGTGATATTTCAACTTAGGCCATTAAGCCCTGGCTCCTCGCGAAAGAGTTACTCGTCATTTGTTCCAGGCTCGGTGATCTTCTCGCGAGATGGCTTTCCAATATCGCGGTGAATTGGTCACTGTTCTTGTGTTGGTATTGGAGGCTTTAAGATCTTCCAGAATCTTTATACAACAAGTCGCAGAGGAGGCGGTCAGATGTCTTGTGTTTGACATGAGATGGCGATGGCTCTCTCGCTTACGTCAACGATACTTGGATATGTCAAGCAATTAGTTCCTGACGTCAATTGCCTTGGACAATTTCCCAAACGCTCAGCAGACGAGTCTCGTAGGATAACAACCTCGCGAGACAAGATCATAGTCTGCAACCTACCACGATAGAGCAGGAGTAGGAGGATCCTTACGAGATGTTGAAAGAATGCGTTCAAATTACTCAAACCCACAGGTTTCCCTACTCCTGCAGCAGGTCATGGTCATGTTTCTCGTCCTGATGGGTGCATGTTTGATTTACTCAACCAATCCAGTAACTCACCAGACTCAGAGTCCCTGACCACCACCCGATACCTTTGCCACCTGCTCGTGTCCTCGCACTCCCGGAAATGATCGCCAGCGAGTAACGACGGCGAGTAACGACGTGTACTCCGTCAGATCACCGTGTGCCTATCGCGTTAAGTAGAATGTTACGCCTGCTAGCAGAATACCGTAACCCACGACCAAGCCCACATTTAGCGAATAGTAACTAATAAACACGTTAGCTGAATGCTTGACGCTCTGTGCTTACGGCACTAGTGAAATGACGGAGTAAGGGATAAAATCATTGTGATTCTGCGCAATCCCATCTCTGCACCCATAACATGAGTTCGTGCTAGGGAAACCAGAATTCCTCAAGCATTTCCACAGACTCCCGCGAAGTGCTTCACCAATTCCCTCGAGCTCGCCATCTTCACTCTTCGCCTGCACCAGGAAATCATTGCGAGCCGGTTCTCGGGAGACGGAAGGCGTGCTTAGTTGCCGGTGAGGTGGAGGTGGACGTGGACGTGGATCATCATGCTCGTTTAAAGCGTTGCTTTGAAAAAGGAAAAGGATAATTCCTATTCCGCCACCGGTTTCTCACTACCTAGGTAGCTGATATGAACAGATCTCCGTCCCCGTCAGTTTCAAGCTCATCTATGAACCGCAGAGCTAGCTAGCTAGCTAGCGCCACGACGCGACCTTGTCGCCAACTTGAAGTTGACCATAACTCAGCACTCGAGTGGACTAAAGAGTGTGACGAAATACAAATCTCTAAGCTTGACATGGAGGATTTGTAGCTTACTACCCTAGAATAAAGTGCTTCGTTTCTGAAAGTAGATTAGAGTAGTGTTGAAGTTTAAGGGGACTTACTAGGTAGTGTTATATTATATAGTTAACTATAACTAAGTAAGCTATATTCTTGATTGTAGTAAAAGGTTTAATGTAGACAGTTGTACAGGTCTACTTGCTAACAACTTTAGCATTATATTGTTATCTAGATATTCGACTTAGTAGTCAGGCTGTCAAAGAGTGGACAATCGATCGCACTCTTAAAAGAAGAACCAAGCGAGATGAATTGAGAAGCAAAGTGATGTATGGATGCAATATGCTTGCTATTCATCTATTGATTCTCAAAGTCTGACCTGAGAGTCGAGGTACCTACGCATCTGGCTCAGTAACAAATGCCGAAGGTGATTACTAGCTGGTAACACTAGCTCTCCTTAGCGAAAAACCGGTTCTCCCTCAAAAATGCGCAGAAAGTCTGGTATTCCCATGTTTCTTGCCCATCTTATGTACCATTATCACCTCAACTCCCCCACACCCTCACATCCCCATACCAAAAGTCCCATCAACAATCTACCAAGTCTCCTGCACGAACCTATTCAGAGTCTCCAAACTCTCAAAGTACGCCTCGGCAGCCTCACGCTCTTTTCCCTCCTCCACATTATCTCGCCAAGCCGACAATAAATTGCCCCCTTTATCGACCTTTGGGCTCAACCTTTCATCCCTACAATATTCCTCCAGTATACTCACAAATGCCTCTCTAACCGCCTTTGGCATCCTTCCACTACTGCCACAAAGGTAAATAAGTGCTCCCTTCTCCTCAAGCAAGCTTACAAGAAACTTGCCCTCTTGGCGGATCAAATCTTGCACGTAAATCTTCTCCTTTTGATCGCGGCTGAAGCAGCTGAAGACGTGGATATTGAGAATAGAGTTTGTAGTCCATTCCTTCTCATAGAAGAAGTCTGCAGCACGGTTGCGGTTACCGAAGAAGAGGTAATGATCGCCAAATTCTTCCTCCCTATACTCACGTTCCCACATGAGCGACCGGAGAGGTGCGATGCCCGTGCCGGGACCAATGAGAATTAGGGGCAAGTGCGGGTCATGCAGTGCAGGAGCGTAGAAGTTTTCGTTTTTTTGGAATCTGACGTGGAGACGGGAGCCATTTGGAAGCGAGGCAAGATAGCGGGAGCAGAGTCCTTGTCTGATTTTCTTGAGAACAGTACGATACTTGACGATAGCTACGAGGAGTTGAACCTGATTGAGGCCTTCCTTCTGGTTTTTATCCAATCTGGGTTTGAAGTATTGGCGCATGCGCCCGCCAGATGCGATACTATAGCTACGACCACGGATGACGGGGAAGAAGGAGCAGACCCACTTCCACGGAAGATTCACAGACGGAAAGTCTTCCAGAACTTCCAGGATGCTACGTCGAGGACGGGAGGTGTAGTCGTAGAACTCGTCGGTGAAGAAGGGATTAGCAAACTCGCGCAGGCGCTGTTTGTGTGTCGAATCCTCGGTATAGTGAGCAATGACTTCAAAGAAGTTGCGCTTCGGAATGGCTGTGATATCAAGGTTGTGGGTGAGCAGCTCTCTCAATGTCGTGTCCTCCAAAGGATAGAGACCAGGCATGTCCAGTCCTGAGATATAATTGGCGGCGTTAAAGCACTGCGGCGGTCTAGCCTGGAAGGTGAGAGGGGTGTCGGCGATACCGCACCAGTCCATTAGATCTATCAACCGTTGTACGTCCTCAGGGAAGTTCTTGGGATAGATGACCATGATGTCGCCAGGCTCATAATAAAGGTCTTCGGGGATAGTGAAGGTAAGTTGTCGGACATCCTGCCAGTGTTCTCGAGGAGTCTTTCTGGAGTTTCCGACGAGAGTTACACCGGTAACACGTGGTATAGGAAGTAGCAGGTCTGGTGGATGAAGCGCTTTGGGAGCCTCGATGTCGCTGGTGGGTCCTTTCAACTGCTCGCCATCCTTGGAATTAGACTCGGGGGGGACGGCTTCCTTTGGGACTAGCTGCTGGAAGACTTTTGGCTCCATCTCGTATGTCCTATGGGCTTCTGAGTGTGCGACGGTAGTATCAGGAGCGTCTGGGATTGTGGAGGGATTGCTTTTGGATGCGGGTTCTTGAGAAGCAGAAGTCGACTTCGCGGAAGAACCTGCTCCTGAAAGTGACAGTGAGGTCTCTGCCGTTGCCTCTGGGGTCCTGTGTCGTGATCCAGACGTGATCGCATCTGCGCCATCAGCGTCCGCCGGTGTCGCGTTTGGAGGCGCCATTCCAGCTTCTGCGCTGACTGTACGATGAGTAGTTTTGGCGGGTGATCTGACCTGGACCAATTCCTCCTTTGGCGCACGCATGGTCTGGTCTGCCTCTAGGTTTTGCTGTGGTGTTGTTGTTGTTGTCTCTGCGCTCTTGGGATTCGCGAGAACAAGGCTGAGCTGGGGAGGGAGGAAGACGTCTGCTGGAATTGGCTCGAGCCCATCAGGCAGCGGATAGGCAGAAAGAAGGTGCGAACGCAGACCAGCCGACCAATCAATAAAAGTGCCATCAATACTGTGTTCTATGAGCGTCTGCACCGGGAATCTGGAATCTACGAGAGAAAACAAGACAAAGAAAGACGCGCAAGCGACGTGCAAAAGGGGCAACTGACCCCTCCTCATGTTGGTCGTCTGCTTCTCCTCGTGGATATATCTCGTGCGCACCCAGCTGCTGAAGACGCTTGTGAAGCTTACGGGCAGTCCAATTGAATCTTGATCACCATCATCGCCATCAGTACGTCCATGTTCTCCCAACTTACGCTGTGCTGTGATGCGGGACCTACTTTGGATATGAACTGTCTCCCAGCCCAAAGGACGTGAAGGATACGCGACGCAGACACCCAGCAGGCAAACGCTTGCGCAGGAGACTTTTCCAGAACTTCCTGGCGTTGGCTGGAAACTCGCCCTGGCCGGTGGTTGAGACTGCAATCACGACCACCGCGTACTTGGGCAGTTCGGTCTGTTATGGCCTGCGGATAAGTATGTGTGTGCGGGCGCATGAACTCAGACCGACATACAATTTCAACGAGATCCATCTCGCGGACCCTGGTCTCGAAATGCAGCCTCTCGGTGATGCGACCCAGATCCGCGGCCACATCTTCACTGTTGCCCGTCTCGGAGCCATAGAGCACGAGGGCGTTCCTCTCATCATGGCGCTGGCGGGCGAGAGACGTGGTCATGTTGTGAGGAGTGGTGTTTGGCGACGGCGCATCCGTCTTTTCTTTGTGCCAGGACAGCAGCAGGTGCTGTGCGGGTACGTCACAATCACCACCACCACATCGTCTGTCAATCAGTCACGAGACCCAAGTCCAGCATGGATGGGCCAGAGGCAGCCCACTCTGGAATGCGTGGATGGGCAATCTATTGGCGGATGCGGTCCATGGCCGTGCAGTGTGCAATGTGCAATGTGCAATGTGCAATGTGCAATGTTTGGGCCGATGCTGGTGAAAGATTGCTGTCAGTGCCAGTGAGTTTGCGGTGGAGCCTCCTTGTCGTGGCCCCTATCATGGCAACCAAGTGTCCAGCACAGCACAGGACAGGACCGCCGCATGACTCCGTGGTAAGCGCGCCAAGGCGACACACCGACACCGACACCGACACCGACACCGACACCAACGACACCGCTCCACCCCTTTTTCCGACATCGTCGAGCTAGGCTCCCTGGGTTATCTCCCGCCCTGGCCTGAGATACACACGATAGCGACCGAACACCGTACACTAGGCACCTCCTATGCCTACCTCTCCTGTACAACCTATGCCACCAGCGGACGCGTGACGTGCGGCTCTGTAGGGCTCAACAAAACAGTGCCCGAGGCAACAACGATGGCATGGCGATACATGCGAGGCCACATCGCTGCATCGTACATTTCTATCACATCATCCCATACCCGAGGGACCATGCCACGGCAGAGGGCAACCAGGTAAGGTACCTCGCACGGGAGCGACCTAGGTAGGGACAGTAATAATCACAATCATAACACCACCCACCAGCCTGTCATGGTTCGGACAATAATCCTTCGTCCATCTATCTCCCAGATCATCACCATCGGCAGATCTGGTACGCACCGTCGCAATATTGGTCGCATCGCCTGCCTGCCTGTTGCATGGTGTCGCGGCTTGCTTGATCTTGTAATTTGTCGACCCTCCAAAGCATCAACTTCGCCTTCCCCAGAAATTGGAGCGCTAACTGCTTCCGGCAAGAGCCACTCTCGCTACGCAGCCCTAGCGCCGTCACGGCTACAATTTTTAGGCGTGAGGAATCTGGTATATATCGCGCCTCCTTCTCCCTTTCTTGCCGTCTTCACATCACAACAAGATCCGATCCAAGTTCATTCAACTCCCAACTTTCAAACGCAAACCAGACCACTAGGGCACGTAGCTACCCTTACACCAACTCCCCCATTTGTTCAAGAGTCAATTACTCAGCGAACGTCGACCATCCACCTTACTTCAAGCTCATCTTCAGTTTAACACCACCCAACTCAATCACCATGTCTACCGTTGTGGAAAAGGTTACTGACGCCGTCAACGACGTTACTGCCGCTCTTGGCAACACATCAATCTCCGACAAGCCTGCCGACACCACTGCAAGCGACAAGGCAGCGCACAACGAGGCCGTTCTGGCCAGCGCTGCGGAGGGACGAAGACTCTATATCGGTAACCTCGCATACGCGACCACCGAGGGGGAGTTGACAAGCTTCTTTGATGGCTACCTGGTGTGAGTTCATCCTCCTCACCTCTCATGGGGATTTGCAGCAGCGCGCGCGCTCTGGTTTGTTGTGTTGCGGCCATACTGGCGACCAGCCATGGAGCATCTGCTACCTTCCGTTTGGTCGATCTGCGCGCAGTGGAACGGCATGGGTAATTTATTGAACCAAGAGACATCCGCTGACATTTCTTCTCAAGTGAATCCACGTCCATCCCAAAGAACCCACGCACCGACCGCCCAGTAGGATACGCTTTTGTCGATCTCTCCACCCCATCTGAGGCTGAGCGTGCCATCGCTGAGCTCTCTGGCAAGGAGATCCTCGAGCGCAAGGTGTCTGTTCAGCTTGCCCGCAAGCCTGAGCACAACGAGAAGGGCGCTGCTGTCAGCGGCGGTGAGGGAGAAGGTTCTGGTGCCGAGGGAGGACGCCGCCGTGCTTCTGGCCGGGGCCGCGGTCGTGGTCGTGGTCGTGCTGGACGTGGCGGCGCCCGTGCTGCTCGTGGAGTAAGTCCAGGAATACACACCCTTCAATTGCACAGTTTGCTGATATGTTCGCAGTCCAAGGGCGAGGAAGGTGCTGAGGTTCCATCTTCAGAGGTTCTTCCTTTGACTGACACCACTAATACTGCCAACAATGGTGAGGAGAAGAAGGACACCAAGGAGAAGAAGCCCAAGGAGCCCCGTGCTCCACGTGAGCCCCGCGAGCGTGGCCCACCAGCTGACGGCATCCCATCAAAGAACAAGGTTATGGTTGCCAATCTCCCCTACAACCTTTCTGAGGACCAGGTAAGAGCACATGCCGAGACTTTGGAAAACATCATACTGATCCACTCAAATAGCTGAAGGAACTCTTCGCTGCTTACGAGCCATCCTCTGCCAAGATTGCCCTTCGCCCCATTCCCCGCTTCATGGTCAAGAAGCTCCAGGCCCGCAACGAACCCCGCAAGGGTCGTGGATTCGGATTTGTTACTCTGGCCTCTGAGGAGCAACAGCAGAAGGCTGTCGCTGAGATGAACGGAAAGGAGATCGATGGTCGTGAGATTGCCGTCAAGGTCGCCATCGACAGCCCAGACAAGACTGACGACGATGCCAATGCTCCAGCCACCACTGAGGCTGCCACTGAGCCAACAAACGGTACCGCTGAGGTTGCCGCTACTGCATGAGCAGTGTGTATTACATGTATGATGGGGAGTGCTTCATTTGGCAGGCAGTGATGACAAATGCATTGCTTAGCGGTTGCTTTTGGACCATTGTCTCGGCGCAATGAGGATGCATTCAGTACGGGGCTGGGGATTTCTGATGACATATCAGGAAGAACTGCCTTCATGATTTTCCTTTTACGTGGATGGAAGGGTGGACCACAGTGGTGGAATTGTTACGGCGTCTGATAGATTTGTGGCTCTCCAAAACACATTCTCTGGCAACTGGCTTTTTCTTCACATGGTGGCTATCTTTGCTTCCACGATGAACTCTTTGCATTTTTTGCTATCAATGTCTTCTTACCATTTCTCTAGCTCGTTCTCAGGGCTGTACTTCTAGAGGCTTTTTCTGATGTGCTCTCTGGGGAAAGGATGGAAATGGAAAAGTTATTTGATTTTGAAATCATTGATAGAAGGATCGAGTGACAGGTAATACGTGCATGCATGTGTGTTTCCGTGATTGTCTGTGATTGTTGTCCAAATGAAAATATAGATGGGACCTTGCTCCGTACGGCTACGAGGTTGCATTCCAGCCTTGTGTTACAGCCGTGCCACTCATTCGTCATTATTGGGCGCTGGCTGGGGGCTTGCCAAGGATCTCGAGACCTCCTTTCTGTCGCAGTAGACTAACATTTATTCTGCGCACAACTCTCAAGACACGTATTCGACAGCGCATTCTTCACTCCGACCACAATCGCATGGTAGCTCTAGCTGACCACAACTCCACGAGCTACAGCTCTTTTGGCAAATATGGCGAGCAAGGCGATGTGGGAGGTTGATCCCGAAACACGGTCAAAAGTATGCCGTTGCCTATTTCCTGTGCCCTCTTGCGTTCCCTCGTGTCAATTCCCTCTCGTCGCCCTGAACTAGCGCAAGTGACACTGTCGCTGACAAGGTGCGCAACAACAGCTCCTCGAGATTCAAAAGGTCAACGGCAACGACCGATGCGTCGACTGTGGTGCGCCGTCCCCACAATGGGCATCCCCAAAGTTTGGCGTGTTTATCTGCTTGTCGTGTGCGGGTGTCCATCGGGGACTTGGAGTGCATATTAGTTTTGTGCGCAGTATTACTATGGATGCGTTCAAGGCGGCGGAGATTGAGCGGATGAGGGGTGCGGGGAATAAGCCTTGGAGGGATTTCTTCGATAAGCATGAGGAGAATCAGGGGGCCGGTATTACGTGAGTGTGATGGCTTTTCTTTGTCTTGATGGATGAGTGAGGATAGTAGAGGGAGAACACAGGAGGGAGAACGTAGGAGGGGAGAATATAGACGTGGTGGGTTGGTTGCTGATTGTGTGACGACAGTTTCGACGATGCGACGATAGCAGAACGGTATTCAGGCGAGGTGGGAGAAGAATGGAAAGAGAGGTTAACAGCAAAGGTTGAAGGAAAAGACTACGTCGCATCCGAAAAGCAAGCGCCTTCCTCCATGTCCTTCAACAATGCTCCCACATCCTCAGCATCCAGCATGAACTCCCGAAGCGCAACACCCTCTCAAACTGCAGGTGGAGTGGGCGGAAAAGCTAAGGTGGACGACAAGTACTTTGCTGGGCTAGGTGCTGCCAATGCCTCGCGGTCAGCAGACTTACCTCCGTCTCAAGGAGGGAAGTATGCTGGGTTTGGAAGTGGTGGGGCCTTTGTGCCGGAGAGTTCCAAGGCGGGAGGACTCCCAGGTATGGATGAACTGCAGAAGGATCCTGTTGCAGCGCTGACAAAGGGCTTTGGGTGGTTTACTACGACGGTGGGTAAGACGGCGAAGAACGTGAATGACAGTTATATCCAACCCACGGCTCAGAAGGTATGTTTCTTGGCTCCTTTACTATCTTTTTTCCTTCCTGCGCCTCGCTGAATTCCTTACTTCTTTTTGTCTCTATGTGACTTAATAACACCCTCTGGCAGCTAGCAGAAACGGACCTTGCAGCACAAGCCCGCATCACCGCCGCTCAAGTAGCCAAGGGTGCTCAAGCAGGAGCTAAGAACGTAGGGGAAGGATTCAATCGTTTTGTAGAGGGACCTTCATCTGGTGGATACCGGAATGCACCGATTGATGAGAGCAAGAAGGATTTCTGGGATAGCTTTGCCGAGGCAGGTATGTCGAAACAGCAGGGTCATAGTGCTGTAGGTACGGGGGCTATTAAGAAGGGGAATGAGGGCGGTTACGGAAGTGGTGGGATTGGGTCAGCCAGTTCGGGGAAGAAGGATGGAGATGAGTGGGAGAAGTGGTAGGACGGGAAAAGAGACGAAGAATGATAGACGGGCATTTTGGGATTGTTGGGAGCTGAGATACCAAGTTGGAAAACAGGGGGCTACTTGAATGCCTTGGAATTAAGAAAGCATCTCATGTATTGCATGCATTGTTTGGTGTTTAGGTGTGTCGGTGTGCTCGAGCTTTGCTGCTTTACTTGTATGATTAATGTGGGTAGATCTCATTGAATCATCATTATATCTTTACAATACCTAGAAAACAAGTAAGGTAAGAGCACAAGTTACTTCTTCTTATCCTCTTAAACTCCTCTCTCTCTACCCTAGAACCCCTAAAGCAGGAGATACATAGTAGAGCCCTAGTAGAGAATACTACTAATTAAGGTATCTATCTATCTATAAGCAAGTAAATAAAAACAAGTAAACTAATAAGAAATTAAACTTATTAAATATTCTCTCTATTTTATTCTCCTCTTTAAGATAGATGTCTTAATAATCTAGATATCCATCTAAGAAAAGTATACTATTCTTAGCTCTATTTTATAAAAGATATACTACCTACCTACTCTACCTAGCTAAGATACTAGTTAGTACTACTAATTACCTAATCTCTCTACTCTACCCCTACCTAGACCTACCTACCTAGGTAGCTAGAAGAGTATCAATCCTATTATATAACCAAGGACTAGTAAGTGCGTGAGATGAAAGAAACAGATTACTGTACGTACCTACGAAAGGTACTTCTCTTCTGTACCTAGGACAGGCAGACTTCATCTCCCCCTCCCCTCTCCACCTCCCCTCTCCCCCCCCCCGCAGTGCGACGGCGACAGCGGTATAGAAACAATTCAAGAAAATCATACCTTAGTTGAAACTTGAAATCGGCCGGCTGGGGGGGGGGGCGGTATTGTAGTCTATTGTGGTATGGTAGAGGAGAGGGGGAAAGGGCTAGAACCACAACCACTTAAGGGAGTTGGTTCATTGGAGTTTGGCTATGGTAAGGTAGGTAGGTGGTCGGTCGTATTTGAGGAGAGTTTTGCTAGGTAGGAGGGTGTCGGTATCTTATGCTGAAGAGAGATGTGGATGGGGTCGGATATAATGGATGCCGTAGGGCCGGCCGTGTGACTCTGTGTGGTTACTCATGGGATATGGGACGAACTTTGACTTCTTAGGTTCGCTGAATCGACTACATGTGGTTTGGTGGAGAGGGCTTTGACGGATCATTTGCTAATACGAATTCATGGTGTAAGTACCTCTCAAACCCCTGTTGCACTCTTCCACGGTTGGAATGCTGTGGTCTTTGGGAATAGTGTTTGCGAATATGTGCTTGCTTGAAACTATATGTACACTCACAATGATCCTCGTCGATATATTAATGTAGGATCGATTGTTACGACCAACGTATATTAGCAAAAGCCTGTCCTGTAGGCGTTAGTGTGACCCCATTGCCAGATTTAAACTCCCCTGAACTCTCCCTCTTCGACGTTGAAAACAACAGATTTTCAAAAGCTTGCGCCGTGGGCGTCACTGCAACTGACTGTCTACGCTTCTCGGAACCAAAATTCTGCTTTGAGGCCAACTGGTTGGCAAATGCTTGGGCTGTAGGCGTCAACCTTTCCCAATCACTCAAGTAAGTGCTTTCCAATAAGCCACTACTCTCCCTTAACCATGCTGCAAAATCCTGTAACCGTGGTTCCTCCTCTCTTAACCCATCAATATCACCTCCAAAGCCATCCGTCTCGAAATATTTGAACATAGGTCCCGCTTCTTTGGACATTCTTCGCGTGATAGGGCCGATAAACTCGAAGGTCTCGGGCATGTCGTGACCAACTGTGAGTTTGAAGATTTGTTTTCCTTCAGCGAAGGTGAGGTCGTCGCCCGCTAAGGTGATTGTCCAACCGGAGTATTCTTCTTCATCGTTGAAGGCTCGAGCTGCGAAGAGACCAATGTCTCGTATTGATACTAATTGCAGTGGTATATCCTCCCGCAAGCTAGCCCACATTGATGCGAAACATCTTCCTTTGAAGTCTTGTGTTAGGTTGTCCATAAAACAAACGGGCCTAAGTATGGTCCAGTGCATGTCCTTGGCGTATATGGCGGCCTTGCCTCGTAGGTATATCTCGATTTTGTGTTTGGAGAGGAAGTGCGGTACTTCTGTGGGGTTTTCTTCTGACCAACCGGGGCCGCCACGGTCGACGGAGCTGAAGATGAAGTGCGAGACGCTGTTGGCTATTGCGGCATCGATCAATGGCTGTTTGAATAATCGTCAGTAGTAGTACTAGCAGAAGCCACAACGTGTGCACCATGCCTTTGCCTGCCGCTCTTCATCTCCCTCCTCCTTGCCCGGAATCGTATAACAGAAAATGCCATGTATTGGATTCTCGGCTTTGAATATGGGTTCTGGTTTCGAGAAGTCGCCTTCTATCAGTCTGACGCCTGGTCTGGCGTCAAGAGCTCGCGCATTGGGTGAGTGTCGGTTCCGTGTTAAGGCCAGGATTTCGAAGGGAGGATCGCTGGGATTGGAAAGAAGCGCCTCGATGACTGCTCGTCCCTGTCTGCCAGTTGCTCCTGTGATGAGAATTTTCCTCCTCCACACCATTCTGATCGGTGATATCTCGTCGTCACTCTCACGTATAACTGTGATATTAGACGCTCCGGAGCTTGAGAGCCCACAGCGAGGGAAAAGGGCTAAGAGATCTTGAAGGGGTGGAGCATCAGGGGACGGGGAACAGACGAACGATACTTATATCTTTACTTACACCAACCCGATCGAAACACCTCACTTAGAGTATTGAGTCGTAACAACCTACAAAGTAAGGCTGTGAAGTAACGCTAAAGCCTCGACGCAGAGTTGCCAGGCATGATACCAAGAGATTGCCGCTGATAAAAGGCTGTCGGTCTTGTTGCCCTGAGCCTGCGCACTCTAGTCTCTGACCCGATGTTTGCTTGGCGCGTATGGACAGGAAGATGGACAAGAGAGCAGATGAGCTGTCGTGGATGCCAAGTCTGGCTTGTGTTTGTTGATGTGAGGATGTGCATCCTCGTGCGAGTCCTGGGCGAACCTACCCAACCTATGGGCAAATCCGAAATCGAAGCTGCGAGGTGTATGATGCCAAAGTCTGGGGATTGTCGAGACTCTAGTGTATCTGGTTGGGGGAATGCTTGGAATGGCAGTCAATGCAATGTAGTAGGCTCGCTGGCGCGGTCCAATGGGTGGCCATGGGGAGGGTCATGGTGGTTGATGTTAGGAGATACGAGGACGCCAAGGAGACAGAAGGTGTTCCAAAAGCCAAGTCTCACGAAGTATAAATATAAGGGCGGTGGCAGAAAATATCCTTCGGTAGCGTGTTTGGTCTCGCTAAGGGTTGTGTATTGTGATCGTTTCCATGGCTTGTGGTTTCAAGGACCTGCCACCTGCCACCTGACAACCCTTCAATCTGCCCAGAACACCACTGACCCGGGAGGGAGAGACGTGGTATAGTCCTTACTCACCTTTCTATTGTCCCCCCCTTTGAAGTCGCTTTGGTATTGACTGAGATGGCGAGTCACCCCCCAACTCCGCAACCTGTCATCGTCCAGTGGCTCCTCGATACCCGACCGCTATGGCCCGTCTCGGCACACCTGGCTTCAAGAGAGCAAGTGCAAGCGCTCAAGACCGTTGTGGGTTTGCCAAAATCTTGGGCGCTGATAGCTGTTGACATTGGCAGGCTTCAAATGCTCTGGCGCTCTTGACAACCAGTGAGCAGCAGGGTGTGCTTAAGTATTACCATGCCAGAGATGCCAAGATGAGCTTGGCTTCGTGCCTGTTGAAGCACCTCGTCATTACCAAGTACTGCAATGTTCCATGGTCAAAGAGTGACATCTCCCGGGATGCCAATGGCAAGCCTTGCTACACTCCAAGCCCAGACTCCACAGGAGAGCGACACGTCGATTTCAACGTGAGCCATCAAGCCGGCTTGGTTACCTTGATCGCAAGCATCGGGTTCAAAGGCAAGGTGGAAGTGGGCACCGATGTGGTTTGTGCCAATGAACGGCTAAAACACGACCATGATTTTGTTGAGAAACAAGGTTTCTTCGCTTGGGTGGATATGCATGGCGATGTCTTTGCAAAGAGTGAGCTCCAAGAAATGAAGCTGTCTCCGGTTGTTCTGGACGAGTCAGTAGTGGCTTCCAAACTCCAGGGATATTGCAAAGACCAGATATCCAGGTGTCAGCATAGAAATCTGAAGGTACGGCTACCTGCTCAGAATGGAGAAACAGGAGAACCGCAAACAATGAAGCACATCGACAGTAACATCATCATCGATGCCAAATTGCGACGCTTCTACGCATTCTGGTGCTTGCGAGAAGCATATGTTAAAATGACCGGCGAAGCGTTATTGGCTCCTTGGCTTAAAGACTTGGAATTTAGAGATATCCAGCCTCCTTCTGCCAAGAAAGGACTTCAACAACCCGAATCTCTTGTCGTTGGAGATACTTTGAAAACGTTCGACATTTTCTTCAAGCGCCAACCTGTCCGCAACGTTCATATGGAGCTTGCAGCCCTTGGCGAGCATTTCATGGTTGCCGGTGCCGTAAGAGCGACCCAAGCAGTCGACGATCAGAATTTTGCCTTGGGAGTATGGGAAGAACTAGATATTGAGAAGGATATCCTCGGTTTTGCATCGTCCAAGGCTTGAATCGGAGGTCTTTTTATAGCGACAAATGACACAAGCCCATCTACTCTTCCTGTCTACCTTCACAGCTCAACCATATGTAGAGTCGACAACCAGGCGCCGTGCCACAGCATTGGCATGCTAACAAGGCTCCAAGAATGAGGCGAGATGTATTCAATGATGGTATGCCGTGGTACCTACAATCTTGCGATCTGGAAAGATAAATCCAACCTGCGATTCTGATTTGCTTTACTTCGTATTGATTCCTATGTCTGCGACGTCTATCTTCAGAAACGTTGGTTGACCCATTGGATTTCTTCGACGGGCAATATCAAGAGTCAATTTTGCGTTGATTGGCCGTTTTTGAAATGATTCAGCTGACTCTTGTCTTGTGATAGCTTTGGGAGTTTATTTACTCCTAAAACAACAGTAAGCACGCTTCTAGTAGTTGGTTAGTAACTCCGTTGCCGCATCTACACTTGGTCAATCATGCACTGCATGTCATTCCACGTGATGGTTCATGGTCCTGACCGTTATGACAGGACCTCGGCAAGCCACTTACGACGACGACGATGAATGAATGCCATGCTGGTGATGGGCGACTACAGTAGCCCCTCCTGCACCATTCCACTTTGCCGCCAGTGAGCCCAGGATTGGATCTTTGACAACCCCCGCCTGCAAGCCTGTACCATAGTTAATCGTGCATCTCCTCCCTGCAAATGCATTTCCCCGGATTGATCTTTCAGTCCTCGGCAGCCGGCCCAGAAAGTCAATGGCGACTTTGACATGAACGACCTTGGATAGCATCAATGTGATGTCGCTTGCTTTCCATTGTATCAAACGACAAAACTGCAAGATTCAGCTGTCAGAGACTGAAGCTGTCGCTTTAAAGGTTCTTGGTCTCAAATATTCGTCATGTTGTCCTCCTTCCATCTATCAATTGCCGGTCGATTCCATTGTCGCAAAAGCCCCTCTCATCATCTTTACGTCTCATTCTGGGCGCCGAGTGGCCGATCCAAATTATTCAAATCCAATCATCACCCAGTCAAAAGTGTGGCGCTGGCTACACAGCTACACAGCTACTCGAGTATGGTACAGTCTCCGGAGCTCTGCTTTTGACATCTGTTGGGCCAAGGAGACGATGACGCCAAACGCCTCCTGCTTCGGCACACTGGTGAGGAGCTTCTTCACTTATTATTACTACTAGACCCCTCCCTCGATTTACGGTTCTCCTTCGTCCTGTTAACTTTCAACGCGTGCGTTTGCGCTCCCGTTGTGCTCTACCTATTTTCAGTCCCAGTCCACTGCGCAGCATGTCATCTTCCGCAGATATAGCCTACTCCCCAGATTCGGGTTCACGGTTCAAAGACTTCGCCGAGACAAACGAAGGCAGTGGGCCTGGACTCAAAGACCCCAACGACCAGATCCAAAACTCCAGCAAAGCTTATGCCAAGCACCAGGAAAAGGCGTCCAAAGCAGTCGGAGCTGGACCAAGTATACAGAATCCCCACGGCAACGTAGAGCACATTGAGGACCGCGATAGAAATCACCTTCCACATCTCTCAACTCAAAGCACTGCAACGAATTCGTCGAAATCACTCCAACATGAAAAGACCCTGTCTTCCATACGCTCGAAAGTGGGATTGCAGGCCGAGGCGCCCATTGTAGGAGGTCATGATGTCCACCAGGACCTCGCATGGAGCTCCGTACGAGTTATATTCCGCGAACCATTTGCCGAATTCTTCGGCACATTCATCATGGTGCTGTTTGGAGACGGAAGTGTGGCTCAAGTATTGTTGAGTACGGGTCAGACATCAGCGCCTGGTGGGAATGGGTTTGGTCCTTATCAAAGTATAAGCTGGGGGTGTGTTCTCTATATTTGTAGGTTAACGGTAGAACTAACATGATCCGATAGTTGGGGTCTGGGTGTCATGCTCGGAATCTACACGGCCGGTGACTCTGGCGGCTTTCTCAACCCAGCCATAACCTTTTGCTTCTGCCTCTTTCGCAAATTACCCTGGCGCCGCTTTCCAATCTACTTCCCTGCACAACTTCTCGGAGGGCTATGTGCCTCGGGTGTCGTTTACGCAAACTACATAAATGCGATTAACCAACTCGAAGGCCACGGAATCCGTACCGTCCCGCCCAACCCAACTGCTACAGCGGGAATATTTTGCACCTATCCACAAGCATTCTTAACGAAGGCCAGCCAGTAAGTATATCCTGGAAGACAGTAGCAACATCCGATACGAAGAAGTCCACATGGGTTATTATATACTTCGGGAGCAATAATGCTGACTTCAATAACCACCAGGTTCTTTAGCGAGTTTATCGCTTCTACTATCTTGATGTTTGTCATCTTTGCACTGAAGGATGATAGTAATCCAGGCGCGATGGGGAAGAGTGGCGCGGGGAAATTGTTCCCATTAGCGTTGCTGTTTTTGATTTTTGGCCTGGGAGCTTGCTTTGGGTACGAACTTCACTCATTCCTCGAACCCTACTTCCTTGCCTTGTTCATCCCATATACATATTCACTCATAGACATATTCATCTAGCGCTCCGCTAACAACAAACACAGATGGGAAACAGGCTACGCCATAAACCTAGCCCGAGACTTCGTTCCCCGCCTAATGTCGTATATAGTTGGTTATGGCCACGAGGTCTGGTCCGCAGGTGGCTATTACTTCTGGATACCCATGGTCGCACCGTTCCTCGGATGTACATACGGAGGATTCCTCTATGACCTGTTCATTTATACTGGACCCGAGAGCCCGGTCAATCATCCTTGGTTGGGCTTCAAGGATTTGTGGAAAGGGTTTTTCCTGGGCGGCTTTTGGAGGCGGAGGAGGGAGGTGGGGAAAGGTGAGGTTTGATGTTTGGGGCTTGAGAGGTGTGATGAAGAATATGGATGATTTTGTATACTTATAGGATGTGATGGATGGGATGGATGTATTGTGTCAAGTCAAGGAGCAACCTTTCTATTGGGCGTTAGCGGAATCACGGCTGACACTTGGAAGTTGGCACTCAAAAGCTGAAATATCTATCAAGGCGTCACCATTTACTCATATCGTACACTAAATGGCCAAACTACGCTCTTGATTCTCAACATCGATATGGGAATCTATGACCAGCAGCACAACAGACTGCCTAAAAGAATTTGAATGGGACGAAAATTGTCGTTAGAGTTGAAAGCTCAATCAACAACTGTTGTATTTAAAAAACGCCGCGATTCTATGCAGTATCTGTATTCCTCACTCGAAAGCTGCGCGTCTCGACAACCCAATAACAATCCACCTTGTAATTGCTAACCCAGCCTCTAGGCCAAGAATTAAGAATCAAGAATCAAGAAAAAGAAAAAGATCGAGGTTCGTGAAATTCAAGGGCTAGGGTAAGGAGGATCAAATAAGTTTGTGTGGGTTATGCTAGTAGTTGTCGCCGTGTCGACAGTTTTTTCCTGTTTACAACTTGTGATAATTGTATATATAGTAACAGCGATTTATAAAGTATTTTAGGTTTCTGTATAGGTCTAGTAGGTTGAGGCTTTAAGTGACTTTTCTTTATTAGTTCTAGGAATAATGTACTCTAGACTTCCGTATGTACTGCTCTATTATGTTTTATATTATAGTATCCATGGATAGGAGAAGTGTTAGTACTTAATATTGTTATTGAAACGTTTATTCTAGAACTTTACACTTCTCTACTTCTCTATTTGCAATAGCTGTTATTATTGTTGAATTCCTAGGTTAATTTATATAACTTAGACACGCCTATTACTTTAATATATATTCTTCAGCTGTAGACTACCTAGATAATCGCTAGGAGAGGAGCTTAAAGTCCTAGGAACGGAGCGTCTATTATGAGCCTCGCTTAATAGCTCGTTAGTTGCGCACTGCGGGGAACTGCGGGGTATTCTACCCACTGTAGCTTGTATTAATGGCTTGACATACCTTTCGAGCCTAGTTAATACATTGAGTAGTGTCGGCTACCCCGAGTGCTTGACTAAAAATGTCTATATACGTAGCACCGCAGCTCCGCTACAAGGCTGTCATACTTATCACTCCCCACTTCTGTGCAATTGACCTCGGGCAACCGGAGTAATCCTGATAGATCCTCCATCACCCAGAGTCCATATGAATCAAAATTGAAAGTAGACATAAGAAATCTCACTCTTGAGATTGAAAGTCAGAACAGACAAGAAGGAAAACAAGCTCCCATAAGAGAAACCCTCTAGTCAAGAGACCCAAAATGACTAAACTCTCAACCGCCACCCTCAGCACTCTGGAATCCATCGTCAACTCCAGCACTTCCGACCCGGAAACCTCGATCCCAGGCACCACAGTGGTAGTAGTTGACAAGAATGGCGATGAGCTGTTTGCGCATGCTTCTGGAAAACGCGGATATGGACGTTTAGAAGACATGACGCTTGATAATATCTATTGGATTGCTTCTTGCACGAAGATGATAGTGGGAATTGCATGTATGCAACTTGTTGAGAAGGGTGTTTTGGCCTTGGATGATGTGGAGTTGGTTGAGAAGTTGTGTCCTGAGTTGAAGGAGGTGAAGGTGTTGCAGGATGATGGAAAGCTTGTGGAGAAGCAGAGGGGGATTACGTTGAGGATGTTATTGAGTCATACTGGTAAGTGTGCTTTTTCTGGAGGTTTCGAATTACCAGAGTTTGGAAGGGGAGATACGTAGGAGGATTGGCTGATTTGGTTGGTGGTTAGCGGGCTTTGGGTACGCTTTCTTCAATGATAAACTGAGGGATTATAACAAACCTGTTGGTTACGATGAGTTTTCGGGCCATATCTATGACATCACACAACCTCTTGTCAACCAGCCAGGCACTGTATGGGAGTATGGGGTACGTTTTACTGCCCAACCCGCACACCAATAACTAACCACTTGAACAGGTAAACCTCGATTGGGCTGGTATCCTGCTTGAGCGAGCCACAGGAATATCTCTCAATAACTACTTACACAAGAACATCTTCGAGCCGCTAAAGCTAAACAATATCTCCATGTTCCCCAATCAAAGCATGAAGGACAACCTCGTCGACATGAACTACCGGTCCCAAGAAGGCAAGCTCTCTCGCGGTGACCACATCAACCGACGGCCACTTCTAGTTACAACCGAAGAAGAAATCAAGAACTGCCTAAACAGCGGCGGAGCAGGCTGTTTTGCCAAACCCCAAGAATACTGCCGTATTTTCTCCCTCTCACACTCTCCACCCCTCTCCTTATTCAAACCACAATCTAACAAGCCAACAGAAATCCTAGCCACCCTCCTCAACAACGGCACTTCCGCCAAAACAGGTGCTAAAATCCTCTCCAAAGAAACCGTCGACGAAATGTTCACCAACCAAATCCCCAAGCTCCCCAACTTCGGAAAACGAGGCTTTCCTGACTCAAAACCTTGGCTGACGAATTCGGTTCCGGATCTCTACCCTGTAGGTGATAAACCGCAGGGCTGGGGATTGACGTTTATGATTACAGGAGGTTCGACGGGCAGGAGTGAGGGGACGGCGCATTGGGCTGGGTTGCCGAATCTCTGGTGGTGGTGTGATAGGGAGAAGGGGATTGCCGGGATGGTTGCTTGTCAGGTTTTGCCGTTTGCGGATTTGAAGACTCTTGGGTTGTGGGCGGGTGTTGAGACGACTGTTTATGAGGGGTTGAAGGATGGTGGTGTCTAATGCAAATCATTGGATTAGTTTAATGATTTAGTTGCCATCACCAGCAATAGCACTAAGATAATGACTATTAAGAAAGTTACATGCTTACTGCTACTACTATAGTATTATTCCTTATACCGCTATTATTAGAAATAGTCTGAGTTTAAATTACTAAACATGTTATAATAACTTAAGCTAATATAATATTTCAGCCACCATAACTAATAACTACTACTACTATCCAGCTGGTATTCTCAAACGTATACCTTGGCTAGTGTGTGGGCACACCTAGTGGAACTTTGAACTGGCTGAATACAGTGTCAAAACAGATTAATATGTTCCTAACGAAATATAAATATAAAACCTAGTTAGATAATGAAAAGTATGATGAGGTTGACTAATTGAGCCAGGGCCAACAGTAATTGGTATACTTTATTGGCCTATAGTCTCACATCATCCCATCGTTCTTTGGTGAAGCATTGTAGTTCAATGATTGAGTTGATGCACTAAATAGGCCATAGGTCTGGTGGGTATCATATTTTCGGTGCTAAGCGAGCCCGCGACGTGGAGTTCGGCCGAGGTTGCCAAGTAAGGTAGTCAAGTCTTCGACGATTGTGGTGCCGACTTGGCAGCGACGACATAAATATCTCGCCGTTCCCTCATCTTCTTCGTTTTCTTCTTCTTGCTAGCATCTCAATTCATCCCAACTTCAATTTCATGATGAAAGCACCACGCGTTCTAGGACATCGTGGCTTCTCATACCTCGGAACTGAGCTCAAATCATACGTTGCCTCGGTTGCATGCATTGCTCCCAAACTGGAGAGGTAACAGCAGATCCGCAGTTCCAGACACAGCGGAGATTCTCTCCACAATACATACATACGCTCGTTATCTTTCGCTATCATGGCGTGTGATGCGCAAAGTTGGCCGTCTGAATGAAGGAGCATCGTCCTTGCACAGAGATGGTCGATGAGCTCGAGATGATCACCTTTGTTTGATCAAGAAATACAGAGCTCTAGGGCTGAATAATTTTGGTGGTACCAGAGTTGGAAGAGTGAGTCGATTGTCGCATGGTTACATGTCACCTTCCTAATTCTTCGTCCAATTAATCGATCGCTCCCTATACTCTTCGACCGTCACGATGGCAGGGAAGAATTTCGGGTCCTCGTCCTTCCAGCGGAAGTTGGTCCATCCTTGTTGCAATGTTGCAGCACACTCCCTATCATGGAAGCGAAGAAGCGAAGTGCTACGGAGTACTGGATCTAGCGAACCAAGAGGCTTCTATTGATGCTTATCTCTGGAGATAGGCAAAATACCTCATCATTATTGCGTGCTTCTGTTGAAAGCTGGAGCAAGGATTCACAAACAAACCGATATTGATATGCGGTTTTCATTCGTCAGTGTAGGCGAGACTTGCATCGAGTTTGGACATACTTGCATTCGCCTCCTTATGGTTTTGTCACGGACTACTTAAGCCCTGAAGATATTCGCTTGCAGAAACTTCCCAGGGCCATTCTCTGGAAACTTAAAGGCTATTATTGCTTACAAGCCAATTTCTCAATATGGGCAAGTCAAAGTGTCTCCTCGCTATATAGTTTCAAAGCAACTAACCCAGGCTTTACTTAGGCGAACGCAATAACCCCCTGGATCCATCCGTGTTCGCAACCAGTGTTCCAGAAGCAGTTGCTGAGCCCCAGAGACGAAGCTCTTACGCTCCCATCGAAGAAATCGGGGCTCCAATTCATGACAAGCAAGATAGTCCCTACCAAGATGTCGAATCGGCAGAGCCCATCAACGATGATGCAGCCTACCCTCGGCCAACAGAGGAGGAAAGGTCGACACTTCGAAGAGTCTCTGATAAGATTCCAATGGTCTCCTTCGCGCTCTGTGCAGTAGAATTTGCCGAGCGCGCTTCATATTATGGTGTTTCCACTGTCTTCTCGAACTTCATGCAATTCGGACTTCCTAAGGGTGGCAATGGTGCTGGTGCTCCGCCAAGGGGAACCGAAGAGACTGCTGGAGCTTTGAACAGAGGATTACAATTCTCGAATGCTTTCTTTCTGCTCTTCACCTTCTTGGCCTATGTTATACCTTTGCTGGGAGCCTGGATGGCTGATACACGTCTTGGTCGGTACAAGACAATCGCTATTGGTGTCTTCATTTGCGGTGTTGCGCATGTTATCCTCATCATTGGAGCCATCCCGAGTGTCCTTGCAGGAAGTGCTGCCATTGCGCCATTCTTGATAGGTCTCTTCATGCTCGCTTTCGGTGCCGGTATATTTTCCATGAGTTTCTTTCGTGGGATGAATAAGCTAATAATTTATAGGTCTGTTCAAACCGAACATTGCACCAACTGTGATTGACCAGTACCAGCGTCAGAAGGAGTACACAAGGGTGCTGAACTCTGGCGAGAAAGTAATCATCGACCCCGAAGTCACTATCCAACGAATAATGTTGATATTCTATGGTCTTGTCAACGTTGGAGCCTTTTACGCATTAGCGACAACTTACGCCGAGAAGTATGTAGGATACTGGCTTGCATACTTGCTTCCCGGAATCATCTACTTTCTTCTCCCAATCCTCCTCTTAGCTTGCTACAAACGCACCGTCAAGGTGCCTCCGAGCAGGTCCGCTTACGACTCAGTCTACTCGATCATCTGGATAGCTCTTAAGAAAAACGCTCTGCGTATTGGCCGAAAGGGATTCTGGGATCCAGCCCGTCCATCAGTTATGCTGGGACAAGGCATCACAACTTATAAAGGCCAACCAATACCCTGGGACGATGCGCTTGTCGACGATGTCCACCGTACGTTCTCTGCCTGCCAAATCTTTCTATACTTCATCGTTTACAACCTCAACGATGGCGGTATCGGAAGCGTCCTCACCTCCCAAGGCTCTACAATGACAACCGATGGAGCACCTAACGATCTTTTACAAAACTTCAATCCTTTGACCATCATCGTAATGGTTCCCGTCCTCAGCTACATTATCTATCCCGCTCTCCACAAAGCCCGAATCCCGTTCGGAAGAGTAACACGCATCACCTTTGGTTTCACGCTCGCTTGGATCTCAGGTGTAATCGGCGCCATCATCCAATGGCGCATCTACAAAACCTCACCCTGTGGCTATGCAGCAACCGGCTGCACTGTCGGCACCGGAGTCTCCCCCCTATCAATCTGGCTTCAAATCCCCATCTTGGCCCTGGGTGCTATCTCAGAATGTTTCTGCAATGTGACAGCCTACGAGCTGGCGTATGCAAGAAGTCCAAAGGGCATGCGCGGTTTGGTTATGAGTTTGTTCCTGTTTATGAATGCTTTTACTTCCGCTGTGGGAGAGGCTGTGACTCCGGCTATTAAGGATCCGTATCTGATTTGGGTTTGGGCTGGCCCGGCTATTGCGTTCGCTGTTCTGACGGTGCACTTTCACTGGACGTTCAGACATATGGATCAGGATGAGTTTATAACTGAGACGAGCAAGGTTTCTGCTCCAGTGGAAGAGGAGATTGTGAAGGGGAGTGAGGATAGAAAGATCGGGCCGGAAACTATTGGGGAGAAGAGCGGGAAGCCTGCTGGTAAGGTTGCTGCTGCGTAGAACAAGTTAGGATGGAGAAATACATTGTATACTCGTATATATATATATGTTACTTTTTTAACGCTGCTTATTTGTCTGAGGGAGAGATACAATAGTTTAGATCGTTATGTATGTCCTTTAGGTCGTTAATTGCAATATAATATGTGTTCTAATAACTCAAGCTAATACAATGTCTTAAAGCTGTAAGAGCTTACAACCAATAGTAAGAAGTGAAGATATAGAGAGAGAGGTAAAGCCCTTAGAGAATTCGTTACTCCTTATATTATACAAGGTATACATAACACAATACGATTAACCACCCTTCTAGTATGCCATTCTGTTATTATAACTCTACCTAATACTACACTATTTAGCGAATACATTTGACAAAATATTACTTAGACAAACCTACTAATATTCACACAAATAACCTTCTTATAAAGACTAACCTACTTTATTCCTTCCTATCTATATACTACTAGAGAACAAGATACTAAAGTAGATTATCCTATAAATGTATAAACAATTAAGGTAAGTAAATAGACTTCTATTTACCAACCGAGAAATGTATAGTAACTAAGAAAAGCTATAGTAGAGAAGCTACGAAATGCTATCTATAAATGTATATAATTTAAAGGGATGCGAAATTTACTATACTATAAAGTAACCTTCTTGTTTAGTCTTATTTTCTTTCGTTTTTAGTAGTTTTATTACTTATACTAGTGTGAATAGAATAACATACTGGGTTTATATCTAGTTCTACTACTTGTACTTAAAACTTAGTACTAGTTCATTTATATATAGGATATTCTGTTCTAGGCTGTTTACTAAAGCAAGAAGAGTAATAGGGTTTCGTCTGTTCACTCTCGAAATAAAAAACTTGGTAGAATGTTTTGATTTTTGACTCTATTTCTTTTTGATACGAAATCTACCTAGATTTGATTCATATATATACAGATAACATAAATGCGTGACGTACCTAATGCCCCTCTATTCATGACTTGAAAACACCTTGAACCATAAATCTGATCTAATACAGTCTAATCAGAATCGCAAGCGTCATCGTCTGTAGTAGCAGCGTCGGGGGTGGAAGCTGGGCTTGCTACGGAGGTGGAGGTGGTGGTTTGGAGGGATGGGATTGAGGTTGACTCGTGGAAGACGGCTGCAGGCTCGCTGGTAGTTGTTGCTACTGGAGCAGCAGTAGTTGTTGAGGATGGTGTGGAGGCAGCTACTTCAGCTGGTGTAGTTGAAGTAGTAGCTTGCGAAGTGGAGGAGGAAGAAACAACATCAGCAGCAGCGGTGGTTCCCGAACTACCGAGGTTGCTGCTCGCGGTGGTGCTCGCACCAGCACTGATGGCAACACTATTAACAGTAACTGTGCTTCCATCCGCGCCAGTGACCTTGACATCAACGGTAGTAGTGCCGGTTCCAGACGAGATCTCGAAGAAGTTGTAGGTTTGCCTGGTGGTTGAGAGCCAAGTGGAACCGCCATCGGTAGAGACTTCGAGGGAAGAGACGGCTTGGTTTGCGTTGACGACTTGCATGCTGAACCAATATGCTGAGACACCTTCTTTATTGTGGAGTTCGAGGGCCGAGGTGATGGGACAGGTAACATAGTCCCAGGTTACATCGATGATTCCCGTACTGGGGTCGGCCAGCTCGGCGAAGGCGTCCGGGAAGAGGTCGAGGTGGTTGGTTCCACAGCCGGGGCATTCGTCTACGATCTGACAGGCGTCTCGTTAGTACGCAGCTTTGCTTTTAACTGTGAAAAAGGGATAACTACCATGGCGGTGATTGAGTTACCAGAAGGTCCAGTAACGGAAACACAAGCACCACATTCGGCAGACTCGGCCCAATTGGAATCGGACAGGGCAGTTCCAAAGATTCCGCTGGGTAGTGTGTAGGTGGAGAAGGAGCATGCTCCTCCAGCGACATTGCCACCGTAGAAAGTAGCCTCTCCTGATAGGGCTCGTTTGCCAAGGACAAAACCGGAGGCAATTGAGGCAAAGCCAGCCGAGGCAGCGGCGACAGTTGAGAAACGCATGATGATAGATTTCCGATATAACGTGTTTTGTTTGGAAGAGCTTCGAGTTTTCGAGATAAGTGTAATCAAAGTGAGCAGATTCTCAGAATGCAAGAGTTGATTGGAATGAATGTGTAGTACCACTGGGGCAGAAAAGGAGTGTGAGGGTATATTGAATGAAAGGACGAAGCAAGCTTCTTGGAATCAACTTTGACGTGAGTAAAGAGTGAAAGCAAGGAATGAAATAGCAAGAGGATAGAAAAGGAGTTTTATTCAATTGTTACCCCGTCAGTTCATCTCATAACAGGAGATGACGAAGACTCAGTTTCATCTATTCCAAACCCATGGGGCTGAAGTTGCGCGGCTAGACCGTCTTGGTAGAGGGAACCGAGGGAGATCCTAGAGGATACCCTGGGCGACAGGGCTGAAACTTTAGCAGGCGAGGCGATTGAGAGTCTGTGCAGTCTTAGTTAGATGAACGGAAATTTAGAAGTATTTTTCCAGCCAGCGGAGAGAAGTCAGATAACTCCATCGGGGTGGAACTGAGGAAAGCTTGACAAACCAGACATTATCTTGAAATATGATGAGAGATTGCCGAGCGCTTTGTTAGATGAGCTTCTTGACTTTGTTGTTGTTGTTGGAGAGCGAGCGACTTCCCGGTCCAAAAGGGGGAGAATGATCACGTGATCTAACCGACGACACTATCAAAGCCGCCACGCTTCACTTCCAACGCCTCACATCTTCCAGTTTACCCGCAGCCACTCAAGTGGTTCCTATCTTCGACCACCATCTCGCCCTGCTGTCGCTATCTGCGGGGTCTACACAGTATGTAAGCTCATCGCCGTGTCTGGCAGCATGTTGCTCTCCGCCCATCTTCTGCGAATCCTCTGGATCGACTCATCAACCTCCAACTGGTCGCAATGAGCATCTCTGAGCTCTACCAATGGCGCCAGCCTGATTCTGTATCCGATGCCGTGAGTATGGCCAAGAAGGCGCTGGGCCTTGGGCCACTACTTCTGTACTTGAAGCTATGTGATATCAACTGGAAACCAAAGGCCAAGCTCAAGACTCTCGCACGCCGAGCTCGACGTCTCACAACCCAGGAACCACCACGCCTGCAACGACAACGCGCGCTCACAAATCCTCTACCCGAAACCCGTGGTCTGTTGAATAACGCGCGCAGGTACCAACAGAGGTCACACGACCAAGCGCAATCGCTTTTCTTCGCACGAATACCGTTGGACATAAGGCAGATCATCTACGAGGAAGTGCTGGCGGGAGGAGAGCATAATAGTGTAGTGCACATCGTACAAAAGCGTAATCGACTGGGACATTGGCGATGTAGGATGCAAAATGGGCATATCGGGCTAGAGTTATGTGACTCGCACGGAATGCAATGCCTTGCTGGCTGGCTGTCGCTGCGAGCCAGAATCTGGCGCAACCGGCGCACGGAAGGGATCGATCTTATAACAGATGATGGTCTCCTGCCACTCCTTCTCACTTGTCGAGCAATGTAAGGAAGATCTCTTTTCCCTCCTCCATGAACTGGTTGCGCAAGCCCTTTTTGGATCTATAAAGTCCAGCCTGATATGAGTGGCGAACCATAGATATTCCGAGGCGATCAAGGTGCTCTACTCAAAGAATATCTTCCACTTCTATGACCCAGGAGACATCCGATTCTTTACTCGACGCATACTTCCTCAACGAGTCGATGCAATTCGTTCCGTGATCATCGATTGGGAGTCTGCTTTTAGCATTTTCAACCCCTACAATTCTATTCCGATGCATGACGAGCGGGAGTGGAATGCTTGGTTGAATGCCTGGATGTTACTTTCGATGATGCACGGGCTGATCGAGCTGAGGGTCATTCTCAGAAGGCATCAACATGTCGTCCCACAAACTCGACGACAGAAGATGTGCAAGCCGATGTGGAACCTGACTGGGTTGAGGGTGTTCGAGTTGATCATTCCATTTGACGATAAAGAGGATTGGTCGTTCACTTCTGGTGCACCTTTCAAGGTGGTCAAGGCGCCACAAAGCTGGGGTTCTAGTAAAGGTGTTACAGACCACTGAAAAAAGGTTTTCGTAAGTACTTCTCAATTGACACCACACCAACCATCAACCTTTCGGTAATAGCTAGCAAGTAGCATCGCATTGTAATGAAATTTTTCGGCAATACTGAGGACTCCCAGACCCACTCGCTTGGCTGTTCTGTTATTATCGTAGCACAAGTCCCACTATCGATATAGTCTTATATTGGAGATGATCTTTCTACTTATTTATAAACGTTGCAAAATTAGCCGTTGGCGTTCCCATCCCGCGTATTGTTGTCAATCTAAACCAGTTCGTCACTCATGGATTTTAGTATGTTAGTACATAGGTATATCCTCGTGTGCAAAGCGGGAAAAGAATAGCTTTGACAGAATGGGTCATTGGAGTCAAAGTTCTTCGCTTTGGACTCTTCAGACTTGCATAGCTAGTGCAAGTAATTCAGAAGAATGGCGAACAGACCGGCACTGCCCTTTGTCTTACATTGGTCTCTTTGGCCCCTTGGTGCTCGATAGCTGCAGCCTGAGCTACTTTGCTGCCCAGCCCCCATTCGCAGTGGACTTTGCGCATACCGAGCTCCAGCAAGCTATGGTTCTCGAGACTGCATTAGAAGAAGAATAAAAGTACTCGTGTTCTTCTGTTTGGCTACGTCGGCATGTTTCCCTTGCGCCCTGCCTGGCCTCGCTTGTCAGGGAAGAGAACACTGGATAGCTCCGTGTTTCCAACCTTTGGATATCTTTGTTATTCAAGGGCTTTCTCTATTATTTATGAGAAGACTGCAACTGGTTATTACAGACCAGATTATGATATGTTCGGAGAAGAAGCTCCTTCACCATCCATCTCTCCAAATAGAAGACATCGGCGGAGTCATGACCACTTACCAGATGCATTCCCTCCCCGGTATCAGTATTATTTGCCGTCGCTAAACCTTTGCACCAGGGGTTGAACGGCCGGCTCGATCGATACGGCAGTTCCTTATCTTCCACCCTTGGAACTCCCCGCATTTTAGAGATCCATATTACCTGTAGTATAGCTCAGATAGGCAACTGGAAACCAATGCCTGTATTTCTCATGTGCGGTCTGTTGACTGTCTGCGTGTGCATATGGGGTTGCCTGTGCAGTAGTCACGATGATCGTGCCCCATGCGTAGGCGATCACCTCGCCGTTATCAAGTTATCACTGGCTATCTCAACAATGCGTCTTTCTTGCGTGTCATTCCTGGTAGTCATGACAAGATCAGAGGTGCATATACTCAGGTACCACGGCAGATGGGGAGCTCCTCAAGCTTCCAAGCTCGCTCAAGCTTCTCTCCAAGCGCTGCCTTCAAAAGCTTGTCCTTCTCCAAGCTTCCGTCGACAACATCTTTCCTCCATAACTCCGCGAAGATAGTGTCACAATGCTCTTCTCGTCTCTCCTTCCGCTTCTCGCAGCTGGTCTTCTAGCCCAGTCCACCGATGCACGAAGCCCGCGACTTAATCGGAGATCCGATGTGAAGATCTCAACCTCTAGGCCAACCGCATTCAAGGCGCCCAGCGCAATAGAGACTACCTCCAAGGTCCTGACCCTCACCAAGAGGTCTTCTAGCGGATCTAAAGCTAGAAGTGCAGCTAGACTTGCTGCATTGGATATACCGGCTGGAAACAGCACTGAATTGATCTCCCTTTTCGTCGGCGAGGAATTTGCAACCAACATCACTTTTGGCACCGAGACTTTTGAAGTTATTGTTGATACCGGATCAAGCGACACCTGGGTCGTCGAAAGCAATTTCACCTGCGTGGATGTCGAAACGGGCGACCCCGAGACAGAAGAATATTGTGATTTTGGACCTACTTACGCAGTAGCCGATACCTTCTCGCAGATTCCGAACGAGAATTTCAACATTACCTACGGAGATGGAGAATACCTCACCGGCATTATTGGAACCGAGGAAGTTACCCTGGCTGGAATCACGGTCAACCAAACAATTGCTGTTGTTGATTATGCCGCGTGGTACGGCGATGGAACAACCTCAGGTCTTCTTGGACTTGCATATCCCGCTCTCACAAGTGCCTACAACGGCACCAATCCAACAGTCGACAACACAGCTGTGGGAGAACAGATCATCTACAGTCCCATTTTCACCACCATGTACACGCAAGGCCTCGTCGCTCCTCTCTTCTCCCTCGTAGTTGAACGCGATATCTCCGGCCCAGCAGGCTACCTCGCTCTCGGCGGTGTTCCACCAGTCAACTTCACGCAGAACTTCACATCAACGCCAATCCTCATCACCACGATCGAGTACTACCCCGACACCTACGACTTCTACACGCTTGAAATCGACGGCGCACTCCTGGATAACGTGACGCTCGCAGGCTCAGGAGGCAACGTCCAATACATCGTCGACTCCGGCACAACACTCAACTACTTCCCCACTCCCGTCGCCGACGCAATCAACGCTGCCTACATTCCCGCAGCCATCTACTCCTCTGACTACGGCGCCTACATCGTTGATTGCGATGCCGTCGCTCCCAGTCTAGGCATTCAGATCAACGGTACCGTCTTCTATACGAATCCGCTTGATATGATTCTGGATGCTGGCACGGATGAGGCGGGCAATGAGCTTTGTATTACCGGTATTGATGATGGTGGAGAGGGCGCAGGTGATATTTATATTCTTGGTGATACGTTCATGAAGAATGTGGTTGCTGTTTTCGATGTTGGGGCAGGGTTGTTGAGGTTTGCGGCGAGGGAGTTTTATGATAGTAATGATACTGTCTGAGGTTGTTATTGAATGATTTGGTGTCTGGTGGGGCTCGGTGGGTGGCTAGTTGGGGTTATATATATAGTTAGGTAATTGGTTATGATTGTATAATGTTGCGCTAGTGTGGAATGTACATATGTTTATACTTCTACTTACAACTGGGGCTATTACTTCTCTACTTGTAACTCAGAATTAACTGCAATTTCTTAAAGTAACTTAACAACACTCTGAAATCTTTGAGCAAAGAAAACAAGAAGAAACGAAATAAGAGGGAATATTTAGGCCGTCAAATTATGTACACCCTTCACAAACTACTGCAGTAAAGTTTTTTGTGGAAATGGTTGAAGTTATAGATTCCTATCCCTTACCTAGAAGGACGTTGACGATGATATGTCTCTAATAGACCTTTCTTAAATTTATAATATGAGAATAGTTTTAGTTTCTATGATACTAATTACTAGCACGATTTCTTTGAAACTGTAAAGTATAAGCTCTACATTACATGGATTCGTATTACTTCGTATTAACTCTAGCGCACTGTACTTGAGCTTTAATTACGTGGGCGAGTACTCTCAAGTTCTAGATTAAACTAAACTAAAACAAACAAACTATATCACTAGTAAACTAGAATTCAAATCAGGTGTTTGTGATATTCCATACTCCAACATATACTTAGTACTTACATTACAGCGGACCTCGACCAACTATCCAAACAGCTAGGAAAGCAAAGTTCAGCAACATATTCCAATTCGAAGCCTGCAGCAAGATGTCACCATCAACTTAGCGAACAAGATGATATCTTCACTGTTCCAGAAGCAAAAGGACTCAATCAAGGGGTTCATTCGATGGTGGGAATTTTCAGGGGTACATATCTGGATAATAAAAAGGTAAGAGTTGGAATTTATTACAGCTAGGTAGCTTTATTCTTTTCTTTCATTTTTTCTTCCTTTTTATCATCGTTGAAAGTCTGTGTAATTTTGTTGTCAAGAACCGATCTAGCTGTTAGGAGTATCCGTCTATAATGTATGTTATGCCACCAGAATCTCGACGCTTTCCCAACCCTCAGGTCCACATGACACCACGCCGCTTCTGCTCAGCATAGTCGTCGCCCGGTTCATCTTTGGTTCAAGTCACCTCTATCTTTCCTAGACCATGCTCCCACAGTGTATCCTACAATCCGCTTGGGCTGCTGTTGATCATTCCAACCAACCTCTTTCGTGCGTGCTTCCCAACCATCTACCACATGTGCTTCCACATTCACCTCATCTAGCTTATGAATTCCGTCGCCCCCTCTCTTGACAGGATTGAGCTCAATATCGCTACCACTATCATCTGCCAGATTCCCGAAGGAGCGACTCCCGCCGTATTTACCTGATGTGCTCGACACTGACTTTTGAGGCGCGACTCGACTTCCCATCCCACTCGTGTTGATATAATGTGAGTTGGCTCGGTTCGAACCATTCGTAGAACTGCGACCACGTCGGTATAGAAGAGAACTAAGGGCAGGAAGAGCGACGACAATAATGGCCACCGTCATTTCAGCCATGGACCACACATCTAGAACACATACATCAGCGAGCAACTCTTGTATAAAACGGTATAAATAGCGTTGAGGATAGCAACTCTGGCGCGAGAGAGGATAGGAGTTCATGTAACGTACATAAAGTATTATACAAGGCCGCCTCTTGAACTGAAATAAATCGTGCAATGCTAACGGCCATGGTTATTGCTCCCAGAGCAAAAGTTACACTTAGACCGGCGATCTGGCGAGGTCTCAACTTGAGTTCTCGCAGAAGTGGAAATGGAAGGAGGAAGACTAGAAGGTACGAATCAGCAACCTTCTAAACTCATATACACCGACGTCGAGAAACAAGACTATAATTACACACTCATGATGTCTGACGTTATATTCGTTGACCAGTCGATCTGGAAGACCACTACGGAGTTGAATGTGGAGCATGAATCTGGGTCTGTTGACCAGTTGCTCGACACATCTGCACCACACCAGAAGGTATCAAGAAACGCAGTGCAGAGAAAGGCGCTGACGGTGAAAGCTGAAACGAAATACAATGCATAGCGTAGTTTGGGCTTCGTCACAGGAAATAGTTGTTGATAAAACGCCAGGATCGTGAACTTTGGGAAGTATATCCCGCTGTCATAAAAGTAATTCGAAGCGAAGGAGTACTAAAAATCGTTCTATTAGCTGAAGATCCTTTGGCAGAATGATCTAAACCCCAGAAATTAAATTGCTAGCTGTATGAAAAGCGAGAATTCATGAAGAATTATGATAGCCGGGTTCTAACGAATTACCATAAACCGACCTTGGACAAAGTGACTTCTTCTTGAAGCTGCGATGCGCCTGAGTCTGCATCTGCAAAGGTATTGCCACTCATAGCTCCGAGTTTGTAAGACTCTGTGTCGCATATTATGAGTGCGAGAGCATCCACCACCGAAACAATCAGAAGAATATCAGAAAGAAGAAGCCTTCTGTGCTGTATATGAAGCCTAACGACCAGTCGTATGACAACGAGAAAAGTCGCAAGTGTGAATAGAGACCATTCGAAGCCCTGCGGTTACATGTCAGTTAGAGTCAAGGTACAGATACACAGATCGTCTTACCATCACGGCGTTCCCTGATAGATCGGCAACCATGATTGAGTCTTTTGAACAATGCCTTTGGAACAAAGTCGGATGAGGTTTACTAGCGAAGGAACAACAAGCAATGCTCGGATACTTCGAAAAGTGGATAATTGTTGTGCAGTATGTCAGTATAATGGCTGATCAGTGGGGGGAAGCGGTATACATACAATCGGTGCGTAGACAGCATTGGGCTGGTTACTTGGTATTAGGTCTGACACATCTCTCAAGGTAGGGGAAGAGATGGAACTGCTTTCAGACACCATCACCTGCCAACCTTAGTATACCTTCAAGCCAGATGTATCCCTTATGGGCTGTTTTGCGACGGCTAATCTCGACCAGGATTCAAACTACAGGAATCTGTGTTCCGGAGGCTCAGAATCTCTCATGCTTTGATCTCTTGTTCATTGGGAAAGAAAATCATGTTCGCAAGATCCCTGAAACGCGTGTCTTTGTCTCATCAAGGTCAGAGCTTCCGGGTAGCTACGAGGATATAGATGAAATCCAACAATCACGCCTCAGCATCATGCAGGTACGACCGTTTAGAGAATACACCACACCGGATTTATTCCCTGCTGGCTTATCGGATGTGGGAAAATGTTGGTACAAAGCCGCCGAAATCTGGAGCGAGATTATCAAAAATTCTCACATACTTGAAAGTTGTAACTTCATCGTAGAGGCTGCTCGAACTCTCATTCTTTTGAAGATATCAAATCTCCTTTTTTCTGTCGAAGCGAGCACCTTCTGTGCCAAGGTAGGTGGATGCCCGGATCGCGGCAATCTATCCGAATTTATAACGTCCTTCCAACTTCCGCAGAATTTCATGCAGGTATGCACGTTTGGGGAATAGGGTCCGTGAGAGAGACAAAGATACTGTACCAGGACATTCCACAAATCGGGTCAGCCCCTCTGTCAATGTCATACCATCCAGGCAATACAGTAAACTTATCAGACCACTCCGTGCCTTTGCACAGGGAATTGAGGCCATTGGCCTGTCATGTACCTGGTATTATATATTTTTACTGTAACCATGGGCGGTGCCAAGGCTCCGTAAGTGTTTACCGTACAGATGATGGAGCACGTACTGGATTTGTAGAGGTGTCCTTGATGCTGATAGAAGCCTGGATCTCAATCTGCACATTGCCCGTTTTCATCGTGATTAAAAAGGTGGAGACCAAGTTAGCTGCGTTCAACTTATATATGTCCCAGTAGCCGTAGGCTAGGCCCCCCCAGAGACTGGATTACATATTTCCTTTCTACAGTACTTGACGACTTTAGCCGCATTGAACTAAAAGCAGTTCGGAAAAGGAATCCTGCTAAATACTTCCCCTACTCCCGTTCTCCTTGTTTCACAACAACAAAAACAACAACATACTTTACCCATTGCATGGAAGTGCTGCCTTCTTAGGTAATCGGTCAAAATGGCTTACCTTTCGGGCCGCGGTGATATGGTCAGTCACGACACTGCTTCATGCTTTACATCTTCGAAGGATAAATGCTAACGTGACGAAGATCGGAGAATGGATCCTTCTCGTATTCAGCCTGGCTTTGATCGTGCTCCGGCTATACGTTCGATTATTCCGAGAACGCTCGAGACTTTTCCTATCTGATATCATTCTCATCATCTCTGGAATCGATGCCATTGCCTTGATCATAACAGATACCTTGACTTATCACATTGGCGCGATGGACAATGAGATATACTCAGTCGAATTGTCCAAGGTATGTACACCTCGTTGCATCATGCTGTTATCTCAGCAAAGGCGTCACATAACAGAACTAACATTCTGTCACTAGATTTCTTTTGCATCTAACTACTTCTACGATGTTGGCATAGGTTTTCCGAAAATGAGCATGCTGGCTTTCTACTGGGGAATCTTCCCTGCGAGCCGACCCAAACTTCGATGGGCATTATATGCCGTCACAGCCTATGTCTGCGCCTGCTATATCACCATCCTTTTCGATGACACCTTTTACTGCGGAGGAAACGTATCCGTGCAGTGGTCGCAAGCAGATGGCGCATGCAACGTTTTCTACGCTCCGATTCCATTCTACGTCAACTTCGCCCTCAATCTCTCTTGTTACATATTCAGTACGTATCTTATCCTCTCGCCGTCTTGGTTCATGCAAGATGAGGCAGGTTATTAACTTTAATTTGCGAATAGTCTACACCTTACCACTCTTTCTGCTCAACGAAGTCGCAAAGGATCTGAAGATTGGAATCCTGATCACTTTCTTCATGGGTTTCATTACACTCGTTTTCTGTGCAGTCCGGTTTGCGACTCTGGAAACGGTTTGGTCACAACCCAACTTCGTTTGTGAGTATACCAGAAGCATATTTCTGATTCTACATGGGGTTAAGCTGACATGACACAGATATCTTCAGTATGCTTGAAATGGCATTGGCTTTGATCACCACCACGCTTCCTGGTCTCAAAACGCTAGTCAAGAGAGGAAATCCGGTTAAGGATCCCGAGTCTATTGGAGAGAGCCACGATGTTAAGGGTGGACAGACTGAGTAGATCCTGTTTAGAAGTAATCGTGATAATTTATCAATACATAGAAAATTGGCCGTATACCCTAATATTATTTCTACGCTGGCTATGTTCCGCTATTCTGAACAGGTCGCAATTAAAAACCACTGTGTTTCTACTCCATATAGTAGAGTCTACCTCAACAAATGCTAGCTACTCTTAATCAGGGTACTTCCCCTTTGAAGCTCTTGCTGCATTGACACGCGAATTCTTCTTTTCACATGTCTTTTTCCGCCAACATAATCATATACGGCCCCCGTGGCGCCTAAATAGGGCTCGTGTTCATTTCCAATACTTCACTGGTGATAGTCCGAATCATCAGGAGCAGACAGCCCTCTGCCATACTCGTCCTGAAGAAGCCATTATGGAATTGTGGTGCATCGGCAGGGAAAGCGAGCAATTGAATCTAGTAGCAGATCCTTGAATAATAGCGTTGATAGTGGCTGTGAAAATAGCTCTCTTCTCTACGTTACCGCCACGATCAATGTTGCCAAGATAATCGTCAAAGAACTCGGCGCTATATTATTATGTAGGTCAAGGAGAAGATCGAAGGAGTAAGAATAATACCACCAAAGTTTCCGGAGATAAAGAACGTAAATAATCTACCGCCCTCTCTGATACGCGCATAGTACACCGCCAGTAGAATTCTGCCGACTAGAGGTGGGACTTTTGCGATGAGAGAAATTAACCAGAATTTACCAGTCGTATCAGCGAAAACTTCAATGACCAATGCGGTAACACATCTTACAGCCAAATTGACGAAGTGGAAAGTGCTTAAATCGAGATACCGATGTAAAACCACTTGTTGTACGTTGTAAGATTCGCGCCCTTGGCGTTATAGCCTAATTTAGCTTGCAAGTCTGGATACCTATCAATACTGGTCCCACTCCTGTAGTTCCAGGATAATTGGAATGACATTCTACATTTAATTTGTTCACTTCCAAGGTTTGTACTTTGGTAAAAGTCTAAGTAGAGTGTTTTAGGTAGTGATTAATATATTGCACTAAGTATTGCTGTATCGATTGTAGAGTCTGGACTAGTAATTTAAATAGAACTAAAACTAGAAGGACTTAAAGACAAAATAATTTATATAGCACGATATATAATCTTACACTTATTATGTTATTGAAGAGTTTCGAAGACTGCATAGTCTGCACAGATTTTAAGTGCCATTGGCATCTACTTCTCCCTTACCTCACTATGTGTCTTCAACTTTACTCCTTCAAGATACCTATTATTACAGCACGAGCTATATTTTCCGTTCTAGACTCTTATTTCATTGCCGTCTATGAGACACGTAGTCAACAAAACTGTCTTTGCTCCTATATCCTTTTTAGCGGTTCACTTCAAGATTTACACGAAGCCACCAAGAAACACATGTCATTTTGTCTTGGTAGCGCTGGAACTTTTATTGATTTCATCCAAATGTGGAAAATTGGTTTCGTACATCACTTTGATTTCCTTAGATGTACTACTCTAGGGCAATGATATACCTGGCGTAAGTGGCTTAAAACTGTTCAACAACAGCCACGTCAGAATTGTCAACTTTGTTGTTGATATCCCTGGCACATTGTTTCTGAAGTGACGTGGTTAGCATCTCTCGATGTTCACACTCCTAATTCAAACTACCACACTTAAAGCCTGTGAAATATGGTGTTTATGGTTACTTCGGTACACTGACCCGAAAGCCTTGATGCTTTGCCTCGTGGTCTTGGACCGTGACTGCGGGATAAGGTTTGGTTCCCGGACAAAATATATCAAGAATGCCATGCGGTCCTTCCTTTGCCATTCTATCAGTCTGAGGCAGAGTATATAGTCGGTTTCAAAACATCCGAGTGTTACCAAAGTCTCTGTATTCTTAGGCAAGAACAGTGCAAATAGAGGCAGACGCACGATAAGGATCGGACTTTCTTGATTTAACGGAGGTTTGTTCACCTGCAGATTTTTTTGCGCTTTGCTTACGACGACACGATGAATAACTAGGTATATACCTGCACAAGACCGATCTAAATGCAAGACATCCGCCAATTGCCTGCAGCGATCATATCAGCGAAATTTAAGCGTCGAGGTTTATGATATCGCATCTATCGACATCAGCGGATAATAAGACCGTGTGTATCTTTGGGAACTATTCTTGGCACAGGGAAGACAAAAGAGCCGAGATTTTATAAATGTTTCAGGTTGTATTCGTCTGAAGTGGTGGTCGTTAAGTTGTATAGTTCTCGGTCTATTTTATACTGTGGGGAAGCTGGGGTTATCTGTCTTACTAGAGTGGGCATGTGCAGTGCGCTGTCAAAACTCCACCACCACTATGGAAAATGACGCGTCTTTGTCGCTGCTCTCAAATCCATCTTCTTATAGGTCAATGTTTGTTTTTCTCACGGCCAAGGAGACCCGGCGATGTCAAGACTAAGAAGTGATTTCGACCCATCTTTTACATACAAGGACGAGTAGCTAAGCGAGCCTAATCTTCAGATCATTACCTTTTCAATACACTCGCGTACTCATATGCCCAACTTTATGCTCATCTTGGGGTGTCCTATTTTTGGTCGGGGTACTCAATTGGAAAGAGAATGATGCCGCGTAAGAGGCTCCATGAAGTCCATGTTGGATGCTCAAGCAAGATAGATGGGCGCAAAGCTGCAAACAAAAGCCCAGGAAGTGTTGACTTATGCAGCTACATGTATTCTATCACACTGGCAACCAGAATCTCAACATCACAAGTGGTTGGACAATTTAGAGGTACGCATATCATGTTGAGGTTGGTCTGTGCAGAACGTGTGTTCGAGAGGCCTATTCTTTAAGCTACCAGAAAAGAAGCTTGTATTTGCTACCAGCGTATCGGAGTCTTTCCAAATTGCGAAGGGTCCCAAGAACATGTCTTAGCCAGTCAAAGTTCACAAGCAAGCTTACGTTGCTTGCTGCAGCGCTAGAACCTGGGAACGAAACTCTTTTTCAGATGCGGAGCATGGAAGCTTGTTTCCTGCAGCTGTAATTGGGCCAATGTAACGCCAAACATTTGGGCTGTGGTTTGGATAACCTTAAGATCATCTCTTATATTGTTCTCGAAAACGTGCTGTGGATAATGTTTGACTAAATTGGGGATTCGGAAGCAAACAATCTCTATTGTACCTACTTGAGCTCAGTTCTTAGCATCTCCACTTTACACGTAACATAATCTTCGAAAACTACTGCACAGCCTGCATCTTACGCTCAAGAACGTCCATTACTTTGATCCTTTCAATGCTCAAGTTCATGAGAGCTCCATTTTATCTGTCCCTGAGCGTGATGTATAGCTTCTCATTTGTCCATACCTCCCCAGGGAAGCCTCTTCTCAGTACGCGGCCTGAGGTCAATTCGCAAAGACGAACGAGGATTTCTAGATCTGTGGGAAACTCTTCTGTTCAGAGTTTGAGTATATTATATACCACAGATCACACCTTACTAACTATTCATCAACATTGACCTTCGATTTCGACATCCTTCTTACTCCTACCCTACTTTCGTTTTTTACTTTCACCAAAAACAATATGCCTTTCGTTCGACAATTCTTGGTTTTAGGGGCCTGTATCACCAGTGTTCTAGGTGCTTGTGCTACCACCGAAGTCCGCAAGGAATGGCGATCTTTCACTACAGATGAAAAGACTGATTGGATTGATGCTGTGAAGGTATGCTTGTGTTATCCAGCTGAGGTTTAGAAACAGTTTGCTAAATCTTGCATCTTACAGTGCATGGCTGCCCTTCCACACAATGAATCCTTGGTTTCCACAGTCGGCACCTTTGCCGCCGAGTTTGCCAGTATCACTTCCAACAGTTCTTACTATGATGATTATTCTTACGTTCACTCTGATCTCAACCCAACAATTCACTTCACGGGTCTTTTCTTCCCCTTCCACCGCTACTTCCTTTGGTCTTATGGCCAAGCGTTGAAGAACTCATGCGGCTACAAAGGAGTATCTCCTTACTGGGACTGGACAATTGGTACTTTCTTCCAACACAGATATAATAAGAGTAGTTTCTTACGCTCACCTGCACAGATTCCGCCGACGTCAAAGACTCAACTATGTGGGACGACGACGAACTCTCTGGTCTCGGTCAAGCTTCCGGTATCGAAGACAACGACTTCGTAGTCGGCAGCGGCGCGTTCAGCTCCAACTTCACTCTCGCTTATCCAGTATCCCACGGTCTTCGTCGCAACTACACTCTTCAACCCTACATTGCTTTCGCTGCAATTTCCGAATTTACCGAGCCATACATGGATGCGAACGCAAGCTTTACACCTGCTGCCATCAACGCCATGATAGCAAATTATACCGGAGACTTTGTAGGTTTCCAGAAGCAGATGGAGGGGTTTGAAGGACCCCATGGAAGTGTGCACGAGATTCTTGGTGGTGATCTCGGTGGCTATTGCCCTGAAGGCTCTAACGAGTACTGTTTCGATAACGAGCCGAGTCCCACATTTTCTTCCAATGAGCCTATGTTCTGGATGCACCATGCAGTAAGTTCGTCTATCCTTATGCTTCAAGGTATTCCCTAACAGGATCATAGATGGTTGACCGAGTCTGGTGGTTGTGGCAAAACAATAACACTGCAAACTTGAACGCTTTCTCTGGTGGTAGTGTTCAAAACCTTACTGCTTATGATACCTACCCCAACGGTGCTCCACCCATGCTTAGCATGGACTCTGTGTTGCCGACTGACGGAGTTTTGTACAATGAGGGAACCACTCTTGCCGATGTTTGGATCACCGAAGGTGACCTTTTGTGCTACACGTACGCGTAATATAATCTCGTATAGGAAGATACAGGGTGTTTAGATGGGGGAAGATGGAAGACGGATCCAGGGGGGTAAAAGGGACGCTTTTACAAGCCTACATCTTCTTGTTACATTATTCTTTCCTTTGTTGTTGATCAATAATATATTTACTTTATGGGATAGGAATACATGTTTCTCCCGCTCATGTCACGATTTAAAACTTGGTACATATCTTTCAAGTAGTCCCACCCGACCCTCTCCCAACACCACAGCCAAACATCAACTCCAAACCTCTTCTTCCGCTCCCAGACTTTCTTTCCGCCATCTGGCCCTTTATTCCTCACCCATACAATATGATGTCTCGAAATGAACTCTTCATCCACCCGCTCACTCTTCCACTTCGCTAATTAAATTTCCTTTACATCCAGGAAACGGACCTCGTACCCGATGACGAAGTCGTCAACCGAGAGCGCTGAATTCCAATGGATGCAAGATATAATGTCCTGAGAGTGACGTAGAGAATTGAAATGAGGCTTCCGGTGTGATGCGTGGGGTAACTGCGGTCCCTCAGCTGTTATATGGGGCCTGATATACGACTCGCCACGTTAAAGAACACTTCTGGGAGGACCGATCCAATTATTAACAGGTCCAATCAGAGTCTGGGATTTTAGTGTCCATGAGATAGCTATCAAGCGGTGCAAACACGAGATTGGCAATGTTCTTGTTCGAAGTAAGAGTTGGTGTAATAGATTTAGAGCCTGTTCAGGTTGCTCTCGGTCCGCGGCAGTAAGTAGGTATGGCTCAATTAGAGATTGGAGGTTGTTTGTGTCGTCTTCAGAGATTTCGATTTCACCTAACATCGACTTAGAAGAGTCAGAAGCGTTGGTTTGAATATCGCCTATGTCATTGTTTCGGAGGCTTACAGATATCCCATAATGATCACTTGCGCAGTATCCCCGTTTGGTAATAACCTCAAAGTTTCGTGAACTTCCGGATGAACTTTACCTCCTTTCAGAAAAAGCACTCTGTCGTACCGTTGTGGGCGGCCGTCAATTGGTGATTCGGCCATATTGAATATATCCTCCCAGAAATCTGTATCGATAATACTTCCAACCAAGTGAGCGGTTTCTAGACTGATTAATTTCCATGAAAATGACGTGCCACTTGTATGACTTGAGATTGTGAGATTAAAGTTACCCGAACTTCTGTTCCGATTATTTTTCGGTCTTTTTGGAGAGTTGTCAATGTTTCTATTTGGCTATTTTTCGCATCTACAGCCTTGTTAGTTACTGCGCTCGTTAGATGAATATTGGCTACTTCAAGTGAAAGATCAGTGAAGGATATTATTAAACCGAGGGGTTTGAAAGTTGCTTCCATCCAGTATCCTTGGCGAATGAGTAGTAAGACCTCTATCTGGTACCAGTGGAAAGGAGCTTGTCACCTAGAACGAATCAGCTTTCAACATTCATAACTGTGATTCAGTGACAATTGATATCTTCGAGAATATTGATCCGAATCAAGTGCGATTTTCTTACCATCATGACTTTCATTGCCAATAGTTTCCAATGGTAGCTCTGCAAGCATTCTCATTTCCCCAGAACTTCTCTTTACAGAACAACGAAACTTCTGCCTTCCCACATCAAGCCTTTCAACGTGTCAACCTTTCCAACCAATCCCTCAATTGCTGTTCCACTCGCTGCGGCCTGGCCAACAGTTATATGTGGCCTCAGAGTCCCATCATGAGCACCATCTTTCTCCTTGCAGCCTAGTGTATCGACGAGAAATCTTCTGATCTGGCAAATATTTTCTTCAGACTCAAGACATGGTTTCAAAAATACCGTAGCACTTCTCGGGTGCCTGAAAACGCCAGTTTGCTCCATGCTCACTTGCACACTCTTAAGTTGCTCATTGGACAGGCATTTTCGCAATATTATGACTGCAGAAGAGAGGCTTGCGGCCTCAACAATTGGATAGAGAATGTGATACGACGTTGCCATTTTTTAAGCTCTTGTCGTGTAGTCTACGTAGAGGATTGATTTCTGGTTGCAATGCTCTGGGATAACCGATGCGATGGCCGTTTGGCTGGACATGAGTTGGTAAGGAGAGAATGAAAACGACACCATAACTTTCATGGATTCTTGAATGTAGTTCAAGACTTATAGATTTTTGGGAAACAAAGCATTGACTGAAGAATAACTGGCCGTGATATTAATTAAACGTTTCCTACCATCTCTTCGTCTTCTTGTCATGTCGGTTATTGCGACCGCAGCAGCGGTGAGACGGAGCTATTCTAGAAACTTATGAAGTAGTTCTAAAGCCTTGAGATGTTCAAGAAAGTGCGAGGTAAAGGTCGAGTGGTTTCAAGCCTATATCCCCTAAACTTGACAACGATCGCCTTTCTGCTGCACGGTGCTCAAATACTAGGGAGTCAAGTCCTTCCTGTTAATACTTGTTCCCTGTTTAAGTTATTTAGCCGACATGTCAATGAATGTATAGTTGAACCACGACTTCCTTGCCATATGCCGTTACAGAACACCAACTCTCTAGGCAGTACTTCTTCCTTCTGCGTTTCGGTTTTTTTTTCATCATACGTGTCTTTTAAGATGTCGATACCCCCTTGCTGACATCAAAATATCACGTGGGGTGATCGACGACAGGGATGACATTAAGCCACTTAGCGAAACCTGCACCTCGCCCGTTCCTGACCTCACGTCACTCTTCAAGGCAATACACCAGATACAGGTTCTTGTATGACCATCAGCAAAGATGCTGCCTACTTGTCAACCTTGATTGAGGCTATTCCCAGGATTCAGTCTATGAAAGACTCGAGGAAGAACTGCTCCAGGACTCCCAACCTCTCGTGGGGCGTGTTGACATACGACGGCGGCTTCACAAGCCAGCCTCAACGCACGACTAGTCGCAAGGCACCAACGAAGTAGCACGACCCCACCTCCAATAGTCAGCCTTAAGGAAATTCCTTGATTGACCTCCTTTTATCTGATTCTGAAATCCCTCTTCTCCGGCAACAAGAAGTAACCGGCAATCAAGGCCTCAACAAACCATCATCAGCTGAAATGGCTCAACCTCACGGTCATCATCACCACCAGCGCCCTAGCAGTTCTTCATTTGGCCATCATGCTCGCTCGCTCTGTTCCTGCACCATGACGTGTATTGCAACAGTTGTGTGCCTTCCCTGTATATGTGCAATTGGCAGCTCCATCGGTATTGCGCGCCTGTACCGCAAAGCAAGAGCATATGAACGTCCCAAAACCCGTGAGCGGAAATGGAGGGAAAGAAGAGAGAAAGAAAGGGTGAGGAGAACGCCAAGGAAGTTGGTGGAGAGGGATGATGGGAGTGTTTTGACGCTCCCCTTCCCTGAGCCACAACCTGGGACGGAGAAAGTGGCAGAAGATGGGATTTTGGACGAGAAGATGGCCGGAGTGAAAGGTGCGCCATCTGAAGAGACTAAGATGACAGTGAAAAAGAGGAAGATTACGAATGACCAGGAACTAAGTGCACTGTTCAAGCTGCCGTTGGAGATTCGGAGGCAGGTTTATGAAGAGGTTCTTAGTGGTTACGTCTTCCATGTTTATTTTATGGATTGTTATCGAAGAATGAATACTAGGAGGTGTAGGTCTGTAGGAACAGAGGTCTGTGATGATGAGATTTGCAGGAGAACGTTCAAAGTTGCAGGTGCAAGGGACGAGTGGGGGAATGTGGGTTTACTGCCGATGCTGATGAGTTGCCGGCGGATGTAAGTTTTCTTGTTGTGTTGATTATTATAGATAACTAACACACAGTTATTACAGATATAGTGAGGCAATTGAGATTCTTTACAGGGGCAACACATTTAACTTCGATAAACTCCAAACACTGTTGCAGTTCTCCATGACTGTGCTGCCAGAGAAACTGCGATTGATTCAGTCGGTTCACTGGAAGTAGGTTTTTTTGGGAATAGTTCTTAGTTTCCTTGATTGCTAATATAAAAACAGGAAATCGTTCTATTCTTCAACATATTATCACTCACCCCCTTGGAATGACTGTACGACGCAGCCAGGCTGTGGTTGTGCAATATGTATTGCTGGGGAGTTCGATATCGACTATGCACTTGTCATGTACAGCGCTACGTGAGCTCTATAGGATAGACATAGAATAGCGTAAGAAGTAAGAGCAGACGCCGAATCAACTTCAAGGTTCCAATCGAAGCCAATTGTGACAGGAAGATATTTTTACTCTAGAGCTAAGTCGTCTTGGCAGGATTGGGACGCTGTTTTTAGCGGAGGTCTTTTTCGTCCTCGTAATACGAAGCATGGTAATCACTTGTACGCGATCATTTTGAAGCACTCATACCAATTCAATGACCGAAGAGGATTGTATTAGAGTACTTTCAGTGTCTTGGTCTTCATGGTATGTAAAGTCACGTGCTATAAACACTATTCAAAAGACACTTTGTACATAATATGATGGCAGAAACTTATGTATGGTCTAACCTCTCAACAATAGATATAATAGACTAAATTAAACTTGGTGATTGATAGCTATTAAGAATCATTGAAAGCATGGTGAGGTCACAGGATCTTCGCTTAAATTGCCCCTTTTTGTAAGCGAACGAAGGAATCACAAAATATGAGAAATTGCCTCTTCATTTATCTACTGCTATAACACTAGTTACAGAGCCACTATCAACTACAAGAGATCCAGAATTCTCTCTAGGATAACACCAACAGCCCACTGTAGGCTAATATCTAGCTCTGGATCTACTGAATCTCTTACATCTACGCCTATTTCTATTGCTGCCGCGCTCGCCTTTGGAGACTCAATATCATTATCCGCGAACAGCCACTCGTTCTCACGTTTGTAGTTCGGCCAAGTGACATCCTCGAAGTAGCCGCGCGTTTTCCTCAATTCTCCTAAGAAAAGCTCTTGCTGGTTGACAGCGCGTTCAAATCGGCGAGTGTAAGATGTGTGCTTAGAAGTAGGAAGGAGCAACTTAATGTCAAACTGTGGGAGGAGCTTGTGTTTAGGGTGAACGTTGGTGCTGTCGCTTTTAGAGGAATTGTGAGGTTCTGCATAGAGGAGGAAGCCTTCGATAAAGCAGATTGGTGGTAGATAGTGCTTTTCAGATATGCCAACATGTGTCCGTACCCAATTTCCTACTCGTTCCTTTAACTCCTTGACAAGCTTGCTGTCTTTCCAAAACTTTAAAAACTCAGATGTTTCAACCTCCTCTGACATAATGAACGACTGTGTCATGATCTTTCTAGAGGTCTCTGAATCCCCACCCCCAGTTTGGCGTAAATGCTCGAGGGTCTTGACAAGTTCTTTGATGTCCATGGCGTCCCAGCAGTCAGAATCCAATGTTAAAATTAACCCAGGATATTTCTGGGGTGTTTTACCCTTTCTGTGGCTGTTGCTGAGCTGCTGACTGCTGTCGAGGCTCTCGACCTTGTCATTTTCCTCTAAGCCATCATCTTCTTCAGCAGTGTATTTCTCCTTCCACAAGCCAAAGCTCAAACGTGCCATTCCAGGAAAGCTCTCACCTTTGTTCCAGAGTCCCCTCCCAATGCTCTGGTTGACGAAATGTAGATCCTCGTCTACTGGTCGGAAGGTTGTCCATGGTATTTTGCGGGTCGATTTAGGCAGAAAATAATCATTTTGGTGCACAACAAAGAGGTCGTTAAATAATGGTCTGAAGATTTCAGCAAGTAGCAGTGTGAGACAGGTCTTTCCTGAGGATGTGCTGCCGGAGATGCCAATTGTGATCATCTTCGGCTTGTCTGTCGATCTGTCTAGTTCGGCTTTGTAAAGCTGAAGGCGAGCCTTGTCTTCTGTGATGATGCAGTCGTTGTCGTCAGACATACTTTCGATCGATGTAGTTGATCTGAGATTGACGGAGTCAGAAATTGGTGAGAAAGAGGAAGAATTAGGCAGGTGAATGGGTTGATCTGTGGATGTTAAAGATGCAGATGCGTGTTGCTGATAATTGGCCAAGTTGACACCATCAGTATCAGTGTCAGTGCTGGAAGATAAGGTTGACTTATGGGACGACATGATTTCTTGTGCTGGTGATGCTGCTGGTATAAGTTGTAGAGCAAGTGCTCCCTTCTTCTACTATTGTTGGAGTTATTGTCTGCCTACATCAGCATTGTTTTCTTTGAGTTATTGAGGTCATTTCAACAAGTGAAAGAGGTTTTTATAAAGTAAAAAGAACAAGTGTACTTCCAGATCAAGATATATGATATTGTTTAAAGAAGAAAGGACGAGGAAGGATCAGAACAAGAAAATTGTTAAATAGCTCCGCCGCCCTGACGCAGTGACTCTCTAGCACGTCGTGGATCTGGGTACCAGGAAGTACATTCCCCGGAGCTCTTCATTCAAAACCTCATTTTGATTCCCAAATAGTTTACCCTTTGCGATTCAAGCAGTGCAACAGTTGTAAATCGAGGATTGTAACATTATCCATTTTTAATCCCTATACCTACACTTCGAACCACTAAGTTAGTCATCGAGAGAATGTAAAGAATAAGTATATATTATGAGACACAACAATGGAAAGTCGTAACTGATTTTAAGCAAGGAATCTAAATATATAGTTGCTCTTGATACAAGGCGAAGGAAGACAACAGTGAAAAGAGTTGTAATTCCCCTTTTTACATGTTTTACATACCTAAATATGCAAAATAAAGTCATAGTGTACCTAAAGGGTAAAGACCTCAATTTAATCTTTTAAATACTGCTCGTAAAGTAAGGGTAGCAAACTAGCTTATCAATTATAAAGAGAAGGGAAGTCGAACGCAAGAGAACAATGGCGCTTAGTGCATGGTTTTGATAGTCTAAGGAATGTAAAAGAACAAGTACAAAGGATTGTTACATTGTAGAAGAGCATAAACGCTTGTTAACAAGATTTGTTATGAAGCAAATAAGCTTAAGCACTTGAATCATACCTGGCCTATTTAGTACATCCATTTTCTAGGTATGCCAGATGGACATAGCCACAAACAGATATATGCCAGCCTGGTCTCCGAGGTTGCCGCGCGCTTAGCTTGTATTGAAGTGCATTTGCGATTTATCGATTTGTGAGAAGGCGGCTCGAAGCCCGGCACTAATACAGCGCGAGTACGGAATTTAGTTGTTCTTGTAATTGTGCTAGTGTCACAGCAAATGCAATACCTACAACCGACCCACATAGAAGTACATGAGTCGCAGCTTTCGCGTTGCACCATTTCATTTAACGTCATGGATGATGCCGTACGTCGAAGTGATGAGGCGTTCAAGGCTATGTAGGAGAGAGGTTATTATACATGGTTCAATCATTACGAGATAACAATTGCAGATACCGAAACCCATCTTCCTTGGTGGGATTGTCTATTGCAGCTTGACAATACAGCTCTCGATCACCCTTCTTTCCCAGAAAACCTTGCGATGAAGGCGTCATTTTCGAAGACTGTCATTGAAACGGGGATATCTACATAGAGAACCGCGCAAAGACCTAGCAATTTGCCGTCCTTTGATCGTGAATTCTCTATCCAAGTCGCGTCAGATCGTCCTACGATTCTCCGATTCTTGCTATCTCGGATTCGCTACCACCTGCATTTGTGTTCTCGCAATGCTCCAGTCAAATATTGATGTTACGGTCTTGTGGCTATTATTACAAGTGTTACCACTTGACTTTTTTCTTTAAGTTAAAGTGAGACCTGAGTGTAGTTGATAATTAGGGTTGCTTGGAATTCGTGCTTTACATGAGAACGTGTCATGCATGTCCGCCGAGATTTATACTGGTGTCTCGTTCCCATCAAAGAAGGCATGGCTTTAATTACACTCTCCGGTAGTGCTGCCTCGAGCTAGAAGTACTATACTGACCACAGTAATTCTTCACAGGCTGTAGCTTCAGTTCTATTTGATAGAACTGTATGGACTTCGGGTTATACGTACCTTTAACAAATCCTGCCACATACCAACGGAGGAAAATTGGGAATCCCACTCGCTCTATCCCGCTCGCTCTGCCATAAACCCGCATCGGTGTAGCATCAGGCAGATTCTCTCCCCTCCCCTTTACAGAAAATCTTGCATCGCTGCCTTGAGGGTGAGCAAGGGTAGATCAAAAAGAGTAGGTGGCGCAGCCTCGCTTTCGGTCTGGATGCTCGTTATCGCGGTGATGAGTGGTTCAAATGGCGGCCACTTGGCAACGATGGCACTGGTGATTACCTAGTTGAGAAAATGCTGCAGATTTGTTCAGCCCGTTAATAGCTTGGCTCCATTTTGATTGAAGAACCAGCCTCTACAACTTATAAACGGGACGAGCTTGATTCCTGTCAAATATCTGGTGACCATTTCATGTATTCTACAGTATTTGTTATGTCTTCTCAACACACTGATACTCTATGTGGTGATTGCGACAAGTTTTCCCACAAATCCTTTTACGCTACTGGGCCACGGTCTTTGCAACGCCAGAGTTCAAAGGAAGTGTGGGGTTATTGTGGTGATCGAAAATTGAGGGAGATTCGGAGGAACATCTCCTGTCCCCTTTGTCGACTGGTCTGCAAGAGTCTGGCTCGGAATAATCCCCAGAGGCCTTTGCGTCGTAATGACACTATCTATTACTACCGAATGATATCTGGGACCTATGAAGATACGCGATCTGCAAAGGCTTCACTAGACGCTTTAAGCATGGAGAAAGATGGTACAGTGCTCCTAAGTCTGTCTCATACAAGTCGGCTACATATATCAGACTACAGTGATCATCTCGACCCAGTAGGCATCGAAAACGCTCGTTTTCGAGAAGAGGGAGATGATTCCGACATTGATGCGGATATTGTGCTCCTTGGGGGTAAAAGAGGCGATTTAAACGAGGATACTCTTGAGACTGTCTTCCTACAAGGCCGTCACACAGGTGACCAACTTGATTTTGATTTGGTCAGCTGCTGGATCAGAATCTGTGCAGACAACCATGGAAAGAGTTGCTTACCAACATCATTTCACGAATCGACCCTGCAACCCTCGAGGATGATTAATGTTGAGAGACGAATGGTCATTCCTGCTAAGTTCCCTTGCGTTTACGCGGCTTTGAGTTACAAATGGGCGGAAGACCAGCTTGTTCTCAAGAAAGAGACATACAACCGCTTAATCAACTCTGGAGGTCTCTGCGACGACTGGGATGACGTACCGCGCACTATCAGAGATGCGATGGCCGTCTGCCATCGATTGTCAGTTCGATTTTTATGGGTGGATGCTTTGTGCATTCGGCAAGATGACCCTCATGATTTACAGAGCCAGATACGTATCATGGATGTCATTTACAGTGGTGCCCAACTCACTATTGTGGGTGCTTGTGGTTTGGACTCGCAGGCAGGCTTGCCTGGAATCCGTGAATTGAGGCCTGTTCAAACAAGGGAAGTGATCGGGGAGGTAACTTTAGCTACTGCTCAGCCAACATTGCGTTGCGCTTTGCGACATAGTATTTGGAACACTCGAGCTTGGACATTTCAGGAGGCTATATTGTCCAAACGGCTCCTTATTTTCACCGATTTTGGAACTTTCTTTCACTGCAACAATGCGCTGTGGCGTGAGGATACACAGCAAATATTGCCGGAACAGCACGTTAATGATGTTCGTGGAGTTGGAACTCCCAATCTCGAAAACCCATTCTGAAGGGGTCCCTTCCCACAACGCCGGATTTCAGAAGCTACGTTACACTTGTTAAGGATTACACACGCCGTTCTATGAAAGATAGCTCCGATGCCTTGGATGCCTTTTCTGGACTAATTCGTGCTCTTGAAAAGCCGTTTGAGACTGAATTTTTGAAAGGCCTTCCTATAAGATTCTTCGACGCCGCCCTATGTTTCCAAACCCCCATTCCCGAGGACGGCTCTCGTAGGAGTGGCTTCCCTAGTTGGAGCTGGTGCGGCTGGGAGATGCACGAGGGTGTCTCTTACGATAGAAAACTTTGGGACACTGATCAAAGTGTTTCTTTCAGTGCCGACGAAGAAGAACCATGTGTTTTTCTGAATCATTTTTATCGTGTTCAAACAGATCCTGGTTTAGGAAAACGAGTTATCTCAATTCGACCTAACGAGCCTGATAAAGTTTTAAACCATCAGATCCCAGCACTCTCGAATGCTTGCTTGACTAGGTTGACTGATGCCGAGCTTGAGGATATTCTGATACTTGAAACAACAACCAATCACCTTTTCATTGATACCGAAATGAACGAGCGTGACATGTACTCAATAAGAATGCCGTTTTTGGACGCCCAGCAAGACCCTTCGGAGGGTGAACCATTAGCCGCAATCGCTCTTCCTCAATCATGGAGAGAAAGTCATGATCAAGGCTTCGATTTTATCTTAATCAGTGGAAAGTACGAAGGTTACAAGATCCTCGGCAACACAGAGCTGCAGGTTTTATTTGTCAAGAGAGATGATCGTGGGTTCTACTCCAGAATCCAGATTTGCGACTTTGAACTTCACAAATGGATGCAAGCCGAACCGAGGATAGACATACTTTGTATGGTTTAACGCGAAGGATTCACGGTTTTCTGCACTATTCAAAGGATACACAGTTCTTGATATACCAATATCAGACTAACGTCTTTCGAAACACCAGCAAATGTAGCGAATTTCTCGTGAACTAAGCACAAATTAAGGCGGAAGAAGGCAAAACACTGGAAGGTCAAACCGTGCAAACGAAGGGAATGAAGTTTAGATTTTCTAGAGTTAGGAGTCTCGAGATATATGCAGTAGCATAAGAGTTATAGGCACTGTCACTATATTTATATGTCACGGGAGTGCATTAGTATGTGGTATATCGTTTATTTTGTGATCATATTAGACTACCAGAAACGGCGAAGATCAATTTGATAGTTCTAAGCTTAAAGATATCTATCTTTTAGTTAGTATCTTTCTGATTAATACTCTTATCTCGAAAACCTCTATGGTTTTAGCACTCTCTTTATAGATTATTCTCTTATATAGGTACTAGTAAAACTAACATTCCTTATATTATAATTATTGTCTAATCTAGAATAGATAGTATTCTTATTATAATCTATATTTACTACTTTATATAGGCAAAGCCACGTTCTGTCAGAGAAAGTACACGGAGCCTGCGCCATCTCCTCATGACCAAAGAACTGCGGACCACCTGGGAGTACCCTAATTATATGGACTAGGCGGTATCTCACCTCACTGAGGTAGCGAGTGGCCAGGATCTAAAGACTTTCATGACAGAGCGACTGTGGAAGCTTTTGGGGATCGACGCCACGTTTCTGTCACTTTGTCAAGCCCACTATTACGTTGATGAAAATGGGCAGAATCTTTTTGGCAATGCCGTACACTTGGAATCCTGAAAAAAAAAAGAAATATCATTTATTGCCATACCGGGATGATAATGGCATCAGCGGTTTAGGCGCCATGTTGTCCAATATTAGTGATCAGGCCAAGTGGATTCGATCAATCATTAATTATAATGGACGGCTCTCGAAAGCTGGCTACGCAGCTGTTACAACTCCACACATGCTATGTTCTTCAAGCTCTCCTCAATTCATAGACCCCGACACTTATGGCTTGAGTTGATTCATATCTCGATGCCATGAAGAGAAGGGCTTACATCATGCTGGAGGAAGTACAGGCTTCACGACAAATATAAATCTATCTCCCGGAAACAAAATAGGCCGTGGTAGGAATGTGTAATGGATCTAGTTATAGGGCTCTTGATGCATCTATGTGGCACCTAGTAGATAAGTTCTTGGAACTTCCTGTTGAGAAGAGAACCGACGTCTTTGCTGCGTATGTAGATCTCGAGAAAAAAAGAAGGATGTTGCTAATGCTACATAGAGGGTGCTAAAGCACGTTTTTTACCCTCGACGCATATCCCGCCAATACCATTATCTCTTTCGACTGTAGAGTACGTCGACTCATACACCCATCTCGCATATAGAACCATCACAACTTCTCTTCATGATGGCGAACTTCGGGGACGCTTTCCAGGTCGTGAAGTTCTCGATTTGGATCCTATTTATCTGGAGCATATGAGCGGAGAATTCTCCTTCGCGAAGGCTGAGGTCTCTACCATTAGGAGTTTGAGAATGAGAGTAAGATTCGAGATTATACAAGCGGTTTGCCGTCTCGGCTGGGACTTGAGTCTAATAAGGATGATATCATGTGGTTCGTGAAAGAATAAAATCCATCAGATAAAGGATTTGTAAGTATAATCTCTTAGAATTAGGTCTCGATTGTTGAACTATGCGAACTAAGATACAAAGGACAATACAAACTCTTGGCTGTTGCGAAAATATCCTCTAAATGGCGCCTAGCTTATATATAACATGAATGTACATTAACCTTCAGGATGGTTGCTTAGCTAAAGCTAAGTCCGAAATGATAGGTATTAATTTCATCTACATCCGTCCTGTAAACAAGTTTTCTCCTTGAAGTTTTCCTCAGCAAACGTGGCTGAGATGTCACACTCTGAAATAAGAGGCTAGTAAGGCTAGTAAGGATCACTGCTGTTCTATAAATTAACTTGGAGTGTGTAGAGAGTAGAATATAATCTACACAACAAAGCATAATTCGTAAGCACAGAGTATTAGAATAGCTTGAAATTCGTCAAGAAAGCATGTACATAGGTTAGACTGTAAGAAAGAAACTAAACGCGTAAAACGAAGAATAAAGCTAACAGTGATTCTACGAATTCACTTTGAACATCTCTTCACATCCCCCCCGAATTTTAAGCGATAGAAATTAAGCGCTAGAAGTGACAACAGGTACCTGAATGGCAGCAAAAAAAGTCGCACAACTAGCTAGACATGATTTAAATGGCCTGTGATGTATTTCTCTAAGGAGATATCCTACTCTATGTACTTGAAATTAAGCGCTAAAGGTGACAACGAGAGTCTAAATAGCAACAAAAAGAGTCGAATGACTACCTAACAGTGGTATAAATGGCCTACGACTTCCCTTCACGGGGGGATATCCCGCTTTGTGAAAGTTGAAATTGGGTTGGTGGGTTTAGATGGAGCGTGATTAACAAGCCGCATTTTTGGGAAGATGTTGGATGAAGCGGATCAATGCTTCTCTGCGTATAGAGGATGTTGGGCTTGATGGGATCTTTATCTGTGCGCGGCTGGGTTTTATACTGGCGTCTATACCTATGCGCTTTACTTGATACGAGTATAGATGTGCAAGCAGGTGCTGCTAAACTGCATTGGCCGCGATAACAAGTCCAATTAAATGTGCTGACAAACAGACAACAATGCCAGACCAGGACTCGTATCTTTCTTCCTGCCCTGGGTCTGCAATGTGCCCCAGATGCGGAAGAAGCGAATGCTTACCTCCTGCACGTTGCTGACGTCCCGAAAGTCGAGGCCTCGGACAGCTTACGGAGTCCTTGTACGTACAGAAATCAACTAACTCTACTTGTTGAACGGGGCCTTGGGAGCATGACTGCATGGAGAAGGGCCGATATCGGCATCCCGATACCGGGTAAACGGAAATCATCGTGATTGGGGGCAGATATGTCAGCCGCCTTCCGCGTTCCTGGTTCCTGTCGGTCAGGCTGCGTCGGTGGATCCATTACGAAACAAAACTGACGGTCAACACGGCCCGGCCCAGACGAGCCAGGCCAGCCGAGACAGAGCCACTAGACGAGCGGGCTCGCCTGTTCTTTCTAGAAACGAAGCGTACTTTCCTAGACGGGGCTGAACTTACCGCACAGGATGCATGACCTGCGTCCGAAGCGCCTAACTCAGATAGTCGACGATGCCCCTCCTGCACGTCCATTCAGTGATTACCTACCACGGAGATTGTGGAGAAGGCATTACTTCCATGCCGGCGATTATTGAGTCATCATCTTCTTCTTCTTCTTCTTCCCCTTCGCCTTCTTCACTCTTCTCTCCTTCTCCTCTCCTTCTCCTCTCCTTCTTCTCCTCTCCTTCTTCTCCACTGCATCATCATCATCATCATCATCATCATGCACATATCTGGGAACTAATTAGCCAAGTTGACTTCTGGCAATAACCACGTAAGTTGACGACTTGTTCTGAGAACTTCCAGAATGCTGATTTGGCACGCCAGTTTCATCGCTTTACACTTTACTCGCAAGAAGAGGCCATTTGCGATCCAAGTGCATCAGCATATATATCCATACCTTCGATTCTAGTGTCCAGGTGCAACAGGCTCATCGCCCGACAGTGATCATCAGCATGACCGAGAAGGGAGATGTTGAAGCATATCCAGAGGTTGTGAAGGATCCTCAAGACGAGAATATCAACAATGGGACCATCAAGGCAAGAAGTCTGAGGGTCCTGTCGAGAACGAAGAGCGCTGCGACTTGGAAAGATCCGGGTCCTCCCCCAGATGGTGGAGCCTTGGCCTGGACGCAGGCTTTGTCAGGACATTTGATTGTTTTGATTACCTGGTAGGTTCCAATGCTTTCTTTCGTACGCGTAAATGCGCACTCGCTTCCTCCAAGAACGTGGTCGCACTTCGTGCTGGCCGAAATCCTGCAGTTATACTGATGTTGGTCCAGGGGCTGCATGAACTCGTTTGGTGTCTTTCAGACTTACTATGTCGACTTCCTCGGTCGTTCTGAATCCGATGTATCATGGATCGGGAGCATCCAGGTCTTCCTAACCTTCTTCATTGGTACCTTCACCGGCCGTCTTACCGATGCAGGCTACTTTCGTCCGGTCTTCAGTGAGCAAGACTTTCTCTTATCCTTACTCGGCGCTACTCTCGAAAATGATACTTGTCTCGGCGTTTGATTAACCTCTGTCAACTACCTCGGCTCTCGCTGTTGAGGAAAATATAGCGCTAATTCGTTGTAGTATTTGGGAGTGTGTTTAGTGTGCTCGGCTTATTTATGGCCTCCATATCAACACAGTACTGGCAAATATTTCTAGCCCAAGGAGTTTGCTGTGGTCTCGGCAATGGCTTTCTATTCTGTCCAATGATAGCAATAGTGTCTACGTATTTCTCCAAGAGGAAATCCTTGGCCGTTGGGATTTGTGCGTGTGGTGGTGCCACCGGAGGATTGATCTTTCCAGCTATGGTTCAACAACTGATCCCAGCCGTTGGCTACGCATGGACCATGAGAGCCTTGGGCTTTGTTACTTTGGCCTGTGTGACGATCTGTAATATTTTAGCGAGACCGAGAGTGCCGCCTCGGAAAACAGGTCCTATCCTTGAACTCGCCGCCTTCACAGAACTACCATACACCTTGTTTGCAATTGGAATGTTTCTTGTCTTTTGGGGTATCTATTTTGCCTCCTACTTCCTGGGCTCTTTCGGTGTCGCAATCATCAAGATGCCCGAAACAGAATCAATCAACCTGTTGCTTGTCCTCAACGGTGTTGGGATAATAGGTCGTACTGTACCTGCGTACGTGGCAAACCACTATGTTGGTCCTATGAATACTCTCCTTCTGGTCACCATAGCCTCGGTCGTATGTTCTTATGCGATGATTGGTGTCACATCCAAAGGAGGCTTCTATGCCTGGACTGTGGTTTATGGAATTGTAGGAAATGGTGTTCAAGGGATGTTTCCGGTCGTGTTGAGTAGCTTAACATCAGATCTGTCAAAAGCGGGAGTCAGAATGGGCATGATTTTTGTGAGCGCTCCCATATTCTAGCGTGGCCTAGTGAGATTGAAAGACTGACTTTGGTAGACCATCGTGAGTTTTGCTGTGTTGACAGGTCCACCTATAAGTGGTGTTCTGATCACGAGCGACCATGGCCGCTATGTATATGCGCAGATCTTCGCGGCATCAGCTATGCTCCTCGGGTTCCTTCTAACCTGTGGGGCTAGATTTGTAGTAACTGGCAGAGTCCTTTTTTATAGAGTTTAGTGACATGTTACGAACGTCGTGGCTACACGACCGCGGGACCATAGGCTCAGCTTCCTGCTTGTGCTCGAGATGGGTTGGAGGATGGAATACACCAAGTTGGAGTATAAGAGGGAGAGGGGAGGAATCAAGGGATAGTGGTAAGGAGAGTAAACAGGAAAATAGAAAATAGAAAGGGAATCAAAAGGTAGCCAATAGAATGGATATTAAGAGTTAAACATAAGATGTAAGGGTCTGGCTTTGGACCTACTCAGTCAGGAAGCAACTTGTATTACAAGGAGGTAAAACTATGTAGAGAAGTATCTATTCTCTCAGTCCTTATATGACTCGTCGCTTAGGATCTCGTACCGAACCGTAATACTCTCTAGATGGTCGAAAGACTATTGTTACAATGTTAGACCTAGAGCCTAATTGTAAACGATCTATTCATATTAATAAAGATAGTGAACTAATACCGTCAATAATACTCCCATTCCTACCTAAATCACTAATTGTAGAAGAGAATATATGAAGTTGGCAAATAGAAATTCTATATTTTAGCTACGAGAAGTGAGGATTTAAACAGTGTAGTACAGCCTGAACAACTAGGCATTTTTCCCGTAACGTTCCCTATTGACTTATTCGGAAGTTATTCCTTCCCTAGCCACCATTCTATCATTCTTCTCCATCATGGCCGTCAAAAACTGGCCCTGTGCATCCAAGGTAGTCGGACTCCTGAACACATCAAACTTAAAATCATGCCACTCCTTCGCCGTCCACGTCTTTCCCGTCGAGTCATTGAAGCTCACGTCATCATTCGTGCGGAAGAAATAGGCAATGCTATAGCGATCCTCGTCTTGTCTCTCCTTGAGCGGAATGACGCGATGCACAATGCTGGCCAGCTCTCCGCCCGATCTGAAGCGTAAAAAGTCGCCGACATTAACGATGGCGTGGCCGGGCCGAGGTTCAAGGAACTCCCAGCGGTTGGACTCGGGAGAGAGGAATTGGAGACCCCATTGCTCGACGAGTAGGAAGGTGAGCGTACTGACGTCGGTGTGCTTGAGGTGACCTACGTTGGTGGGTGCCGTGGCATCGTTGTGCTTGGGGTAGTGTAGGAGGACGAGCGTCGAGAGAGAGGGCCCTGGCTCGGCGTGGTCGGCCTCGAAGCGCGAGGAGCCGGTGAGACCTAGTTGTGTTGAGAGGCGCTCGAGAATCATGATGGTGATGGCGTGGGCGTGTTTGATGAAGGAGAAGAAGTAGTCTGATTCGGAGCGGACCGCCGTGGTGAGATCAGCTGAGCCCTTGAGATATTCTCGGCGAGAAAACTAAGAGGGAGGGATTAGTGTTGCCTTTCGATAATAGGTTCGGGAGATTGTAGAAGAGGATACCATACCTTGAGAGTCTCGTAGCCGTCTTTTGTTTCTGGCTTGGAGCCTGCTTCGGTGCCCACGGGTATGTAGCTGGAATGGTCAGTACCTAACTGATAACAAAGACCTAGCTGTGATCTGTGAAGATGAACTCACCCATAATTGTCACTCCCCCGAGAGTCCTGCATCTTTACTTCCAGTGGCTGTTGGAAGTAATCCTTCATCCTCGCTAGCATGCCTTCCCACAATTTGCATAGCTCTGGATCACTAGTTAAATCGAGATAGAAGAAGCCCTGGGTCCGACAAGCGCCGAGTAGTTTCTTGCTCTCCGTGTCATTTTCAGCTCGGAGGAGGTCGAGGTGGATTGTCGGCAGAGACGTCGAAACGATGATAGGCTCACTGGTAGCCATTGGTGAAGATCTTAGCTTGTAATAATGCTTGCTGGAGGTGTGTATGTGGTCATAAAGATTTGGATTGAAATGTCACCTTGAAGCCCTAAAACAAAAGTTGCAACTTTAGAGTATCTTATATATCTGGAGCCTTGGCACTTTCGTGAAGAGTAGTAGTTAAGTATCGGCACATCCACTGCTCGCTATAAACACCACGGGTACCGACCATGATTTCACCCATTGCTAGAAACGGTGCGATATCCGTATGAGGCATGCATTCATTGGAGACGGCACATCATCATCCATCTGCGTGTCAGATTTCTCTCGGCCCGGTCATTCTAGGGGGAAATTTCAACAATCCATCTGAGCCGCGGCGTACTCATATTGTACTCTGCTTACTTTTTGTGTCTCGTGTGGATCACATTGATATCCATGCAGGTACTCGTAAGCCGTAGCTACGTACGTTTCCAAGCAGGGCGTGCAGAAGATGCCGATGCTTCTATTGAAAACTGGCATGCCGACGGCATTCCATTAGCAATGGTATACCTCTTCCAACGACGTGCACTAAGGTCTTACCCTTTGCGAGCATCATCAATTACCTACCTATTCTCAAGCTCTCATTTTCTCCATTTTTGAAATAAATCACGCTTCCCGTGCATCGGGGACCCCTTCCGGGCTAGATGGGCCTTTCGCTTTATCCCCGTGCCGTGTCCCTCTAGACCTCCTCATAATGGTTCTTATACTTCCCGGGGCCCTGCTATTCGGGGCTGAGAGTTTTACTTGCTAGACAGAATCAGATCTAGCAGAATAATACAACCTAGATCTCGTAATCTTGCTGATGTTTAGATATAGGCTTATTGGGCTGACTGAGCTGGGGAGAGACATCTCTACAAAGGATAAATTATAAAGTAATGATCTTGGTCCGTGCACTCTATAATTCTCAAAAGCCTTATATTCTACTACTTTTTTAATGTCTTTCATACATGTTAAATGGGCTCTATCGATGGAATTTATTGCCTTCATTATTACTAAGTATCCTCTTATTGTATCTTGTGTTACTTTCTCCCATTCGGCGTACCAAGCCCTTTCCGTTTATTTAAGAGTATAAGGTTGATTTTACTTATATATAATAGATATCCTTATTAGTATCTAGGTATACTTAATAGTATTTCTATAAGTCGAATTCCTGGCGTGTTTATGAAGTAGATAGTGGGCTGTCAGCTTGTGATAGAGTCTCTTGCTCGCTTATGTAGCTTACAGTAAGGTGCGGTTGTTGTAATCGTCGGCCTCGCTTACAGTCCGACTAATTCGCTGTCGCTTTTAGTCGGGGAAAGCAAAATACGCAGGCAAGCAAAGTACGTAATGTCAGAAGTAGAGTACCTCTACACTAAAGTTTAGTAGGAAGGTACTTATTTTAACTAACACAACCTTAAACAGATATAACTACTTGTTTAACACTAGGGGGGCTATATATATATATATGTAATATAGATAATATACTAGTATATATAGAGAGACAAGGTTAATATGAATAATTCTTTAATAAGTTGTAGTTCAAAAATATAGAGGAAAGCTTGTATCGGTGGCTTATAGCGCAGGCCATAGCCTATAGCGGTGAGGTACGCGAAGTTCCGACATTACGTACTTTGCTTTCCCCGACTAAAAGCCATAGCGATATAGTCGGACCGTACGCCTGGCGACGATGAAGTATTCACTCAGTTCTATGTACATATAACCAATTGTAGCAACTAAAAGTCAAACTCTGAGCGGTGGTCGGTTAAGCGACCGCCGCCAAGGGCCGCTCTGATCAGGAACGTAAATTACGCAATCCCTGATACGGGAGTCAATTGTACAGAAGCTTATGGCGCCTTACTGTATCCTTCTCGCTCTCCCGTGGGCTCATGGACAGCATGACAGTGGCACAGCGGAACAGTGGGACAACAGTGGCACCACCGGCACAGCGGGACAGTGGGACAGCGGTCCATAAGGTAGAGAGACACTTTTATGCGCACACACCTTTTAGCGAGTAGTACCGCCAGATCATGGAAGCCTAGTCATTTAGTTAGTATATAAAAACCTTAGTACAAGACTTTGACACCTCCCCCGAATGATTAGCCATCGTGATAGTGGTTCCTGCTTGAAACGCTCAATTTCAATCGCACCCCATTCAAGAAATATTTACTTTTCACGCCCTGTTTCTTGCAACAACATAACACAATGGTGCGTGCACTATTCCACCTTGAAGTCCTTATGTTAATCAGCGTAGCGTGAACGAACCATTGAAAGCTTTGAGCATATTGCCAAACTCGGCAAGAAAGATGCTCCCGTTGTCACCATGTTTAGCGGCGGCCTGGACAGCACTTATTTGCTCCTCAGACTTCAGCGGCTCGGCTTTACCAACATCCACGCTGTCGCGGTGGATGTTGGCGCGCCCGTAGACGAGGAGGCACTTACCAAAAACGCCGCCCATTTCGGTGCCAGCTTCAAATGTCTCGATGGTCGCGAGCTGTTTGTCAAGCAAGGTGTCATGCCAGCCATTCGCGCTCACGCAAAGTATCTGGGCGTGTACCCGATCAGCAGTTCACTTACCCGTCCAGTTATTGCTCGCTTAATCACCGACTACGCCCAGAGCGTGAATGCGGGTTTGCTGCTCCATACCGCAAACCTGTCACAGAACAGCCTGCCCCGGCTCAACAATAGCATTGGGCGCTGCGGCTTCCCTGGAGACTTCGGGAGCCCATATGTCCAGTCAGTCGTCTCGCGAGAGAAGAAAGCTGAAGAACTGGCGGCTGTCGGAATGACCATCATGTCGGACCGCAAGCTGAGCGGCGATGAAAACCTGTGGTGCCGGGAGTTCGAGGACGGTCCGGTGAATGATCCCGAAGCTTTCACCATCCCGGAAGATGCCTATGAATGGACGCGGTGCTGCAATGATGATGCGACGAAGAAGCTCACACTCAGCTTTGAGAATGGCAGTCTCGTCTCCGTCGACGGGAACAAACTCCCGCTCATCGAAGCCATCGCGCTGCTAAACACTGAGGTGGGAAAATTCGGTCACGGTCGATATGTCGGTCTCGAGCCCGTTAGCACCGATCATAAGGTTTTAGAGGTTCGTGAAGCTCCAGCCGCCGCCATCATCATGGATGCGCTTCGCCATCTCGAAATCGCTACGCTGGATACCAATACGCTAGAATTGAAGCAACAATTGGAACAGAAATGGGTCCGGGAAGCCATATCTGGCAACTGGGGAAGCATATGCCATACCATGTGTGACGCTGCTATCGTTTCCGCCTCGAATGGCGTGGGTGGAAGCGTAACATATGATATCGATCACAGACGTTACCTGCCCTGTTCTATTGTGGCGCAAAATCCTCGCTATGTTAGGAATCGAGACGATTGGGAACAAGAACAGTCACAGCTACTTTACGGCAAGCGCTGAGGGCCAATTCTGGGGAGCGGTCTATAAAGCTCGTCGGCGAGCTTCATGTATTTGGGGGGGGGGGGGGTAGTGAGGGAGTATATGTGGCATAAAAGGACTGTGCTATCGTCCATTGGGACTGGTGGAGTAATTGAATAGATTTTATTTTACGAATACAAAATCAAATCCCTTTCCAACAATCTTATTCCTCGTACAGACCGTTATTCCATTCTTACATGCTGATACTTTGACTCGGGACCAAGATTACCAGTGCGCACGACGAACCTGATGGTTGACTTAACTAGGTTGATATCTGGGGCCTATGGGTCTTTAGCATCTGGTCCTCTTCCTCCCAGAAACTTTGACAGGTTGCCTCGGCTTGTGCTGTTAATACAACTCATCATTCTTGGTCGATATGGGACCCATCTCATACACCTCAATAGAATATGCTTTCCTCTTTCTTCTGCTTATCCGCAAGCGCATCTGAGTGACTCGGCCGCGCCGATTGAGCTGAGGTATCCATTAAGTCTCGGTCTGTTTGTGCGGAATTACACCAGAATACTAGCTTCTTTCTTAGTTCTTACTGAGATCTTCATGATTCATGCAGCTGACGAGTGTGCTTGCCAGGGAGAGCTGCATCTAGTTTCTCGAATAACTCCCCTCCTTTGGCCGACAGGGACTTATGTTCCCGTTCTTTGCTGATGGCTAGATTGGTTGTTACTGACTTAGCTGGATATTAACTTCTCTCTACTAGCTATAATACTTCTTTAGTTCTCTATTACAGTATTTACTATTAAATCTAGTATTAGAGGACTTAAATCTACTTTTATTAAAAGAATACTATAAATTATATCTGTGTAATTTTAAAGTTCTTTTATATATTATAATATCACTACTAAATTAAACAAAACTTATAATCCTCCGTCTACAGTTTTCCTCGGTGAAATTATTAAAGGTGAAAAGCCTGCAAGGTGGATCCTGTAGAATTCAAATCAACACCTTTCGATAGTTTTCGGGGTAGAGTCATGGTATAATCAATTACAAAGTACATACCGGTTTTCAACTGTTCAACCCTACAAAGTAGATTCGGCAAAACTCCGCCCGGATACTTTCTTTACTATCCGCCACTCAATATGCCTGTACGTAGAATACTATTACATCTTACCTTCTTCTTATTGCCTTATTCGGGGTGTAGACTCTCCGGAGAAGAACCTCCATACAGTATTATTGTACGTACAACGGTACAAGGGAGATAACATACACTACCTGCAGCCTGCAGGTAGCACCAGCTCTACTTAAAAACGAAGTATTAGGCGAGGGACCCCTACGCACTGTGTACACGTAACACTATTCGCTAAGAATATGTGATTTTGGAATAAGCTCAAAATAAAGACTCAAAAAACGGGGTGCTCCTCTCTGTAGAGGTTGGCTAAAAGGCGCTGTTCTCTAGTGGAGACACTAAAGGGGATGTAGGACTGTACTGCCCCCTAACCTCCGCAAAGCTACCACAGTACGGAGTTTACGAAACGTGCACAGAGTCTAATGCAGGGCAAGGAACCGTGAATCACATACCAGGATCCTCGGCGAGATCTCTAACTTTACCGCGATGTGGCCCGTGCCGCTATCCTGCATGCTTTCAACCGCGGAAACCATTTTCTTTCCACATCTCCACCTTAGACCAGGATAATTGTTAGGCTTTTGTTCAAGCTATAGGCTTAGACTAACTACAGGTACGTGCTAGCAGGCCGTGGAGATGGATCAATAGATTATACAGAGATTAGTAGGGCAAAGTGGAGTAGAGTGCTTAGCAGGGAATTTAGCAACCTTCTGTACATAATTCTGCGAAACCTGCATACTTACGTATAGATACTTGACAAGAACAATCTCAGTTCCGCCTCTCGCTCAATTCCGCCTCTCGTGCGATTACGGAACAGAACTCAAAAGGACTTACGGGCAAGTGTCTTTATCGAGAACTCCTCGAGTCCTTGACAGTGATGTACCGAGAATTGCTTATATCTCTTTAGTAATGCTAATTTGTCTTTATTACAAAATCGATCCAACCAATGTGTCGTTAACATCTGCAGGACCCTCGGTAGTAACATGATGTCTTAGATTGCAATTTGCTTCATGACTGTCACAGAAACTCTTCGACTATTTGAGCTCAATTCATATATATATTTGTGAATAAGGTGAGTTGCGAGACTTGGGAGACCTAGGAGACTCAAATACGGGGGTCAAAATCATCTTGATACTTCGTATTGGATCGATTACTACTCCAAATATGCTAGAAATGGCTTCTATATATTTGAATCGAAGATTTTAACCAGAGCCGCTGATTGGCAATTGCATCCCATCGGTGTTCTGTGTCAATTCGGGCCTGTTCAATTAAGCGAGTAGAGGGTGGCTGGCGGCGGCCGCCGCCTTCCAACTTCCCCAACATCTGTGCTTCTATAGGGAAGTTTACCAAGAACAGTAGCAGTCTGTATGATCTTTATTGTCTATTCGCTGTAAGGCCCTGGCCGATAGAACATTCGAGAGAACTCACTGACAGTATGAAATATATTAGGCGACGGGATACCCTCAACCCATTCTTTGTTGCCGGGTTTCTGCGGAATGAGGATGAGACCGCCCATTTTCATCCATCTGGACAATAGTCAACATGCCTACACTGCTAATCAGCGCATTGATGGCACCGTCAGCTTTTGTCTCCCAAAGGCCACAGCATTTGAAAGCGTGAATATCATCCTTGAAGGCACAACAGAGACCAGAATACACAAGATGAGCATTGCTGGTCCCCATATACGTGCCGGCTTAAAACACACCTTCCTCCGAGTGCAAATGCCAATTGCCCAAAGCTCCTATCCAAACCCACTCGTCCTAGCTGCTTGGGACACATACCATTTTCCGTACGAATTTATCGTCCCTTCCAAACTTCTGCCCAGCGCATGCCAGCACAAAACCATCGGCAACTGTCTCCACAATGATCATCTCCAGGCACCGCCATCCATGAACAGTTGTCTGGAGGACGACTCGTCTTCGGAAATGTGCCGAGTACAATATACCATCAAAGCAAGGCTGGTAAGGGATATAGGCCACGGCGGCCAAGTAACGACGATTCTCGAAGCATCTCAACTCATTCATGTCATCCCAGACTCCGTCGAGTGGCCCCCTTTGATGTTCGATCTCATAAACAATGATTATGTCCTGCAGCAGCGGAAATCATTGAAAAAGCACTCCTTCTCAAAAGAACTTGGGAAAATAAGCATCGCGTCAGGGCAACCAGCGTCGATTGTCTTCAGATCTCCGCGGCTGGAACTACCACTGTCATGCCCGACACTGATCATGGCTGTTTGCTTTCACGCAGCAGATATTCAAACGCCGCCACCGCCAAAAATAGGGCCTTTGCGTGGCTCACTGCGCTCGTCCACCTTCTTTTCCGTGCGGCCCCACGAGACGGTGCCCGGCCAGACAGCCATGCTTGAGGATTTACACAACAAGGACAGCCGCGTCTGTGAAGTATCATATCCTCTCACTGGCCGCAACGCATTCAGCGTGCAATGGACCAAACATCACAGCGGGAATGATAGCCCTTGTTGCGCGTGCTCTGACATAACGTCGACGTCGCACTCCTCTGGCAGCACTGTCAGTGATGCAGCAATGCCCGCAACGCAGCATACATCTCCTGGTCCTTGCTACACGACGAATGTTATAATGATCATCACCCCGCCGTCGTTCGGATTGTGGCTTCCGACCTTCCACTCTTGCCTCATTTCACGTGTCTACACAATTGACGTCGCCCTTTCAATCCCCTCTTCTATTCCCGGTCTATCCGTGACTACCCTCAAGCTGAAAGTTCCTGTGCAGATCCTGGCGGTGGGTGGTGCAGCCTCGATACCTGGCAATGAGAACGCCGAAGCTGATCTTCTCCAAGGACTGGAACGGCAACAAGTCCTAGATCTTGGGGATGAAGAACTCATAGATTATCATACAAGCGTTAGGCTAGCCTAAATTACTCTTAATTGCTGCGTTCGTGGCTAGTATAATGGAAAGTAGTCTTCTCGCCCAAGCCAACGTCTTTGTTCAGAACAGTGCTAAATTTCTCGAACTATGCTTCCCACTTGCGATTTGTTGCAACCCAACCATGGATATCTCAATTTCATAATTCTTTAATCCTGATAAATAGAATGGTCTAATACTCCAAGTTTAAATTATTATAGTTTAGTTTAAAGTGTCCCGATTAGTGGTAAGGAATATTATTTTCTTAATAGGATTTAAGGGTCCGCAGGAACATACAAACGAGACAGTCTCTGAATTACAAAAAAATACTTCTATTCCATGACTGCATACAGGTTCTGAGAAACTATTCTCTTACTCCCGCAGATCCAATACCTGCGTCAGCTACGCAGCAACTCCTTTCTTGACCAAGACATTTTAAGTTGTGCTGGCCGTGACGATAGCACCCAAGATAACTTGTGCTGGTCGCTTCCCGCCCACAGGAAGCTTCAGATCGTAACTTCGGATTAATTCGACCAAGAAAACCTTGGCTTCATTGCTCACGAAAAACTTTCCAGGATTTCGATCGCAAAGGTTAGTTAGTAGAGCTAATGAAATGAAAAAGGCGAGAAGCAAAATATACCAAGCATGCGTCCCATGACCAAAAGCAAAACTATCAAACCCCGTAGTAACAAACTGAGATTTCTGCTCGCAGCTCGCTTCCCTTCTGCATCCTCAATATCTCAAACCGGAACCCATCAAACTACTTCGCGTCAGTGAAGCCCTTGCAGAGGGCTTTCTGCCGGGACAGTCTCGAACATAGGATGTCATATCACTAAACTAGATTTACCTCACACCATTTGGAGCTCTCCATCGCCTCTCCGTCCATTATACCATCAACATAGGCCTCGTCTATGAGCTGGTACTGTCCATCAATTTGACGCCGAAGAATAAAGGGAACCTGGGTTCTCTTTATTAGTGCGACGAAGTCGCCCCACTTGACATTCTCAGGGCTAAGGACCAAATGCCCCTTTCTAGTAATGAATGGAAGTTGCCCCAAGCTCTTCCATGCGATTTCCATGCCCAGACTTGACGAATTGGTATTTCTGATATTTACCTTATCTTTAGCAACCTTGTTTTTCAAGAGCTGCTGAAGCCCAAGCTTGATAAGATTTCCCTTAATGTGCTTGATGTCATTCCGCAAAAGGACAACAGCATCAAGAAAACGGTCATCTCCAACCCTTACCAGTTCAGTATCTTGGCTGTATCCAACCCCTCCAATCGAGGTCCTCGTCGCTGCACGTAGACGATCGCTGAAGTCTACGTAAAGTTGCCTCTTCTGATATGTCGGACGAATAATCGCAACTAGCCACTTTATTGGCCATGAAGACATCTCCCCAAGAGGTACTTCGTGGCTAGAAGTTCTGCCAGGGAAAGATCCAACTTCGTAGATCTCATCATATACATGGCATTCCACTGAGATACCCTCGATTGCCCCTTCCCTCCTAATAGCAATAATTTTGGAATGACGTGACTGTACTCCAGATGCGCTAAATTTGGGATAGGCGGTGATATCATCATTTTCTATATCTTGTAGCATATCTGTCGCGGATCAAGACCAATCAGGGACCCAGGATGGTAGGATGGACTGGATTTTAGGTGTTTGACAGAACGAGAGCAGTGACATATGACCCTGCTGAAGCAGAGCTACCATGGCCGTCGTGTATGTTTCTTCGCACGATTTTGAATAATCTGGAAAAACACCCAATTTTTGTAGCTCCTCTCGGCCTGCTGCTAGACCCAATAAAGCAAATATTTTGTCTCGCGGATCAGTTGACTCCAAGTGGTGAGGCCAATGGTGATGGAGATTTATACTGCCAAGGCATGTTACGTATAGGAGAGCTGCCAATGGGAATCTGGAGTATCTGTATATATTCCAGGAAGATAGCACGGCATTAGGTCTGTGCTGGAACAGGTCCAGGCCGATTTGAAGTTTATAGGGAGTCAAAGATTGTGGCTGGCTGGTAATTCTCGTTTGGACGACGCATCGTAGAGCATAATACGCATGAAGAGCGGCACTGCATCGCGACGTCGTGTAATTCTCTTACTTCCACAGAGGAATTCCGCGTTCTCCGGGAGGGTTATTTCTTGCAGAACCTATATGCGTCCCCATCAAGGCCGGGTGAAAAACCGCCTCATGCCAGCAGTCGGCAACAGGTTATCCTGATCGTGCCGGCCACTGATAGAATAGAAATGTCTGTGCAATGTATCTTGGGGAAACTTGAATATTTTTCCAGCGGGTGTTCTTATCGTGGCAGTTGATCGGCTTAGATCACGGAACTCCCGAGGCTGTATTGCCAGCTTTTGCCAGACTTTTTGGTAAGGCTCGAACCCATTGTCCATGCCGTAAGCCTCTGCTTTTGCTCCAAGGGAATTTAGATAATCCATTACTGAATCGTCGCCGCTCTCTGCTGGACCAAGCCAAGCAACGACCTTGCATAACTTTCGGTAGATAGCTGCCATAAGCCCAACTTGCCAGCTTTTCTCTTCATTGTCTAACTGATTGATACAGAGGGAATCGACCCACATCACATCACAAGGTCTTCTTTGGGCGTTCTGAGTGCCACCATCGCATCGTACAGATTTTTGTTTCCTCGAACCCCCGAATTTTCAACGAGTATCAACCGGAGATCGGTGGCAGCTCCCCAGACATAGGACAAGGCCACAAACTTCGGTTGTTCATGAAGGGAAGCGTGGAAGATGTAGCAAGCGGGGATGAATTTGAGCTTTTCGTTTCCATCTGCCGGTAGGAGCTTTAATAGCCTGATCTCGTTCCTGGAACACTATAACGTTTGGTATTCGTATCCGTTTTTCTTCGGGGTAGCCATGATGCGGCTGCTTCGTGATTCGACTATCGATACAGAGATGCCTGTTGTGTGGTGCATTCAAAGACAATGGCATGTCTGGCTGTTGTCTCACTGAAGAGCGGAACCCGTTACCATGAGCAGAATGCGATAAACGCTAACTAGAAGCAGCAGAGAATTACAGCTGTTTATTTTGCAGTGATGGTGCGATGAATTCGCTGTCAAATATCAACAAGCTAATGCGTTGGAAGCTATAGGCCATGCCACCATGCATATGATAGGGCAGCTCGCGTAATTATGGCCAATAGGAGGGTTATAAATCAACGAAAACGGGTCATTTCAAGACAAATTAGACTACAACTCCATGATATTCTATAAGACAACCCCCCTTTCTACACAAATACAGTCCGTCAGTAGCCTTCAAGACGCTGCTTGGATCTAGATCTTCCTACTAGATTTCAGTGTAGAGGTCCTCTCCTTCTAACATGACACACTTTCCTTACCTAAAGGTCCGTGTTTTACTAAAAGCGATAACGACGGGAATTAGTCGGACCGTAAGCGAGGCCACGGCTACGCCACCAATCAATGCCGCTTGAAATTCATGACGGCCTCCGATTAGACAAAGAAACCATTCGCTCGTACCTTTCCAGCGTGAACCCCACATCAAATGCATCCTTTTCTGACTCCCTCTCGTCAACGCTTCTTCTCTTCACAACAACATCCAGCACAACACCACTCCGCACAACACAACACAGCACAACACCAAAACAATCCAACCTCCCTCCCCCCTTCAGCTGCTGCAGCTGTGACACCGACAAGTCGCGCGTATGAGTGGACGCCCGTCAATCTTCACTTCTCAGGTATGTCTTCGCTCGTCAATTCAAGGCCTCAAATTTGTCGCGCGACTCAGACCGCCGGCCTTATCTCTCTGTCCCCAAGGGCCGCTCCACACATCCCCAATGGCACACGAACTGTGCCCCCGACCCTTGGAATTCCTTCGTTCTTCCTCTTTCCGAGTCGTCCATCATCAGCAAGCAGTCACTAACTCATCATGTCTGCGTAGGATTATCTTTCAGGTAGCTGCTTCCGCTCTGTCGGCCCTCCCTTCACCGCCGAAATGTGAAAAACTGACACCCAATGGCTACAGATCACATCTGGAAAGCTTCAGTAAACTGAAAGCTTCCCTTGACACCCCCAACCCACCACTACATATATTCCTGGAATACTCTACAGCATGTTTGCACGATTCATTAGGCCTACGGCTGGCTTGAAGGCCGTCAATGGCAGGACCGCCCAGCAGGCCCGATTTCTGGCGACCGTCGAGGGCAGCTCTGGACGTGCTATGCCATCTACTCGTCCTCGTGCCACTCCAATCTCACACGACCGAGCTACCTTCACCATCAGAGTATGTTGACAGATCATTTCGTGCCCAAGGGATTCGCTAACAAAGTTTTCAGGATGGCCCCGTCTTCCACGGCAAAGCATTCGGTGCTAAATCTAACGTCTCTGGCGAAGCTGTCTTCACTACTTCCCTCGTCGGATACCCCGAATCGATGACCGACCCTTCATACCGTGGACAGATTCTCGTCTTCACCCAACCGCTGATTGGAAACTACGGTGTCCCATCATCGGCTCGTGACGATTACGGGCTCTTGAAATATTTCGAATCCCCCAACATCCAGTGTGTCGGCGTTGTGGTTGCGGACTATGCGGAGAAATACAGTCATTGGACTGCGGTGGAGAGTCTGAGTGACTGGTGTGCTCGTGAGGGCGTTCCAGCCATCTCTGGTGTTGACACCCGTGCTATTGTCACATACTTGCGCGAGGAGGGTTCTTCTCTTGCCCGAATTACCATCGGAGAGGAGTACGATGCCGACCAGGATGAGGCTTTCATTGATCCTGAGCAGATCAACCTGGTTAAGAAAGTCAGCACCAAGGCCCCCTTCCACGTTAGCTCCACCAATGGCGACATGCACGTAGCAGTCATCGATTGCGGTGTCAAAGAGAACATCCTTCGAAGCCTGGTCGGCCGTGGTGCTAGCGTCACTGTCTTCCCGTATGACTTCCCCATCCACAAGGTCTCCCACCATTTCGACGGAGTTTTCATTTCCAACGGCCCCGGTGATCCAACTCATTGCCAAGAGACCGTCTACCACTTGCAGCGTTTGATGGAGTCTTCCCAAGTCCCAATCTTTGGTATCTGCCTCGGACACCAACTTCTTGCTCTTGCAGCTGGTGCCCGCACCATCAAGCTCAAGTATGGAAACCGTGCTCACAACATTCCCGCTCTGGACTTGACCACTGGCCAATGCCACATCACTTCTCAAAACCACGGTTACGCCGTAGACATGACCACTCTCCCATCTGAGTTCAAGGAATACTTTGTTAACCTTAACGATGGCTCCAACGAAGGTAAGCTTATCCCTCTCCTCTCCTCTCCTCTCCCCGCTAAACACAAACTGCAAATCTAACGTAATACCAAGGCATGATCCACAAAACTCGCCCCATCTTCTCCACCCAGTTCCATCCTGAAGCTAAGGGAGGACCAATGGACTCTGCCTACCTCTTCGATATGTACATCGAGAACGTACAACGCTACAAGAAGAACCAGGCTGTCTACCCAGCTGGAAAGAATAACAAGCCTTCACCTCTCTTGGTTGATATCTTGAGCAAGGAGCGAGTTGGTGTTATGCCTGCTCAATCTGGCGAGAATATTGCTGCCGCGGCTGCTGCTCGTCAGGCTGCTGCTGCTTAGAGTGGATATGTAGTTGTGGGATGTTCATTATTGGACTTGGACTTTGGGAAGCATGCTGGCGTTGGGTTTGGATGATGGTTTAAAACACAAAAGTGAAAACCGATGGAGCGTTTTTGTGGTTTAACTTCGGTCTTCTAAGAATGAATGGTATGCCTTCTAACTCTTTTGTATTCGCGTGCACGTGCCATTTTTCAGAGATGAAGTCACCCAGGTAAAGCTGTTCTGTTCCAAAGCTCGCTTGCTGTGTTAATGGCTTGGGCATAGAAGAAGTTGCTTTATTAGAATACTCGATTTCTGCAAGGCCAGCTTCAGGGTTGCCAAATTTCCTCTCTTTGCCTGCTTTACCCTCCCTGATACCTTACATTTCGATCTGGTGTAAATATTATAAAGGGCATTTCTAGCAGCTTCATTTCTCACTATCTATATTAACCAAACACGGGCAGAGCAAATCAAAGGGGGGGAGAAGGCAGGCAGGATTGGAGTGCGGGGGTGGGGGTTATTTGTGTAACCGACAAACTGCACCCACACCCGTGATTCTCATATGCATTGGTAGAGTGGTTGTTACTACCTCTTTTCCTCTTTAGGTGATATTTGTGTGCTGTAAATGTAGATGTAGATGTGGGAGGGAAGAGAGTGAATAAACCAATAAATAGATAGATTAGGTAGTAATAAAGATTAGGTTAGGGAGGTAAATAAAATATAGGATTTAACTCCTAATAATATATTCTAGATTATAGAAAAATAGCGAGTACTAAGTTACAAGAATAATTCTAACCTTTAAATTACTTGTCTGTCCCTACTGTTAGATAAACGCTACACTCGGGGCCTTGACCAATACCTGATGGGATCTAGGAAAGAAGAACATCTGACATCTATCCTAGTACTCGCCTCAATCCATGCCTTAATCCAAACGCAACTCCCGATCAACAGCCCAAGAAACATCGCTAAGCCACATCATATCCCGAGCTTATACGTTCAATTCTCCTAAGAAACTCCTCGATGCTTTCTCTCCCTCCAGATTGACGACTTGTTCCAGGCCAATCCCAGCTCCTCTCCGCAAGATGGAAATCCACAACAGCCTTCTTCGCTCTTTTAAACTGTTCGGCGCAAGATTGATACATTTTGTAGACCTCGTTACTCTTGTTGTCGGTTTTTGATAGGATGCTTAGCAAAGTGAGTAGTGGTTCGATCAACATGAGATCAGCTTGTGCTAGTGGGTTTGAGGGGTTGGAAAGAATGTGTGTGAGTAAGGTTGTTGTGGCTGAGACGAAGATGTGGAGGACGGTCCTGCTATTGTTACTATTCTGATCTGGAGGAAGGAGGGAGGAACTTGATTATGATCAGAGTACCAAAACTCGCCTTACCGGATGCATGCATTGTGTCTTTTTGGTGTGTCTCGTAGTAGTCTTATCGCTTTCCTCGCTTCGGCTGCATAGGTTGGCGTTGTTCGCATGATGCAAAATTCAGCTGGGTCTTCTGAACCTTGGATCTCACGATATCTTGGAAGTGTGGGCAGGGAGCCGTAGATGGTAGCAAGGGAGTTGAAATACCCCAGTTGGAGGATTGTGGGGAGCGGAATACAGTCCGAAGTTGGTGCTTGATGATTTGGTCTAGGAACACTTGCATTCCATGTTTGGAGCATAGTTTCGAGCTCTTTTGCTGCCATTACTCGTTCGGTGATAGTCTGGTTGGTAGCTTTCACCGAGTATAGGCGTTTATATATCTGTCCTTGGATTATTGCTAATCTGACTCGGTAGTTGAATAGATCGGAATTACTCGGCTCGCCAGGACGAGTCGGAGTACCATTATTCTCATAGGGCAACTCTACATCCATATCATCATCATCCTGGGTTGGTGGCTGTCCCGTCCGCAAAGTAATATCTTTATCAAGGACATACGCAATCCAAAAGACGCGTTTCCGTTGCTCGATTTCGGCCGCGAGACCTGGTTCCTTATATCGTCTGTGGAGGCCCATACTCTGCGCTAGTTTGATTGCTGATGAAGTCAAGAAGGAAACTGGACCTGGATTAGGCGTTCCTTGTATTACTAACGCCATTCCAAGCAGAGCCTGTACAGATAAGAGTGTAGAGTGCATCGTCGTAAGCTGATTAAGAACTGCAAGAGCGTTTCGGAAGTACCCCCAAGCTTCAAGATCTTCTTCCCACTCGACGGTTGCCATGCCCTCGAATCGGTGCGTAAGTGCTAATACAACATTTAAGCATGCCCACCAGCCTGGATCATTGATGTTAGTGTCGGGGGATTCAAACGTGTGTATAAAAGTAGCTTGGTCGAAAAGTGGGAACGCGGAATTGAAGCCCTGAAAAGACTTTTTAATGAGTTTCAACACCTCGTGTTTCGGCGGGAGGACTTTGAAGTCTCGTCGAGTGAAGGCGTTGCTGATGGGTGTGAGGTTCCAAGGAGAGATTGACATTTGATTGTTAGGGGCTGTAGAGAAGGACGCTGGGAATTGTTAGCTCGGAAACCACGTTGCAGACTTGATTGCAATTACTTTTTTGAAAGGTTATTCTGGAGTCTGCAGCTTGGGGAGACACGCTGGCTATGCTATAAGCTGGATGCCACTGGTCATCGCTCTGGATCTTCTGGGTTAGATAGGAAATCCCAACTTGAGACTGATCAAAACTTGACATCTCCAGTCCACCAGACTCATTCCTCGATTTCGCATCTTGCCGATCTTCCACAGCACGCTTTAACTGATCTTCCATCCACTTTAGCCTCTTTTCTAGTACCTCAACACGCTTGTCCCTAGATTGAATCAAATCAGCATCTTATTCCACCAATTTCAAGCTCGTTCTTAGTCGTCTGCTTCCGACTTTAACTCGAGGAAACTTACCCAGCCGGTCGCCTTGGCTTTCGTTTCACGCTGATGGGGGTGAAATGGCATTCAGTCTTGTACTGAATACACTGCAAACAAGTTTCTGAAGTTGCTTCACAGCGAATCTTCTTTTTGCGGCACATATCACATGCCTAATCTACGTAAGTAGAGTACTATACCTATAACACTATACCAAGACTGGAGATAAATCAGATGAACGGGGAACGGACTCTGGTAATAAGCGAAGCAGATTGCTCCGTTGTTCTTGAGCCGGAGCTTACGGTTTGCGACATTCTCGTGAAATGCGAGAGGTCTTCTGTGACGGGGATTCGAACGATCCTCTAGAAGTTGATGATTAAGGAAAGACAGTCAGAAAAATGTGAACGTGGCAATCAACTTCGAGAAATAATGCTCCGTGGGCTGTTGATCTTACGCCGTACTCCGCGTTGATTTCAAAGCACATCAGCTGACGGATAATGAACTAGCTTTGTGCAGTACGAAGTACAGCACCGGGACTTGATTACTAAAGCACGTCGAGAATTACCGAGGAAAAGAGATTACCAAATACCATTTTAAATTGAAAATTTCCAGCTTTCTATTTAGAGTGTTAATTGTCGTGTAAAGAGGAAAGTGTACACAGGCTTAATACGGTTACACTCTAACTAGTTAACAGTTTATTAATATACACTCCTTACCTATATAATACTACTTCTTATTTAACTATTTAACATTAGATTTACAGACCTAATATTCTATTAGTAAGGTAGGAGTATTTATCTTTACTAGAATTACTAGTATTTTAGTAAAATATAATTCTAATATCTCTTAGACAGTATCCTACTAAAAGCTTAGACCTAAGATACGTACTCTATAAGCTTAATTAACATTATTACTATATATAACACAATTTAAGGTTCTTTAACCCTCGTCCTATCCCATCTTCTAAGTTGAATTGAGGAAGGAATAGCGCAATGCTTAATTTAACCTCGTGGTACGCCTTCCTTAAGCGATGTCCCTCGATTTGTCTCGCTCATAACGGCTAGACAGGGGATATATTTAGCCCTACCGCAACTCATACGAGTTGGTGAGTGAGACGAAACCATAAGACTAGTATTCATTTCATACGAAGTACTCCTTTCACCTACAGGATCGATCATTTACTGTAAAAGACTTGTCGAAAGGTGTATGGTTAACGGTCACCTCCTTTTGTAGAATCACCAATTTAATTTCTATCCCTCAGCGAATCCAACCGCAGAAATTGTGAATCCCTTATATCTCCTTGCATGATACCAGAAACAAATCACTTTGACCAACTTCTGCTGACATGAAAAGCATGTTTCGAACACCCAGTGTGGTAACTTGCACTTCCTCCCATTTCATCAAGATAATAACGAATGGCAGTAGTATTCCAACATTCTCGACGAGGTCATATTTTGACAAGGATGTATGTGAAAGTGACAGAAAATAGTGATCAGCCTCGAGATAAATCAGTGTTGACTTCATGAGTGATTTAGTCATAGGTTTCATTTAAGGTAACGTTGTCCTTTCGTACGTCAGCGCTGTTCAAAGCCTCGCAGCAGTCTTCAACGGCATGCTTGGCTAATCAGATCCTTTGAATTTAACCCGATCGAAGATTTATCCTTTTCCTAAGCCCTGATTATTCCTTGTAGTCGTAGCGCGGTCGCTTACTGATCAACGATACCCCTCCATAGGGACCTCGCTTAAGTCCAACAATGCCTACCTACCTGGTATTCGGAGCCCTCGAAGCGTCCGCTTTGAAATACCCCCTTACTTTGATTATCAAAACACCATGATATCACGTTGCCAGCTTACATATCTACATAGAAGAAAGCAATCATTCTGCATCAAATCATAAAAACAAAATTACATATACAAGAGGATACAGAATTCTTTCTCTCCATCCATCATTGTAATCGCTTCAATTCCTCGTAAATTCGGAAATTCAAAATCATCAAAGCATGCCTACCACCGCATCCCCCGTCATCCTTATTCTCGGCGCAGGTTCCAACATTGGCCAGCACGTAGCTCGGGCTTTTGCCTCAAAAGGCTACAAGGTCGCACTCGCAGCCCGAAGACTCAACGAAACAGACAACAATCCTGATCAAGTCAACATCACGAGCGATTTGTCCGATCCAAACTCCGTAATTAATGCATTTGCAAAAGTGAAATCATTGCTGGGTGTCGTCCCAAGCGTTGTCATTTACAATGGTGAGAAACTGAGAATGGCTTGCTTGCTACCGAAAACTTTCTTTCTGTGTCCTCTATGAAAAGTCTAGAAGCAGGAGCTGATGTTCATTTTTTTCCCCCTGGATTGAAGCTGGTGCAGCAACCCTGAACGATCCAAAGAACCCACTCTCGCTACCTCTAGCTGACTTCACGCGCGATCTCAACATCAATACGACGAGCGCCTTCGTCGCAGCACAACAAGCTGTGCTCGCCTTCGAACAACTCCCAGATTCGGCATCGCGAACATTCATCTACACGGGAAACTTACTGAATACTACTACCATGGCGCAGCTTCTAGACTTAGGTGTTGGCAAGTCGGCAACGGCGCATATCATTCAGTCTGCTGCTGCTGCATATAACGACCGGGGATTCAAGTATGTGTACAATTCTGCAAGTCAATAATTTCTATCCTTCCTTGTTAGATTTTGCCTGTACAAATGGACTGACGATTGGATCTCGTACCGCAGGTTCTATTATGGTGATGAGAGGAAGACCGATGGCTCGGCTGCTTTCAACGTTGATGGCGAAGCGCATGGGAAGTTGTACGTGGAACTTGCTGAGCGGGAGTCTCAAGGCCTGTGGCAGCAGACCTTTGTCAAAGGTGTGGGATACAAGCACTTTCCAGTTGCTTGATAATTCGTACCAGAGTCTTGGCGAGGGAAAAACTCCCTCTACCAGGAGCATATATTTTGAGTATTTGATTCTGGTCGGAATTTTGTACTTTTCTAGAATCCTTGAATCAAATTGATTGGAAGACTTTTACTCAGCCATTTGGTTAAGAAGATACTTTTACTTACTCTTACAAGCTCGATTGCTACTGTTAAGGACTCAAGATCAATTCTAATCATAAGGGTTTGCTTAGCACTATATAGATATATTTGTCAGTCTTGTCTTTAACTAATGCTAGTACGAGCACTGTGACCCGCGCGACACTGTTAACACTTAGAACAATATACTAATTAATAAATATATTACTATTACATCCGCAGTATAGAACTACTCACTTGGACTACAAGGACGTGCTTTCGCTAGTTATAGACCTACTACCTTAACTAACGTTTTTACTACTGTTTTTTTAAACTTAAATTTAGTCTATATATATATATATATATACATGTATTATAGGAATTAGTAGAACTCTTGTTACCACTTATTAGTAGGGTACTAAGGCTATATCGTGTATAGTTTAATACTATAGATATAATAGAGAACGTTTTAATAATATCTTCTCTCCTAGTGTTTAAGTATATAGTGTACTACTAAAGCTACTATAATCTTAAGCTACTTATTTATTTCTAGTAAGTAAATAATTATAGTAATTTAAATATAGATACATTCTATAGCTAAATACTACTTATATTAGAATAAGAAGTAGGTAGGAAGTATACACTAGAAACCTAATTTTATAGTGTAGCTATAAGGTAGTCTTTAAAGAATTAGCCCTAGGAATTCTGTAAGTAATAACTACTTATTCTTAAGTACTAAAGTCTCTATTTACAAAGGTAGATCTAAAGTATTATAGACAATATTAAAAAGTAACAAATGCGGACCAGATGTTGTTATCTATGAAGCATGTAACATGTCTAACAATCCATCAACTACGCCATCTTCTCCGCCTTCTCACCATTCACCTCCGCACTCTCCCTACTATCCGACCCATGTTTAACAATTGGATGGTTAACAACCTCATCTCCAACCACACTATCTGTTGCTTTGTCCCCAGCCCTCCAAAAATCCCTCTTCCCACCTATAGCCCTCGAAACCCACGGTGGTAAAATGCCGCCCTTAATTCTCCAAGTCCAAGGCTCCGCAAACTCCATCTCGGGCGGTACAATCCGTCCGCCAGACGCGATCTGCACGATCCAGATGGTGACATTAATAATCATGTACGAGATAATGCCCGCGATAAGTCCATACGCAATGGAATATGTGAATGGCATGACGGCTAGTGTTAAGAAGGCAGGGAGGGAATCGCCGATGTAGCGCCAGTTGATGTGGGCTGATTCTTTGGCCATCATGGACCCTACGATGATGAGTGTGCAGCCTGTGGCCCAGGGAGGGATGGATGCGAAGATTGGGGCGAAGAAAATGCTGATGAAGAAGCAGAGACCAGTTGTTATTGCTGTGAGACCTGTCTTGCCGCCTTCGGAGATTCCGGCTCCAGATTCAATGAAGGCTGTTACGGGCGAGAGACCAAATAGTGAGCCGATTGAGATGCCGAATGCTGTGAGTTGTTTGTTAGAATTGATGATGGTCTTCTTCGGGTATCAGGGGGGTTTACCGTCTACGAGATAAGCTATTGCTGAGCCTTCGAAATCTTGCGTCTCTTCATCAATGGCACCGGCGAATCGAGCCATCGAATACAATGTTCCCGTGCAGTCGAGGATATCGACATACAAGAAGGTAATGAACGCAAGACCAAATTGACTCGTCACTCCCACGACATTCCAGTCCTGAGCCACGAGAGTGTTGGTAATCGGATGGAAAGTAACGACCTTCTTGAAGAAGTCAAAATTGGCGTTTCCAGAAGCATCGTAAGGGAAATAGGTCACGGCGGTCCCTCGAGGCCACGAGATAATCGAAACGAGCAGGATGCCTGCGATGATGGCGCCTTTTACTCGGTATGCTAGTAGGATAGCCGTCACAAAGCCGCCGCAGAATATTCCAATCCACAGCATAGGAGAACGCATTTTAGTAGAGGTAGGACACAAGCCGTCGACGGTGGAAACGCAGCCTGCAAGCTCGAGGGGTGTTGATGTTGCGCCAGTTATAAGGCCGATTCCAGCACTGTATGTCATTCCAATGATTGCTAGCCGACTGTTAGATACAAGACTTTGTCACATCCAGAAAGCTACTTACTTAGATACAGTCCAATACCGACTCCAGAAGCAATTTTGATAGAAGCAGGCACAGCCCTCGCGAGCCATTGTCGCAATCCAAGGAGTGACAATGCTACAAACACAAAGCCTTCGACGAAAACCGCGGTCAACGCAAGTCTATAACTCACTGGCCCCGTGCCATGGAATCCAACAACAGTGTAGGTAAAGTACGCATTCAGGCCCATGCCCGGTGCAAGCGCAATGGGCATGTTTGCAAAAAGGCCCATGCAGAAAGAGGTTAGTGCTGAGATTGCTGCGGTTCCCGTGATGAAGTCTCGACGGATGACACCGAGACAGAGGTTGTAGGCTTCGTCCAAGGAACATGTTGGATCTTCGGTGTCTGCGCAGACACAAGTGCCACCACTATCTGCCAGGATCGTCGAATTGACCTGAACGTCTCAGTTGTTTGTTGGCTACGAGTTTATAGGTGAAATGAGAGACAAGGGGTTTGCCTACGGAAATGATATATGCCATGGCGAAAAAGGTGGCAAGGCCTGCGCGGATTTCGGTCAAGAATCGTGCATTCTCGCGCGCCTTTGCGTGTCCAGAGCCATGAAGTCGGAAGCGCCTCCCCACGATACTGTTCGCGACCGCATCGTTGATTTTCTGCGTAAAGCCAACCATCTTCAGATCTTCAGAATCCAAAAGTGAAGGATGCCACAAGCTCGTGCGCCAACTCGGTCCCACGCGCTCAACTTATAACACCCTCGGCGGGAGTCCTTATCTTCAAATTTCGCAGTTTGAAGATCCTATTTGCTCGAGTGTCCACGGCGTCGATATGCCAAGTGGCCGAGCATCTGACTTTCCACTTGGCAGCCGGATCTTCTCATCTTTTGAACGGCCATCGCTCTAAGAGGAGCTTAGGGCACACTTGCCCTGGCAACTTGCTGAGATGTGTGGAGTCGGTACACGCCGTTTGCTCTTCTTATGGTTGATGGTTTGTTTGGGAGGCGCCGGTGGGCTTTTGAGCCTTTGGTTTGTTCGTTGACAGATGGATGGGCCGCCAAGCACTACTGTTCTAACTTTGAGCGATACGACGAGGATGCTTCTCGCCACAAGACATGGTGGGATAAGTGAAATGCAATATTATTGCCCACCTTCCGAGGCAGCTGCTGTACTACTAGGTGGTAGCCGTATAGCTGCTATGTAGTCCCATCTTTAGAATGTCGAGATGCGTGAGATTTGCTCTTGCGACAGAAAGACATGAGAAACTTGTCCATTTCCATTCATTTCACTCATCATCCGCTATCGAGATTGAATGGATACTGTCTTTTCAGTACAAACATACTCGAGGTTGTCCACCTTGGATTTACAGACTGACCCCTGAAATAATGAGCGCCATAATGAGCTAGCTCGACGAGTTGGTTGGGAATTGTTGAATTTGAGGCTTAAGGTTCTGCCGGGCGGTGCATCGCTTCAGTTCCGGTTTTTAGCCCACAAACACACTTCAACCGCTTTCTTAGACTTGGAGACAGCTCTCCCTTATGTATTCTAAGACTCAGTTCTCAGTGCGGGTCGAAACAAGGAGAAAAAAGACCACGAAGAAAATATTGCCCAGTCTATCATTGAATAACGTAGCGTCTAATGATTCTCTATACTAGGCTCGTTTAAGACCATTTTCGAGGTCGTTAGCAATAGATCTAGTTAAGAAACGGTTAACAAAAGCAAAATCTGCCTTGTGTGCAGGTACAAAGTATAACTGCGAAGCCTAAGGAAAGAAAGCTCAATACCCCGTTAGAAGTTGAAAGGTTACTATGATCGATTCCTAAGTGATTAGAATACTAACCCCTAGACTTATACCTCTTCTAACTTGATTACTTAGGTATTTCAGATACTCTGGTCTCTGTATATATACTATAACTAAATGTTATAATTTTAGAGTGCTTACATTTTAGAGTTGCCGAGCTAAAGTCAGCTATAACTACTAACATTCTAGATTTCCTCCTGTAAGACCTTAACTATTCTTGCTCTAAACAATCTATATAAAACATAATAGCTACTTGAGTATATACATATTATACTAACACCTAAGAGTGCCACTTATTCCTCTTAGGCTATTTAATACTTTAGTAGTTCTAAAGGATAGAAACTATCTACTTCTAGAGATCCTTCTACTTTTTAGGTAAGTCACTATGTAAGAACGTGCCAGACAAGAAGTAAGTGACCAATGACCATAAGAGCTAGCTTCACTATAAAGGGTTTTGTTTCCAGCAGTGGTTTCGATAATATCTTGTACGAGTATGCACGAGCGGAACGTCTTAAAGCTTGCTTCCACGTCCGAGCAACACAAGAACACCTCGTAGCCCTCAACTACCGCCTTCGGGCCAGGGAGGACCATTTCGAAGAAGAGCCACCATTAACATCCACCGAAGACAATTTCAAGGAAGCCACTATGACCTTGTACCGCTTTACTTACTAGTCTCGTTTAAAAATGAGTGACAACTGTTTTTACACTAGAGATAAAACTTGTCAATTTAAAATATAACACTATGTTTTTTCTGCGGTTATGTAACATATTCTATACACATTAGACTCTTTTATAAATCGTCGCCCTGTTGATAAATCTTTTGAATGAAGTATCCACTAGGTAGATCTTTTCTAGGACGATAACACCCCTGTTCTAATCACTATATGTTCTAATTGCCTTTGCCTTCTAAAATTCTCAGTAGTGTGGTGAAGATACTTCTTGAACGACACTATTCTAAGCTTCTATCTTAAAATTATAATTCCTTAGCGTCTATCCACGAACGTAGTGATAGTGAAATACTAGATATAACGCCTAGGAAACTGAAAACGTACTTAGGAATGTAGAGAGTAAGATCTAAGCGGAAAGAATAGAAGGTAGAGGGTCGGGTTTAGAAACACGAATAAGAGCTTAGATGAGGAAGTGACTAGGAGAAGAACAGAGAAGGCACCAAGTAGAGCTAGAAGAAATAGAAAGAGTAAAATACTAAAATATAGATCGAGCACGTTAAGCGCAATGAAATAAGGATGTGCTAGTCTTAAGGGGTTACGATGCTTAAAGACATAAAAGAAAATAAGGAATGTTATAGCTGCTATATCTGGAGAATAGGTATAAAAGTGGTCACAAGAACCGAAAAGGCACATGATACAAAAGGGGAACATTAGCGGGCAATGTCATCGGCCTTGTTCTGTGGTACATCTACTGCTAACAAACTTTACGAGACAAGACAACAAAGGGGATTCTTGTCGAGATCTTATTAGCATAGTAGCTAATCGGCTCAGCCAATTGTCCCTTGTCTGTACGATAGTCACATCCTTTAGCCGTTCTAGAAATTCCTCCTAGCTCTTAGCCGACGTAACGTAGAAGACAGGCTCTTTCTATGCTACTAGGCTATGCTTATAACCGTTAGTATCCCCTATAATAGTGAAGTATCTGCCCTTAAACATTACTAGAACTTAATCTAGGCTAGCTACCTACTCTCTGCGATTAAAAACATAAATAAGTGACTCCTAGAAAAGGGCTCTAATTTTGTGTTGACTATGCTCGCCCATTATAACTAGTAACTTGTATTTCACGAAAGAAAGACTATCTTCCGCTACATTCCTATACTTAGTAGACATTGTCCTATATAGACACTATAATTCGCTTCGCGCCTTGAATTTTACAAGTTAAAAGTTAAAGTTAAAATTAAGGCTCGAAAGAGCAAGAGTAGTTACTAGTAAGGCTGTGAGCTATAAAGCCGTGAGTTTACTAAATGATACTATAGCCTAACGTTGTAAAGCAAAGTTCGAAAAGGTAATTAGTAGTAGAAGTTAGGATTTCTTTTAAGAAGAAAGTAAACTCTTTTTCTTTTTACTGCTTTTTATTTTACACTGCTATAAGTTATTAACAGCTTCTAACGTTTAGGTGATAGTGACAACTAAGTAGTAGTACTAAAGAGGCTATGTTAATGGTTAACAGCTCTGTGCTTACTATATACAAGGCTCTATACAAGGCACTACTGATAGCTGTGAGTCTGCTAGCGTGTTTACTAAAAAGTAGATTATACTATAAGAAGAAAGAAGTAGTATAACTGTTCAAGCGATATAAATTACAATTGTATAATTAAAGCTAATAAGAAAAGAATAGAAGAAAGCTACATTAAAAGAGAGATTAAGAATTAGTTTATATATATGATGTAGGTTACATAGCTATAGTAAGGACTTGTAATATTTAATGGTAACAGATATAGGTACAGATAAGCTAGGAATCTCACGAGGCCGGTTATATGCACTCTAGCAAGTGTGTGTTGGCAGTACAAGGTAACAATGGTCCAATCAGGCGATACCGCGCACCGCCATCTCAGCATTAGGCAAGCCTCGAGCCTTATTTCCATAGACCATGGCGGCTTACTTCCTACTGTCAGTTCTTACCTTTATTGCCTGTCTTGTACGCTCAGCTCCCAAGCTCATTAGTCAGTCTTACAGCGCAAGGAAAATACGAAGCAGTCAAGTGACACAACTTATTTACCCGGTGTTCTACTCTTAGCTGTTCTTGATACTCGTTCTAATAACCAAGGGATAACAAAGTAAGAATTGATGGGGTCTCCCCTTAATGGTTTCCTTATCCTAGATTAACACCGAAGCGTTTAAGCTGCTCAAGTAAGATACAAGTCTTTTGTGGAACTCTCGATTACAGATTGGTCAACATTAAATATCATAAGGGTCCAAGGCTCAAGAAAAGTTATACTAGGCATATTTGTTTCTTGTGTACAGTACCTAGTATTGAACCGACTACAACTTTATAGAGTCGACTATTTTGTAAGTAGCAGTGTCTCCAGAATCTGAGCCCTGTGCCTCTGTGCTTATATATCGCTTAGCTCACAGATCCCTTTTATAAGGGAAGTAACTTCTTGTCTTGATTTACACAACCTAATTTAGTCATCTACCTAGTCAACTTCCTTAACATAAACGCTTCACTTAGCTCGACTATCAACCTCTATATAATAAGAGACATCTGCGCTCTATGCATGCCGTTTATATCAGATGATGAATCTAAGTTAGGAAACCCAAGAATAGTCAAACAACACACAAATCTCAACATCAAACAACTAATCTTCCAGACATCATCCTAACGCGCCCCCACAAATCGACTGAGAAGTTCCCACAAATAACCCCACAAACAAACATTCAATCAACTAATAATCACAGGGCTAGACGACGGGGATTATAAGAAGTTAGCACCCTACTTAGCTTATTTCGCACCATAATCACAGCCCCCAGCTCGTATTCCGTGTCCTCGCCGCAACTTACATGCAGTAAGGTAGCAACAAACAACCACTACACACGCCTTACGTCGCCGAGCTGCCAAATATAGAGTAAGCCCACGATGAAGAAACAACACTCGACTTTTTCAGGCCACGCATGCTGGATAGGGTACCTACTTACAGCTTCCATTATTACCTACATACCTACCTAGGTAAGAAGCATTCCAACGAGAAAGACCACTGATCCAGAAGTCCTCGCGTGCGATTATATTATCAATTTATCCTCGAGCATATACCACATCAGTCCCAAACACGACGCATCTCCAACCCACAAAATGCGAGGCTGAAAAATCATCAACTTCTCATCCCGTCTGACATCTCCGCGCAGCCTGAGATTATGATGTCGGTGGCGTGTGGTCCCTAGTCCGTCTTGCAGGACGGACCACAGCCGAACAATCCCATGAAGCGAAAACAATCCCTCGGATCAATGATTCGGTCCAGAAAGGGAGATAAATACTGTCTCTTTCTTTTCACAGAAGTAGGTCCCCGTACCATCGAGTTCCTATTATTTTTCTGGTTCTCTCTCTTCACGGCTAGAGATTCCCCTACTGTATATATGTCACATGTGAAATGGCCATTATCCGTCTTGTTTTCATGCCTATGCCTAGCCTACGAGTATGCCCCGCGAGCAAGGGATAGATATCTAGATTCTAGAGACCCGGATGGAACCAAGGAGAGAATGAGGCTTAAAAGTGATTCCGGTTCCCTAGCCTCTCGTCTACCCATCCATCCTTTCGACGAGCAGATGTTGCACTAGGAAACAACAGTCAAGAGCCAAGATAAAATCAATCCCAAGGGATACTGCAAACAAACCAAAGAAACTCCATCTCGAAGCTGACGCAGCCTTCAAGAAAAGCACATGAGAATCTGACCTTGGCCCTGTTCTCGTATCTTCTTATATCCGAGTTCCATCACGCCTGGCCCCCAAATACCAAATGAATGGCGTTTTTTTCAGCTGCTCGAAAGGCTATGCTGCATGCTTGCATGGTGGCGATAACTTGGGTGTGGTGGTGATGGTACCGCGATGAAGTGCCCAGTGTGGTGGTTGGTAAACTTTAATACAATTCACCAAGCAGCAGGATCTCTCATCCCTTGGGTACATACATATATGCCACCTATCGTCTCCCAACATTTGAGCCTTTTCGGTCCTTCTTCCTTCCTCCTAAATCTACCTCTTCTACTGTCGCACTTCTTCTTAGATTCGCATCTCGGTCAACTTGCTACTGGACCGATCTTACTTAATTTGAAAATTAAAAAGAGAAAACAAAAGGAATCATGGAGGTGCCAGGTACATATGGAACTTGCCCATTAGGTGGCCTGTGGTAATTGAGCATCCAACGACTCTGATCCCTTGGAACTTGCTGTGTTAACCATACCAATACAGGTATACCTGTACCGTCCAGACACCAACCTTCCTAGGCTGCTGTACTAGCAATCCATGCAATGGCGTAGGCTGTCCATCGCAGGACCTTCGAGCCGCAGGAATGGGCATAGGAAGTGGACCTGATCTGTCTTCAAACGATTCGTCATATTGGCCGAATGTTCAATGTTCCTCGGGGCAATGGTGGACTTGTGCACTTCAGACTCCGTCGTTTCAAGGATGCTGCGAGAGTAGTCCATGTGGAAGCTCGGGGACTGGTTGCCCGTCTGGAGAACTACATCCTGCCTCTTTTAAATCCGTGACTGATCAGGTCCCGGTTCCAACTCAGTCAACTGCTGCACCAACAGCACTGACCACAGTCATGACTTCTCTCCTCAGAACAATGACTACGACCTCAGTAGATGCCACAGGCCACACAGCCACCATCACAACAACAACGTCGACGGAGATACCAACAATCATCCCACTTCCCGCAATCCAGACATCTCATCCCACCCATTCAAACATCCCAGCCATTGCCGGTGGAGCAGCAGGTGGTATGGCAATCTTGTTCTTGATCGCACTTGCATTCTGTCTCTATCGACGACGAAAATGGAAGCGTACACTACCCTGGAACTCTGATCTGGCAGCAAATACCGAAAACTCCCAAAATATCGCAGGCGGATCATCGGTATTTGCTTCTGCTGATAAGACTCAGCAACAGATTCAAGCAACGAAATACACAACAGTGCCAACCATGTCACCTCCCAGAAGCCCCGGGCCGCCTCCTTACCAAAATCCACGCACCGATGTCCACGAGATCGGCACGGGGGCCTCGTTCGCGGCCCATGAAGTCGGAATCGGTGAATCGCAACTTAGCATTTTACGGGAGTTGGATAGCACACCAGTGCACGAGATGGTGCCGCATGATGACTCGTCTGGGCACCCGATGCGAGTAGACATGGTGTCAGAATTACCCGAAAGTGGTAGTATGGGGGATCGGAGACGGAGATCTATGAGACCCCAGGACCTTGAACTTGCTGGCTCTATTGGGGCGCGTGGTGATAGAAGAAGCTTACCTAGCCCACTAAGTGGTGGGAGTGGTGTGGGTGAGGATGGAAGAGCGGAACAGGGAGCGAGAAAGAGCTACACTAGCTGGCAGACACTATCGCCTTAATACTTAATACTTAATTGATGCCGACTGATCAAAGACACATGGGAACTTGAAATTATTCTACAAAGCCAGACTGGGCTATACTACAGCCCGTTGAGGGTGTACGAATCAATACAGTAGGAAACTCTAGTGTACAACTGTCGTGGGGAGTAAATGAAGCACAGAAATATATATCTGTATATATATAGAATTTCATCATTGACGTAGACCAAGATTAGTAGGGAGCGATATGGAATGCCTGCCCTGTCCTGCCCGTGCTAAGAAGACAGCCAAACAGGCAAGGAATCAAGAGTCGTACAGCTCCCACACGGAACTGAAGTCTCAATCTAGTCTACACTTACGGCGTCTGAGCTAAGATCACTAAGGTCCAGTACACGTGACGAATTGGTCCTAGTTCTCGTCGATCTTCGTCCGTAGGTAACATTGCGCGAAACTTCGGTGTTTGAGTACCCGTATTTAAAACCGACTTGGCACCGTAAGTCGGTAAGAAATAGAATGATTTGACCTGTGATATAAACCATTTTTGTCTTGAAATAACGGCTGGCGGAATCGACGCCTAGGGAAGGGGGAGATGTGGTGGTGACGGAAGATGATTGAACTGGGGTAGGGAATATGGGGGATACGGAGTTGAGCAAGGTGACCGCGAGGATACCACTTGGTACTGATTCTCACCTAGCCCTCTAGTGCTGCAATTGTGACATGAGTAAGAATGTACAGTCGAGTGGCACAGATTGTTCCTCTATTCGTTACACGGTATTTTGATGTAAGCACTCAAATGGCGCCCAACTCTTTCAACTTGGAAATCATGCCGTCTACATCGTCGACCTTTCCACCTCCTTGTCTTGGAGGGGGTTCTAAGAAACCACATCATCAGCATGCATTCCAATCAATCGTCACTCAAAACAACAACCTCCAATCCTAACAATTCTGTAGCTAACGAATGAAAAAAAGAAGGGGGAGAAAAGAACAGAAGGAAAACATGTAACATACCAATGACCTTTGTAGTCTTCAATCTCCTGCCCGCATCAACCCCGTAATCAGCCAATGTCTTCTTCTCCAACTTCTTCTTTTTCGCCTTCATAATATTCGGCAAACTAGCATATCTAGGCTCGTTCAACCGCAGATCCGTCGTAATAACCATCGGTAACTTCGCTTTCAAAGTCTCAACACCACCGTCAACCTCCCTTGTCACAGAGACCGAATCTCCATCAAAAGCTACCTTCGAAGCCTGGGTTGCCTGACTCCAGCCTAACAATCCCGCAAGCATCTGTCCCGTCTGTCCTGCATCATCATCAATACTCTGTTTCCCCAGAACCACCAAGTTAGACTTCTCAGCCTCCACGACCTTCTGCAACAGCTTCGCCACACCTAATGGTTCCAAGTCCTCGCCCTCTTTAACTTCGACATGGATGGACCGATCAGCCCCCATCGCCATAGCCGTGCGCAGAATATCGGCTGCTTTTGGGGGTCCCGCGGAGAAGGCGACAATGTCTTCGACGCCGTGGGCGTAGGATTTCTTCTCGCGGATCCGCACTGATTCTTCAATTGACAGTTCGTCAAAAGGGTTCATGCTATGTTTCACGCCTGTGGTTTCGACGGCTGTCTGGGCTTTGTTGACACGGGGCTTGACCTATTGTCATGTTGTAATTAGCTTTGCTCTCTCTGTGAATATCTCTGCAAGCTTAGTTCCTCCAACCAGGCCCCCCCCCCCCATCCGTATCTCTATTCACGAATGGTTGCGAGGGGAGGGATTGGAATTGGAAATAGCGTTGCGCAATTCTGAGGCACTGCTCAGCTGCGTGGCAATGGGGCCTTGGGAAGAGAAAGCTGACACAGAGGGCAATTGAGATGTGGTTGAGAGAGAAGGCATACGGCATAGTCAATGACCCGTTTAACGGGCACAAGAATCCTCAGAGCCGACATGATTGCAGTTTGTTGTGCAGATATGTTCTACCTGGGTCGAAGTTGAAGTTGTTGATGTTGACTCGGTAGAATGCCAATGCATGTACGACATTTCGACATCGGCTTGAATCGGCGCTGGAGCTTGAGTTCTGCCGAGGGAGAAACATTTGCACGTGATAGCCTCCTCCCCGGACGAGATCTTCTCTAGGTTCCCTTACTTTCGTTTAACTTTATGATCTATCTTATTGAAATCCATGGGATGAGATGAGATGAGAATGGGATAGATGATCCACACACGAGGAGTTGACAGCGGCATAATGGTTAGGTGTCCGTAATATACATAAAATAAATCATCACTCATCTAAGGTACATAGGGTATATATTTTCGTCGTTTGCTGTCCGGAGTCATATGAGTGCTGTAATCCTCCATGACCTTAGGATCTGGCTAATTGTGACACAAAAAAAGACAAGCGGGAGAAGAAGCTCCGTCCGGTCAGTTGGAGGACTTTTACCTTCCAGGCTTCCCATCGCTACTCTCTGAATGCCTTGCAGTGACCGTCGTTGTCACTGTCCTTCCTTGATAGGTGTCCAGCCCATTATACATCGTCCTCAAGCCCGGGGTATCATCAGCACCCACGTTGATCCCATTATCATCTACAACCTCAAACTCCTTGCTTTCCCAGATCTCCAGTGGCATTTGCTTCTGCTCCCCACCTGGACCACTCGGAACTAAATTCTCATCTGACGAAGTCAACGCGTTGTTTCGTTCCCACCATTCGTTTCCTCCATTACTACTCGAGTTAGTAACACTTCCGGGTTTTGATATGGCCGCTTTCGAGTTGTCAAGAGCAGAGCGGTTTTTGGACTGTTTCGTGTGCTTATTATTTCTGGACAGTATATGGCTGCTTAGCTGGTGGCCAGAGGGATGGGTGGATGAACTGTTGATGAAAGAGCGAAGGTTGAACATGCGGCGCATGAGAGCCCAGCACATGGGCATATTCGCAACCAACACGGCCGTGCTCGCTTCTCGAATGTACCAATACGTCCACATGGGAGAAAAGGGGTCGTGGAAGCTGTAGTACTTGTTGAGAATGGCACAGGTGATGACGAACACCCCCATGGAGAAGAGACCGCATAGAATTGCTTTTTTGACAGCGGGAAGTTTCGATTTCAGCAGGAGTGGCAGCGGAATGCAGAGCATCAGGACGTCGGAGGAGATGTTGAAGACGGCGTTGGTGATAAGATGGTGGATTGCGGCGCTACATTGGACTGTGGCGCAAGACGTGATGTTAGCATGCTGTTGTTCTATTGTTGCATAGTGATGCATTGTTTGTACGTAATCCTCCGGGTGGATCGTGGGGAGAATGTAGGGCTGAGTTGAACATACCGTTGTCTGTGGGGACGGCCCAATACATTGGAAACGGTCGGCACCATACTCCAAAATACAAAGTTTCCATTAGAAGCCAGGCAAATACGACATATCCCGCTATACATTTAACGACGAGTTGTTGCTTGAGGCCAAAGGTCATCTTGTAGTACATGAGGAGCAAGCAGACTTTGCAGCCCCACGTAACGGTGATCATGGATTGCTCGACGACCAGTACCATTTTGGAGCCATAGATTCTGTCCTTGATACTTTGGGGAGTGAGAAGAGGAATATCCTCGGGCGTCATCAGGTTCGTGTCGGCATGAGCGACGATATTCATACAAGAAACCAGGATCGTATAAAAGGCCTGTATGTGAAGGCGCCATGGTCAGACATGTTGTTCTTCTTCCTCTGGGACAAGGCCAACTCTTTTGTCGCATTGGGGCATGTGCTGATGACTTCGCTCTTGTCTAACTCACAAACACAACCACCATCACATAGTCATCGGCTTGGAACTTCTTGACGGAACCTAGCTGCATCCATCGCGAGGTGCTGCACCAGAGACACTGGTGGTTAGCAGAAGGATTCTAAAATAGTTGCGGGAGGCGGAGAGGACTGACTATCGGACAATTAATACCACAGCCGCAATGGCGTACCACGTCCACGATTCCGCAAGAAGAGAAATCATGGCCGATCCCGACGTGGAGTCAACCTCACCGTCGGCGTCTAACTAAAGGTGGGTGCCATGTATATACAGTTGGTGTAATGATGGAAATGCGGACGAGACAATCGACGAGAGATGGAACAGGAGAGCTGGTTCACCACTTGCTTATGTAGAGGAGGGCGCGGCGATCGACGTTTCTTACTTACGGTACTGTAGCACGAGGACCTACGGCTACGGCCCAAGGGGTGCAACGTCCTCGTCCCGCGTGGGTTCAGGGTATATACAGTACAGTATTGCCCACCTCCCATGTGGCTCGCTGGCACAGCAGGGCCTCCTTGCGTTTGGCCTTGGACAAGGAGAGGCCATGGACATTGAGCAGTGGGGCCTCTGGGCTTAGAAGACGTTCTGTCATGGTGCATGTTGGTACTACCGGTATGTGTGTGCGCCGGTGCGACTGGCTACCTGACAGCCCAGAGGGGCAAATAGAAACACGATCTGTGGTGAGGGTCAGATAAAGAGTCGTGCAACTCGTACAGTACAGTACAGTACAGTACAGTCGTGGCGGCGCAGCAAGCGAGGAAAGCCAGGTTGGTGGTGGCGTGGCTGACGAGAGTTCCCTTGCACCTGTGCGACCATGATTGTGGTATCATCATCGCCCTTTTGCGATGGACGGAGGGTGTAGATAGGACGAGTTGCTGCATGTGTGTATCTGCTCCGGCTCTGCGTGTTGGTCGCTGTCCTTTGCCCTGGCCCTGTGATGCGGCATTCCAGACTCGGAGTACAGTGCCTACCAAGAATGCCAAATGGATAAGCTTCAGTGTGGTGTCCAGGACTGTGCTGTACGCTTCGGTGTCCGCATCGATGAAGATCTGCTGAGGCTCGTGCAGGCGTTCCCAGACACCAATTAAGATTCACTTACTAGTAGATACTTTTAATGGAGAGCTGCACTTCTGATGATGTGCCTGACTTAAGCCCTGCTGTATTTCCGACGGCGTGCTCCCACGATCCGGAAGCACGCCGACAGCAAGTAAATGAGTGGTGTCGCGAAAGTGGGAACGAGACAGTGGCTGTTGGATCTTTGCATTCCTGGCTCAACGTGCTGTTGGTGCTCGTTACCTTGCCTTCTGCACACCTTCCCACCTGCTGTGTCCATGAGGACCTGTCCGTGAGCGACGGCTGTCAAACATGCTCGATGTTCGCGATATTCTTGGTTGCACCAATTGCAGGAGTTGGCAGGCTGACGAATATATCTCACACAGACAACTCGCCCGGAACATGCCCAGAAAGGGACGCGCAAGAGGTCAGAACGCAGTCGGTCGAGGAAGGTGCATTGTTTGTGGTCGAGCTGGTCAACTTATTGGCGTGCAGCCTGAACTGTGTGGAGTTTCAAGAGATGAGCATAAACCAGAAAACTCTGAGAGCCTGTAGGCCAAAGGCAAAGCAAACATTGTCAAGGTCTCTTGAATCTTGACGAGTCGGCTGGGAGAATGTGATTCGTGCACATGCATCGGAGCCGCAGATAAGGACCAGTATTGCTGATACTTTCCTGCTTGATGTTATGGATTACCTTACTGTGCTTCAGATGGAGGCTTGTTCGTGAGGTCTGAGCGTGTTGACGAGAACTCGCAATGGTGACTTTTGTCCGAATACTTCGTATCCATTAAGAGACACCGTGGCTGTGATAAATACCTCGCTAGGAGAGAATTGGCCAGTCACGTGCTTCTACCCGGATCGGATAAACGCTCGGCGCGCCAAGATTAACCATACGCGATCAAGTTATAGCCACGCCCCTGTGACGAGTTTCGCAGTTTCGAAAGACGCGACGGGATCTGGTCAACATTTCTCAGCCTACAACCACACTCCTTTAAAGACATGCGCAAGCATCCCACAACCTCATCATGACTGATTGGCACAAACAAAAGGTCGTGGACCTGCGCAACGAGCTCAAGAAGCGGGGTCTTCCACTGACTGGACTCAAGGCCGATCTAGTCGACAGATTGACGGCGGCAGAAAAGGAGGCAGGTTCAGAAAGTGAAGCTACTTTACAAGACGACGCAGGAAAAGACACTGCCGTGAGCACCTCGTCTGAGACAGCAGAACATGCGCACTCATCTCCGTCCGACCATACCGAACCATACCTCGAGCCGCTTCCAACGGAAGCCGGAATTCAACGATCTTCTACTTCTGCGCCAGAAGCCACCACTGAAGCTGAACGAGTGCAAACTCCACAAAAGCCACAGCCCGCCGCCACCGTAGAAGCGCCTAGAGAAAGACTGCCGACTGAGCCTCAATCGACATTATCTTCAGTGGAGCCAGCAGAGGTAGTTGAAGACCGACAAAAACGGAAGCGAAGATCAGTTACACCCCCGCCATCTACCGCGGATATTTCACGAAAACGAGCAAGGCAAAGTGATGAACCTATTCATTTTCAGAATGATATTACTACTACGCGGGCGGACGAAGCCTGGGTTGAGAATCACAATGGCGTCAATGCAGCGGATATCAATGCAGAAGTCAAGGAGGTTGCATCGTCTGGAGTTCAACCTGGTCCTACAATGATAGATTTTGCCATGGGTGGAGTTGAAGTTGAGCCTGTCCAGCGTTCCCAAGATGAAATGCTGGACTCGCCTTCTAGAATCAGGGATTCGAGGTACAGAGATCTCGTCGAACCACATGATGCTTCACATCGCGACGAAAATTCAATGGCCGTTGATGCCGACACAGACCGCATTATTACACCGGCGATTCACCCTGCAACTCCAGCATTATATATTCGCGACCTCATGCGCCCTCTAAACATGAATGCTCTCAAAGAGCACCTTACCAAACTTGCATCACCTCCTGGCCAAGTTGCGGATGCAGATGCGATTGTACAGTTCTATCTTGATCCTATTCGGACACACTGTTTCGTAGCTTTCACTGGTGTATCCGCTGCATCAAGAGTTCGATCTGCAATTCATGATCGCATCTGGCCCGACGAGTCAAACCGAAAACCCCTCTGGGCAGATTTCATACCCTCTGAGAAAGTTGACGAATGGATTGAAGAGGAGAAGGCTTCTGGTGCGAGTGGGCGGTCTTCTCTGAAAAAGTGGGAGATATATTACGACACAGACGACGAGGGAAGAGTCACGACAACATTGCAGGAATCTTCTGGTCGACCAATGCCGAAACCACTACGAAAGCCCTCTTATCAAGCACCATCAATATCGCGCGATTCAGATGCCGTGCAACCCCTTACTGTTCATTCAGATCGTTCTGCTTTTGTGGCTGGAGGAAGCCCTGCAGCGCCCCCTGTTCATCCGGATCGTCTTGCTTTTGTCCCTGGAGAAAGTTCTGCAGGTAGCGCTACTGAGTATGGGCCAGCAGTGCATGCAGACCGGTTAACTTTGGTACCAGCAGCATCTCCACCCTCAAGACCAGCACAATCCTACCGCGGTATGGATGGTGTACCCTCGGGTCCTCGTGCTAGCCACAATCGAGAACAGAAAGCTGCTCAGAACATTGGAATGCTGGATGACCTCTTTAAACATACCGAAGCGAAGCCGAAACTCTACTGGCAGCCTGTCTCAAGCTCGTTGGCTAATTCCCGACTTGACAAAATGGAGGCATCATACACGAAAGACATGAGTCGTCATATTGGTGGGGAGATCAATCGATACACTTTCGAGGATGGAGATGTATTTGTTGATCGCGGCCCGGAAATTTTTCCGGGTATCAGACCACCAAGAAGAGAGGGCAGAGGTCCACCGCCTTTCAGGGGGAATAGAGACAGAGGCCGTGGCGGGTTTGGTGGAGGATTTCGAGGTCCGCCACGAGGTGGATATGAGGGCGAAGGACGTCTTGGAGGTGGCTACACAGGTGGCTACGGAGGTAGAAGCGGACACGAAGGTGACGGTCGACTTGGTGGTGGCTATGGAGGTAGAGCTGGATATGCAGGTGAAGGTCGACTTGGAAGTGGTTACGGAGCTAGAGGTGGGTACGAAGGCAGAGCAGGTAGCACTTATGAGAGTCGAGGTGGTTACGAGGGTCGAGGTGGTTACGAGAGTCGAGGTGGTTACGAGGGTAGAGGAGGATACGACAGTTACAGAGGCGGCAGCAGCAGCAGCATGAGAGATTCACGAGATTCACGAGACAGGCGTTATTGAGAGATGGTTGATTCTGGGAACTGGGGTTTGATACCACATGCATTTTTTCGAGGAGTTATGGGGATGATAAAATGTTTCCGTGTTCTGATGACATATCGCGTACATCAGACCTGGAATCAGAAATGAAGAGAGATGTTTGATTAGGAGGTAGGCACGATATCTTAAAAGGGGGAGAGTTGAGATGCCACTTGTCCGACTTTTGTACGGTGTAAAAATGGTACTTTTCAGTATCGTCAAAAAGATAATCCACAATATGATTCGGTGTTCATGATGGCAAGGTATGCTTGAAAGCAGACCACTAACAAATAACACTGTTGAAGCGGTAATTCGGGAGGAATGCATGAAGTTCTAACAACTGCAGCCTTGCGCACAAGGTATCAATGTTTCCAGCTTCCCGCACCTCAAGTTCTCTTATGTAAGGTCCATTTGCTCAGCCTCGTATCTACCTGGGTAAAAGCAACACTAGATTGACAACACCACAACCTCATTGGCATTGAAACGCAACTCTCATCCTCTCAAGATGTCTCACCTCACAAACCCTCTCGCAACAGCAGATCAGCTCTACAATGCAAAAAACACTCTCAATTCCCTGCCCATCGAACTCCAAGACTCCATCCGATACTACACAGCGCGCCTCACCCAGGCAGCTGGTATTCTCCTTCGATTACCCCAGGACATCACTGCTCAAGCCAATGTACTCCTCTTGCGCTACTGGCTCGTCGATCCCATCATGGCCTGGGAATTCAGCGATGTCAGCGCCGCCGTTGTCTATCTGACTGCGAAGATCTCCGCCAGCCCTAGGAGTTTGCGCAGCATCACGAATGTTTATGCGTATCTGTTGGCTGCGGAATTACCTCTATCATATCCGGAGTCGAAAGAAAAGCCAAACTCGGAATCTTATTATCTTTCTGAATCGCGATATATCACTTTTCGTAATCGGCTGTTGAATATAGAAGGGCAGATCCTTGGTACGTATCTGCGCCCAAGTCTTCTTTGGTCCCCCCCTCCCCTCACACCAAGCAATACTAAACTCTTCGTCTCCCAGCTGCACTCGGTTTTCAAACACACGTTGCGCTCCCGCACCCTCTCGCAATAACCTACCTCCAAACCCTCGACATATTCACGCCCAAAAACAAAGCAACCAAACTTTCTACTTCAGTCGCAAAACGTACAATCCAATACCTAAACACAGCCTTGCTCTCCCCACAAATGTTATATCTCACGCACCAGCCGAACGCGCTGGCAGTTGCGGCGGTCTATCTGGCGTGTAGGGAGGAAGGTGTCAGGCTGCCCGAGAGTGAGTGGTGGGAGGTTTTTGATGTTGAGAGGGAGGAGTTGGGGTTTGTGGTTGTGGGGATGAGAAGTGTGGAGCCTTTTGCGAGGGAGGAGGCGAAGAAGTGGGAGAGTGTAGGGATTTTGAGGGAAGCTGATGTTAGGGATGAATTAGCTAAGAGGGGCTTCCATAATGGACATGCGGCTGTGGAGGACGAGGAGACGCGTATGGCGAGGATGTTGGATGAAAAGGTTGGTGCTGTTTGAGGGCTATTTGGTCTATTATAGGAGGCATGGGACCGTTTCCTAATGCCCATGCATCAATCCCCACTGTTTTTAAACAGGTAGCTAAAAGCAATGACGTGTTTACAGGCTACTAAAAGCTCTCTCTAGCTACCTTACTTACTGTAAGACCATCTGCGGAGGTGCCAGGGCTAATGTTTTACAGACACCTTGTAGCCATGCTATAAAATCAGGTTCGCAATACACGCCTACCCAGTACTCCTACCTTGTACTTAAGGAGGTAGTCTTTAGCTAGAGAATTTATATTTAAGTTATCTAAGGTAACTTAGTAACTTAAAGAAGACTTAGAAGAGTTATAGACTACCTACTTAAATACTAAAAGATTAAGATCTAAGAACTATACTATAAGAAGCTTAATAATCATTAGTCATAAAAGATTCTGTTATAATATAATATATAAAATCTTAGTTATATCTCTCTAAGTTTCTATCTCTTATTAAGATTTAATTATTTAATAGTATTAGAAGATAAAACTATCTAATATAGACTCTTAGATAGATAAAAGAAAAGCTAGTAGTACTTATTACACTAAAGTACCTTATACTTACCTAATTAGTAACTTAGATAGTGTTTTGTTTTCTAAGGTGTCGAGTAATTCCATGTCCCTATCTTATGCAGACAGAAAACAGAACAGAATCTTGGTCCTTGGACATACATTAGACGGATTTAATTTGTCTAGATAGTAGATTATCTACAGTGAGATATAGACATTAGTAATGCTCATTAAAAAGATTAAACGTTTAGTTATTCTAGTATTATATGTCGAATTTGTAAGAGAATAGAGCTTGAGACTGGGAAGTCTCGAGCTTCTCCCTCCTTTTAACATCGCTTAGGGGCTTGAGACAGGACTAGAAGATCGTCTAGCTAGGACACCTGACACCGCCCGGCAGAAAGAAAATGGCGAGTCACAGCCTCGTCCAGCGCAAAGAAAATCTAAGAATGTAATGAACTCTGCCATTGCGCGACTCCGGCACACCTCTGCCTCCCAAATTCAAAGCTATGCGATAGCCTTCATATATCTTTCGAATCGGCAAGTGACACACCGTTATTCTACCACCGCAAGCATGGCAACGCGCGCAGATATCACGGTCACGCCAGCTCCAGGTCAACATATCCTGCACGAGAACAAGGAGTACACAACGGTCAAGGAGGGTCTGGCGCATATTTTGATTCCTGCAGCGGCATCCGTAGTTCCCCAAACGACACCGAATGGCGAGAACCAACCTCAGTCGGTTTTCTACAACCCCATTCAACAATTCAATCGCGATCTAAGTGTTTTGGCAATCAAGGCATTTGGCCAAAGTGTCGTGGAGGAGAAGGACAGGAAGAGGCAGGAGACCAAGGCGAAGAAGGCCGCCAGGAAGCGCAAGCGGGGAGAGGAAGGTCTTGACGGAGGGTCGAGGAAAGCAGGGAAATTGAGCGCTGACGAGGTTGCCCTTCCACAAAGCAACGACCACGCTGAGAATGTAGCAGTCCAGGTTGGAGCTCCCTCTGGTACCTCTGTAGACTCAGCGGAGCAGCAGAACCAAGGAGAAGTCCAAGAATCCCCTACGAACGGCGAAACGGAGAATAAGCCAGCCCCCGAAAGCCAACAATCAGAGGATGTAGATATAATCGTGGAAGCACAGTTGCTGGCTGAAGTGGCCGCGAATGAGGCGCTACAGCCTGCGCTTGAAGGGAATGTCACAAGTTCATCCGCCCCAAAACCATCTGGGCCTTCATTTACAATTCTCGATGCACTTTCTGCAACGGGTCTCCGAGCTCTTCGATATGCACACGAAATTCCGTTCACGACATCCGTCACGGCGAATGACCTTCTCCCAGCAGCTACCGAGTCAATCAAACTAAACGTCAAACATAACAGGCTCGAAGACAAGATCAACTCAGTCACGAGTAATGCCCTGGTGCACATGTATAGCTTGGTGGGTGGAATGGAAAGTGATAAATACGACGTGATCGATCTCGACCCGTACGGCACGGCGGCCCCATTTCTTGATGGAGCTGTACAAGCAGTCAAGGATGGTGGACTTCTGTGCGTAACTTGTACCGATGCAGGAGTATGGGCATCGAATAGTTACCCTGAGAAGTCATTCTCTCTCTATGGAGGTATAACCATGAAAGGACCACACTCACATGAAGGAGGACTTCGACTCATTCTTCACTCAATTGCAACCTCAGCAGCTCGATATGGTCTGGCTATTGAGCCTCTTCTATCCCTGTCTATAGACTTTTACGCACGGGTATTTGTTCGAGTTTACAAATCTCCATTGGACGTCAAATATTTAGCTGGAAAAACTATGCTTGTCTATAATTGCGACCAGGGTTGTGGTGCCTGGACAACTCAAATGCTTGCAAGGAATAAAGTAGCAGCAAACAAGAAGGGGACTGGACATTTTTACAAGCATGTATATGCACCTGCCCCAACAGCTAATGAAAACTGTCAACATTGCGGACGGAAGACTCATCTTGCTGGACCTATGTACGCGGGACCCATTCAGTCTCCAGAATTCATCAAGCGAATTATCGACGATTTACCCAATGTCAGCAAAGACACGTATCACACAACAGCCCGAATCGAAGGAATGCTTTCCATGGCAATGGAAGAGACACTCCCAGACCTCGAAAACCTTCCACCGGATACCATCAATCCAGGCACAAAATCAAAAGATCCTGCCGCCATCGACCGTTACCCATTCTTCTTTATGCCAGCTACACTCTCAAAGGTCATCCATTGCATTACGCCACATGAAGATGCTCTTCGAGGTGCCTTCCGACATGCTGGCTACAGAGTCACAAGGTCGCATGCGAAGGGTGGCAGTATCAAGACCGATGCGCCTTGGGAGTTTATCTGGGAGGTTATGAGAGAGTGGGCAAGGCAGAAAGCGCCAGTAAAGGAATCCGCTATCAAGAAAGACACACCCGGATACAAAATCATGGGCTTTGATAAGCCGATGACCGGCGAGGAAGCTGGAGACGCAAAGAATGATGAAAAGAAGAAGCCGAAAATCGTGTTCGATGAGAAACTCGGAGCGGAGGTAGATACCAAGAAGCTGGTCAGATTCCAGGTTAATCCTCGAGCAAACTGGGGGCCCATGAATCGCGCTAAGGGCGATGCTTAGCAAAGTATCGAACAGAGAAATCTATTCACATCAGCCCATTTCTTGATTATTGTTCAGTTGCATCACGGCTAGATGTTTGCCATATCCCAGCAGTGATTACCTAAATACTCTCATCTCCCTCTACTCTGCAGTGATCTATAACAAACCAGCTCTTACTTACTCTCGACCTGTACAGACTGGAAGAGTTCAGTTCAAGGCCGTGACATTTATTGATCATCCACCCGCTGTACAACCTAACAAAGTCTACGGCGGAAAGTGATGTTGTGTTCATACGGTCTATACTATGCTACTGTATTCCCTTACTCCAAGCTGAGCCTCGGCCGCCTCTCCCTCCAACATCTCCACCAGCACAAACAGGTTACGAATTCCTTCGCAAGACCCTTCCCAATAGTAAATGACTCCGAATTCCGAGGTTCCACGACCACCAGAGAGCCTTGACCCTCGCAACATCAGCAGTCTTCACGAACGTGTGTCGTCCTCGATGAAGATTAGTGACGCCAGCCAGCACCTCCTTTGAGCAGGATGCGTACAGCACGCTCATGCAATCCGTACGATGTCATCATCTAGTCTCGACCTGACCTACAAACGGACAATCCTGCCTGCCCCTTTTTGCGAGTAAAGTAGAAGGGAAGGGAGGGAAGGATTTTATTTAATGCTAGGAGGCTATAGGTAGAGATATATACTTGAATTCAATGGATGTGATTTTTACTTGAATATTATTACCTCGCCTAGGTAGGTAAGTAGTAGCTACCTAGGATAAGATAATCATTCTCTCGTGAATCTTGATATCTAGGTACCGTTTCTATGTAATGAAGTGTCGGTTCTCGAGTAAGGAAATGGGCAAGAAAGACCCCTTGCTAAGATCAAGTATAGTAGTCGGTAGGTATAGACTAGAAACAATAGGTGACTAGCGAGGGCTAGCGCGGAAGAGGAGGAGATGTGTGCATACGTTGGTTCTATATTGTGCTGAAAAGCTAGGTAGGTAGGTAGCTTGGAAGTAGATAAGCTTGTGCTTTGTACGCAAGAGCAACGATTCCCAATTGGGAAAGAGTAGTAGTATGTAATGAGCGGCTTCCCTTTTGTGTGTCTACCTATACAGATACGTACCTGGATTCGCAAGACCGCTGGCTCGCTCGCTTTCCTGGACGTGTATGTATTCGTAGGTGTAGGTAGGAGGTAGGTAGGCGTAGGCGCTTAAGCGAGGCCGATGACGAGACCTGTAATAATAATCTGTTGGTGTCGGAATGTATCTACTTTTGGACTATAGGGAATTACCTACTTGTAAGTGATTTACTTGATTTGAGTAGGTAAATACCTTGTAGTATTATACGTAAGTAGCTTCTATAATTTACTTATGTTAAGTAATAGAGCTTAGTTAAGTAAGGGATTTATAAAAGTAAAGGTATTATTTTATTTAAAATCCTAGATTGTCATACCTTGGTAATATATATAGTTTTTATATTTATAAGACAAGGTACCTACCTAGTGGTAGCCTTGAAGATATTAGATATTAGATAGTAGATGTTTAGACGATTTAGTTGAAACGTCTTGTAGTATAGGTTTAGAAGTAGGGGATGATAAGGAGGGAGGGGAGCTAGTCTAGGTCTAGGTAGATAGATGTTTAACGGATCTCCTTGTATTATACTAAGCGAGAAGGAAAGGAGGGATAGGATACTAAAATAGGTAGGCGAGATCTAGTGAGTAGGGTTGTACCTTTCTTTAACTAATTATACCTACCTAGGGAGATATCTTCTACAAGACTATAAGAATAGACGGATATATTTGGAATTGAATACGAAGGTTTCGGAAGCTACTTAGAGGAGGCTTTTGTGGGTCCTAGGATTACCCGTGAAGGAAAGAGAACAAATGAACTTGGTTTTGATTAGTGCGCTAGGATTAGACAACGAGCGAGAAGGGTTTACCGAAATGATTGAATGCATTTGGGTAATTGAAATAGAGGTGGACACACACACACAGTTGAAGCCAAAGCTTTCGTACTTTTTCTTCTTGCGACTTCTTACATGTTAGATCAGCTTAAGTAAATTGAACAATAGCGGCATACAAGACTCCAAGGCACTCCCCCTTGCCATCAGGCTCAGCAGGAAGTTGAGAAGTCATTGAAAACTTCATCAGTCATCAGGAAGGACTCTACAAGCAAGGTATCGGTCAAAGAGGATGACTTGGGCTAGCTAAATCTAGTGTCGCTGCGAGCTATGACAGTAGCACAAAGCCGCTAAGAAGTTAAAGGGCCTGGCGGTTTAATTGAAGGCTGGTTTTTATGTTTCATGCCCATTGTGTTCCATTTATGATCGATGTGACGATTCTCGTACCCTAGAGTGGAGGTACATAGCGCTTCAATCAAGACGCGATCATTTTCGCATACTGTAACTACATTGTCAATCTAGATAAAAGCCCGTTAGCAATTGCAGCAACAAAGTTGTAGAGTGTTGCAAAATTACGCTGATTTGCTTCCCTCCCCAACTTCGATATCGATTACCACCCTTGACGTCAAGATCGTATAACTGGTTGGTTAGGTCGAGCTGTATGTGGAGAATCGGTAATGATTCACTATCACGGATCAAGCGATCCCCCAAGTCCCTCATAGGGATTCCTCACGCGCTCATCCAAATACTGGCCCGCCCCAATCTCAGAACCGTGCAACCTAGGATCATAAACGGCTCTCGAATCCGTGCTCCTTTCCGTCAAGAAGCCTCCATCAACACCAAGATTGCCACCAACACCAACCCCAGCACCAAGATTGCCACCAATACCACCCTCCTGCGTCTCAAAGCCCTGAATCTCAGCCGGAGGAAGCCAGCCCAATTGCTGCATAGGCCAGCGAATCCACTCGCGATGCTCTTCGTCAATAAGCTCGTGAATGCGACTCATAAGATGCTCGCTCAGGCCCTGGATCCACCAATGCGTCTCAATCTGCTTGATGAGAACGGCCCAGAGACTGAAGATGGCCAAGGCCTCTTGCGTGTGTTCCTTGAGCAGAAGCAGGAACTCCTGCCTCACGCGTAAGACCCACACGAAGACGTCGCCCGATTCGAAAGTGTCTACATGCTGCCCGTACATTACCGCGAGCGGGACGCAAATTTCTTGGAGCGAGAGCTGGTAGATCTCGCGTTCTTGGTAGGAGAGGTTAGCGCTGTCGATGCGGTCGCCTAATTCCTTGACGACTGCGGCTGCTTCGATGGAGCTACTCTCCAGAGACATCGTGTCTCGGAAAACCTCTCTCCTCCTGCCGGCTTTCAAGAGAGGTCCAAGGGGGCCAGCGGCGAGCTGGTTCTCGGCAAAGTCGATGATGGAGCCGCTGCCACGAAGGATGACGAGCCATTCCGAGAGACCCGTGTCGCCGACGAGAATGAAGTCGTCCGGCTTGCGGGGACGCGCGAGAGCGAACATGGCGGTGAGGATGGAGAAGAGGAAGAGCGGCGTGCAGGATTCCTTGGTGAGGATGAACATGGCCGAGGTGGCGATATGGAGGCCCTTTTGGTGGTGGGCCATGGCCTGCGCGAGGTAGAAATTGCGCTTGTCTGGCTGCAAGTGGGCGAGATGCAGGCCCGAGAAGGCGAGGATGGCATGCATGACAAAGTCATGGCTGAGGGCCAGGTGAGCGACGTTTGTTCGCCAGAGCGTTTGCAAGGCGCGGTCCTTGTGGATGGTGGCGTAGGTGGTGGTGTAGAAGTTGTGCAGGAGCTCAAGGTCGTGGAGATTCAGGTCGGTTCCCGTCAATGACCTGCTGCTGCGTGCATCCAGGCTGGTGCCCAGATCCTCATACGAGGACTGCGGACTTTGCGTGTTGGACTGCAAGGCCGAACTTGCTGTTGCTGCTGACGGGGCTTTCCTGGGCCGGATGGGTGCGTATTCGCAGCTCTCGCCATAGTTGATGCAGTTCTTACACGACGGCCTGGCCTCATCGCACTACAAGTGAGGGCCTTGTGGTTAGCGACGGTGCTCTTAGTATATCCATGCCCACGTCGACGCTCAGCGCCGACGTCTGGACGGCACGACGCCGTCCTTAGACGATCGAGACCTACTTTCACCTTTCGCCGTTTGCAGACGGCGCAGCCAGTTTTGGTCTTCCTGTGTGGTCGCCTCGAGGCCGTCCTAGGAAACATTGTATATCCTCGGGCGCCCAATGCTGTGGGCAAGTCGTAATTGCGCGTGTACACGGGCGAGATACCGATGCATGCAGTCGAACGCTTCCCCAATGATGGATTGCACTGGGGAGTCTCCACCGTCTGTCTGGTAATAAGTAACGACGCAGGACGAAAAGGCGAAAGGCGACCGGCGAACAGGTTACCAACAACCAGAAATACCTTGTCAGCTCATCCCCCGCGTTTGTGCGCCACAACAACCTCGTCTGTCGGACGCGGATTTCACAGGATGCGCATCCGGTGTACGAATCGCGAGTGCGACGCCTTGATAGCTTGTTAGTCCACACGACTATGAAACTAAGTTGTGCTGCATCACAAAGCATAATCCGAACAAATGAGATAGTCAGTAGTTGCATGTATATTTGCGCGTTTAATGTAGGGGTTGTGCTACGACGGGGTGCTCAAGCCACGGAACCTCTACATTCCTACAGGATGCGGTGCATCTTTCGAATCGTGATGCACCTCCCCCGTTCCCTTCTCTGCTCTCCCTACGACGGTTCTGCAAACGAAGGACTTTTTGGGAATCCATGTTCTCTACGTCGGTTTAGCCCACCTATATACTCGTAGATACTAAACGCCCGTGGTTAACACGCTAGTCTCCTCCCTCTTCATGGCCTTGTATAGGTACTAAGTGAGGGCTCCTTTTGGCTTTGCTAGGTGATTATACACAACGTAAAGACGGACAGTACGGTATCTTAAACTTATCTTATACACTATCCTCCTTGCAGCACTCGAGATAAACATAGGCTACTGATCAGAGCATTATAATCTTTAACTGTGGCATCTATAATACAAAAGACATTTACGTAAATCCAACGAAAATAAATAGGATACATCTATGCCTTCTAAGGATGCATCTCTACCTATTACTAAAGCTTTTTAGGCACTGTTGTAGGAATGGTTAAATCCATTCTATAGCTCTGTAGTGTTATTCGCTTAAAATATGTCGTGGTTTTTAAGTACTAGGAGGGCGGATAGACCTGTAGTTGAGCCATACTCATCTCGCAATGTGAGCGAGGGCGGAGCGTGCTTTACGGGCCCCTTTTCATGTCAAACCTGACAGCTGTTGACTATGGCAGCAAACGCGAAGCCACAAGCCACAAGCCACATCTCTTGGTGTAGCTGTTTCACCAGATCGTCGATGTGGCGGTAATAGCTAAACATGATGTAAGCACGCTTGTGGTGGTGATAATCCATATTCATACGTTATGACCACGATCTTGAAGGAACGTGGTGGCCTGTTGGTTTTTGATTAAAGCAGGGGTCTGGTGCGCTACACTACAAGTATTGGCTGAACTTCCGGTCTAGTCTGAACGGTGTAATCTTCTCTGCAATGAAGCCACGTTGAGGGGAATATCAATGTCAGGCCACTAAACTTCTAGTACTGGCATACTTGTGCTCCTGCCCATACCGGAGCAGCAAAACTCTGATCTCCGAATGAACGTTTATACTTTTCTGTGGCATCGTTGAAACAAAGATTGTGGAATGAGAATGTCTTACAGAAACTTGATGCACTCTCGATCAGAGAAAGAGAGAAATGCGGAGAGACGACAACTGCCAGCTCACACTGAGCTGTAAACCTCGTGGAAACGATACGTAACCTTGCGTCGTTAGCCACATATCCACGATAGCTAAGATTGGACTGCTTTCCCACGAAGAAAGCGCGATCGTGTACGGTGTACTGTATATTCAGCACCCGCGATTGCCCGGGATCTAGCCCCAAGTACCCGCGGCTGTAGAGGATCGGTGATTGTGGTAGCTGTTTCTTCAGCAACGTCGACTGCATGGACATGACTGCCACCTCGCATCTGGTTTCGAGTTCCAGCCTGGTAGCCCGTGAGTGGTAATGATGGTGGTGACATGGCGATGAGTTTGTTGAGACGATGGGGATTGTCGAGACGGCCAGTGAGTACACACTGAGGGGCTTTGAGGGACGTGTCATTGTGCTGGCTAGAGACCGAACATCACAATCTCTTTTGGCTGGTTGTAGTCGTTGCAACGGCGCGACAACGCATCCTGCTGTGGTCCAATGGGACAGCATTGAGTCTTGTCCTGGCTGGTCGGTATATGAAACGAAATAAGAGCTAGACAAGCTAGACAGCTACTTAGAACGACGAACTAAGTGCGGAGTCGAGAATAATGAAGAACTCAAGGTACGGGCCGTCGGTGAAGGTTTCGACACGTGACCCATATCCAGCACCTGTCCAAGGTTACCGCAGGTCGAGTCAAGAGCCAGGAGAGCCTCGTCCCACACAACTCTCTACACAACTCAGCCTCCGCTCAAGAGAAACATGGAAGGATTGTACTCGCGTGAGCCGAACTCGTTTGCGTGCTCAGTGGCCACCTGGCTAGGAATGGACATAGCCATGGCCTGTGTAGATGGGTTGTGTGCTGAACGGTGCATGTGGTTTCGAAATGAATTGAAATGGAAGGCCGAGATGCGCAATCAAATGACCATGCTCGACCAAATGACCAAGCGCTAAGACTGCATCTTGCGGTGTCTCGAGTAGTGGTAGTAGTAGTCGTAGTAGTCGTAGTAGTAAGCTGGAGTCCCAACGGCTAGCATTCCAACTGTCTCGCCGAGCGAGAAGGGGAGATGACGAGTGTGGGACAAACTTCCACCTTTCCCTGGTCCGCGGTTACAGAGGTAGGATGAACTTGTAGGTACGGAAGTACGGGGGCACCTCAGATGTAGTGCATGTCGACCTCAGATGTAGTCCGTGTCGACTTCCAAGCGATGGGACAAAGCAACACTCGACCTGCCCAAAGCTTCGGTGGTATGGGTAGGGTGCTGGGCGTCTGGCGTCCATGATCATATAATAGAAGACATTATGAGTGTAAGAAGTTGAGCTGATGGTTCGGAAAGGAGACCGCTTTCACAGGGGATGCGCTTAAGCTTTAGTTCCCGTCTTACATTGCCTGTTAAGGGCCGTCTCTCAACGCCCTCAAAAGATTGAGAGCAGCTCTCGTCGCTCTCATCTCTCTCTCTCTCTCTCTCTCTCTCCCCCTCTTCCCCTCCCTCATCTTTCTCTCTGGCTCTCGCCCAGTCTTCTCCCTCACACCTCACTTCTCTTCTCCCAGCGTTGCGAGCCAAGGGAGCGGATTCTCCCCTCAGGCATAGATTTCGTACTTCCAGGACGGCATCTCCCCACTCGTCTGTCATTCCACCTTGGGGCGCTTCTTCAGAACCGCTCGCCCTGCCTTTTCGGCGAGGTGTAAGTGCTTGCATATGCAGTGTTCTGTCAACTCTGAACTGCCAATAGATCCAGCCCTGACGAATATCCCCCATCCCACACGAACAGATGTTCATCTCTCAGTCGACACGCCCCTAACATCGCCCCGTAATTCGTTGCTCGTGGCCCAAGTAGATGCGCAACAACGTCTGAACGTCTGAAACTGCTGAAGTTGATTGAATGCTGTGATGGCGAGTTCGCACGTGGAGGATGGAGAGAGAAGGGTGAGGCGGCGGCGGCGCCGAAAATCACACCGCGCATTGGACCATCATATTTACAGGTCGCGTGGCGGGGACGAGGTCATAGTTGAACCCGACATTGAAGAGCTTCGCAGCATCCGGGTAGAAAGGCACAGCGGACGCACGACGACGCACCACAGAACTTCAGACTCTCCCAATATGGTCTCGGAATCGCAGACGACCCTGAAGACTTCGAAGACGGCGTCGAGCCCAAGGAAAACGAAGGAAGGTCGCGGTACTGGCGAGGACAGAGAGCATCATAGCCGGAGGAAGTCCACGGCGAAGGAAGACGACTTTGTATATGGGGCACCGACTTCGAGGGAGCCTTCGCACATCATTATCTCGGAGACAAGGACGCTGGGCCGTGATGGCGAGTCCAGCGAGTCCGAAGAAGAGGGAACACGGCCGCCACCTGTCGAGGTTAAACCGAAGAAGAGAAAGATCAAGATCGTCTATATGACAGAACAGGAGGCGAAGGCCAAGGGGGTGCGACGAGCATCAGCACACGGGAGGGACGGTGAAGAGTCTATTCGCAGAAGTTCATCCCACAAACCTCGCAGTAAAGCAGTTGTGGAGGCGCCTGAACCTCCCTCTCCCCCAAGGAGGTATGATACATCCGCATTCGATATGTGCAAAAGCTAACCCCAGATACCACAGAATCCACTCTGTTAGGGCATCGTCCTCATCGAGACCAAGCTTGAAAAGGAGCAATACGACAACACCACACAGAGCACATGATGCGTCCACGATGCATAGTGCCAATACTGCGCAAAGAAGATCAACTTGGATGGGCAGCTTCTTTGCACCCGCAGTGCATCATCACTCTGCACCTGAAGTGAGATTGTAAGGCTGCTCCTACCCCATTTTGGCGACTCCATACTGATCTCCTCGCAGAGTTGAATGTTTGACATGCCTTTCCGACGATGTTCCTTACCACAAATCTGCGAAACTCAAGTGTGGACATCGCATGTGCCATTCCTGCTTAAAAAGAATCTTCAAGCTCTCTGTGATCGATCCACAACATATGCCTCCAAAATGCTGCACTGCCGACCATATACCGTTGAAGCACGTGGAACGGCTTTTTGATATCAATTTCAAGAAGAAATGGAATTTGAAGTTTCAGGAATATACCACGAAGAATCGTATATATTGCCCAGCTCGACGTTGCGGCGAATGGATCAAACCAGGAAATATACATAGCGAAGGAGGTCAGAAGTACGGCAAGTGCAGTCGTTGTAAGACCAAAGTTTGCGTTCGGTGCAACGGTAAATGGCATGGCAGCAGGGAATGTCCGAAGGACGAAGAAACAAACAGACTTCTAGAAACTGCGAAACAGTCTGGATGGCAGCGGTGTTACAACTGTAGGACAATGGTTGAGCTGAAGGAAGGTTGCAATCACATGACTTGGTAAGTCCTGGTTCTTATACCTGATGTGACGTTCTCTAACAACCAACAGTCGATGCATGGCAGAGTTCTGTATGATATGTGGACTTAAGTGGAAATCCTGCAATTGTCCCTGGTTCAATTACGATGCCGTGGAAAATGATCGCTTGAACCATATGCGAGTCCCCGAAGATGCTCAAGACCCAGCAGACCGACGTCAACGTGAAGTTCCAAATCGCCTACGCCGACGACCCCTTAATTACAACGAAGAGATCAACCAGCGTCGACGTCAAGAACGACTTGACGAAGACTTAGCGCGGCGTCTGCAAACCACGGCAATCGACGACGACGATGATTATCAGGGAGGCATAGGGGAGATCAACGGCATTGGGAATCATGCTGGCCATTTCATGAATCAAGACTACATTCGGGCGGCACACAACATCTTGACTGGAGCATTCGATCAAGCCAATGCATCGGCCAGCTATATCATGGGAGTCAATAGGGAAAGACGAGTTCCCTCGAGAGCGAGAGGACTTGGCGAACGTTACCCTACGGAAGTACGGGCGCCACCTCCTCCACCTATGATTAGAAGGCCTTCTATGCGAGAAGCACAGCCGATCAGGCAAGTTGAACGAGTCGTACCGCGAAGGACAAGGCACGATTATGCCACCGAAGCTGCAATCCATGCCCCGGCTGCAAGATCACCGCCGAGACAACCACCACCAAGACCTGCAGAGAGAGAAGGACCCAGACTCTCGGCTCTGGCAGGCCTCAGTCGCTCAGAGAAAGGCAACAACAGAGTCAGTGCATGGAGGTCACATATTGAGCCTGGTGTGACTCCAGAGGAAGGAGTTCTGTCAATTGTTGAGTGAGCTTTTGATTAGTGCTTTGAACGAAAGGACGAGGAGTTCGGATGGTAGAGTATGTGACCAGGAAGGACCAGGAACGGCTAGGAATAATGCAAAGGCATTATTATTATATGGAACGCTTCGGATGCTCGGAGTTAGCTCATGGGATGGGACCAAGGTTGGACCCGGAAACGGGGTGGCATTTGCTTATTAGTCTTTGTTACTGTATCAATACCCGGCACGTTTGGATGCTTGCTTTCAGTACGGTATTTAACGATTTATGAATCCACAACGATTTTCCAATGATATACAATCCAGACAAGCATAACATGACTCGAACCAATTTTCCCCCACGCTTTGTACGGTTTCGTACGATGTTCGCAGAGTACGACGGACAGTAAGTAGTATTTGGAGTGTGATATGTACATTATTGCAGGGTCTCCCTTTTATGTACAAGGAGCACGTTGCACCGCCACACATCGTCATACAGTACGATATTCTTTGACAGCAGACCCAGCCCAGCACCAGCTTACCACCCTCGGCACGCGCCCACCTCCCAAGCTGTAACACTCCTGGACAGCAACTCCATACCGCAACAGCTCTGCTCGAGCTGAAGGCCACATCTGGCATCACTCTCCGAGACTTCGCCATGGCCCAATAATGTTGAATTGCAGCCGACAGCCTCCAAATCCCCTTTCCAAACTCCCGCTGCAACCTCGAGAAGGCACCCCCAAATGCTGCTCCTCCACCAAGCTGGGAGCGTCAAGATTGGCGAAGTCGTCCGCTACACCGTCACCTATACACCAGCACAGGACCGAATCCTGCCCTGCCCCTCTACGCTCTCCCTGAAGATTAAAAACACATCAGCGCTCGCCCTCCGCGCAGCCTTCATCCACGGCCCTTACACGCTGTACGCAGCCGCCTACCCCTCGACATATTCCCCAAGTACCAAATTTGAAAATGCACGACGAGAAGGCGTCCCAGAATTCGAACCGAATCTGAAGGCCGGGGGCAATTTTAGCTGCCAGCTTGCCGTGCCAGCCGATGTCAGGGAGAGTGCGGGGACAAGTAGACGGGATGGAAAGGGTTGGGATGCGGGCGATGGAGAGGTTGAGGTGAAAAATGTGAGTTGGATCATTGAGGTGTCCAGTCAGGTAATCTTCAGTACCAGTGCCGCGGTGCATTATGAGATTCTGCTCGGGAGGGACGAGAGGAGCTTGAATCTGGGGCTGCTGGGGAATGCGGGACCTGTGCCTGGCATGGTTAGTGATCATCAGCAAAGTGCTGGGGCCAGGGATGGGAGGCATAATGCGCAGCCCAAGGGCGTTTATTCGGGGGCTATAAAGGTCCGGGTGGACGACACGGCGAGTTTGTGGAATACACCCAGAATGCCGGAGTGGGATGAGGTTGAGAGGGATATTGGAGCTGAGGATACAAGTAGCAAGGGGAACAAGGATACGCCTGTGGACAGTGTGATGGACGGAAAGGATGATCACAAGGATGAGGGTCATAGGCATAAGAGGCAGAAGAAAGTGCACTTGGTGGTTTTAACGCATGGCCTACATAGTAATCTCGGGGCCGATATGTTGTATCTGAAAGAGAGCATCGATGCTGCAGCACAGCAGGCAAAGATAGATGCCAAGGCACGACGAGCGAAACGGAGGGAAGAGCAGCGGACGAAGTCTTCTAGTGCTAATCAAATGGAACATGGGGACGAGCGCGGCGATGAAGGTTCTACCAAAGCACCAGCCGAGCAGCGAGAGGATAACGAGGATGATTCAGCTGATGAAGAAGAGGTCATTGTTCGGGGCTTCTCTGGCAATGCAGTGAGGACTGAGAGAGGGATCAAATATCTTGGAAAGCGTCTCGCAAAGTACGTCTTGAACATGACATATCCGGATCAGCCATATCGACCAGTCACAAAATCAACTGCCAGCGCAATATCACACGCTCTGAAGCAAGATCCCAAGGCAGAGAGGCGTCATCCGACCCACAAGGATAGTACTATCATGAAAACACCATTCCATGAGAAGGAGCTGGCTTATAAGATCACGAGTATCAGCTTCATTGCGCATTCGTTGGGCGGCCTGATTCAAACATATGCTGTTGCCTATATACAGAAACACTCACCAGATTTCTTTGACATAATAAAGCCAATTAATTTCATCGCCATGGCATCACCGTTTCTTGGATTGAGCAATGAGAATCCTCTCTATGTCAAATTTGCCCTTGACTTTGGTCTTGTGGGACGAACAGGGCAGGATCTGGGTTTGACTTGGCGGGCTCCTACCATAGCACGGAGTGGATGGGGGGCTATCGTTGGAGGAATTGGAGAAAGCGGACATAGATTTGGTGGTGAGAGTGCCCCTGAGTCCAAGCCTCTCCTACGCATTCTGCCTACGGGACCAGCTCATACTGTTCTGAAGAAGTTTAGGAACCGGACTGTCTACTCAAACGTGGTAAATGATGGTATCGTACCATTGCGAACAAGTTGTCTATTATTTCTAGATTGGCAGGGTCTCGGTCGCGTGGAGAAAGCTCGACGAGAGAACGGCCTCGTCGGTACAATGGCTGGCTGGGGGTGGGCCGAGATTACTGGTGCGAACTCGAACTATTCAAATTCGCCACGCCGTTCTGGGCCTTGGTCGGATGGCGCAGAGAGTGATGAGGATACAGGCAATAATACGCCCACAAGACAAGGACATGGAGCGGATGTTCCTCAGCCTCCTGCCGATGCTACAGACAACGATGACACACGGAGTTTGAAAGGTATCCCTCGCTCCCGTGCTTCCTCTGCTGAGCTGGAGCGTGGTGCCCTTGATAGCCCTACCACTGCATCCAGCAGTTCTGGTCCCTTGGCAAGCCTCTTTGGGCTCTTCAAATCCAGCTCATCACACAAACAATCAAGCACATCTCATCCGAAAAATGCTCCCAAGATCTACAAGCGCAGCCAGACCCTCAAAATTGGAAGTGATTCCTCCATACAAGCCTCGAATGCACCATCAACTCCCTCGATGCCTACACATCTGCCTTCACCAGACGCACGCGGGAAAGCAACCACCGGCGAAGACGAGCACGCAGATCCAAACTTGTTGTCCGCTCCACCAAAAACGACATTCTTTGAATCAGCAGGTGATCTCCTCAAACCTCCATTGCCATCCGTGGAGTTCCTGATAGATCCATCATCCCGTCCCCGAACAATCTTCCACGATCGAGTCTACCACCCGTCCGATATTCCTCCACCGCCGATGAAAAAGCGTCCTAGTCCCGGTCTGATGCGGAGACTGTCCTCATCCAACATGGAAATTCGAACTCCTGTTCTTTCTAGTCCTCGAAGCCCCAATCCCGGAATCATCAACCACGAATCCAGCGAGCTAAGTACCCACGATTACGATGATACCAAACACACAAACCCCGAGCATGATCCCGGTGATGTCGTGGATGGCTCAGCAATGAAGGTCGAAGAGAAGATTGCACGAGCTTATCATAGGGATCTATCATGGCGGAAAGTCCTTGTGAGGTTGGAGCCGGATGCGCATAACAACATGATTGTACGCCGCATGTTTGCTAATGCGTATGGTTGGCCTGTCGTTAAGCATCTTGTTGATACCCATTTCAGCGACGATGCCGTTGCTTCGCAGCGTGACGAAAATTCTAGCAACGCGGAGCGGGCTAAACCTTCCTCATCTCCTGTCGGTGAGGATGGAGAGGAAGTCAAAAAGGGAGATGGGGGAGAAGAGAGCAACGAGGAGAAAGATACGAGGGAGCATATTCGTAGGTTAAGCGACAGTCAGAGAACTGACTCTGAAGTCAGGGAAGCGACAGATTCGGTTCCTGCTCTTAACTCTGCGCCAAAGCCAGGCTCTCTTGGCAAAGCACTCGCTGGAAACTTGACTTTGCAGCTGCCCAAGGGAAATGGAGATGGGGGAAGGCCGAAGACCGAAAGATTAGATTCCAGTGCTTGGAGCGCAACGTGGAGCGAGCGTGACTGGGCTGACAGCGGCGACGATTCCGACTCGGATGCAGAAGGCAACAAGAGTGATAACGGTGCGAAGTCACCGAGGCCTCTTCCCGGAGAGAAGAAATCTACGAGTTGGAACTGGACAGAGGCTATTGTTGGCAAGGGTGCTGGGCTGGGGTTACCGAGTCCCAAGGGAACCAATCTTGGAGAGATTGAAAAGTTCCTTAGTGGGGGGCAGGGGTATTCTCATGACGGAGCAGGGGACTCAAAGCGAGGAGAGGTAGAGAGGGATAAGGATAAAGAAGAGAGGCGAATGATGGAGAGTGATGCCGCTGCTGCCCGTATGTTGAGTGGGGAGGTGGCGGGGATGGGTGTTACGCTTGGTTCTAAGGACCCGCTGGCTGATAAGAGGGGGAATGCGGAAGGTTGAGGATGATTGAAATGATTGAAGTGGTTACATAGCGAGGGTTTGGAGTACATAGAATACACCTGCTTTGGGTTTCAGAATTTCGAATAGATAGAAGAGAATAAACAATGCTAATACTTTTTAACTACCCTGCATAACGTACAATTGCATAACGTTGAAAACGGAACGAGTACAGAAGCAATGTACAATTAGCAGCTTACTTTGGACATAGTATTACAGTACTCAAATCCCCTTCCCTCTTAACATCACCATTACCATCACTACAAACACCACCACTACCACAACCTCCATCAAAACTAGAACGAGAACCAGAACCAAAATCACAATAAGAAGCACTATTTCCGCTCTGCGTCCATATCTTTGTTCGGTAGATCCCGCAGGAGATCTTGCTTCATCTTCACAGCTCCTTGATCGCTCAATGGAGTTCCCTCCTTTCTCATCGTAGTCGTAGTCGTAGTCGCAGTTGCTTTACTGACCGCCTTAGCAGAAGACGAAGAGCTACTTCCTGCCACTCTTGCTGCTGTTGCTGTTTGGGTTTTGGTCTTGCTGTTGTTATTGTTATTGGGGCTCTGGCGATTCTTTCCCCATTGTCTTTGGAGGCGCTCTCGATCTTGAGCTTCCATTTCTGCTCGTGTGGGCATGGCTGCTACTCGTGCCATGCTCTTTTGGAAGGTGATCTGGTTCTGTGGAGTGGGTTTTTGGGATCGAGGCGGGGTTGGTTGGGTTCGCTTTCGGGGTTGGTGGGCTGGTTTGGTTTGGTGGGTTTGTTGTTTGTGGGTTTTTGGGGGGCCATTTTGTTTGGGCTTTTTTTTTTGCTGTTGTTGTTGTGGCTTGAAAAGGAGGGTTGTTGATGGGATTTTCTGCTGTTGTTTTCTGTTGCTGTTGCTGTTGCTGTTGCTGTTGTTGGGAGTATGACTGTATGAGAATTAGAGATGATATATAGATTTACAACTATCTTTGCGCTCCATCACCTCGTCGAGAGTTGTAAAATGTCTACTACTAAAACCCTTTCTAGAAGTCTCCATGCTTTGTTTCATGTGAGACTCAGTTCAAATTCTTTTTTATTCTAGAAAGGATACTTGGAAGTTTCTTGCCTTTCACTTCCAAGGAAAATAGACGGTGTTCGGCGAGCATTAGAACATGTCCGCTGTCTGAAATCTTGGAGACGGTTGGGCTCTGTTGGATTTTGTGACACTTGGCTCGTGCCCTACATAGTGGGATTTTCAGAGAGTTACGAAGTATATTTGAAGGTGTCGCGGCGTGGTGCGTATAAAAGGAATAAAGCGCGCTGTCTCATGATGAGTTGATTCTGGTTCAGGATAGATGGAATCTATGGAACATGTATTTCAAGAATAAAGAGTATGATTTAGATATTTAGTTGCTTAGAGGAGTCGGATATTACAAGTGAACTAGTGTCCAACCATTTAAGTCTGTTTGACTTACTTGAAAATGTTGCATATTGTTATTCAGCAGATTATATGACTAGATCATCTCGATCTCGAGTTGCAACCACCAATCGTTCTGTGAAATAAAATCTCTGACAAGTATTAAAATCGGTCTTTTCAAGGTCCGGCTTTGATTGTTCAATTGAATTTATTGCTTTCGATCATGTCTACTCCTCTAGTATTCAGTTAACTACCATGAAGTATAAAGTACTATAATTCACATAAAAACAAGATAGGAGAAGTTGATAAATCCATACAACAAACCCTCGCCTTAAAAGCATCCAGAACTGGCCGGGATTTATGATGCTCCACACCAACCGTGCTCTAAAGCCAGAATTTGCGTAAAATATACGTACAAGCATTTGACGAATCTTATACAGACCGAGTGAATTTGAGCGAGTAAGTATGCAATTGTACGCAACCGCAAGGAAATGGAACTGCTGTGCGACCTTACTCGGAGAGATTATCCTCGCGTATTTCCGTCGGATATACAAATGGTGAACTTAGGCGAGGAAGCACTAATCCTGTATACCCGCCTAACACTATAAAACCGTGGTATCGCCTTGCCATAACAAAAGAAAAAGAAAACCAAAGCAACATAGTTCACAAACATTTGATCAATCAAGAATCTTTCCTCACATCAGCAGTCGATCTTCGAGTTTCATCTCCCTCGAGCAACAGCAACAGCGAAAATGTCTTCCCAAAATGCACCCATCAACTTCGGCATCCTCACCTTCCAATACCAAGTCATAGATGTGACCGGACCTCTGGATATCTTGTCCAACTGCTCTACCGAGCTCGTTAGCATCTATGAATCAATGAACATTATTCCAAACATGGCCGGAATGACAGCGAAATCTATTCCCATAACCTACCACCACATCGGGGAAACGCTGGATCCCATCGAAATCGGCACAAACATGCGATTGGTGCCAACCACAACGTGTGACGACTGTCCTCCTCTCGACTATCTCCTAGTGAGTTTCCAGCCACGTGATTCCCTCTAAAAGGCATATCTGGGAGTTGAAACATGGTTTTGCTCTAAAAACGTATCTTTGAGCGCCTTCTTAGGATACTTCAGTCTTTTACTATAACATGTACACTGACTCCTCTTTTCTCACTTCCAGATCGGTGGACCGGATCCACTCAAATACCGTTTCAGTCCACGATACGTCGACTTCGTCAAGAAGCATGTCGCGGACGGCAAGGTGCTTTTCACCACTTGTACCGGCGCTATGCCGGTTGCTGCATGTGGTTTACTGGATGGAAAGACTGCGACTACGAATCATGAGTGTCTGCCTTTGGCGGAGAAGCTGTATCCGCAAGTGAAGTGGGTGGCTGACAAGCAGTGGGTTGTTGATGGGAATTTTTGGACCGCGGGAGGTGCTTGTGCTGGTATGGATATGTTTGCTCATTGGGTTGATATCACCTATGGGAAGGAGGTTGTGGGCTTGGCTTATGCTGCGTTGGACTTTGAGCCGAGGGATATTGATGGGAAGAGGGTTTTGAAGGCTGAGAAAGCTTGAATCGGCGAACGTGATATTGGCAGTGTTTGGTAATGTTGACGGGATACCGGAAGCCGTTTTCTTGCTCTCTTGATTTGTTGAGCAGAATGACGTTTAATACTTGGATCTCTGCATAAAGTTGCCAATTCTTGTGAGAATGTTATAGTGTGGAAAAGAAAGTGAAAGATAAGAATAGTTCACAAAAGTAGTCCGATTCATTGACATTGTTTGAGTTATTTGGCCCAGGGCTCATTATTCTGCTAGCAGCATCTCTATTAATTTGCGTAATAACAGCACTACTCCAACCAACGGTTCGTCTAGGCTCACTAAACATGTCTTTTATGTGCCTTTCTAGTTTCACTTTTTTGCACGGAATTCTAGCATAATTCCTAGTTGTGTAATAAGAGTAAAACATCCTATACAGCATTAGCAAAGTTTACTCACTATTCGGCATACGAGACTAAATAGAAAATGAAGCTTCTGTGGCCTAAAAGTAAAAAGTAGGAATTTGTTTAATTTCAAGTTGCTATTTATATGCAATCATCTCTCACTTTTGACGACTGAGTGTTTATTTTCCACATGCTTTCGTCCCTACCTGCAAACTTTCTGCCAAATGATTGTTACCTCAAGGCCTCCTCTTGATAGTTGACATGGATGTGTGTCTGTTTACTGATAGTAAATTCAACACCCTCTAGGTGTTTGGAAGAAACAATACGTATTTTGTTCTTGATTTTAAGAACAGAAAGAAATTTCCGGGTTATACATTTCAGCAATATCCATCCTATACGGAAACCTTTTAATGAAGATCAGATCTAAACTAATCACCTTTCCACATTCAGTCTACTCCCACCCTAAATTCCCCTTCAACACCACCCATTCCTCGGGACTCATCCTAAAATGCCGCTCTATCCCAAACTTACTCTCCCTTTTCGTCCCAACCCACCCCATCTTCTTCTCAAATAACGCTACCATAGGCTCATTAACCTCCAAAGTCGTAGCCGTAACTCCATCCAACCCTAACCCATCATTCTGAATAGCAAACTCAATGCACAACCTTAGACTCTCTATCGCAAACCCCTTGCCCCGAAATTCCTCATTGATCATAATCCCCACATCCCCAAACCTCTTGTCATCCACCACATCAATACCTCCAAATCCACCGAGTCCGATCACCATTCCGGGTTCGGTGGACTCGATGGATGGAAGGAGCACGAGCACTAGGTTCAACGAGTTGGGAACGGGTTGAGAGGCTTGTTCGCATGAGCGTGTGATGAATCTTGCAGCTTGTTCGACTGTTATGCCACTGCTAGAGCACATGGGGTCGAAACTGGTATTTGATGGGGCTGAGAGGATATGTGAGATTGCGTGTGTATCTTCGGGGTTGAGACTTCGTAGCAAGATGGGATGTGTTGGAGAGTAGAGCGCTGTGTTTGCGAAGCCGGCCATTTTGGTGGGTTTTGTGTGAAACTTGGTCTAGTTAAGTGCTAGATTTGATTCTAATTGTTGATCGTATATGTTATAGATACGCCTTGTGATGTTTTGATATTTTGATGTTGGTTGATTGACTTTGGTTAACAGCTAGCTTTACAACAGCGACTTGAGATATACCTAGTGAAAAGGATCTCCTACAGTGCTTGAAGTGATCTTTTTCTTAGCGAAGTCATTAAAATTCTTGAGCATAATCAACAAGTGAGTCACTGCTGCGCCCTGCTGCCCACCTTTGTCTTGCGCACCAGCCTAATTAGGAATGTGTAAGCACCGCTGTAGCAGCATGTAGTCATCTTCACTGTTGAGATTGGGCCTTGAGCTCAAAGAAACATTAAAAAAAAATGGAAATTTAAGAGTCACTGGTTTGTGTTCTTTCTTCTTTGTTCTGATTGTGTGGAATGAAATGAACGGGGTTAGAACAACGTGTCGCTTAAACTAAGGAGTGCGGTCGCGTAGCTCATGTACTCGTATTACAAATGCAAATAGAAGTTTTGGATTATCAAATGAGGACGCCTTAAAAAGTGGAGGTATATTTGTAGGTTTAGCGCATTGTGCTCATATCTTCAATTGATAGCTAGCAGGGAAAGGTACCAAGGTGTCGCCCCCTGTACGAAATGCATCTTTGAGGCACATAGATCTTAACCTACGTCTAGACCAAAGAAACTACCATGATCATTAAACTAATATGGCATTTACAAGAGTCTAATATCTAAATAATTGATACTTAAGTGGCTAAAGCATCAAGAATTGTCTGTTTCTCATGCGTAGAATAATTAGGTCTTGATAATCTTCCCCTAGTAGTTTTCTGGGAAATCTGTGTATCGAGTGGTTGTAGATCCTCTAAGACGCCGGTTGCAGGACTCAACTCAAGTTGATTGGGTACATCAAAGAGGCATGGAGTAGTCAAGTTGGCATGCTATGGTTCAAAGATTCGTTGATCAAAGTCTTTGTGGTATACAACCAATGCAAATTATAATTTCTTTCAAGGCGCTCCCAATGCAAATACTCAGGAAAATCACCCCCTAGTCCGGAACCCTTACTATATCGCTAAGCGAGAACCATTTCTCAGCAGCCTAAATCGCGTCATCTCCGGACGCTGACCACCAGACCCCACTACACTACAATCCGACTCCTCCGGATATCAACTTCCACCATGTCTACAACCCTTCCACGAAGTATATCCTCAGTCAAGTTCCTCAAGTCATTCGCATGGCGTCGCAACGCATATCCTCAGCATCGTCAGATGCGACATACAGCTCGGGTACCAGCGATAGCGACGTAGAAAGCAATGCGACGAGCGCCTACGATGCGACGCCGATTGTGTCCTACAACGACGGAGAGCTCATTTGGTCTGGAGACGGAGATTTTGGGAAGGTGTCGAGACTTAAGGATGAGGAAATTGTGACCGTTGCCAAGGCCCATGGTGGTGGCTATCAGATATTCACAATTCCTCCTCCAGAGACTGCCCTTCATCAACGACCGTTCGAACTGCGCACGATATACGTTGCGAATCTGCCACAAGCTTTCGTTGATAAATACGCCTTTGCGCATCTGCCAGATTGGTTGGACCCTGCAAATGGCAATGAAATAAGTATTCTCATATCGACACTCTCTGGAATAGGCCTTGCGCCCGCTTTCTTCGATGCGATACTACCACCGATTTTCAAGGCGATAGGGCTGGGCGAGGAAAGCTATAAAGTGATCAGGACCCAGAGCGCAGAGTCGGTGAAGGAATTTGCGACATCTGTGTTGCTAGCTGGAGCGAACCAAGGCCGTAAACAGACTGTATTGATGCTGAGTGGAGATGGAGGCATGGTGGATACAATAAACGGGCTGCTGGAAAGCGGCGACCGATCAAGGTATACCTGAATATATCTACCCAGGATTATAATGCTGACTGTGAAACTAGTTCATACACAAAGCCCATTCTTGCCCAACTTCCCCTCGGCACAGGCAACGCTCTCTTCCACTCTCTACACCGGACCTCTACAACACCTAGCATAATTTCGCCCTATATCCAAGGCTTACGAACCCTCCTTCACGGAAGCCCCAAACCGCTTCCAATTCTCTCAGCGACCTTTTCTCCTGGTGCCCGTCTCCTTTCCAACGAAGGGCAAACCGCATCACCTATTTTACATGATACCCTGTACGGGGCCGTTGTAGCCTCGTACGGCCTACACGCAACGCTAGTAGCTGATTCGGATACCACCGCCTACCGTAAACATGGACGAGACCGCTTCGGTATTGCTGCAAATAATCTCCTTTTTCCAGAAGGAGGGGCATTACCACATGCGTACAAAGCAGAAGTTTCACTTCTCACAGGCGAGAAACGGGAGATTATCCAGAGGGAAACGCATGGCTATGTTCTGGCAACGCTCGTCTCGAATCTTGAAAAAGGGTTCACGATCAGTCCTGAGAGCAAGCCTCTAGATGGCCAGCTGAGACTAGTCCATTTTGGAGCGACGAGCGGGACCCAGGCTATGGAGGTTATGAAGGCAGCATATGGGAATGGGAGTCATGTAGGTATGGAGTGGGAAGGTGAGCAAGGTGAAGGCACGATGAAGCTTGGGTATGAATCAGTAGATGGCGTCAGAATTAACTTCAAAGAAGATGGAGAAAGTTGGAAGTGGAGACGGTGTTGTGTTGATGGCCTTATTGTCGGGGTCGAGGAGGGCGGCTGGATGGAGATACGGAAAGTGGAGGGTGGAAAGGAGTGTGTTGATGTCGTGGTTGATCTATGATGATACCAACTGCTTCATCTCCACGATAGCGAGCACATATTTTGATTTTTGTCGAAGTTAGCAATGAGAGTATAGAGGTATAGTTGATGTTTTCACGACTTACATTTTGGCTTGGGTTGGTAGACTCGGGTGGGATCTTTTCTGGCGTTTCTATACATTAATACACATCTTTTTGCCACCAAATATCCTTGCCAAGTGGTATGGCCAGAATGACTACTTAGTGATTGCTGCTTTTCGAATACAGAGATTTGTGAGGTTACCATTTGAGCGGCATCTTGAAAGCTCTATGCTTCGATTTTTCTATTCCTATCTTGACTGCCACAAGCCACGAAGCATGAGAAACTTATGACAAGAAATGGGTAGCTGGATTTCTTCTGTGTCGACTGTGACTCGACGTTCCGTAATGAATGTTGATCCGAAATCCGAGCTCATACGCCGGGGAAGGTCAATCGCAAAACAAAGACAGACACGTTACACCGAGTAGAGCCACCTACAGGTAAGACGCCGAGCGCTCCAATGTCGTAAATTCGCCTTTAACATTTTCTTTACAGATACCAGCACTTCCTCAGAGATCTAGCGGCACTACTTCTTCATAGAGGGAGAGAAGACAAGTTCGATGATAAGAAAATTCTGTTCGAGCTGTGCGAGATAGCTGAGTGTTAGAATTGCAATAATTTGTGTCCCCACTCTCTCTCTCTTCTCTGCGACATCTACTCGTCACGCTACCATACAAACCCTGGTGCAGATATTGGTCCTAGAGGCCCGTAAGCACCAAGATCTCTTTATGTGGCTCAGCAACGTTGTGCAAGACTCTACTTCCTTATTAGCATCGCCAAACTATAGCAACCGCAAGAATTGGAAACACACCATATTCGCACCTTCAACCCCTAACCCGGGTGAAATCACTGTCTCAGAATGATTAAAAGGAAAGAGATTAACTGGAACCTTATGAGAGAATCAGCGAGCTCTCTACTTCCAATTTGTTACATTACCCAGAACTCAGGTGGCATCGTTATTGCGTGTAGAGTAAGATATGAGGATTGAAGCGCATTCCTACATTTCTCGGGCTACATATTCCATAGCGATTTCCTCGTTACCACAGACTTTAGTAGCAAAAGAAAAATAAGGACACCACAGCCATCAACCAGAGATCTAAACATCTTAGGAAACAACCCTGCCTCCGCTAGCTGTTATCGTACTTCCGGTAATCCATCTACTTCCCTCACTTGCCAGGAATGCAACAATCTGTGCAACGTCATCAGGAGTGCCACTGCGTCCAAACGGCGTGTCTTTGGCGCAATTTTCACGAACTCGTGTCATGGTATCAGATTCCATTGCCAACGTCGTTTCAGTTTCAGTGAGGCCCGGAGCAACGGCTTAGAGAAAGATCAACTTTGTTAAGTAGATTAAACTTAGATCTTGAGTGGTGCAGGACTTACCATTTATAGTGATACCACGAGGACCAAACTACAGAGGCCGCTGTTAACAAGGGCGTACGCAAAGCTTGCTTCTAGAAGCATTTTAACCCAGCAGAGAAGTTTCATATACGTACTTCATAGGCCCAAGTCCTTGCAAGACATTCTAATGCGGCTTTGGAAGCAGAGTACAACGACATCGGCGCTCCCATGCTTGCAATTCTCGCTGAAGTCGATGATATTAATATGATACGTCCGCCATCAGGAACATATGGCAAGACTGCTTGTGTTAGAAAGAATGGACCACAGACGTTCGTGTCAAAGACATTCGAGTAAAGCTCATGGGTGGCACTCGATGTAGAACCGATATGCATTAGAGCAGCGTTATGCACTGTAATACATCTCTAGCGTAAGAATACACATTATAGCCTCTGTTTGAAGTATCATGACCAACTTACCTATAATATCAATCTTCCTCGTAGAAAATCCCTTCAATGTCTCCTGCACAATGGTCTCGTATGACGCAGCATCTTTCATGTCAGCCCTAATGCACAATGCAGTTACTCCACTTCCCAGACTCTTGATCTCGTCTACCGTTGCCTGTGCAAGGTGTGATTTTTGAGCATCAGTGTAGGTGATGGCGACATTTGCACCTCTACGTGCGAGTTCCAGCGATATGCCTTTGCCAATGCCCCGTGAGCCGCCTGTCACGATGGCGACTCGGTTACTGAGATCGATGGTGGGTAGCAGAGACATTGTCGCTACGGAATAAATATTTAGCTAATACAGAGTGATACAAGACTTTCAGAGTTAAGAATATGAAGATTAATACACAAAGTAAGAGTTTCTCTAATATTAGGGACGTTTATACTATATAGAATAAACTCCACGGACATATATCTCTTAAAGCCGCACTCGATTAGATGGATTCTAGGAGGCTAGTTCTGTTCTTCTACCTATCACCGGCTTAACTCCGTCGATGATTCGTAAAGGCCAGTTGCGGTTGCTAAGTGACGAGTACACTAAACGACGACGATTCAAGTTACACAGGCTATAATTAATCTAAACTCGTAGACGAAGTACGTGGTTAGGCTAGTAGAAAAAAGAGAAGTATATGTCTTACAAAAACTTCTACTGTTAGAAATTCCTAACACAATATTTAGAGTTTCTCCAACTGTTATTATAGGAAGTTTGAAGGTTCTAGATAGCCTGCTATATATGTTTAAATGGTATTAAACAACCTAATAAGTTATTAGTACCCTGGTTTACAATCTATTGTAAAAGAAGAAAGAAAGAGACTAGAAAGACCCCCAGTTTCTTCTACTATTACTTTAGGTAACTTAAAGCTATAAAACATATCTGTAAGTTACTTAGATTAACCTAGTAACCTAGAAAGTAGCCACTTACTGCTCCTTACAAGAAGACGTAAAGAAGTACGAGGTACAGTTCTTGAGAGCGCAGTTATAAAGAGGTATCGTAGCTATAGACAATGGGCAGTTAGATACTTACACTACTTTCGCATTGATAAGACAAAGGCATTCTTACTTTATTTGTAGCTTCAAAAGGAATGAAAGAGCGTTGGATCATTTAGAACTCCAGTGAAGGTGCTGGAAAAAATCACTTTGGACGAGGCTGCAGTGCTATGGGAGGTGAATTTGAACGCTGTGCTCGAGGCAGCTGGAGGCTCCTATATATAGGTATCAAGTAAACACTGGACAAAATACTTCCCAGCCAATTGCAAAAAACTACGCTCGCATGACGGCAGCACTTCATAGACACCTTCAAAGCAACAATTTTGAACCTAGAACTTCACACAAACAACACCACGAAGACGCCAAATCAATGGCTCCCAAGAAGAACAGCGCAAACCTTCCTGCACAAGTCGACAAGCACTGCAGTACTCGCACTGCTGCCAATGCGTCTACTAGCCAGAGCAAGACAACACCGAGCACAGACAATCGAGGGCAGGGTACCGGTTCTAGAAGCCAGCAGCCTGCTGGTGCATCTGTAAGTTCACTTCGTAGCTGCTAACATTGTCTTCATCTTGGCAACTCAAACTTCTCTGACTACGGCTAGTAGCCTCGTATCTTGCATGTAACTTGCTAACTTCAATGATAGGGCCGCTCAAAACATAAACGGGTAACAGAGCTAGGCACAAAGTTCGACTGGTCCGACAATGGCCACATCAACCGTGTACCGCTCAAGAAGGCAATACGTGATGAACAGCGTGAAATAGAGCTTGCGAAACTTCAAGTCGTCTTCAAAGATACCAAAGGAACCGAACACCATTTTCCATACCACGGCATAGTAGACTTGACGGATAGCGAATCAATCCGTAGGTTCAATGCCTGGCATGACCAACTCTTCCGTCGCAAGCTACATAAAGAGGGCGACTTGCACCAGCGTCGCCAACTTGGACGAAGCGGGAAAAGAAGTTTCTCATGGACAACTTGAAGGGGAAACTACTCGAGCGCAGAGGCAAGTTGACGAATGATGATTGGCAGGTGCTTTCATATCTCCAGAATAGGGAGTTCAAGGGAAAGAAGCTCCCTGCTGGCGAACCGTTAACCCCTAGCGCATACAAGATCAAGGGAAAGGAAGTCATTGGCAAGGAAGGCAAGGTAACGAGGGTGGAAACTACCATTGGAGAGCGGTCAGCCGGAGGTATTAGGGCCATGATATCGAAATGGCCTGATTCTAAGGCTCTTGTCAACGACCTTACGCAATCGCCTCCTATTGACGACGATGACAAATATGACGGGAGTGAGGAAGAGTCAGATGATGAGAGCGCTCATGAGAGTGATTCAAAAATTGAGCAGTAAGCTCCACTTCCTCGCTTGATCCATGAATATGCCTAACTTTGTGCCCAGTGATTTAGAAGATTCATCTGATGATGAGAAGGATGGAAAGAGACCGGCTGCTATGCCAACTGATGGCGTTCTGATTCCCGCCTGATCACCCCATTCATCACTATGGAAAACCGGTCTAGAGATCTTTTCATTGTTCAGGTGGCATCACTCAACCCTGTCTGATACAGTGATACCGCATCGTCGAAAACAGTTACAGCTTCGAATGTACCTTGGTCAACTCTGAAATCGCCTTTCATCTTTTGGGCTTTTAGTTGGCAGTAGGCTTTACATTTGTGGTTGACTGTGCTTTGCATAGTCATTGGCTTTTCTCTTTGAGTCTTATGTAATCTTCGATTGAGCAGCAGTAATTGATACTGTTCAACCAAAAACTTCCCATTCATTTCAAGAGTGAATGTTGTTCTCCATGTGTGTGTCGATTCAATTTACCCACATTCAACCAGTCATGACTTGAAGTCAGGCTTAGCTGTAAAATCTTGGCCTGGGGAGTTGAGGTCATAAAGGCCCTTTGCGCTGCCCCGGGGCGAGAATCATTACATAGAGTACTTGAATAGGAGGAGGAACAGTTGTCTTGGTTTCGACATCTGTTTCTTTAGCAGGGACGACATGTCTTTCGTTGATTCTTTAGCAATAGCATTTCTTCCGTTTTTAAAAGTTGCGAAAGAGGTGTCTTTGGAAGGTAACGTGGCATGTCGTTGAATTGGGGTGGATAATGTATCTTCACGTACAAGCCAGTACTCTACGTGAAATGAAAGCTCCAGAACTCCAAAAATAACGAGACCTGGTGTCGGAAGTCTAAAACCGGAGCCTCAAATACTGTTGTGCGCTGGGCGTTTATCGAAGGGAACAAAAAGGTTGAAATGTTGATTGCACTGTGGCACTCGTGGCTTCTTCATTCCAAATAGCTCGTTTACGCCAACGATGAACAAGGATCTCCCATACTTCAAAGGCAATTCAGATCACGAATCTGCACCTCTATAAGCTCTCGAAATTTAGACCAACACAGCCCATTTTATTCGACTCTGCTACACATACACGGATACTTACTAAACACTTCCGTGGAGAAAGAAACATTTCCAGCGAAGAATCTGTGTAACAGGTATCGAATGTAGAAAATAGTACTAGTTTAGTTACTAGACAGGTATTTATAGCATAATGTTTAAGTTAGTATATATAGTTTAATTACTAAAAGTTACCTAGTAAATAAAAAGGTTACTTAAAATTAAAAGCTCTATTTATCTAATTAAGACCTTATATTTCTCTACTAGTGTTAGTATATATTAAACAATATAAGAGAATAGTCATATAATTCTATTTAAGTTATTTACTTTACTTAAGCTCGCTTAGCTAGTATAAAAGCTCTCTTAAAGAGTTTAAATATTTTCTCTCTTTAATTATATTAATATAATTACTATTAACCCTATTATTAATTCACCTTATACTACTACTACCTATCTAACATTT